>CM060844.1:12957500-14157500 GCA_030762175.1 Metallyticus violacea
GGGTATTGGTAATGCCTACATAATCACCAACCTGGTGACTTAAACTTTAGTGGCAATAGTAAATATTTTGAAATGCTTACATTTGGCAATAATAATACGGTTTTGATGGCAAACTCATGTCTGACATTAATTAAAAGAATAGTAATAAATGTTCTTGGTGCACATTAAATTATACTAGCCCTTTATTTATGCATAGCCATCTGAAGAATATAACAAATAGTAACAGTCAGTTCCCTTACATGAGCACTCAGAACAGAATTCAATCTCTCAAAATACTGAAGCCATCCCTACTGAATGTTATGTGATTGAGTTCTATGCAATTGACCTAAAGTGTCTGCAGATTTGGAAGAAGTGCTGGAAACTTAAAAAATGCCTCTACCTTCTCCATAACAGCCATTGATAAACCCTAAACATTGACCCGACAGCTTGTTTTTGAGACAAGGGAACAGACAAAAAGAAGCACAGAGTTAGGTCCCAACTATATGAAAGGTAGGACACATTCCATGTTTTTTTGGCCAAATGTTGAGCAGAAATGATGTAAATGTGTGACAATGCATTGTGAAGGAGTTAACCCATGGCATGCAGCTTAAGGCATTTTCAAAAAATGTGTTCATTAAGGACACTCAAAACAGTATTGTAATACTACCCATTAATTAAATAAATTCTACTTATAAAGCTATAGACAATGGAGTGGTAATATATCTTACACCATTGTGTTGAAAATGTTCACATTAACTGCACTGACATAACACTAGGACATGTTTTGGAATCACTCTCTCCTATCATCTGTTGACCTACTACTGGTACTCTAATTAGTGGCTGAATACCAGGATGCTCCTGTGGCGGTGTCTAATGGTTCTAGTAGGAACTTACTGAGTTCATCCATATGAGGAAAATCAAAATTCATTAAGTTTTTCTTATTTTTTAAGATGAAAATCTTTTGCCAAGTGGATAGCTCCATTGAGTTGTGAAATGTTTCAGCAGCTAAGCCTCTGGTTTAATTTCATGATTTTTGGTACAAAAGTGAGCTGCCACTGCTGATGTATAAACCTGCTTAAAACGAATATTCCTAAAGTATTCTTTTCTCTAAATTTTCAAATTTCTCTTCATTTTTCAGATGTATCTCTGATCACAATCTGCACATATGATTTCACAAATTCCTGATTTCTGTTCTGTTGGTATGGTGTCTTTAACTTGCAACCTAATAAATTTTTGATATTATGTTTGTTCTTTGGAACTAATATGACATTGTACCATGTTCTTTGAATATCTTCTTAAATTTGTTGTGATAAGTTGGATGATATGTGAAACTTTTGAATTTGTATCTTTCCTTGGTGTTCTTCAGTGTGAAAACTCTCATTAATTTTTGTCTTTTAAATTTATTGATAAATTTATATACTGCGTCTGTTGAAACCATTGGTTATTGCTGTTAATTATCTGTTGGTATTCTATATTGTACTCTGTTTCTGTGAGTGGGATATTAATTATTATGTGTGTGTCAAGCTGTAAAAACACTGCATATTTATGTAAAACTGCTATTTTTATGTAATTTTTTGTGTGGGTCTCTTTTCTATGGATTTCAAAGTTCAGTCTATCTCGATTTCTTAAATCCAGGAATGGAAGCCAAATATTTTTCTCCTCTTCCATGGTAAACTGTATAGATTTATGTTGTAAATTAAGAAGTAACAGAGCATCTATTAAGTGTTTTTTTTGGTATTATTGCAAATATGTCATCCATATTCCTATACCATGTCTTGAAAATTAAAGGGAAGGCTTTGTTGATATATCTTTCAAAGGAGCTCATGAATAAATTTGCTAGAAATTGAGACAGGGGGTTTTGCATTGATAGGCCCGATACTTATTGATAATATTTTTGGTTAAAATTGAAGAAATTTTGTTGAATGCAAATATTAGTAAGTTGCAGTAAGTCTTCAATTTCTTCTGTTTGTAAATTTAAGGAGGTAAACCATTTCTTTTACATTTGCATAAGATTCTCTTTTGGTATGCTTGGGAATGAGGCTTTTACATCAAATGACACCATTATATCTCCTGTTTCAATTCTGCTATTTTGAAGTTTCTCAACTAAGTCAAATGAATTTTTGATGCTTAAGCTTTGGAATCTTTTAAAAGAGTTGAAATTATCAATTAATTTTTGTGCTAATTGGTATGTGCATGAATTGATATTTTAATTGTTGGTCTCATGCTGTTCTCATTTTTATAGATTTTGGGAAGTGCATAAACTCTGGGTAGTACTGGATTGCTCTGTGTGATTCTCAGTTTTTCAGCAGTGGATAATATTTTAACTTCTTTCAGTGTTTTGTTTAAATTTTTGATGCGGCTATTGAGAAGGTTTTTTCAATTAGTTTGTAGTCTTTTCCTTTTAACATATTCTCTACTCTGTTTATGTAATTATTTTTGTCCAAAATGGATATTTTATTTCCTTTATCTGCCTTTGTATATATCACTGGGTTATCTTTTAATTACTTTAATGTACTACTGCAATTTTTTAACTTCTCCAATTTTTTGAGGTTATCTAAAATTTTACTGCATCTGGATTTAACTAAAGTTTTTTCTCCTGTATTTAAATGGGATGGCTATATCAATGTCAGCTATTTATTCTTCTACATTTTCCGGAATGTAGAACAAATCTACACAAGTTTTGAGGGCTTTGTTTAGGAAATTAATTTCTTTGTTTGAAAATGTGGTGTTTGAGAGGTTATTTACATAATCTGTGGTTGTGTACATGGGGCTGATAAAATTTTGATTTGGTGTTTACGTAACTTGCAGAGTTTCTTTTTCAGTTTCTGAGTCTTGTTTTTCATTTGATGCATTAAATTTTGGTGTAAATGGTGCTATAAGTTTTCCCATACATAGAATCCAAATGCTTTCAGAAGTTTTAGATGTAAAACATAAATTCCTAAATTGAGTTCATTTAGCTTTTTGTACTGTAAAATTTTTTTTTGTTTCAATTACCTTTTTGTCTCCTGCATTTTGGTGTATGCTATTGTCTATTTTAACTGTTTTCCTTATGAATTTAGGGGTGACTTTATTCATTTGGCACAGTTTAAAGAAGTTAATGTTAGCTACAATGAATCTTTTTCTAATTTGTAATTTCAGAAAGGCTTTAATATTTTGTTTTGTGTTACTGAAGTCCAAATTATATGTAGTGAAATTATTTGCATGTGTATCCGCCATTTTTTACCCTTAATACCACAAATGGTCTATTATGCTTTCATAGATTTGTTCATCTCGTATAATTAAATAAATTTTATTTACAAAGCTGAAGATAATGGAGTAGTAATATATCCTACACTAATGCATTCAACATGTTCACACTAACTCCACTTACATAACACTAGGTCATGTTTCGGAAGCACTTGCTCCCATCACTTGTTGAGTGCTACTTGAATTGGTGGCTGGATACCAGGATGCTTCTGTGCATTTTTTGATGGTTCTGGTAGGAATTTACTGAGTTCATCCATAGGAGGAAAATCAAAATTCATCAAGTTATTCTTATTTTTTGAGATGAAAATCTTTTCCCAAGTAGATAGCTCCATTGGTTGTGAAGTTGTTTCAGTAGCTTAGCCTCTGGTTTAATTTCATGATTTTTGTTCCAAAAGTGAGCTGCCATTGCTGACGTATAAACCTGCTTAAAACAAATATTCCTAATTCTTTTCTCCGAATTTCCAAATTTCGCTTTGTTTTTCCGAAATTGCACAGTAATAGAAATTATCAATAAATTTAAAAGACAAAAATCAATAAGAGAGATTTCCACACTGAAGAACACCAAGGAAAGATACAAATTAAAAAAATTCACATATCATCCAACTTATCGCAACAAATTTAAGAAGATATTTAAAGAACACCGAATAATGTTAGCCTCAAGGAACAAATATAATATCAAGAATTTATTACATTGCATGTAAAAGACAACATATCAACAGAAGTGAAATCAGTAATTTATGAATTCAAATGTGCAGATTGTGAGCAGAGATACATTGGAAAAATGAAGAGAAATTTGGAAATTTAGAGAAAAGAACACTTTAGGAATATTCGTTTTAAGCAGGTTGATGCACCAGCAGTAGCAGCTCGCTTTTATACCAAAAATCATGAAATTAAACTAGAGGCTAAGCTGCTGAAACATTTTGCAACCCAATGGAGTTATCCACTTAGGGAAAGGTTTTCATGTGAAAAACTAAGAAAAACTTAATAAATTTTGATTTTCCTCGTATGGCTGAGCTCAGCAAATTTCTACTAGAACCATCAGACATTGCCACAGGAGCATCCTGGTATCCAGCCACCAATTTGAGTAACAGTAATTAGTCATCAGCTGATGGGGAGCAAGTGCTTCTGAAAAATGTCCTAATGTTATTTAAGTAAGTGGAGTTCATGTGAACATGTTGAAAAAATTATTGTAGAATACTCCCTATTAACCTTTTGTGAGGGAAGTTCATGTTGATAAACAATTCCATGACAGTTAAAGAACATAATCATCAGATAACATAAAAAAATATACTATACAGCAACTATCTGTAGTCAAGTTCCTACATTACAAACCAAAAAACGGTGATGCCCATATAAAAACAACATATTGTCAAACCAGCATTTTTACAGGTTTTGGGGTAAAGGTAAACATAAGGGCAGTTGGAAGAGTTCTTAGCCTGAATATATTGCCATTGGCCATGAAATTGGTAATTAAACGTTTTTATATTTGTATATCTGTTTGAAGGACCACTCCCCTGGTCTAGTGGTTAGCGTTGCTGACTGCTGGCCAGGAGGCCTAGGTTCAATTCTCTGTTCCTGGTTAGGAATTTTTCTGAGTTAAGGAGGTCTGGAATGGGGTCCTCCCAGCCTTGATAGGACAATTGGGAAGCTCCTGATGGAAGTGGTATTCTTCAATCTAGGGACATGTAAAGGCAACCTGCGGGAACTGGCATGCTGATCACATGCAATACTGCCCTCTACCAATGAAGTCCTAAGATGGAGATAGAGGAAGCAATGGGTCACTGCAGCAGGCCAAGGCTTGCTTTGGGCTGTAGAGTGCCAAGAAAAAAAAGATATGTCTTGAGCATGCATTTGAAATGTCTTCATTGTTTCAAATAATTTATATGTTACAGCATTGTATTGTAAGCATTCCATAAAATGCATAAATTGAATATTTGCAGTGATAAAGTACTTTGTAAAAGATGGTTTTGTTATCAAATTTATAGATTAAAATTAGAATGTAAATTGAAACTAGCACGGTGAAGCCAGTCATATAATTGATATTATTGTATGGTTTAGTTGAGCTACACACTCTTAATGCTTCACTTACTTGTCATAATATATAGAACTTGTTTCGAGAACATTTGCTCTCATCAGCCAGGCTCTATATATTATATAGGTTCTGTATATTATGACAAGTAAGTGAAGCATTAAGAGTATGTAGTTCAACTAAATCATACAATAATATCAAATTTATAGATTAATTGATATCATTGTATGATTCAGTTGAACTACACACTTTTAAAGCTTCACTTACTTTTCATAAATGTATGGAACCGGTTTATATAGATGTTTATGGGGAATCTTCTTTTTCATTTTTAATGATTTAAAATTGACTGCTGAATTTAAATATGGCCATTCCAGCCTTAAAAATGACCTTTGTGAGTAATGTCCAAAAATCCAGCAACAGCAGAATTCATTGAACATATACATGATATAGTATTAGATGGCTGGTGAGTTAAGTTACGTCAAATTGCAGAAATTATAGACATTTTGAAGGAAAGCGTAAATTAATTTTACATGAAGGATGGCTTATGAAAAAGCTTTGCTCAAGGTGGGTGTCATGCTTGCTAACAGCAACAAAACTGATTCTGTGTATTGTTGCGTAACTATCAATAAGACTTGAATCTATCATCACATACCAGCATTGAAACAGTCAAAACGGTGGACAGAAGTCAGTACTTAACAACAAAGAAGACTAATGCAATTCTATTTGCAGGAAAGGTTATGCCATCAGTCTTTTGGTATGCTAAAGCAATATTACTTATTGAAAATATTCAGAAGGGTAAAACCATAACTGCAAATTACTATTTCCAATCCTTTAAACCAACCAAAATAATTCATGAGAAAAGCCATTGTTGCAAAAGACAAGGAAAAAAAATTGTCAAGCAGCTGCTTACAAAAGTGTTCTAGAGAAGGGATAATTGAGAGATTCGAATATGAATTGTTGTACCATCTACCCTATTTCCCAGATTTGGCTCCCTCATCTGTTTCCAAAATCCAATTTCTTCCTGGCTGGTCAGCATTTTTCATCAAATCAAGTGGCAATTGCAGCTGTATATGACTATTTTGCATACCTTCTGGAAAATCATATCAAAAACTAGATAGTGGTATTGGAGCATCATTGGAATAAATACACTGAGAGATTGTTTTAAAAAAAATAATAATGTTAAGTTAAAAACTAGTTTTTTCATTCTTAGGCTGTGAACTTTTCAGTCTGCTCTTATACAACTTGTTTTCCAAACACCTGGTACTTCTATGACCAGCTTTATCTAATATTGTGAGCAAACCTTACAGTTTAAAAAAAATATAGCATATGTATATTATTGATGTATTTATTTAATTGCTAACAGGAATGGGTACTAAGAAAACTTTATTGTTCCATTTTGCAGGTGCAGCATTTAACACAGCAACAAAGAAGCAGCTTAGATAAGTATGGTCTCTTGTCTGTTCCAATGTCTGGTGGTCAGCGTCGAGGAGATCAGTCCAGCAGCAGTGCATTACTTGCAAAACAAAGAAGTTTCGATGTGGCAGAGAGCAGGGACGGTGGAAGTTATAACTTTGGAGGACATGAAAACCGTTCATCCCGACAGAAGAACCAAAGTCAACAACCACTGCCAGCCCCTTTGGCAAGAAGCTACAGTTTTATGCAGCGGCGAGAGAAATATCATCAGTACCAAGATGAGGACGACTCAATGCACGAGAAATACTTTCTTGGTACTGGCAGCAGCAGTGGTGGCGGCAATAGTGTTAGTAGTGGAACGGGTGCTGGTGGTGGTGCTGGTGGCATCGTTGGTAGTGGTGGTGCTGGTGGTGGTGGTGGTGGTGGCAGTGGTGGTAGTGGTAGTGGTGGTAATACTGCTGGAGGGGGCAGTACTGGAGGTTAGTACAAAGGTGCTGTTTGCTTTATTTGCACTGAAGTGTGAACATAATAAAAATTATTATGGGATAAAAATATACAGTAGCACTTTGATTCCTCATTTTTGGAGGGAGCAGGTTAAAAAAAAATTATGGATGCCAGAAAACGATAAATACAGGAAGTGAATAAATCATGTTCAAATATAAATAAAGCCAGTAAATAAGCAAATATATTTGTATCAATTTTACATGGTATCATGTACTGATTTTACACATTTGTCACTTTCTTTGAAAAACGTCATTAATTGACATTTGTTTATATGTTTTTTTCTCTTTCTTTTCTTTTTTCTTACTTTTTTTCTTTTTTCTTTCTTTATTTTCCTTTCTTTCCCCTTTTTTTATTTATTTATTTATTTATTTTTTTTTTATTTTTCCCCATCATGTAATCAACTGATTTTCTACATTGCACATGCTCACACGGTTTCATATGCTTTGGCAAACATCAGCATGGCATCAGCTACTACATTCTTCCCCCTCTTCCTCATTCCCCTCCCCCATGTTACAAACACTTGCTACCCACCTCGTCGAGTTGTCACACTTAACACTTTGAATGCCACATGTAACAACGTTTCTTCCACTGCCACATAAGTTTCAAAACTGGCAGCACCTGTAACTCTGGCCCATTCTTCACATTGGCTATCTTGCTGCTCAAAAAGTATCAGTAATAACATAGAGTTTGAGTCATGCTGATCTTTTTGAACAGCAGAATGATGATATGGTGCAAAGAATGGGCTAGAGTTGCCGGTGCCACCAGCTTATACCCTTACGTAGCAGGGGACAAGAGAACCTTGTCACAAGTGGTGTTCAAAGTGTTGAAGTTTGCAATGTGTTGGAAGAAGTAGCAAGCATTTGAGACATGGATAGGGAAATGAGAAAGAGGGGGAAAGATGCAACAACAAAAGCCCTATTGACATTTGCAAAGATCTGAGCATGTAAACCTTTGCAAATATATGTCTTATGTACGTGACAATGACTATAGGGAGCAACTGAATATGTTTAATGTGGAAAATTTGTTGTTTTGCATTAAAAGAAAAGCAGCAAAGAACCAATTGTCAATTAATGGCCTTTTTCAAAGAAAGTGACAAATGTGTAAATTATGTACATGGTAACATGTAAAAGTGATGCAAATACAGGACTTTCACTTAAAAAAATATTCCACAAGCATTCTTGGTGGCTAGTGTTTCAGGATGTATTGTGCTGTTCACTGCCGATGGGATTCAAAACACTGCACGTGCAGGATAGTGTTTACGTGAAAGCCCTGTATAAGTTTGCTTATATACTGGCTTTCTTTTTGAGCATTATTTATGCACTTCCCACATGTATCATTTTCCTACATACATTGTTTTTAACCAGGTCCCTCCAAAAACGATTAATTCAGGTTCTACTGTATTCCAGTAATACGTCATCATTATCTTCAGTATCATAAGGATCAAAATATTTTTTCTTCCAAATCCATAACTATCCTTTTGAACTAGTGAGATGCTCCTCCAGCCTGGCAAGTATGTAGCCTACTTCTGAGGTTGGGATTCCTTAACGGTTTGACAACTTTATCCTAAAGTTAGCTGCTTACAGGGGATAATACATGATAATTCAGCTGAATGAGCTCAGGGAACTTTATGGTCTAAGTTTCCCAGGTACTCTCAGATATTAAGACCTAAGGGAAAAACCCCTGCAAAACGTGAATTGAACCATTGAAGCATGAATGACACTATATCAGTGATATAGATCAAAATCTTCATTCCATTCTCCTTCTGAGCCAGAATCATTAAATAAAATAGCAAGCATTTTTTTTCTTTGTTAACCTTTCTAAATGATTCTATTTTGCAGTCATGGAAGTGACAGAATCTAATAAGAGAAACATGGCTTTACGAAAATTTTGTTTCTCTTCTACATTTGATTGCTTCTGCAATCTAGTTCATTTCTAGGTTCACTGTGTACAAGCAGCAAATTTTTAAGTATCACTGCAAGCATATCCTGTCGCTCATCATAAGTGGTGATGACGGCATTGTAAGCATAACCTTTAGTCAGACCAAAAAATGTTAAAGCATTCTCTTCTATTTTTCTCCCTTTTTTTTGTGTGTGTGTGTTTATTCTCTTGTAGATCCGTTACATATATTTTATATATACATAATTTTACAATTTTTTAACTCCCACTGAACCCCCTGTCTTTGGCTCCTCAGCAGTTGCATACCAAACTCCAAAAGACTAGGGCTCTACTATAATTAACATCGTTAAGGTTAAAAAATAAATCATATATATATATATATATAATCAACTTGAAATGCTAATTGCAACTTAAACAATGAAGATAATCCTAATTATTTATAATCAATTTTACATTTAATATAGCAAATTTTTCACTAAATTTTTTCCACTTACTTGGACATGTTTTGAAGGTTGTTGCCTTCATCATCACTAGTGGAACTAATGACACCATCACCACCACCACCACCTGCTCCCAGATAATGAAATCCTGTTCAACACTGTTTCTTAATCCTTTCATCATCCTTACACCTGAATTAAATCTGTTGTTTAACACTCTTCATGCTTCACTAATGGTGGTCATCCATGGCTGAAGATGGAAATAACGCATCTTTGAAACTGGTTCTGAATATTTTTAAGATTAGTGAAGCATGAAGAGTGTTAGATGACAGATTTAATTAATGTGAGCTTCACTATGTTAGTTCCATATGAAAAAAAAATTTTTTTAAAGTTTTTACAGTTTTTAAAAAATTTTAATCCTTATACCTGTCCTTACTCTATATCATTCCATCTTTCTCTTCTTTATTAATTATGTATATATATATATATATATCTTTTCCTCTCCTAATTTTGTTAAATTGATCTGTAGAAACCTTGGTTATTAATTTACCCCTGAACTTTTGAATTTTTGTGTCTTCAAAATGTCAGCTTACTTCCTTCCAAAAACCCATAATTTTATTCTCCCCTAGCTTCCATATATTTCCTAAAATGTTTAAGTAATATCTTTACCCATCTCCCATTTTGTAAAAATTTCTCTTGATATTTCTAACACATTTCCATCTTCTGATTTCAGGATTTTGTACCAATATTTCATGATTGAACCTGTCCTAGGTACCTGACCCATTTCTATTTGCAGCTTTTCTCTCACTGTTAGCTGATGGCAGCCTCATTACTCCTCTACAGAAGCTTCTGTGCCCCAAATCTATTATTTCCCATTCTCCTTCAAGCCCTCACATTCTATATCAACATTTGTGCTTTCATTATCATTATAAATCCCTTCTAATCATTTAACATTTATATCTGATGCCTTATATAAACACCCTTTGATTACAGATGCACCCTTTTCTTTCCCTAAAAGATATCTTTTTTCTTTTCCCACCCTCCTCTCCCATAACATCCTGAATAAGGAATTTGCCTATTACCTTAATGGCCTCTCTATCTTTTGCTTATTTCTCCCGCTTAACATTAAAACGCCTGAACTTCAAGTACCCCCTAAAATGCCAGTTAGCAGTCAGTTCCGTCTACTACTTTCTTATGCATCATTAATCATTTTTCTGATTGAAAACTATGCAATTTTTCCCTTATGGCTTCTAGCCTACTGTAATGGTTTAGAGGAAACAATTTTGCTTCTAAATTGCAAGCCAGGTTTCCATCCAGTTTGCATCTAGTTTCCAGAGTGAGTTTGTATTCACTTGGGGTTTGCTCATTGTCCCATATTTAAGTGCTCTTTTGACTCGGCCAAATGAAATTTCTTACTTAACCAGACTACTGTAGTGTTGTAGGGGGAACAATATGGCTTCTGAGCTGCGAACTAGGTTTGAATTCAGCTTGAATTGAGCTTCTGGTTTCAGATATTTTTATGTTCATTGTTTTTGCTCACCTATCATGTATGTCCTGGCCCCTTTTCTTTTAAGAATATTTTAATATCAGGTTGGCATGTATAAACAAATTTAATGTTAAAAATCTGCTGATAGACCATGTTAATACTGTATTCCACAGGAGAAAAAAACAGGTATTTATAAAATAAGTTGTGTAGAATGTTAAAAAGGCTACATTGGAAAAACAGAGAAACATAGGCACATTGTTAAAAGAACATTTCAGGAACATAAAATGCAAGCAAATGGAGAAATCAGCAATAGCATTTCATTTCTGGACAGAAAACCATGACATATTGAATAAACCAAAATTATTGAAATCTGTACAAGGACCTACAGAATTAGCAACATGGGAGAAAATCTGCATTTACAAATACAGAGACAGTTTAATGAACTTCGACACTTCCAGGAATGAAAATGTAAACTGTATAAGTTCATCACACTTCCACCAGAGCAGAATACATATACTAATAGGAATTCAGTTGTTAGAAACAATGCCATGATTAGTTTTGAAGAGTTCGAGTTTTCACATTGAATTATAGTATAATATAACAAATTATTAAGGAAATCATTCAAATTTCACTATTTTGTTCGAATTATTGGACATGTTTCAAAGGCTGTTGCCTTCATCTTCAGCATGGTTCCACTGTCTGCTTCCCAGCATGGTATTAAGATGTAGCTTTGCAGATTTTATGAACTTAGTGATGAGGTTACTATTGTTTGGGTGATCAAAATTAACCAAATTTTCCTTGTTTTTGTTTACGAATATATTTTCCCACACTTAATTCTATGGGTTTTTGAAGAGCTTTTAAGAATTTTGGTTCCTTTTGGTATTTGTGGTTCTTTTGCCAGAAATGGTCTGCTATTGCTGATTTTTCCATGTGTTTATATTTTATATTTCTCATGTGATTCTTAAACTGTATGATAATATTTTTTTGTTTTGCCTAAGCATTTCATATTGCAGTCTTTGTAATGTATTTCATAAATGCCTGATTGTTTTCCTGGCAGAGAAAATTTATTCATAAACAAAAACAAGGAAAATTTAGTTAATTTTGATCTCCCAAACGATAGTAATCTCATCACTAAGTTCATAAAATCTGCAAAGCTACATCTTAATACCATGCTGGGAAGCAGACAGTGGAACCATGCTGAAGATGAAGGCAACAGCCTTTGAAACATGTCCCAGTAAGTGGAACAAAATTAGTGAAATGTGAATGTTTTCTTCAATAATAATTTGTAATGTCACGATTCTCTTTTTTCTTAATGTTGTGAGATATCTGTCAATTGTTTTGTGCAATAGTTGTTTGTTTTGTAACCAGAAGATAAAAGATAAAATAGTTTATCAAATAAATTACAAATTGGAGAAATGAAGAATGGTTAGTTTTTCTGAACTTCCTAACTTACTCCACTTACATATACAATTTAGAATAAAAAATACAAAATTCCCTATGCAGATTTTAGGTGCAGAATATTCATGTGATTAATACTACATCAAACATAATTATTTAAAATTCTATAGCTGGGATATTTAGTTAGCTTTATTATGTATTCATGTATATTCTATAACTGAATTGCAATTGCAAATTAACAATGCTTTAAACTTGTATTGCTTCATTTTTAAGTGGCAGACAGCAATCCAGAGTCATCATAACATTTCTCCATGGATCAATAATGCATAAAATATAGTGAACTTTTGTAACAGTGGTGTCAAATATTAACATTTTTAAAAAATTGAGTCGAAATTGTAACATACACACCACTAAAATTCAATAAAATGGAAGACTAGTTTCGGGAGCCATCGCTCCTATCATCAGTTCCTGGTCGACTGTGTTGCAATGCTTTGCACTAATAGTATAACTCGGATTTGACATGGCACAGCCATCCTGCTAAAGGCAAATAAATAAATAAACAAACAGCTGTATGTTAAGAATTTTGATGATATTCAATAGCTAGTAAATTCCATCATCCAGTGGTCTTCTATATTTCAGGTGGAGGTTCTGGTGGAGGAATGCGGTCAGTTGAGTCAACACCTCAAGCCAGGAGAAAGTATCACAGTGGAGGAACTGGACGACAACAGTCCATACCTAGTGGCAATACAAGTGCTGACTTCATTAATTATGGTCCTGCATCTGTTCCTCCATACTCGAGAACTGCAGTGAACTCTTTGGGTGCAGGAGTCAAGCCCACTAAAGATGAAGAACTTGCAATAACAAACGACCTTGTCAATGTCTCAACCCCTCTCATGCATAGAAAAACAAAATCAGAACCGAGGTAAGTTTACAATCAGCATTTTATAATATTACTAATGCAGGTGGAGAGAATGTGAACAAGTATTAGTGATATGACCTGTTAACAGACCCATTCACAGGATAAACAGAACACCATAGCCACAAGGAAGGCAGCAGATCTGTAGAAGAAATAGGTCCGCCCCTTGTCACATGAACTGTTACTATGTCTGAAATGCTCCAATGAAAAAGATGAGCAATATGAAGCTAACAAATGGTAAAATAAATAGACCAACTGGGAATAGAAACATAAATCTACCAAAGAAGAGATTGTTGGACTAATATAATTATTAAGTACATGAATTTGAATTTATTTCCTTTACATCAACATACAATTTTAAATGTTACAATAAGATTTACATCTTCATCAATTTCATAATACCAACAAACAATATAAAATAAATACATATCATTATGACTCTATTACAATATTTTAATTCTAAACACTTCAACTATTATCCTTTACTTGTGAGTTACTTATTTCCTTAGGTCTATATATACACTAACACCCAGGTATTGGTGAGTAATATTCCTTTTTCTAATGCTAATTTACTCCCATTCCCTCCCCTATTCAATTTATGAATCATTGACTTTCTGACCATTTTATATCATTTCTCCCTCACCTTCTCTAAATACACTGTAATATCCATAAATTAATATACTTTTAAGGTTATATTTCTTTTTACATTTCTTTTCATCATCCTCCTTTCATTCTTATCCATTTCTCTCTAACTTTACCTAAATAGTTCTTAGTCATTTTTATATCCTAATCTCCTTTTAAAGTTAAAACCTTTCTAATTAAAATTTCCCCATCTAAATTTTCCCATTTTTTTATTTTATAACTTTGTTTGATTACAATATAGCAAACAATGAAAACCTATATTGGTTTCTCTACACATTAAACAATTTCCTATTGATTTAATTAAAATGTAAATTGGAACTTGCACAGTGAAGCCAATCATATACTTGATATTATTATATGATTTAGTTGAACTACACACTCTTAACGCTTGCTTCACTTACTTGTCATAATGTATAGAAAGTTTCGAGAACATTTGATTCTCATCATCAGCTAAAATTCAACTGTCGGATAATTTGTTGAGCTGTGGGAATGTGTATTCTGCTCTGGTGGCATTGTGATAAACTTGTAGTTTATGTTTTCATCCCCGGCATTGTTGAAGTTCATTAGACTGTCTTTATATTTGTAGATGTAGATTTTCTCCCAGGTTGCTAGTTCAGTAGGTTCTGTACTGATTTTAATAATTTGGTTTATTCACTATGTCGTGATTTTGCGTCCAAAAATGATATGCTACTGCTGATTTCTCTATTTGCTTGTACTTTATGTTCCTGAAATGTTCCTTTAACCATGTGCCTATGTTAATGACAGTATTCCACAAAAGAAAAAAGCAGGTATTTACAAAATAATTTGTGCAGAATGTGAAAAAATCTATAATGGAAAATTGGCAACAAATATATCTTCAGATATGTGAGGCAAGATAGAATGTTTCATACAAAGTGCAGAACATCACTTCTACAGAGATACAAATCAACAGAAGAAAAATGTGAATGACTGAACTCTCATAATTCACAGGAAACTTTAGACTATCAGAAAGTTGTCATCAATCTCTCCATTCACAAACTGTCACCAGAAGCCATGTGTCTACTAGCAAAAGTAAATAACTTTGCCTTAATACAGAAGATCCATCATTATGAAAATGTCATTTGGAACTTAATGCCTATGAATGCTGAAGAATTGCAATTGGAAACATGTTAAATATATAATAAGAGCAAAACCACTAAAGAATGTCTGCCTAAAAAAGAAAGACCTGAGTTCAATAATGAAATTTAAATAAACTGCAGATAAATGAAGAGCATTGACAAATACAAGATAAAATTAGATCTTCTCTCACACCAGAAACTCACCAGCCTGATAAAAAGGATTCAATCTAAATAGAAAGAACAACCACTGGCCTGCTTAAAACCACAAAGTGGAAGCCAGAAGATACCAAAACACTACTTGATCAGTTTCTAACATTACTATCTTCTTTGGTTGGGCATAATGAACATCACATTCAGAATTCCAGAAATTATGAGAAACTAGTCATCAGGTACTGTGATATTCTCATAAGCTTTGATTTTAAATTTCATTTAGACTAATGACCATGGCAAAATAGCCGGATAATAATAAATTTTAATATAACTGGCAATGAAAGCCTAAAATGTTATACATACAGAGCTCTAAGAAAGCTAAGAAGAGATTTTCTTATGTTCAAAGGTAATTTGGTGGGGAGTGTCCCAAGGATATGACATCTCTTACTTTATGTCAAGGAGTCGGATAATATGAAGAAGACATCTTGGATGATGATGTAAGACTCTTGAACATGATACACTTGTGGAAAGTGCAGGTCTTCCAGCAGGACTCACATGGCTTGGCCCTCAAACAGCCCAGACCTGAATGTACTAGACTACGGGCTATGGGATATCTTGGAGAGCAAGGCTCATACTAAATCTCACTCCAGCTTGGTCCATCTCAAGTAAAATTTTATGAAGACAGCAGGGAGAGATACAATAGCTAGCTTTATGAATGGTCATTAGAATAGTTAAAACATGCATCCCATTCAACCATCTGCCATAGCAGGAATTTGTTTGGTTGGTGTCTGGCCATTTGCATGCATGGCTAGGGAGATGTTAATTGGAACACTTGAGTCTTATTTAAAACCACAGTATTGTTTAGCAAGGGACAACTCTTTGGGCAAGACCAGGTAAATATGAGGGCTGTTCAATAAAAAAATCATAATTTTTTTGACAACATATCTTTTTTCAGCCACGTAATTTTGATGATCTGTCTCAAATTATACCATTTGATTACAGTGCACCTGTTCTAGATTTTCTGCCAGTCTTCAAGTATGTGGCTGAAACCATTTTTTGAGAGGTCCTTCAAAATCTCCTCCTGAACCTATATCACTATTTCTGATTATGGAAAATCTTCCCATCAAGCAGTTTCTTTAATTTGGAGAAAAAGAGAAAATCATGGGGCTAAATCTTGACTATAGGAAGACTGACAGACACACTTCATAATGACTTTTTAAGATATTCAGCAACAACATTTGCAAAGTGCAGCCATGCATTATCATGGTCCAGCATCCAGCTTGTTGCATGAAAATATGATCTTGCAGAGTTTTCAGGACTTTCTGTAGTATTGCCCAGTTACAGTTGTGTGTACAGCTATAACATGCTGATAAACCATTTCTTGAATATGAAAAAATAAAATAAATATAACTTTCCCAGCAGAAACAACCACTTTTGCTTTCTTTAGTGATTTCCACACATAGCTTTGCTCTGAGAATCGAAATGGTGTAGGCAAGTTTTATCACCTTTGAAAGAAACTCCACATCTTTAAATACACGCAAACCTGCAAACAAATGTTCTTTTACTTAAATGTAAAATTGGAACTTAAACACAGTGAAGCCAATCATATTAATGGATATCATTGTATGATTAGTTGAACTACACACTCTTAAAGCTTCACTTACTTTAAAGTAAGTGAAGCTTTAAGAGTGTGTAGTTCAACTAATCATACAATGATATCCATTAAAATGTTCTTTTGTTTGGAAGATTCCCACATAGAGCTTTGCTATCAGGATCGAAATGATGTAGCTAAATCTCAATTAGATTTAAAGTAAAACTACTAAAATCATGTCAACACATTAAAACTTTTTTTGAAAAGTAAGTCAGGACTAGTTTCATGAGTCAGTTGTGCACCTTGTCAACCATTTGACAACCCAAATGGTTGTTACTTGGCGAGATTAAAAACGTGACATCCTAATACAGAAGTTCATCCAACCACCACCAGAGACAAACCAAATCAACACAAAGAATAAAGCTTACAGTTGACCTGGAACTTAGGATGGGAGCAATTAGCAATTGAAACTTGTTTTCCTCCTTAAATAATAAATGATGTAAGTGTTACAAATTGCATAAAGGCCATTGAAATACTGACTTATGCTAGAAAATGTAAACATCACATCCTGATAGGCCCTTCTTCTTATTCTAAGTTGACTGCCACAGGCACAAATCACAGTAAGACAATGCTTACAATTCCTTTTGTTCTTATATTTAAATATGTGGTCAATCTGTTTAAGGTACCATGATCAAATACAACTGCAGCAGCTACAGAAGAAACAGCTACAAAAGTTTAATGCATTGGCAGACCGTTCTGGTGGTTCGGTAGCAGCCTACAACAAGCAGCACAGTAATGAAGAAGACAACTCTTCTAGTGAAGATCCTACTTCGAGTCCCTCACCATCTTCGCCAGCCACCACATCTCCTTCTAGTCCTGCAGCCGTTGTACGAGTAACAAAAAAATCCAGTCATCCAAATCCTTTTGCATCCATTGAACCACCTCCTGTAGCAAGGCATCGATGTACCACACTACCTGGTGGTTCAGATGTAGAAGTTTTATTAGGTGGTAAAGGCCCTGCATCATATGATGACCTCATCTCAGTCTCCACTGGCCATTCAGAACAGCTGAATATGGTATCACAATCTGCTCAGCTCTCAGCCAGAGATAACTCTACCACAAAGGTAATGTACTCTTTCACAGTACACAGAGTGTTTTTCCCTCTTCCAAAGGATTAAGTATTATATTTATTGTAGTGCTAAGGAAATAGTAAGGTGTCTAGAGAATTTGGCCCTAGCCACTTTCCTTGCAGAACCCAATATATTTTCATATTAATATTGCACACCAACATAGTGAAAATTAATGAATTTCTAGTGTTAAAAATCCAACCAAATATAATTTAAAATAACTTCACCGTTAAAAGTCTTCCTAAACAAAAAACTGAAAACCAGATTTTCTGCTTTCTCACAATTTTGTCTCTTGTTATATCCTTTTCTTTTTTCTAATTGACCAAATCCATTTCTCCTTCACCCCTGCTAAACACTTTCCCAATTTCATAATTTCCATGTTGTCAAAAAAAAAAAAAATTAACAACCATTGCTGTTAACTAAAATTGTTAATTGGAATATTGCAAAATGAAGCTAATCATTTTTTCACATTCTGCACAACAAATTTTATAAATATCTGCTTTTTTCTCTAGCAGAACACTGCCATTAACATTATCAATTTTTAACATTAAATCTGTTTACAGGCGCCAATCTGATATTTAAATCTTTAAGAATGTTCTGAAAATTTTTTGAGCCCATGGATGATATGTGACTTTATTAAAAATTAGCTTATGTTTTTTTGCTGAAAGTGTCGTCATTTGTTTAGCAAGTTTTTACCTCTTGAATTTCTGTACTTTTTTGTGTACTAGTTCTTTGTTATAACCATTTTTAACTGTTGTTCTTTCTATTTGTTTGTATTCTTTAAGGTATTGTGCAGAATGTGAAAAAATCTACATTGGTAAAACAAAGAGAAACATAGACACATGGTTAAAAGAACATTTCAGAGACATAAAATGCAAACAGTTGGAGAAATCAGCAGTGACATATCATTTCTGGACTGAAAACCACGACATATTGAATAAATCAAATTATTAAAATAAGGACCTACAGAATTAGCAACATGGCAGAAAATCTATATTCATAAGTACAAAGACAATTTAAGTACTTTGACACCTCCGGTGATGAAAACATAAACTTTAGGTTCATTACACCTCCATCAGAGCAGATTACACATTCCCACAGCATAATGGTTTGTCTTCCAGTCGACTAGGGGCTGACGAAGCAAATGAAGGGTTCGTGAAACTGGTTCTACATATTTAAACAAGTAAGTGGAGCAAAAGAGTGTTAGTTCGACTCAATCACACAATGATCTTAATAACAGTTGCTGTGTTAATTTTCATCTTTTCTCTTAAAATTAATTCCTTTCTCCACATTTATGTTCCCTGGCATTTAAATAGTATGTGGATTTCATTCTCATTCCCATTTATACATGGTAAACATACCTTATCTGCCATCTTTGTAAAACTGTTCATTCTCCAATACCAAGTTGAAACCATGCAATGCCTGCCTTCTCCGAGTATTTTAGGTTTAACAATATATTGCTCTCTGGGATAATCAAATCCATAAAAAAATTATTTAATAACTTTTTTCTTGCATTAATGCTCAAATAATCTTTCATACTTACCTTCTAATCTCAGTCCAATCTTCCAAAAATCTCTCATTATAGCTTCTCTTCCTCCTCAGATATCTCCCATTCCATTGCTCATCAGTTGATGAAAATTAAGAAACAATACAATAAAATCTCAGTACATCACTTAAGTGCATGTATGAAGACATTAAATATTAGATACGGCTATAGGTGATTGAGTTTGTTAAGTCATGAACTCATGAGGAGGAGGTCTGGAGCTTGATTCCCACCAGGACCTAATTGAGGTTTTTTCCAAGTTTTTCTCAGGCATTATAAATGGGAAAAAATTTGACCTGGAGCATTTCCTGCCTTTAAAAAAATTATTTCTTTCCCAATTTACCATTTCTCTCTTGTATCATCAATGTCCACCTCCTGTGATGCCTCAGCAGGAGTTAAACTCCAAATCAAAAGAATTAAAATATTAGATGAAAAAAATTAAAGGATAAATTATTTCATTTAAATTTAAATTCGTGTCTGAACTAATACAGTGAAGCAATTAATATATTCCTAATTAGCTAGTGAGTCAATTTAGTGCTCTTATGCTCCACTTACCACTGAATTATATAGAGCATAATATTGTACTTAAGAAGCTGTTGACAATGGAGTGGCAATATAACCTCAACTTAGGTATTCATTTTTTACACCAAACTCCATTCACTTACACAAAAGTAAGACGCGTTTCGGGAGAATCTCTCCCATCTTCAGTTGCTCACTGAACCGCTGTTACTCAAAACTATGGCTGGACAAACAGATGTTCCTGTGGTGGCCTCCTACTTCAACCAACAGAGGTCACCACAGGAACATCCATTTGTCCAGCCATAGTTTTGAGTAAAGGCGGTTCAATGAGCAACTGAAGATGGGAGAGATTCTCCCGAAACGCATCTTACTTTTGTGTAAGTGAATGGAGTTCAGTGTAAAAAATGAATACCTTAGTTGAGGTTATATAGAGCATGTTTCACAGGCTTTTGCCCGTATCATCAGCTGTGAGTTGACTGCTGGATTTGTTGTTGGTTGGGTGGTTCATAAAATGCCCACGAGAGCTACACCAAGTCCATCAAACCAACAACGAATTTGGCAGTTTACTCACAGCTGATGATGCAGGGCAAAAGCCTGTGAAAAATGTTCAATATAATTAAATGGTAAATGGAGCATAAGCATATTAAATTAACTCACTACATAATTAAGAATATAGAAAAATTATTAATTGGAAGATATACAGTTGACCAAAAAGTTTTTTCAGTTTTTTTCACTGTTGAAATTTAAAGTTGGCAACAATTAAATGCACAGTAAATAAATTTAAGGCAAAAATTAATTTTTGTTGAAAGCACTTTAAGCTAATAAGTTAAATTGTTCCTAGTATTATCAGTATTATGAGAATCACAATCAAACGTGACCATCCTGAAGATAAAGATGTAGCTTGTATGCTCTTTGAATTTAAACTGGGGAATAATGCTACTGCAG
The DNA here is from genome assembly GCA_030762175.1 of Metallyticus violacea. Lineage (NCBI taxonomy): Eukaryota > Metazoa > Arthropoda > Insecta > Mantodea > Metallyticidae > Metallyticus > Metallyticus violacea. Next base: position 12,978,419 of record CM060844.1, read on the forward strand.
CGCTGGGAAAATATGTGAGGCCTTCATGCTGTGAATGAATGGGAGTTCAAAGTTCCAGGAAGGCAACAAAATCTTCAAGAATGAGCCATGGACAGGAAAACCAACAATATTGGATAATAAGATTCTCTTAACTCTAGAGGCAAACAACAGCCAGATTTGTGCGGATGTGGCACAACAATTCAGCATTCATTGCAGAAACCATATGGCTTCATCTTTATCTTTACCTCCTGTGATGCCTCAGTAGTTCAAACAGGTGTTAAACACTATTCAAAAAAATTCTACCATCAGCTAGAAAAAATGTATAGACTCTGTCTCTGGATTCCACTTGAATCGACAATGACTCAAACAAACCACCTCTTTTGCTTTGTTGTCAGAAGAAGGATTCTTTCTTGACAGGCTGCTGATACACAATGAGATATGAATCATCTAGGGCACTCCAAGACACCATGAACAGTTGGCTGTCCATGAGTCTTTCTCCAAACAAAACTGAAACCCACTGAAAGAACAGATCCATAAAAAGCTGAAAACTAAGAAGTCTGCACACTTGAATCACAAATGTGCTATTATTTTATATTATAATGCAAAATCACATACAGTGAAAGTGCTCATGAAACCATTACCCATCCATATTAGATTTTAATGCATTTGTCATATTCCCCAGGCGTTGTACTATCAGATTATCATTTGTTCCATTCTTTGGATAATCATCTTTGAGGACAGCAATCTGGAATCTTTGCCAATCTGGAAACTGCACTGGGCTTTTTTTTCCCTCTCTCCCCTGGCCTAAGGAGTTCTATCACAAGGAAATTCATACTTTTCCATAACTTTGGCAGAAGGTGCTCAATAACAATGGTGACTATATTTAGTACTAAAGTTAATGGCATTTTACTGGAGAGCAGTAGGAAAAAGTGAAATAATTGATTATTTAAGAGGGATATTAAGTAGTAATGAAGGCTGGGAAGCACATGGTAAGAAGGTGATTGCCAAGGGAAGATTAGCTGTGAAAGGAGTGAGAATGTTTATATAAAATACCAGAAATCTGTGTAAATTGGTTGAAGTCGTATAATGCAGTGGTAGAATCAAAGATGTTATATGGAGTAGAAATTTGGGGATTATCAAAATATTGTGAACAAAATTTATATAATACGTAGAATGTTTGGTAAAGAGTCATTGAGGCTATTGAAAACATCTCCAAGAGTAGCATTGGCAGAATTAGGTAGTAAAGAAACAGTGGTTAAAAGAGTCCTGAAACACTTATATAGGAGGGAGTTACATGAGCATAGAGAGGAAGGATGTGTGGAGTGAATGCTTATGATTATGGGAAGTGGGGTGTCTTGAAATTCTACAGAGCAAGGATCGGGTAGTTCAGTAGAAAAGTCAAAAGCATGGAGAAAGAAAAAGATAAAAAATATAGAGGAAGTAAAGGGTATGTTCAAGTCAATAACCAAAGATATTCTCACATCTAGGATGCACTTCAGGTCTCCTCAGTAGCTGATGGCTTAGTTGTTGTTGAATTTGAATGACATTACAATAAAATTTACAAATTCCATTATTTCACAATAATCAAATACCATATTAATTTTGAACCCTAGTCCCCATTTCTTCATTAGTAGCCTTACTGGGTATCTAATAAAGGCTACCATGCTAACAATATATATTCCTAATAAAATAAAAACTGAATACAATCAGCTAATTTTAAATTATCAATATTTTGCCAAAACTAATATTCACCAAACTACTTTTTTGCTAAAGTTGTTTGTTAACATTCTGGTCTCAATGCACACAATCTTAGGTTATTAGTGTATTGGTGACCATCATATCACTGTATTATCCTATCAATTTTTGCTTTTCTGATCTATTGTACTTCTAAAGTTATATTTCCTTCTAGTTTCCTCTTCATCATACTTATCCATTTCACCCTAACTTTGAAATGGGCATTAAACACTACTCCAAAAAAAAAAAAAACTAACTCTGCACAAATAGTTTCCTATCATTTTTATATTCTTCTCTTCTTTTACAGTTAAAAATTTTTCCTTTTTTTTTTTTTTTTTTTTTTTTTTTTTTTTTGCCAAACCTTTTCTCTCCATAATTTTATGTGCCTACAGTATAAAAACAATAAAAATCTCTCCTAAACTGAGGTATTCATTTTTTACAATAAACTTCATTTACTTAAGACACGTTTCAGGAGAATCTCATCTTCAGTGAGCATTTTATGTAAGTAAATGGAGTTTAGTGTAAAAAATGAATACCTAAGTTTAGGATATATTACCACTCCATTGTCAACAGCTTCGTAAGTACAATATTTAAATAAAAATGTCTATTTTTCTGTTCACACATTGAACATTTTCCAACCTTTTTATCATATCCTAATTCTTAAGTTCATAACTCTGATTCTATCCCAAGCAAACCCTTCCTGACCTGCTATATCACATTATTCTATATAATTTTCCTCACTCCATACTGTTTTTATTCCCCTATAAAGTTTCAATGAACTGTTATCACCCAAACTTCCAAATATTTCTTATTGTCCAATATCTTCCTATCTTAGATTTATTTCTTTCAAGAATTCTCTGTTGTGGTATTTCCTATTTATCCATACTTTTCCTAAACCTGTCTTTGTAAACTTTCTTGCACTTTGAAATAATATGATTCTTTCCATTTACATTTCTCTTGTATATTAAAACATTCTTTAATAATGTTACTCTCTTCTAATGTGGTAATTCTGAATATGTATATCATAATTCATATAATTATTTTTTTCTTGGTGGAATATCTACCTAGTTCTTGCTGTGTTATACCATTTAGGGATGCTGTTGGTAAACCTAAGATCGGTTTACAAAAACTTCTATTGATTTTATCAAAATCTTCCATGCATCCTCTACACCCCATATTTCTGCAAATTCACTCTTATATCCAGAATTTTTTTTACAACATTCATAACTGCTTTTCCTTTTGCTATTGCCATTTTTTTCTGTTCATTCCAATTTCCATTAGAACTTAAATCTTGTCCCTAGATAATTAAATTTCCTCATCACCTCTACTTCTCTCCCATTTAACTGCCATTTTTTATCACTTCTCAACTTATAACCTGTTTTAAAAACCATGATCTTTGATTTCTTTTCATTTATGTTTAATTCCTATTGTTTACAAAAAGTATACATTGCTTCAATTGCTCTTCTCAGTCCTCCACTAGATATAGATGTGATTACTGAATCATCTACAAAAAGCAATCCTGTATTTCCTTATTATTTATTATTGGTATAACTTATCTCTTTTAGTCTCTTCCAAAATGTCATCATTATAGAGATTGAGTAGTATTGGACTTATCTTACTCCTGTTTTACTCTGCATATAATTTGTTCTTTATCACCTGAAAATTTGATACAAAGCATGTTCTTACTATATATTTTTGTAATAGTTTTATAAACATATTACTTACTACTTTCCTTTTTAATTTTAACCCTATTGCTTCTCTATTGATGGAATCAAATGCCTTCTCCCTTTTATTGCTTAAATATTTATCTACAATTGTCATTATTAGGGAAAACTTATCTAGTTCTCCTCTCTGCTCGGAAACCTGTTTGAAACTCTGATACTTCTTCTCTCTTATACTCAATAATGAATGATTAATACTTTATTAACATGCCTATTCTCATTATTACTTTTGCTTTTGGTTTTTATATATTGATTGAAATGCTATGACAAAAGATGAATACAAGAGGTGTTCATCTATTTGGCTCTAACCATACTTAAGTATGACCACAGCAAATATAATTTGTGTGTTACAGTAGGTTTCTTTACTAAATTTTAAATTAAACATAATTATTCTTATTCCATTTCATGAAACAATACAAAATACAATAATGACAACATAGTTAGTGAACCCCCTGTCTAACATCTATGATCCTTGCTATCCTCTGTCTTTTATTCGTCAATAGTCTCCTAATGGAATTCCAGAGTACAAGAGATTCAGCCAGCACTTCAGGTAGTTCTTTTACATCAGATGATTTCTTTCCATTCTTCTTTTTTATTTATTTTCCTCGTTAGTTCTCTTAACTAAGCTTCTTCTCTTGTTACAATTCTTTTTGAATTCATCAATCACCAATTAACAAATAAACTTTATTTTTAAAAATTAAAATATAAATTGGAACTTGCACAGTGAAGCCAATGATATAATTGATATTATTGTATAATTTAGTTGAACTACACATTCTTAATCTTCACTACTTGTCATAATATATAGAACTGGTTTCAAGAACATTTCGCTCTCATCAGCCAGGCTAAAATTCAATTGTTGGATAATTTGTTAAGCTGTGGGAATGCGTATTCTGCTCTGGTGGTGTTATGATAAACTTGTAGTTTATGCTTTCATTCCCAGCAGTGTCGAAGTTCATTAGACTGTCTTTGTATTTATGGATGTAGATTTTCTCACAAGTTGCTAGTTCTGTAGGTCCTTGTACTGATTTTAATAATTTTGCTTATTCACCATGTCATGATTTTCTGTCCAAAAATGACATGCTTCTGCTGATTTTTCTATTTACTTGTATTTTGTGTTCCTTTAACTGTGTGCCTATGTTTCTCTTTGTTTTTCCAATATAGATTTTTTCACATTCTGCACAATTTATTTTGTAAATACCCTCTTTTTTCTCTTGTGGAATACTGTCATTAACATTGTCTATCTGTAAGTTTTTAACATTAAATCTGTTAACTGGTGCCAACCGGATATTAAAATCTTTAAGAATATTCTGAAACCGTGCCCATGGATGATGTATGAATTTTTTTATAAATTGGCTTATCTTTTCTTGCTGAAAATGTTGTAGTTTTTTTTATATGTTTTTGTAAGTTGAATTTCTGTACCCTTTTGTGTACTAGTTCTTTTTTAAAACCATTTTTAACCATTATTCTATTTGTTTGTATACATTAAAATATTCTTCATTGCTAATTTGTAGGTTAACTAGCCGGTGTGTTACACTATTGATAACTGCATGTTTGTGAACTGTGGGGTTAAAACAGTCAGCTTTGATGTGATTATCTGCGTGTGTATTCTTTCTGTATATTCCAAATTCCAGATTTCCTTGACATTTCATTAATTTAATATCCAAGAATGACAACATGTTATCCGTTTCTGTTTCGTATGTAAACTATATGTTTCTATCTCGTGTATTCAAAAGTTTAAGGCATCATCAATGATTAGTTTGTTAACTATGGCAAATATATCATTGACATATCTGTACCATACTTTAAATATGTATGGGAAAGCTGAATTGATGTGTGTTTCAAATCTGCTCATGGAGAGGTTATCTAGAAATGGAGATAAGGGGCAGCTCATAGTATGTCCTGCTTGTTGTTTATAATTTTTTTTTTCTCCCCACTCAGTTTCGGTTCAAAACATCATTTGCTGATTCATTGTTATAAACCCTAAACATATTCTTAATTAGTTGCTTCACTGTATTAGTTCAAACATGAAATTAGTTTTAAATTTAACCCTAAACATATTAAATGATTCAAAACTAATTTGACAAATCATAAGACATTCATTTGTTAACCATCCACACTTATTTTTAATTCTATATAAATAATCCCTTAATTCCCTTATTTGAGATGAATCACCCAAAATTATATTTATTGCCAACTCCTTTGCGCCAATTTCTGTATATCAATTTCTGCTTCCATTCCTTTGTTTCCCACACATTCAAACAATATATGTGCAGCAACTTTCCATTCCCATCATACAAACTGAGCAAACGTTCTGCTCAAAATATCTTCTCATACCTTTTAATCTCTAAACTCCTTGCTGCTAGTTCACATTAGATGATTCCCTAATACACATAAAATATGTAGGTACCTGCAGTAACTAACTTGCCTATAGCAGTGGTAGTATAAAGGTTTGTTTTGTTTGAATATCAAATTACAGGATTGAATGACATACATATGTGCTTGTGAAAATAATGGTAACAGGAATGCTGCTGGAGATTGCAGAAAAGTTATCAAAAATTCACTGTCATAAAATGTAAAGTTAAGATCACTGCCATAGTCTGATGTAATACAGCCTGTGTTAAATTTCTGGTTAGATTAGTTTTTGAGTGAGCTATTTTCACAAAGTTTTCTCTCATTTCTTGAGGTGAATGCCTGGAAAGTCCCTTGTGCTCATCCTACCAAATTGCATTCATCATTTGGTGCAATAGATCTCAAGATTCTACTGATCTTTAAATCAGATTTTAAAGTTTTCCGTTTTAACCTTGTCTTTTAGATGGATATTATTTATTTATTTGTGATTTTTAACAAGCATTTAACCTCTATATCAAAGATAAATGCCACCAAGGATTAACAATATGTTTGTGCTGACATGAACACATTAGACAACATTTCCAGGTATAATTTTAAACCTAAAACAATTGATTGTAACTATATAAAAATCATTTTTGCAGAATTCTGGTTACAACAATGGTAATACAGCAGTGGGGAAATTCACCCCAAGCAATATTGACAATAACAAGGGCTTGAGCTGTACAGGTGGAGGTCCATTGTACAGTAACCTAGGAGATTACCCACCATATATACTGGATCCTGAAATCCATGCACATCTATTGCCACTTCAGCAGTACATCCTAGAACAAGCCAAACTTTCAGGTGAGACCAAAATATGATATGCTAAATAAAATTGAGTTATTTCCTTCTGTTCAAGTGTAATATTGATGCATAATCTTGAAAAAATTGAACCTTACATGCTGCATTAGCTTATAATTAGGACTTGTAAATGCAAAAAGGTCTAATAAGTACTTAAAAGCTTTTGGATATATGAGAAGAGTGTGTATGTGCATGTGTAAGCTTTTTTGTTTGTTTATTTATTTATAATGTGCATGCTCCATTACATTAAGTAATACTACATGCAATTAGCTATCTTACTTAACAATTTGAATATAAATTTATAGAATGTTGAAATTATATTCTCTTGCATATATTAATATTATAAACTGTACTATTATATAAAATATGTATAGTTTTTAAGTCTATTGATCTTATGCATCTAACAAAGCTATTTAAATGATTTTTAACTATTTCATTAGGCTATTTTGTAGAATTGTCCTAGGTTTACCTAGATCTTCACGTAACTAGGTTGCCTTAATGGAACTAGGAAGATTGGGCTATAAAAGTAAGGTCATAGAGTACTGCAATATTGGTATAGAAAAGGAAGACTAGTAGAGGAGAATATTATAAAACAGTGTTTGGTAACACAAGCAAAAATTAAGGGAAGAGAAACTTGGATATCTAAAATTCAAAATGTTCTACAAGAAGTGGGCATGCGATAAATGTGGAATGAGTGGGGAAGAATGGGAAAAGGATTTTAAAAGAGATAAAAACAAGAATTGAGGATATTGAAAAACAGGAAATATGTAGTCTTAATGTTAAAAAATTTCTGAAATTATATAACACATTAAAAATGATTGGAGAAGAAAAAGATACATTGAAACCTGTGATAAGGCAGAAGGGAAGGACAGGCATGGTTTAGAACAGGAGTAATATATTTAAGTGGGATAAGAAATGGATAAATAAAAGATGAAATGTCCAGTATGTGAAGAAACAGTACTTGGCATTGTATTTTAAAATGTAAGCAAACCAAGTTTTGCAAGGAACAGTTTCTGTTACGAAAATGGGAAAACTTTCCAAATGAAATTAGAGGCAGAAGAATTTTAAATTTAAAATCAGAAGAAAATATAAAGGAACTGGAAAAATAAAGGTGGGCAAGGCAAATGGGAACGACAATTCATTTAAGAACTTTCAAAAAATAAGACATTTTTAAAAAATTCTGTTGAAACTTACACAGTGAAGCTTGTTAAATGTAAATTATAATTAATCTTTCATCTAATACATTCTTATGCTTCGCTTAATTTTAAATACGGTGGGACCGGTTTCAGAGAGACATCCTCTCTATCTTCAACCAACTTGACGACTCAGAGTCATCAGAGACTTATTAAGAGTCGTCAAGTTGGTTGAAACTGGAGAGGATGTCTCTCCGAAACTGGTCCCACTCTATTTAAAAGTAAGTGAAGCATAAGAGTGTGTTAGACAACAGATTAATTATAATTTACAGGGAACAACAATGTTGACAATGTCACTACATACTCAACCTGGTGTTAATTATAATAGGGTAAGGAAGGAAATGCAACTCCATAAATTTAGGGTGATTAATTGGGAAAATTAAATGTTTTAATAGTAGTAAGTTTACATGTGTTGAGAATGTGGAAATGTAAATTGTTGACTTTGATTTTAACATATTTAATTTTTTGAGAAAACTGCATGAAATTGTTTCTATTTATATGTTAGAAATATTATATCTGCATGGAAATTTGAAGAAATAAATAAATTCAATCATTCATTCATTCATTCATTCATTCATTCATTCAACTTTTTCATTGTTGGCATTCGGGCATTTTCTACCACTTGTTAGTATTCCAGTACTTAGAATGTCTTTTTTCATCTAATAGTTCACACTCCATGTAAGAATCATTTATTGACTGAATATCTTCGTTGCATGAACAGTTTGGATTATCAGATATTTTGAACATGTGAAAATATTGGTATAGCTTTCCATTCCAATGAGGAATGTTGTTAAATTACCAGTAAGCCTAATGTCTACTGATAGCTTATCTTTTACACTGGGGAAAAAAGAATTACCTACTCTACTATTCTTACACATTAACCACTCCCTTTACCATTCATTTACACTATCTTCCTTCACTAAGTTTTTCGCTGCACTTTTGGGCATTTTCTTATATCACACTTGTAGATCCTTGTTGTGGTCTGCATCTTTTGCCAGTCGATCTGCTAATTCATTTCCGACACATCTGCTTTCATCCAGGTGAAATGTGTGTATATAGTTGTGTCAGAGAGAGAGAATGAGAGAACTTAAATGTTTGTAAAATATTTAAAATGTTGAGCTAAATGTCAGGGTTTAATTCCACCAGTATGTTTGAACTTCATGCTATGTAACATGAAACAAAGACAGATATAGCTAACAATATGTCATCATGGCAATCAGTTACAGAGAGTTCTTTTGCTTAACTTCCTAAAATATGAACACGAGATAAACTCAGGTACAATAATTTTGAAAAAAATTACTACCCTAAGTTAACTCAACCTTCAGTATTTTTCCATTTATTGATATTTCTTGTGTATACATGACATGACTTATTCTTACAATACTAGATTGCTTTCATGATCTTATAAATAACTTGAGACATAACAAAAAGCAATTGCTAACACTGATTTGGTCTGACCTTGATGGGACACCTCCCATCTACCATGCAGTTATCTTATTTGAGTCAAGTTCCACGCTAATTTCTTTGTAGCAGTATTATACATATTCTGGATTATTGAGATGATGGCATATCATGAGCTGCACATTAAAATTAAATTTTGCATGAAACTTTCTAAATCCTTTATCTGACCCATGAGATGATGAAAGAACTAATGTAGATTATTGTTTAAGCCATACTCAGTGTTATTAGTGGTATATGTGGTTTAAAAGTAGTAGGGAGTCCATAGTAGATGATCACATCCCAGGCACTCGTTGACATCAATCAATGACACTCATGCAGCCAGAATTAATGAGATCATCCATGAAGTTTGGTGCCCGACTGTTTAAGAAATTGCTCAAGAGTGTGATCATGTTAATGAAGATGCAACTTTTATGAATCACTGGTGATGAGATGTGGGTCTATGGTTATGATGCTCCAACAAAAGTTCACTCATCACAGTAGAATGGAAAATCTTCAAGATCCAAAAATGTTTGTCAGGTCAAGTCAAAGGGCTGCTGACTGTTTTCTTCAACTTCAGGGTTATTCATCACAAATTTCTGCCTGAGGGTCAAATTATGAATTGCTGGTATTATAATATGTCCTCAATATGTGCGAGCAAGTATGAGGAGAGGCCTGATTAGATGTAATAATTAATACTTCAATTCAAAGGTAATATGAATGCAGTTTCAATCTTGTCACTACATAGTCTGCAGAATGGGCTTTCTTTTATTATCCCCATAGTATCCAAATACTTTATCAGTGTGTGATGGCTCATCAGTAGAACAATTTCCAGACTTATTAGGAATTTTTTCAGTCTCAAAATATAAGTGGAAATCTATGAAATTGAAATATCCATCTTTTGCTTGCAATATTAATTTATGATTGATGCAGATCTCATATTTATGCCTTGTTCTTATCCACTCATCAAGGGTCATTTAAGTGAGGCGGTCTTATTTGCAAATATATCTACACTTTAAAAATTTTCCTTTGCACATTAGTAAATCAAGCACCCTAACTGTTATTTTCTTTATCTCAGACACAGACATTCTATTTTATTTTAAAATTTCATCCACATATTTAATTTCTTAAATAGAATATGTAGATTATTTAGTAATTTCCTCATTTTTTACTGTAGATGCATGATAAAAAATCAATTAATTTAACAACTTTGTAATTTTGTGGTGACTTCTATTTATTATTGGTTTGTTTTAGCTGAATTATAGACAATGCCATGTAATGAAGAAATAACAGTTGGCTACAAGATCTTGTTTTATATTCCATTGCTATATTATTCTTGTTTTGTGGCAGGTTGCTATCGTTTTGGTGATCCACTTAATGAAGAGGCTGATTCTCTTCATTCAGATGACGATCACTCAACAGGACGAGGAGAAGATGACAGTGATGAATTTGCCGATGACGAGGGCATGTCAAACCAAGAAGACTCCAGTTCACAGGAATACTTAGATGACAGCAATTACCTTGATGATGATGACAGCACACACAGGGAAACATATGGTCAATTTCTTACACCCCAGCCTCCATTCAGGATACGCTCAAAATACTCTTCAGGTAATGTCAACAAATGAACCTTCAAGTAAAAATAAAATAATGATACTTTCTTTATTTAGTAATAAAACGTTTCCTGCTAAAAGTTTCAAAATAGTAAAGCATGACAAAAGAGTGCATGTTTCATAGAAGCCTTGTTTACTTGCAATATATAGAACATAACATTATAAAAATATAAATGTATACTAATAAAGCAAACAAATATGCATACCTTAGTTTGCTCAGCTACATATTTTAATCAATTTTTAATGGAAGTTATAGAAAAAAGGAGATTTGGAGTAGTTCAGGATAAAAATTCCTTGACATTGTATAGGGTGATAAAAATAAACTTGAATTGGGAGAAATATATGGATTGATTGTTGTTATAGGCAAGGGAGAGAAGGTTTCGATTAGATGATATCAGGTGCAACATTTTTGAAAGGCTATAAGAGGAGTAATGTGGAAGAATGTGTTTTGTTGATGTAATGATAGGAATGTTTCATTGTTCAATAGAATACAAGGAAACAGAAAGATGGAGAGAGGAACTTTGGGAACAGTAATGGAATATACAACAAGAAAAATATATAGCAATAAAAGTGTTAGTAAACTGTGGAGTAGAAAGAGGTAGAATAATATGGATGTATTCAAGAAGAGAGTGAGAAAATGGATTTGGAAGGTTAAGAAAATGTGACTGAATGAGAAGGGGGCTAAAATATGCAGTAAAAGTTAAAGGGTTGTGCAGACATGGAAATCTAAATGTATCATTACTAACATTTACAGGGGGAATAGGCAGTTCCTAGGATAGAACTGTATACTAAATTATTTAAAAGCTAGATTAATGCACAAGTTGATTGGAGCTCATGTTATAATGTATACTGTTAAATTAAACTGGATGTATAATAATCTCTTCTGAGTTGAAATATTTAGACAATCATTGTGTTTTCACGTACATGAGATTTACACAGGACACGTTTTGTGGAACAATTGTCCACATCCTCAGCTGTTAAACGATTGTTGGATCATTCGCAGAAGTTGGGTAGGTAGGTATCTAGATTGACTCTGGTGGTCTTATGATGAACTTAATTAAAGAGCTGTCTGCTTCATGGATGTCGAAATTCATAAGGTTTTACTGATATTTTTTCAACTGATTTATAATGGATATTTCTCCAGTGTTCCTTTACCTAATGCCTGTATTTCTCTTTGTTTTCCCTATGTAGATTTTTTCAAAATCCGTAGTATTAATATGGTAAATACCACATTTTTTCTCTTTGAGCCTGGAATCTGTTTTATTTAATTTCAATAAATTTTTACACTGTATTGGTTTTGAGGTGCTCAGATGATATTATACTGCAATTAAGTTCACTGTCAAAACGAAAACAGATAATATGTTACCATTTTTGTATCTGAAGATAATAAAATGTAATAATAAACTTGAATTTGGCATCTATAGAAAGAACAAGCATACAGACAATGATATCAAAGCCCACGGTTTCAATCCAAGATCACATAAGCAAGCAGCATTCAACATCATTACATACAGACTAATAAATATACCACTACATAAAGAAGATTACAAGAATGAATATCTGCAAATAATAGAAGTTGCTAAATCCAATGGATTCAGCAAACAGATGATTGATCAAAATCTTAAAAGATTCCAGAAACAAAAAAGAATTAAACAAATCACAACTTTGGGTGATTTATCAGGGGAAAAAATATTTAAAAAGTTCACTTATCACCCATCAGCCAAAAAGAAATTTCAAAAAATTTTCAAGCAGTACAATATCATCTTAGCACCTCAAAATTGATAGAGTGTAAAAATTTATTGAAATGAAACAAAACAGATTCCAGGCCCAAAGAGAAAAAAAAATTGTATTTACCAGATTAATTGTAAAGATTGTGAAAAAACTTACATAGGAAAAATAAAGAGAAATATAGGATTTGGTTGAAGAAACATTGGAGAAACATCTGTTACAAACAAATAGATGAATGAACTGGGGTAGCACCTTTTTGGAATGAAAACCATGAAATAGAAAAAGCATCAAATTATTAAAAACTGTTCATCAACCGAAAGAATTAAACATATGGCAAAGGATTTTTATAAAAAACATGAGCAAAACCTTATGAATTTTGACATCCCAGAAGCAGACAGCTCTTTATTCAAGTTTATCACAAGACTGCCAAAGTCAACGCAGATAATACCTACCCAACTTCTACAAATTATCCAACAGTGTTTAACAGCTGAGGATATGCACAAATGTTCCATAAAACTTGTCCTGAGTAAATCTCATGTAAGTGAAACCATGAAGAGTATTCTAAATATTTTGATTCAGAAGAGATAATGTGTGTTTCACTTGTTCAATTCCAAATTGAATTAATATTAAAAGTAAATGTATAATATAAAATATAGGAACTTTTGTAACAGTGGTGTCAAATATTAACATTTTAAAAAATTGAGTCGAAATTGTAACATACATACCACTAAAATTCAATAAAATGGAAGACTAGCAGTCGACCAGGAACTGATGATAGGAGCAATGGCTCCCGAAACTAGTCTTCCATTTTATTTAATTTTAGTGGTGTGTGTGTTACAATTTCGACTCAATTTTTAAAATGTTAATAAATGTATAATGTTGATTATATAAGAAACCAATGTTTAATAAACTCAATTCAATTAAGCTATATGCACAAACAAAATCAAAGAACTCTGTAATGCTGATTGGATATGGTGAAAAGACACTTTTATAAAGAGTGCCTCAAAAATAACTCAGGATTTATTAAAAAAAAAAATTGTGTAACTGACAAGAGTTGTAGCATCATTTTGAAAGTTCAACATTGATATTAAATTGGAAATAAAATATCTGACAAATATCCCCCACAATTCTTCTAACATTCTGCATTCTTTTAACAAAATTTACAATCACATTTTTTAATAATTATCATTAATTTTCGTCAATAGCTCGGAATTTGTGCTTTCAATTCAGGAATTTTTTCTTATTTTTGTAGCATGTACTTTTCTTTTCCCAAAGAAAAAAGTCACATAGGTCACACAATCTTGGTAGCCATCTCCAATTGCTGTTGTGAGAGATGAGTAGCTCATGAAATTTGTTTTGCACACTATGTATAGATAATGCCATCCTATTGCAACTGTATGTCATGCATATCCTAGTTGTTCAAAAGAGGCCACAAAAACTGTGATACCATGTCACAATAGTGTACACCATTGATGTGACTGCATTTTTGACCTCATCTTTAAAGAAGTATGACCTGATCACTGAACTGGACCAAAATCAACACTAAGCTGTCGCATGTTGGGCATGCATGAATGACCCAAGAGTCTTTTATGTCCTATTGACTTATCCATTAAGGTGGAAATGTGCCTGATTGCTAAAAATTATTTTCTTAGCAAAATCACTGTTCATTTGCTGATTCTCCAGCCATTGTATATCCAAAGTATCAAATAACCATTTATCTTCAGTTCTTGAGCCAGTTGAATCTTTGAAAAGGTGCAACAAATTGCAGATCTTTCATAAGAATCTGCTGCTTAGTGCTTCTTGAAATGTTAGATTCCAGTCACTGATAGTGGATTGACATTTTGGAACACTCAGCCACACTATCACAGCAACAATGTTTTTAGCCAGAACAAGGATGGTCAGTATTGTTATTAGCAGTAATTTTATTCCGTGCGTTTTTCCAATTGAAAATGGCACATTATTTTCACACAGTTTGACCTGATACCAGTTATGGGTTTTAAGAGTTTTATGTATAGTGGTGTCATTCATCTGGTTTGCATTGGTTTGTCCAAATCTGTTAAAATTACTGGAACTTTTCTTTATTTATAACAGATTTTTAATTTTTCTACAGTTTAGCACACAGAATAATTAATATCCCACTCACAGAAACAGGGTTAAAAATCAGAATATAGCAATAATCAATGTTTTCAACAAAGACACAATAATAAAAGTTATCAATAAATTTAAAAGACAAAAAACTGTATAAGAGGTTTTCACTGAAGAACATAAAGGAAAGATACATATTCAGAAGTTTCACGTATCCAATTGAACACAACAAATTGAATAGGATATTCAAAAGAACATGGCACAAAGTTAGCTCCAAAGAACAAATATAATATAAAAAATGCACTGGTTCCACAGTAAAAGACATCATACTAATAGAGTAAAAATCAGGAATTTACGAAATTAAATGTGCAGATTGTAATAAAAAATACATCAGAAAAATAAAGAGAAATTTAGAAATTTGGAGAAAGGAACACTTTAGGAATATTCTTCTAAAAAATTGATAAATCAGTAGTGGCAGCTTTTAGATCCAAAATTAAATCAAAGGCTAAGCTGCTGAAAGAACTTCACCACCCAATACAGCTATCTATTTGGGGAAAAAATTCCTCCTGAAAAGTAGAAAAAAACTTAATAAATTTTTATGTTCTTCATAAAGGAACTCGGCAAGTTCTTATTTGAATCATCAGAGACCACTACAGATGCACAGCCACAAATTGAATAGTAGGTCAACAGCTGATGATGGGAGTGATTGCCCCCAAAATATGCCCTAATGTTGTATAAGTAGGTAAAGTTAGTATGAACATATTTAATAAATTCTAATAGGATTAATAAGAATGCTAACTAAAAGCTGCAGTTTATATAAACTGTAATGATAGATGCCACTATTTTGTCTAATACAATGGTTTATAGTCTCAGAACAGCATTTGCTATCTCATTTATATGATGGTCTGCTTTCCACATTCCTAATATAAATGCACAAGTCACTTCTGACATATAATGTGTGGTGTTTTCTAAAATGTATAGTTTATTGAAAGCATATACAAATGAGCTTAATGAAGTTATGGTTACAGAACAATAATAGGTTATGTATACAGTGTCTTCTGTATATCATTATGTCTCTTATTTCTTAAGCAAGGTCCTCATAAGATCATATTTCAAGTCATTTGCTATTGGCTATGCAATAATAATAAATGCAATTATACTTAGTAAAATAATTTTAAAACTTTCAGATTGCCGAAACAGTACAGATTATGTAGATGGTGTCACTTATTACAACACAAATCTGACAACTGGTGCCACTCTGACAGCATCTAGTCTGCAGCAGCATCAACAACAGCAGCAACAACAACAGCAGCAACAGCAACAAATAGTGCAGTCCAGGGGCAGTGGTGGATTGCTTATGGGTGCAGTTGCTGGTAAGTTAGTATGTATGTAATGATTTTACTCTTATTTCATTCCCAAAAGTCTTTAAACAATAAAAAAATATGTAGTTAAAATAAAGTTGGAGGAAATAAGTAATTATAGCTTCTAAGGAATTTTGAACAAAGTAGCTTAACTATCAGTACATTTTTATATGCATATATGGGGAGTTGCTTGCAAGTTGTGAAGGGAGGTGGACATGCTATATACATGCACTCTTTGTCAGAAAGAGACAAGTATTGAAGTGCAAATGTATGTAGTTAGAATTTCTCTTTTTAGTGCAGGAAAAATCATTTGCCAGAGAAAAGGAGAAAAAGGATGGAAAGTAGCAAGCTTTTGGGTCATTTTCATAATTCTGATGTTGCTAGTAATTGGGGGAATGAAAACAAACCCAGACCAACATGGAACATTTGGACAAGATACTAGAAACCACCATCAAAGAAATAAAGAATATGGAAAATAGAAATTTGAATATTTTGGGATTTTCACAGTGAAATATAGTATCATATAACAAATTATTTATGAGGAAGTCACTCAAATTTCACTAGTTTTATTCCACTTACTTGGACATGTTGCAAAGGCAAATTTCCTTCATTGTCAGCACGGTTCCACTGTCAGCTTTTCAGTGTGGTATTAAGATGTCACTCTTTGGATTTTATAAACTTTTTGATTAGGTTGCTGTTGTTTGCAAGAACAAAATTAACTAAATTTTCTTTTTATATAACCAATGTACTAAAAATTGGACATATGTTTCTGAAGTGATTCCGAATAAAACATTAGATGAAATAAAAGTACTGTCTACTGCGGAAAAACGAAAACTCACACAAAGCAACCCAGTATTACCTAGAATGTATGCACTTCCTAAATTACACAAAAAGGATAACAGCATGAGACCTATAATAAATAACATTAATTCACCAACATACCTGTTAGGAAAAAAATTAACCGACATTTCAAATCCTTAAAAAAATACCAAAGCTTGAGTGTCAAAAACTCACCGGATCTGGTAGAAAAATTACAAAATTACAGTGTAAAATATAATGGTATTGTTTGATGTAGAAGCCTTATTTCCAACAAATAAATTTATGCTAATGTTAAAGAATCGGTTAAAATCCTTAGATCTACAGGCACAAGAAATTGAAGACTTGATAAAACTTACTAACATTTGCATTGAACAAAATTTCTTTATTTTCAACAAAAAATACTACCAACAGGTCTCAGGACTAGCTATGGGAAACCCCCATCTCCATTTCTAGCAGATTTTTTTATGAGTTCGTTTGAAATGCATAACACCAAAGCGTTCCCTCTAATCTTCAAAACATGATATAGGTATGTGGATGACATATTTGCAATAATTCCAAAAAAACATACAACAGATGCACTAAAACTCGTGAATTTGTAACACAAATCTAATAAAGTTCACCATAGAGGAAGAAAGAAATGGATATCTCCCCTTCCTAGATGTAAAAATCATAAGAAATGAACGATCATAACTTCGGAATCCATAGAAAAGATATGTACACAGAAAATTACATAAAAAATGAAGTTTTAACCCCATTCCACATAAATATGCAGTGTTTTATAGTTTAACACACAGATTAATTAACATCCCACTTACAGTAACAGAGTGCAAATTGGAATACCAACAAATCATAAAGCTAGTAGAAATTAATGGGTACAGCAAAGACACAGTAATAAAAATCATCAATAAAATCAAAAAACAATAAGAGATGTTTCCACACTTAAAAGCAGAAAAGAAAGGTACAAATTCAAAAGTTTCACGTATCACCCAATTTACCACAATAAATTCAAACAAATATTCAAAGAACAAGGAATTATGTTAGCCCCAAAGAATAATTTTAATATTAGGAACTTATTAGGTTGCAGAGTAAAGGACAACATGCCAACAGAACAAAAGTCAGTTATTTATGAAATAAAATGTACAGAGTGCGATAAAAAATACATTTTCAAAACAAAGAGGAATTTGGAAATCTGGAAAAAAGAACGCTTTATAAATATTCGCTTAAAACAAATTGATAAATCGGCAATAGCAGCGCACTTTTAGAATAAAAATCATTAAATTAAACCAGAGACAAAACTACTGAAACAACTTCACAATGCAATAGAGCTTTCCACTTGGGAAAACATTTTCATTACAAAAAATAAAGATAATTTGATGAATTTCGATTTCCCTCCACTGGATGAACTCAGCAAGTTCCTAATAGAACCAACAGATGCTGCCACGAGAATATCAAGAGACCCAACTGCCACTTCTAACAACAGTTTGTCTACAGGCTGAAGATAGGAGGGTTCACTCCCGAAACATATGTCCAATTTTTTGTAAGTGAATGGAGTTAGTGTGAATAAATTTTAGTACATTGATTATTTATATATATATACCACTCCATTGTCAACAGTTTCGTAAATATATTTAATTGAATTTTCTTTATTAAAATGTAAATTGGAACTTGCACAGTGAAGCAAATCATATAATTGATATCATTGTATGATTCAGTTGAACTACACACTCTTAAAGCTTCACTTACTTGTCATAATGTGTGGAACCTGTCATAATGTTGAACTTCAGCCTTGCTGAAGATGAGAACTAAATGTTCTGGAAACCGGTTCCATACATTATGACAAGTAAGTGAAGTTTTAAGAGTGTGTAGTTCAATTGAATCATAATATTATACGAATTATAAATTTTCTTTGTTTTCATTCAAGTTGAAGTAAGTGGAATAAAACTAGTGAAGTCTTAGTGACTTCCTCATAAATAATTTGTTATATGGAAAATAGAATTGATAAGCAAATTGAAAGTAAATTGGAAGAGATGAAATCAATAATAGGGTTCTTTGAAGTAGAAGTAAACATAGATATAATGAAGTGCAAGAGAAGATTAGCTCACTGGAAAGGTATAGAAGAGGATAATAGAAAGAAAACTTTAATAATTTTCAGAGTGGAAGAAAGAAGAAAAACATGAACATGGCAGGAAGTCAAAGAACTTTTCCAAGAGAAACCAAATATAAATATTGCAAGATGGGAGATTGTTGATTGTTATAGCATTGTAAGAAAAGGGCAAAGACAGGAACCTATAATTATTAGAATTGCTACAGTGAAATTTAAATGCGAAGTGTTAAGAAATAGCAAGAGGTTAAAAAGGTACAAAAATATTCATTAAACAGAATTTGGGAAAAAAGCAGCAAGAAATAAAATCTATAGCTGTGAGGGAAATGAAGAAAGCAAGGGAAGAAGGGAAAAAAGCATAAAGTGATTTGTGGATTGATGGAGTAAAACAGCACATTATGCGAGAAGGAAATCAATGTACATGTGTAGAGGGTGGAGTGAGGAGAATGGGACAGTATTATGGCACAAGAAGGAGAGAATGAGTGCACACATCACCAGTGACATCACTGAATGCAACCATCAACCCAGCTGATTGAGAATGCAAGAAGATCCTTTGGAACATCAGCTGATCTGGTTGTATGCAGACGAGGGCCTTAGATTTTTTTTTTTTTTTTGTGATTTAATTACGGACGCTCTTTAACATCTCAGGTCATAAGCATCCCATTCAATTCTGGGCGTGAAACGGCCGACTAATTTTGCTCAGAGGCCTCTCTTTCAGGCTTGAGGTTCTTTTTGGTGCTGTAAATGTACGACAAGGGACCCATGGCTTTACTTCCTTTCCAAAGGAAGCCATACTTAGGATTTTTACACCGGAAAAAATCCACTGGTCCTGGCCGGGTTCGGACCTGCGATCTTGGGTTTAGGAGGCAAGTATGGTAACCACTACACCACCAGGACCGACAAAAGGGAGTCTAAGTGTAGTTTCAATGCCAGCTGGGTGCATCCTAGAAGTTGAAATTCACGTAGGCACTAAGGAAGTAGTGCAAATGCATGCAAGAAATCAAGTGACATTAAATAAATTTAGATTTAAAATAAAGGGTTTGGTATAATATGAACAAGTGAAATAATAATTACAGGTAATTTTATTGCAAGGATAGGAGAAGGACAATACAGTTAAGCAATCCAAATGAAGAGTATGATTGTGCTTTTGAATTAGAAAGAAGATATAGCCAGAATAAGACGAAAATTATCTTATTTCATGTAATTATTTTCTGATTAGGATGGGATTTACATTTACAAACAAGAGTAGATAAAGTATGGTTATATGTTGTATTCACATGTTATTGATAATTTGATTAGAGATTTTGAATTTATGAATATGGTATTAATCTCTCAAACTGAGCAAAACCTGGCATCCGATATTAGAGCATATAAAACAAGCCCACATTTGGAAAATTCACCCGAACCAATCATCGATCAGAGTGGAGATGCCCTGCCCTCCAAGTACACACCCTCTGCTCCAGCCGAACCAATCCCTTTTGAGCAGTCCGTATATAAATATAACACCTTCAGCTGGCATTTCAGTTGTGCCAGGACCTTCGCCTAGAAGACTCAGTCTGCACCACTGAAGATGTCCTCTGCAGATGGGGATGAAACGTTTGGACTCCTTAGCTCTAACAGACCACGGCTTCCAAGCCCAGAAGAAATTTCTAGTTATTGACTCCAGCCGTGAAAGCTTCCGACTACTCATGGTATTAATGAGCTATTATTTTCCATAGAGATAAAAATTGGGGAACAAGTGGTGAGAGGAAGGAAGTATATAGAGGGAATTGTGGACACATTGAGGTATATAAATGGAGGGAAGAGAAATAAGACTTATTTTGTAATGAGCTAAATTTGGAAAGAGAGAACATTTTATGCGCAGGAATAGAGAGCGTACTGAACACAGGACAGGCAGTTGGCTTCACTGTGTTAGTTCTATATATTTTTTAAAATAATTTTCTTTTTTAAATGATATGTTTTAATGATTAAATTGTTTAATAAAATAATGAAAGTAAGGGAGATACCTAAGATTGAGCATGACATTATCCATACATAAAGGGAAGGGTGATGTAAATAAGGAGGATAAGTTGTCTTTCCATTTTAGGAAAAAATTTTACTGGAATAGAGTACAGAAATAGGTAGGGAAGGAGAAGAAATTATCAAAGTTTCAAACATATTTCAGAGGATTATATATTCATAATAAAGGCAATTATGGATAAATATTTTAGCAATAAAAGGGGAAGGATTAACATGGTATTTATAATGTCAAATGCCTTCTCAAAGTTTGCAAGTGGACTAGAGTTCAAATGCAGTTGTGAAAGCTTGAAAGGTGAATTAGCAGGGACCAGGCAAAATTGACACCATACCAAAAATTGTAAATAAAGAGCACAATATGTTATTCAAGGATCACAAGGTTTCAGATATTGCTGAAGCTATAGGTATTTCAGGCGCTCAGTATTTCATATTTTAACTAAAGAATTATGTAAGTAAATATGTGCAAGCTGGGTGAAGCAGTTGGTGAAACCCAATCAAAAGCAAATCAGTATAGAAATCTCTTAAAAGTTTAGCATCTGTTCATGGAAATTCAACTGATTTTTCCATCAATTTATGACCAGTGTTGAAAGATGGGGTGAACTACTACACACTAAAGACAAAGCAACAGAAGCATCATGAATCTCCAGAGCCAAAGAAGACAAAATGCATGAAGTCGGTGGGAAAGATCATGGCATCAGTTTTCTGGGATACTAAGGGTTACTTACTGATGGGCTCTCTTCCTAGTGAAACTGTTTTAACTAAAAATGTTAATTGGAACATTCACAGTGAAGCCAATCATATAATTGAAATCATTTTATGATATAGTCGAACTACACACTCTTATGCTTCACTTACTTGGAGTAAGTGTTTTACTGGAGTATACTATATTGCAACTTTGGGACCAACTAAAAACAAACGTATGCCAGAAAAGATTCGTATTAAAGATGAACATGATCTTGCATCAAGACAATTCCCTTCTAATATGTGTCATTGAAAATCAGTAAACTGGGCTATGATTTGCTATCACATCAGCCTTAATACCCAGATTTAGACTTCCAAAGCTGAGAAAGTTTCTTGGTGGAAAAAAATGTTTTTGCAAATGAAGAACTTAAGGAAGGCATATATTGAATATTTTGCACGTTAGAACATCATTGAGTAAAGTGCAGTAATATCAAGGAAAACTCGAGAAATAAGAATAATTTCAAATTATTTTTTGCTTCATTCTGAGAAATTTTCAAATGATCCTTGTAAATCACCATATCTAAGCAAATTGCAAAAAGTGTTGAATAGTTAAGTTTACCTTAGCTGTGTACTTTATTGATATTATGTTACATTCACCTACATTACACATCATTTACCTGCATCCAAGAACTACTTCTCCAAATAACCATCTTCATGTTCAGGCATTTGTCCCATCTGTGTATCAACTTCTTCAAAGAAGCTATGGCTCTGTCTATACAAAAAATGCTGCATTGCTGTTTTGACTTGCCCATTATCCTGAAAACGCTGACCTTCCAAATCCTTTTTCAAAGCTGCAAATAGATGAAAGTCAGTAGGTGCCAAATTAGGGCTGTAAGGTGAATGTTGAAAGTGTTCCCATTGATACCATGCAATTTGGAGTTGGGTTTCATTTTATAGTCTGCTGCTGAGTGTTGTCATCAAGGAGGAGGACATCTCGAATGAGAAATCCTTGATGCATGTGACAGATTGCAGATTTGAACATTACTTTTTCTCATGGCTCGAGAAAGTCAACAATAAGAACTCCTTTGGAATCCCAGAACACTGTTAACGTAACTATTCCCTTGAGGGAGTGGTCTTGAACTTCTTTCGTACTGGTGAAGTGCAATGTTTCTATTCCATGGATGTTACTTCCTGCCTCAGGAGAGTAATGGTACACCTAACTTTTATCATCCATTACGATTCATTCAAGAAAAGTATTTCCCTGTGGTGAAACTGAAGCAAATATTGTAAACTGGCATCCATTTGTTGCTTCAGTTTATCAGGAGTCAGTTGATGTGGCACCCACCAAGAACACACATTTTTGTATTCCAACACATCATGTGGAATTTGAATATGTTCAGTACTTTGGCCACATTTTGCACATTACTCTGGCTGCCTTCTCTAACGATTGCATCCATGTGTTCCTATTTGATATTGGAGCTGACGACTGGCACGAAAGTTATCGCAGATGCTTGTTTGTCCTTCAGCAAACATCTGACACCATTTGCTCACCATCTGTACTGACATATTATTGCCATACATCTCGACGAGCCTACTCTAAATGTTGCATCTAGATAAACTACATGCATTCTCTTAATGGATGACTGCCCTCACCTCTTCCTTAGAGCATTCCTTTATGCATTCTCCCATATTCACTTGCATTCACTTGACTAAGCAAAATGCGCCCCATGAGCCTTTGTCACTGCTGCATTTGTTTTGTAAAACTATGCATGTGCCAGTGATCATGCCATACCAATGTTAGGCACCAGCATCTTTAGTGGAAATTTGGCACTATGTTTTAATGCAAATTTAATATAAGTATAATAAATGTATTTCAATGTATCACCATAGGGAAACTTATATATTGAATACCCCTTATATTACAATTCCAAGAAGAAATTATTTCTACCCTTATACACTGATGAAATGTGTCCTCATATTAAAATAAACATAAATTATACGTGTAGATCTGAATATGTGAATAAAAATTAAGAAATTTTTATTTTATTCAATGGTTCTGTAGCTTTCCATCATGATGGTATACTATCATTCCTAAGAAACTGAATGGCATTTTTAGGTTCAATAGGTAGTGGAATGCAGCATCCATCAATGTCACTTCAGAACAACACCACTCTTCCTCTGGAGACCCAACATGCATCTCTGAAGAGGAAGAAAGAGGCACCACCCCCTCCTACACTCTATTCCCCCATATTGGAGAAGACTGAGGTCAGTATAGTTTTTGTAATTGGATGTTGCATTTGCTGAATGGGGTGTGCAAATAGCATGATCTGATTCCAAGGTAGTGCAGTGTATAGAGGTGGAGAGATCTAGTATTCAGGGTTGTTAGTAATCACTGAGCTTGAATGAGGTAAGTATGACTTAATGAATTTCCAGTATTTAAAATTTTTTAAAGAAACATTTGCTCATTTGAATGAATAGTGAACCCCAAACCGTTATTCAGAATATATTTGGTAGAACAGATTTGATAACTTGTAAGAGAAGCAAGAGCTGCTGTCATGTTTATTCTTGGATAAGAAAATAGTTTTATATTTTTTTTATCTTCAAATTACTTTTGGACAATTATGAATGTATATTTGGCATTTTAATGCATGAAACTGTTAATAAAAGATTAATGAATTTTGCTTAGTTCTACATTTACAAGCTTCATTCATTTTGGCATAAATATGTTGTAAAATTATTGTTTTGATTTTTAATCATTAAAATTCAAACATTTGAAAAAGATCATGTTGCGCTCACTAATCAAATAATTAACAGCTCTATTCATTTATGGCAACACCATATGTAAAAAATCTGGCTTTTGCAAATGAAAATATAAATAAAATGCAGAACATAATTTTTTCCAACAGTTTTATTTAAATTATCAGATTATGGTTAGCATGCTATAGGCATTCACAAATATAAAATTTACAAAATTAGAGGTCTGATAAGGAACCATTCAAATTTCATACATTTGTATCTAATTTATTTGGCCATATAATTATTAACATGTTGTGAGGAGTCAAATTAAACACTCTTGCAGCTTTATTAACCTACTGTTTCTCAGATAAGTTTTGCAGTTCCTTGTCCACATTATCAGCTACCTGCAATTGTCAGAAGAATTTTCATGATCTTTGGAGGACATGCTGTTTGGCTCTGATGGACATCTTAAGAACTTGAAATTTATATTTTCTTCCCTGGGGCATTCAAGTTCATTAGCTGATTTTTATATTTATTGATGCAGATTTTTTCCCTTGTTCAGTTCTGTATGTCCTACTGCCTTTAATATTTGTACTTTTTCTTCAATTTTGTTATCTCCTTTCCAAAAATATATTCCCATAGCGCATTTTTCTATTTGCCTTTACTGTATGTTCCTGCATCAGTTACTTAATGTTTCTTTTTGTTATTCGTGTGTATATCATTTCACTGTCTGCACCATTTATACAATAAATTCCTCACTTCTTTTCTGGTAGCATACTTTCTAATTGTTTGTTAATGAGAATTTTTGTACTAAACTTGTTCTTTTATGCTAATGTGAAATTAATTTCTGTAAAAATCTTCTGATATTTATAGATGATAAATTTGTTTAAAATTTCTTTTCCTTTTACTGCCAAGAGTGTTAAGATTTCTTTTGTCTGCATAAATTTCTTGAACTTTTTTACCTATTTGCAATTGAATTCTTTACAAAATCCATTCTTCACTACCCTTATTTGTATTTGGTTATACTGTTGTACATGTTCTATTTTTATTAGTCAATTCACAGTCTTGTATGATAAGCTATTAATTACTCCACGTTTAAATTGTTTTGGATTGACCTGTTGATTGTTATGCAGTTGTGTGTGCCCCCCCCACCCAAGTCCCAGTTTTTTATTTAAAGTTCAGAAATGATAGCATGTTATCTGTTTCCATTTCACATGTAAATACTAAGCTTGGCTCTTGTAAGTTAAGTATTTTTTTTTTATATTCTTAATTTTTTTTTTTTCATTTACTTTTGCAAAAATATCATTTATGTACCTGTACAATGTTTTGAAAATGTGTGGAAAGGATTTTGTAAATTGGGTTTCAGATCTGCTAATAAATAGATTAGCCAAAAAGGGGGATAAGGGATTAATCATAGTTAGGCCTGATTTTTGCTAATAGAATTTTCTATGAAATGTAAAGTAAGGCATATTTGTTACTCATAGGATTTTCCATTAAATTTAAAGTGAGCCCAATTATATTTCCCCAAATTTAAGCATTCCTTTGTGTATCCACTGTTAATGTCAATAGATTTTAGTCATTCTCTTAGGTACCTTAACAGTTTGTTTGTTAGTATATTTGGGAAAGGGATTTCACATCAAATGAAACCAAAGAATTGGTAAATTGTAATTTTTTATCTTTTACTATAACTATTAATTCAAACAAATTCTTTATTTGAGGGTTTAATTGTTTGCCAGGGAGAATTCTGTCCTTTATTGTTGATTTTTAGGGATTTTCAAGCAGTATTTGTTTACTGGGGCTAAAATAACATTCCTATAATTAAATATTTTAAAAATGCTTGGTGTGCCCACATATGGAATATAGATTTCTTGTATATAAATATTGTACTTACAAAGCTGTTGGCAATGGAGTGGTAATATATCCTAAACTTAGGTATTTATTTTTTACACTAAACTCCACTTACATAAAAATAAGATGCGTTTTGGGAGAGTCTCTCCCATCTTCAGTTGCTCACCGAACCGCCATTACTCGAAACGATGCCTAGACACCCGGATGTTCCTGTGGTGGCATCTGCTGGTTGAAGTAGGAAATTGCTGAGTTCATCCATAGGAGGAAACTTGAAGTTCATTAGGTTTTCTATATTTTTTAATATGAACATTTTTTCCCAAGTGGATAACTCCAATGGGTTGTAAAGATGTTTCAGCAGTTTAATTTCCGGTTTTATTTCATGATTTTTGGTCAATAAGTGAGCTGCTACTGCTGATTTATCCACCTGCTTAACTGAATATTCCTAAAAGGTTCTTTCCCCCGAATTTCCAAATTTCTCTTGAAATTTGTTTTTTGTCTTATTTTTGTTCAAAAATAATTAATTGCAAAACAAATCGAAACTTCTTAAAGCTATCCAGAAACTGTAGAATTAACTAACTGTATTGGAAAATTTATTCATACAAAAATATAAAGAAAATTTAATTCATTTAAATTTTCTGAATAACATTGATATCTTCAAATTCTTTAGATCTACAGAGAAACATATGCCTATTATGCTGGAAAACTAACAGTGAATTCATGCTAATGGTAAAAACAACAATCTTCAAAATATGTCCAAATAAGCTAGGTAAACATTAGTGAAATTGAACTAATTCCTTATAAAAATTTTAAAAGTATTATTACATTTTGCTGTGAGAATTTCCACAACTCAGAGCTATATGATTATAGATTTTATTAATCTTTTTGAGCATTTTTATGCCCCTTCCAGTGAATGTATGCTGTAATTTTAATTTAAAAGCATGTTTAGTTTTAACTAAAGGGTCCTAAATGTAATGAGTAAGGCTATTCTCTTAGAGGGACTGGATTCTTAGGTTACAATCCACTTTATGCTATTTTAATTGAGATTATGACTTTGTGCAGCAAGAAATTTAATTGAAGTAAGAAGGTCTAAATTGATCCTCAAGCTCTTTAAAAAAAATTGAATTTGATCAATGGAAAAACAATGAAAAGCATTTTACGGATTAACTGGAGAAAAGAATTAAAAAAATCATAAGTCATTGGTGAAAATTGCCACCACAATTTTTTTATTGTTACTGCAATTTATAAAATGAACCATCCTTCATTTTTCCAGTTATGTTCAGTTCTCAAGTGTATTTTTGTTTTATGAGGTGCAAAATAGAGGAAGATTATAAAGTTTTTATTCGTTTTAATTTCAGCTGTACACAGTTTCCAAGTGGTAGCTCATTTAATATTTTAGTGCAATTTATTAAGAATGGATAAATGCTATAATCACAGCAATTTAAAAACTAATAATTTGCCTGGAACAAAGTAATACAGAAATATAATAACTGTCTTAAAAGTTTATAAACCATATCAATTTTGAAAAAAATTACACCATAGTGAACAACTCAATTCCAACTTGTAATATATTGTTGTTGGTTTCATACTGTAATAGTTTTAACTTTAAAAACATTGTAAATGTTGTAAAAAGAAATGAATATACTACTATACATAGTAAATGAAGTTGCACTAAATGAGGGTAGTTCCAAAAATAAGTTTCTTGAGTCTGTTTGTCCAGGACCTTTAATGAGGAAAATACAATGACAATAGAATGAAATATCTTTCATTTACTTTCCATGTAGTTTCCATAAACATTGAGCCACTTATACCTTTTAATGATTTTAAAAACCAGCTTTTATAAAATTGTGTCCTGTATCTGGAGAAAAGCAGAAGCAGCAAGTTTTATGTCATCATTGCTCTGTAATGGTGTCCAGACAGTGCCCTGCTCAAAGATGGAAACAAGTGGAGTCCCCTGGGTGTGAGATTGGGACTGTAAGGGAGGATAATCCATCTTTCCCAACTGAACCTCCATAAAAGAGCTGCTGTTGCTGCTGTTAAGTGAGATCTTGCATTGTCATGAAAAAGTATAACACCAGACAACAGCAGTTTCAGTCTCTTTAGTCAAATAGTGGCTTTCAACCTGCTCAGTGTACTACAGTATCATTGGACATTCATCATCCCACCACAAAGGAAGTTGAGCAAAAGAACTTGTTTTGCATCCCAAAACACAGCCAATATTACCGTGCCGGCAAATGCAGTTATTTTTAATTTCTTCTTGAATGGAATGGAAGCTTCTATTCCATGGAGGCCCCAAGGTGTAAGTAGTGGATCTAAATTTTGTCCCCCATCACAATGCAGAACAAAACTTTATTGCCTTCATGTTTGTAATGGAGATGTTGCAGACTAATTCCCATTCTTTTAGACCTGTAATAAGGAGTCAAGTATTGGCATCCCCATGCTGCCTTTGCAGTAGTTGAGGATGTCCCTAATCATGTGATGCACTAGGACACATCGAATATTCAGTGCTGAGACAGCATCACACACAGTTACCCTCCTGTTGGCATAAATCATGGCATTCACACATTCCATGTTCACATTGCTAAGGGTCCAGGCTAATGTTTGTCTGCCATGCTCTGACACCCATCATGGAACTGAGACCATTTGCTCCATCTTCATTTCTGAACCATATACCTCAACAAGCTGCACATGAATTTGTACCACTCATACCATGTGCCCATTTATAGTGTATAACATCCCTAATCTTCTCTTTCATTCAGTTCTGTAAAACATATCTGTGGCGCAAACTCTTATGATATGGGCACACACTCTGGGGAAGTTGCTCGCTTCAGCCTACTCCTGTGCATGTGCAGTAAAGACACTTGTGATCACATGACATGCAGTGACACAGATAAATGTCCTTGAATTGTAGATGGTACAGTTTCCTCCTGCATACATTAATTCGGAACATAATTTATTTTTGCAACTATCCTCACATTAATAAATAAAAACAAAATACACTTTTTCTTAAAAATGAAGAAAAATTTTATAATCAGTATATTTAACACTGATTTGGGATTGATAGAAGTTTTTCTGTATGTAGAAAAAATACTTTAAAACAACTATTGGGGTTACATGTAAAGAAATTTTAAAGGTTATTTTACTCACAGGAAAAGCCTCAATTTAAAAGCTAAAAATCTAGTCGCTAAGAGTAATATAATTATGTTTTGGTTGTTGTAGTTTGTGCATGCATCTTATCTTTAATGTACTATATTTTCTCCTCTTCCTTTTGGAATGTTTGCATTGTTTTCTTCCTATAGTTTTTTATTTTGATTTGCAGCATAGTCCGGTGCCCCAGACTTTACCTGTATCCATTCCCTCATGTTATCAAGGTGCCAGTTATTCCACTAATTGTTACCGCCCCTTATCACTCCCCGTACATTCCTCTAACAACAAGAATGACACTGCAGCAAGCACAGAACTAGTAGCAGGCTCATTACAGGTTAGTAACAGCCATAATATGCATTTTTCATTTCATGAAACTAATAGTTTTATAATTTTGCAATGCAAGTTTGATGTACCTCAGTATTAAACTCAAAGAGAATTTATAAAATGATTAACAGTAAGGAAAACAATTTAAACTTTACCCATAAACTCATCTATAGGTCTTCATTGCTAGCTGTCTACCATGTTTATTTACTTGCAAAGGCAAGTATCATTTCTCTTCTTCATCATCTGTGGGTGTACAATAGTAAAGTTTACAGATAACCAGAGAAGTTAGTAAAACTTGAACAAGTCATTTTAATTCCATGCTGTTTTTTTTGTTTAACAGATATATTTTTCAAAAATTGATTTAGTATTTTAATTAATTTTTAGAAATTATTTGTTACATGTGACTGTTATGTTATCTCAGATGCCAATGAATGGCTGAAAATCATAATTTTCTTTAACTAGTGTATTCTTTCTGGAGCTAAAGATATTATTCAGATCATGTTTGGAGTAAACCCCCATTGAAACACTTTTCAAGAGTCTGTGTGGTAAACATGCATTAGTATTAAGGTGGACAGTATAATAGACAGAAGGCAACCAGTTAGTAAAGATATACATTCATATGCAGTAAATAATTTGTATGTACAAGGCATTTGAGACAGAACTGACAAAAAAAAAAAAAATTAACAATATCTCTGATACAATTATAAATATTGCTTCTAAATGTGCAGCATATTTTGAAAGGGAAACTCAAAAAGTCTTTATAAGATTTGGGCACTGATTCTTGGTAAAGTTGGTTTTTCAGCTGCTTGTTGCTCTGTGGTCATCAGGGCGAATAAAATAATTGGTTAAAAACAAAGTTTTTACACATGGGCTGTGGCATTCATGGCTTCGTATTGGCAAACATCCTCACTCTTTTGTCAGTCACTCTTTGAGTGCAAACAACGGTTTATCATTTATTGTTGTCCATATCTTGCATATGTGCTAGACTCCACTCTAATGCTACTAACAAAACATTTTGATATCATTGTATGATTCAGTTGAACTACACACTCTTAATGTTTTATGTACTTATCATAATGTATGGAACCGGTTTCGAGAACATTTAGTTCTCATCTTCAGCCAGGTTAAAGTCAAACTGTCGGATCATTCGTTGAGCTGTGGGAATGTGTATTCTGCTTTGGTGGCAGTGTGATAAACTACAAGTGTACATGATTTTCTTGAGTGTTCTCTAGTAGGTTTGTCGCATGCAAGACAACAGCAATAATCAGTCATCATATGTACGTCCCAATGTCGTTCAAAATCTTTCAAGTCCTGGTGAAACCTTTCACCTTGGTGTTCACTGACAGCTCCTAAATTTGACGGGAAGTAGTCAAGATGTGAATTGAGGAAATGAACCTTCAAACTCATGTTACAGCTGAGCAGTCAGAAACTTTCCAGCATATTTCTGACAATTTCTTTGTATTGAGGGTTTTTTACATTGCCAGAAATTTCTTAACAGCTTCTCTGAATTCTTCTATGCATCTTTTTCAATTTCATTCATAGAACTGGTAAATTAACATCTTTCATCAATTTCCTTATCTGTGGACCTCAAATAATCCCTGTCTGATTTTAACCCGTGACAATGATGGAAACTTGTGCATAAGTACTGGAAGCAAGGGCAACTTTTGTCAACTGCTGTCACAAATTGTTTCATCATGCCAAGTTTTATGTATAATGGAGGGAGTAGAATTTTTTGGCGGTCAACAAGAGGCACATTAGTAATATTTTTTGATCCAGGTTCCAGTTGCTGCCTCTCAGGCCATTGATCAATTTCCCAATGTTGGTCCCTTGCTTTGCTATCCCATTCACAAAGAAATCACGGGAATTCTGTGTATTCTCCCTATTGTCCTAGTAACAGACCAATGATCTTCAAGTCACCACATATTTGCCACTCATGGTACTTAATTTTCTCAAAAACATGCTTCCGAGTTTCATAAGACTTTCATAGGTTCGTAGAATGTGCAAGAGTTATTGAAGCAAACTTGTTGCCAGTAATTTTAGCAAGGCCTAAATCGCTCACTAAATCATTTAACTCAAATTGTTTAAACCATTGTGAATTGTCAAATTCTTCTGAATCAGAAACCAGCTCATTGCTGGAAGTCATGGAGCTGCTTTCAGATTCACTAAAATTGAAGTCTGCTGGTGGTGCATGTATGGGTAGTTTGGGTTCATGAGGAATAGGCCATGTAGCTGAGTTCAGATTTGGATATTTAATTCCTGCCTTATTTTTTTTGCTGTAGCCAGCAACTTTGCACATGCAAAAGTAGCAGTCATCATCGTGATTTTGCTGCACTCTCCATATCAATAGTTCGGCAAATGGCATTGCATTCAGTTTTCCTTCATGCCCATTATGTAATCCCTCAACACAACTATTACATGCAACATGAGGCGCAAACGATTTATCCTGATCGCCAACTTTCTCTTTGAAATATAAGTAATATAGTTTCTTTGTTTGTGAGTCTATTTTCTATACCTTCCTCTCAAACATGTAACATCCACAAAAATAACAAAACTTCTGAGGACTTCATAAATACCATCTCCTGCATTATCCTGATGTAGAAATCATACTCAAACTTTTTAGCACTATACATATGGAAAATGAACATGAAAATGAAATGCATATTAACACAAGTTTTCAGCTCAACTGAAGTTGAGATCTATGATAGCTGTAAATGTAAACATAAATACCTCACAAGAAGACAGATCTGACCCATAGAACAAAACTGATAAGTACTGGGAATATAAACATAAACATCTGGGTGATAAAGGAGGATGGAAGTGAGCCAATTAGAAAGAGAATCAACAACAGATTTAGAATAACATAATGAAACGTAGCAGTAAGCTGTATAAGCTGAATGAATTTAGCACCATGACATATATGCATATATCATAAAAACTAGATGTGATAGCCAAAGAGGAACTTAATTTTGAAATCAGGGCACTGATTTCCAATTAAAGTCACATATTTTCCTTATACTGCAGAATGAATGTAGATCACTGTTATGGATAAGGTGCACAGTGTAGTTCTGGAAGATTGCGAATTAAAGATATCTGAAATTGCTGAAGCTCTTAGCATTTCAGGGGAATGTCTATTTCACATTTTGAGGGAACAATTGTGTTTGAAAGAAATTATCTGCAAACTGCTGCCTCAGAATCTAAAGTAAATCAGAGTGCAAATATCTCAGCAAAGTTTGGCCCATCTTCAGAGAGATCCTGACATATTAATGCCGCAATTTGTGGCCAGTTATGAAATCTGGGTGCACTACTACATACATACCTGAAACAAAATAGCAATCTAAACAATGGAAGCATTAGTATTCTTCACTGCCAAAGAAAGCGAAGTGTGTGAAATCAATTGGGAAGATCATGGTGTGATTTACTGGAATGCAAAGGGTCTGCTGCTAATTGATTATTTTCATACTGGAACATCTGTCACTGCAGCACATTATGCTAACCTTTTGGATCTATTAAAGACAAAAATATGCAAGAAAAGGCTGGGTTTATCAAAGAAGAAAGTAATCTTGCATCAAGATGTTACTCGCCCTAACACACATGCAATTGCAATGATAAAAGTTAATTAATTGGGGCATGATTTATTGCCACATGCTTATTGTCCTGACTTTGCTCCATTGGACTTCCATTTGTACCCTAAATTAAGAAATTCCTTGGAAGAAAAAAAATTTCATTCATTGAAGAGCTTAAATCATTAATTCAGGCTTAGTTTGCAGACCTGGAATATTCTGACTTTAGGAATGGAATAAAGACTTTGGAGCATCACTGGACAAAGTACAAGTTTTTTTTAACAGTGTTCAACTCCCATTTTTACTAATGAGGCACTACAGGTGGCAGATTAGTGTTATGGGGGACTATGTTGAAAAATAAGAATTTCAAAAGTCAAATAAATGATCCTCATACATAATTCAAGTATAAATGTATATAAACTACATTTTATAAAACAGCACATCTTATCTATCTAAAAGGAGAGTGTTGAGTATTTGCTTAAGCACTAAGTAAAGGGCTCAATAACCTTCAGATTCTCGACCCTAACAAGGATAAGGCTAATTTTTTGTTTGTTCCAAACATTAATTAAAAATTATAAAAAAATGTTGGTTGATGTGTGACTATAATAAATGGGATATTTTATAAAATCTTATTTAACAGCTGTTCAGGAATGGGACAAAAAAGTACACTACATGGGATAATAAAATAAACCAGACCTTCTAGTGGGGGTTTAACTGTATGATTCTATAAAATTGAATAATCCATTTATCTTAATAACTGTGGAATTAGTTAGGTATTTTTAAAGCTGTGGTTATTGTTGGAGCTCTTTTGTAAATATTTTACCACTCTCTGTATACAACTAGTGGTTTGTGTTAACCATCTTTATTTGGTGCCTTTTATTATTTACAGAAACCAATATTTTATTATTTGTTGTAGTGTGGTATGGTGTATCTAATTTCATATTAAATGGTACTAAGCACTCTATATATTAGGCAGTAAAGTGCATGTTCTTGGTTATTGGATATTTGCAATTTTTATGTTTGAATAATCTTACATACCAGCTTATTTTCTCACATTTTTTAAAATAGATTCAAAGTACAAAGAAAGTTAAAAGAATATAAAATGAATTTAAACAATGTATTTTGTTTATTTTATGCTTTTTAATGAAATTTGCACTTTCCCTGTTCCTATTATTGTCAAATGCATGGCATACACTTCCAAATTATGTAAGTGTTACATCATAAACAACCTTGTAGCACTGGAGGGCTTCACTATCAGCTGTTGAACTTTGTGGGTCTTCTAAATTTAGTTCTTTTCACATTGTAAAGTGTGCATATGTTTTAAGATATGGTTCCAGCATATATTTCCCATAAAGGAGATTATTATTTAAAGGTTAGTGGCAAATTCTCTCATTTTTCTTCGTTGCCAAGCTAAATTTATGCCATTTTACCATTCTTTGTCAGAAGTATACCATATAAGTATAACTGATTTAAGTATAAAAATATTTTATTATTTATTGGGGAATATTACTTATAAATTTATAACTTAAATCAGTTTAGCATAATTTATAGGTAATGTAAAACTAAAGCAAATTAAATAGCATTTTATCATCAGTAGCAAAGTGAATAATAATTTGATCAGAATACATTCATATTTAAAACATGGTTTAAGAAAACTATTATATATAATTTACTAGCATTTTTTTCATTCATGTTAATGCCTATCTCGTGAGGTGCAGTCCATAAGTTTCCAGCCTGACATAGAAGGCCAGTGATTCATTGTTGCAATGCTATCTGATATTCATATATTTCAGGAGTGTAAACACTGCATTTTCTTTTTTAACATGCCTTCAGTTGCTTGGAGAAGCTTATGTAAATGACAGTGTTGCATAATACAGCAAGATGTTCAAAATTGAATACAGAACAGCAATTAAAATTTTAACTGACGAAGACTTAAACCAGATTATATTAAACAGCGCCTTGGTAGTGTGTATGGCGTAGTGGTCAAAATTATTTTTTTTGGACAGAGAGAGCCTTGAAAATGAACCATGTGACGGGTAGGCCAGTGGATGTTTTCGCATAAGAAAATATCTCCCTTGCCAAGGAGGAAGTTCTCATTAACCATGAGTAACAGGCATTTGAATACAAAAGAAATAGTTGCAAGGTTGGGGCTTTATAAAACAATTTTGCTTCGCACACTTCTGGAACATTTGTATATGTATAGGTGAATATTTTGAATTGTATGCCCCTAGAACTAGAACTTGAGGCAACTCCATTAATAGGAAATGAGAGTTTATATATCAACATAAAACCCATAATAAAATTTGAAATTAAGAAAGCAGTAATGGAAACAAGAAGTAATAAAGCACCAGGCCTCAATAACATCAATGCCGAAAAGGTAAAAACAGTTATAAATTTAATTGTTGATATTTTATATCCATTATTCCAAAAGATATGGGAAAATGAGAAAGTCCCTCAAGATTGGGGGAAGGATGTAGCAGTGAAAATACCTAAGAAAGGAGATCATTCTATCTGCATTAATTGGTATGGCATCAATTTATTATTTATTCCCAACAAGATCTTTTCTAGAATTGTGCTGAACCGCATGAAAGGGCAGTGGATAAGAAACTGGGGAAAACACAATATTGGTTCAGAGCTGGGAAATCCTGTACAGACCTCATAAATACAATGAGGATTATTATATAACAGTCACTAGAATGGAATATCCCATTATGTATGGTATTTATTGATTTTATCAAAGCCTTTGATTCGGTAAATAGATGAACTATATGGAAAAAATTCAAGCAAATTGAAATGCCTAGTAAAATCACCAACATAATTAAAGATATGTACAATAATCAGGTGACTACCTCCATGGTCTCCATGGTCTAGTGGTTAGCTTTGTTGACTGCTGACAAGGAGGCCTGGGTTTGATTCCTGGTACCTGCTTAGGAATTTTTCTAAGTTAGGGACGTCTGGAGTGGGTTCCACCCAGCCTCATGAGGACAATTGGGAAGCTTCCTGATAGAGAGGTTGGTGTTCTTCCAGCATGAAAGCTGTGTGATAGACCTGCAGGGTGCCGGCATGCTGATTAGATGCCCCCCTGCAATACTGCCCTGTATCAGTGAAATCTAAGATGAAGATAGAGGAAGCAGAGGTCATTGCAACAGGCCAAGGCTCACTCTGGGCTGTAGTGCCAAATGAGAAGAAGAAGGCAATAATCAGGTCTGTTTTGTGCAACATAAAGGCAAACTCTCAGAATCTTTTCCTTCTCTAAGTGGAGTTAAACAGGGATGTTTGTTGTCACCACTATTATTTATATTGATATTAGAGGGCATAATAAAAAGAATTTGCAACAGAAGACACAGGTATTCATTGGGGGTTGCAACAAAGGTTAGAAAGTGTAGAATATGTAAATGACGTATGTATGATGAGACATAGATTCCAAATAAATGGGACATAAATGGCAAATTACAGGATCTAGATAGACTTGCACATGCGGCTGGATGCATCTAAATAAATTAAATACAAAAGAAATGAGGATACATAACAAAACAACTTCTAGAATTATGCTAGGGAATGAGGAAATAGAGTAGATGAAGAAATTATATCTAGGAAGCATTATCTCAAAGGAGAGAGGGTCAAATGAATATGTTAAAACTAGAATTAGGAGAGCAAAATTTGCATTCTCTCAGTTAGTTTTCTTTTGGAAATCTAAACAAATATCCTGGAAATTAATATTAAGAATATTTAATATAAATGTAAAATCAGTTTTATTGTATTGAATGTGAAACCTGGAAAGCAATTAGTGTAATCATAAAGATTGAACTAGTGTTCATTAACAGATGTTTGAGATTTACAATGGGATTATAGTGGCCAAAAATAATCAAATAAGAATCTATACAAAGCACTGATCAACAGGAAATTTGAAAGGAAGCAAATGTAGGAAGTGGAAATGTGTTGCAGAGAGAGGATAGAAATATAGCTAAATATGCTTTTGATTGGAATCCACAAGGAGGAACCGGGAAAATAGGTAGACCTAGAATTACATAGTGCAACACAATCAGGAAAAAAAGAAGGAAATTAAGGCTATGACTAAGAATAGGATATGTTGGCATGCTTTCATAAAGGCCCTGTGCTCCCTGAGGAGTAAAAGGAAGTACTACTACTATAAAGAGCGTGCCCAGAATTCTTTCAGCAGTTAAAATGCAAGTACACATGGAATGTTGTTAGGAGTTTTTGAACCTTTGCCATGGTAATAAATGGAAAATATTGAAATACATCATCACAGGGGACAAAAATATGGTCCTCTACAATAACCCTCTTTCGAAAGAGAATCAATGGAATGGTGAAAGAAGAGTGAAGTAACCCCTAGAAAGGCCAGCGCACAGTTGATGAAGATCAAGCTGACAATTTTTGGGATTGTGGAGGAATTCGATAATAGACTTCAAATAAAGAAACACAACAGTGACTGGGAAGTATTATGCTAAGTTACTGCATCAATTGTGGAGTAACTTCAGGGAAAAGAGGTGTTGAATGCTGAGTTCAGGAGTTTGTCTGCTCCACAGCAGTGCACCAGTCTGAACAGCTTCTGTTTGCAAGGCCGCTGTGAGCACATGAGGCCTCAAGGAAACGGATCATCCATCGTACACTAGACTTTGCCTTTAGTGGCTATTGTTTTCAAAAGTGAAATCTTACCTTTGGGGCAGAGATTCGTGAACGATGCTATTTTCTAGCATTTTTAGACAAATCTTCAAACTATATTTTTAGTCAGATTGAAATTTTAATCCGGAAAAGTGAGAAATGCATTGAAATAAAGAGAAATTGCATTGAAAAATAATACCTGTATTTTTATTCTATCATCTACTGACATTGTCAGACCAGAGACTTATAGATCGCACCTCATAGGTAAGATATTTTTTATTTGTCTCTTCTATTCTTCTGTATTGTTTCAGATGAATGCTTGCACACTTAAGTTTATCTGTAATGAAATATACATCTAGGCTTAACAAATGCCTTTGTTAATAGGAAAGTATTTAGATATGGGGAAAATCGGTGTTAAAGTTTATAAGAATTACTTACTTAAAGAAATATAATATAAAATTTTTTCAGCATAAAAATGTTTGAAATCAATTTTATATCCAGTAGAAGTTCATATAAAATCTACATACATAATTACTTTATTTTCATTGAAATTTCTTATTCTAACATTTATTAATACTAAACAACATAAGCTAGTTCCTTTTTCTTTAGTTATAAGAGAGGCATAGTCCTTTTCTTGGAGTAACTGTAATATTTAGAACACTTTGTATGTTTGTTACAGTCCCCTCGTTTGGTTTTGACCCGTGAGAAGAAGCTTCCTTCGGAGAGTGACATTGAAAAATATGCACAAGACAATCTTAATATTCATAAAAAAGGTATATTCCGGAAGAAATTTTCTGTCCGAGATATGCTTTCTTGGTCTAAGGTAATTGCAAAATTTGGAATAAGATTAATAGTCATAAAATGTTGATACTGCCTTTACTTGCAAATAGGCCCAATTTTCTCACCATTATGTTGGGTTTCATAGTTATATATGTCATCAAAGGTTCTTGGGGAATGAAATATGTGATTTCATGATCATTAGGTTTGTTTGAAATGTTAATTTTCATTTTAAAATATATTTACATTTAATAATTACATACCAGATGTATACGAATCTAATGTGCACCCCAAATTTAAAACTTAAAATCATAAAAAAAGATTTTGGCATATTATTATATGGCATCTTAGAGATAAACACATCTGCTTCATAAAACAATAAGAACATAGAATTTATAAGTGAACTATTGTTATATCTTGGAGCACATAGGGCAAAAGCCATCACTTGTGCCCTTGCCAGGACAGTTGGTGTAGGTCAAAGAAGAAAAAGTTATTTCTTATGGTGTCGCAGCTACAGGTTTGCCCGTTTTTCCTTCTTTCATGCATGAATTCCAAAATTTTTTCTTCATTGTCAGGATTGTCTTCCTTTGCGAGGACCAGTGAATTTCTTCCTACTAGCTTTAGTTGGAAATAATGCCAATTCTGTTGCAACCACAAGTAAACGTTGCTCACAGTTACATTAAACTCTCTTCCTTCCTTCTGTTCTTTCAGCATAAAGAATTACTTGAAAATAGCATCATAAAAAGTTCTTCTTTGTTTGTCCATTTTATGACTATTTAGATTCAAACGCTTTGTGCAATAATAGGCCAACAATAAATGTAATGAAGCCGAAAATTGCAGCAATGCATTATTACATAATAAACTATAAATTTGAATGAAGTTACTGGCAAACTACGAAATTGATTTGTACTCGAATCTAATATGCCATTTTGAATACTATATTTGGACAAAAAAGTGCACATTAGATTTGTGTAAATATGGTAAGTAATTTTCAAACACTATAGTAATGGACATTTGAAGATTAACATTTGTCATGGAAAATACAGCTGTGCACTATTAAGCATTTTTTGAACTTGGTATGAAAAGCCTTTAGTGATACTCACTACTGCTTTACACTTCTATCTTAGCTGCTTCTAGTTATAATAATGATCAGGTCCAACATGTGCTGATTGGTGGATGCAAATATGAGAGAAATGAGAATACAAATGTTCTGAGTATTTAGCAACAGGAAGTTGCTTGTGAGAACAAAAGTTTCTTTCAAAGTTAATTATAAAAGTTGTGGCATGAGGGTTGCTGTTTTAGTTTCTAGATAACTATGAGAGATATAAGTTTCCTTTAGCAGCACTGGAAAGAGTGTATCTCAAATAGTAACTATAGTGGAAATAATTGTGCAGCTGCAATATTATGTTAATTGTGATCACGTGCTCACTGTCTGATGCTCTGAGATAAAGAATGACTCAAGAACATTTCATGCAATGATTTTTTACAGTAATAAGTGTAATCTGAGCCAGCAAAGGTGCTATGAAAAATTACAGAGAACTTTTCAAGACTCTTTCATGCACAAAAGTCTATATAACTAGTTTGTCAAGTTTAAATGAGGAAGAACAGTCTTGGAAGACAAGGAGCTGCGAGATGTCCAGTAACAATAGTTTAGATGAAAAAATTGCTCACATAATGACTTATAGTTAATGGAGTAGTCTCTAAACATTTATTTGCTATAGGAATTAGAAGTCCTGCTCAAATATCTTTATGTAATGCAACTTTGTTGTCATTTGTACCCCACAACCTCACATAAGAACAAAAGGCAGCAAGAGACAATGGTGCCAGGAAATGGTTCATTGTTTCGACAATGGCAGTTTCCAACATGTTCATTCACATGTAATGAAAATGGATTTACCAATACAACCTGAAATCAAAACGGTAGTCAGTGATCTCTGTTTTCCCAAATGAGGATGTCCCAGTGAAATCAAAGCAGGTCAGAATTTGGTTGCCAGCTTGTTTTCAAGAAGTAGCCAAATTGCAACCATTTCATGGTAGGAACAAAAAACTGGCAAACAAGTTTGTCTCCCTAGTGTCTTCAAAACACTAACAAAAGACTGAAATGTGGGTTGCGAGGATTGTAGCTTCTGTACACAGCACTTTGAAAACAATGGGATTTCTGCAAGAATAGGAAATGACATAATTAACCACCCATCATAATGATCAAAGATGGCTCCTTGTGATGTTTTCCTGTTTCCAACTGTGAAGAAAAGAATAAAAACTGAGGAGCTGTCAGTTTGGAAGCCATCTCTAAAGAAGCATGGATGACTGTTTCTATGATTGGTTCCAGAGGATGCAACATTTTATGAAGAGTGGCAGAGATTACTTCAAGAAAAAGTAAGACAGAGTTGGTGAGTTATGGCCTTCTACTTAGTAGAATCCCAAAAAGTAAATAACTACCCTTGTATTTAGTGGATAAAAAAACACATTTTTTAGGTTATCATC
Source organism: Metallyticus violacea (assembly GCA_030762175.1). Lineage (NCBI taxonomy): Eukaryota > Metazoa > Arthropoda > Insecta > Mantodea > Metallyticidae > Metallyticus > Metallyticus violacea. The sequence continues at coordinate 13,019,575 of CM060844.1, forward strand.
AGTAATCTAAGAGGGATCTATGTATATATATGTATTGGCATTCTATTTGCAAGTAAATACTTTGTGATAATATGCAACAGTTTATGGGCTTACATTATTGCAGTTTTAGAAATGTCATGCTACTTGCATGGAGGTTATTAATGGGAAAATATGGTAGATCTAATGAGGCATTTGAACTGTTTCATTTTTAGAAGCATTATTTCAAATTGACTGTTGCAATGGATGTTCCAATTGTGTTACAGTTCATCTTGTTTTGCAGGATCCAATCAGAAAACCCATGCTTGTAGTCTCAGACAAAGCCTTAAAGAAGGATGCATGTGACCTATTCAAGCTGGTGCAGATATATATGAGTGACCGCAAGGCCAAGATCGGTATGACATTGAATAGTGTTGCTTTAGAAATCTGTAATTATGGTTATTCCAAACCAGGCCTAAGAGATGAGTTGTACATACAGATCTGCAGGCAGACAACGGAGAACCCTAGAAGGTATTTTGCAGTATATTTTAATATTTACATAATGAGTGTTAATCTGCTGTTTTTCTCATCTTGTAATTGTAGCAAAGTGGGGTGATACTTTGAGATATTATAATTTTCTTGCTAATAATTTATTTCTGATTTTGAAAGTACCATGTGATCAATTGTTTTCCCCCAGAGTGATTTGTCTATGGGCAAGCATGGCACTCGTTAGCAATCTCAGTGATTAGCTGGAGGGCAAAACAATAAAACAATGCAACAGTACAAAACTATTAAGAGATTCATTTCTTAGCAAATTATCAAATAAGGTGTTGAAAATCCCTGCCTTCATTCTCCACACATTTTTAGCATCACTGTAGGAAATTTTTCATCACTCACTATAGTTCATTTTGTGAAATCTGGACAATTTCCTGATGAATATTACCTTTGAGTTCTTGTATGGTGTGTGGATTCATTTTATACACAATTTTTTTTTAAATTACAATAGAGTAATAATCATAGGATGTTAAATTGGAGACCAAGGGGACCACAAATCCCTACTAATAACTCTGTCTTGTGGAAACACATTGTAAATTGCTCTCATGGAATTATTCACATGGCAAAGTAAAGTTGAAAAGATCACACTCTCTGTCAGTTAATTCTCTGAAAAAACACATAAGTAACAGAATCAACTGTGTGCTCAAAAAAAGTTAGTTCTATGATTCTTTCACCACTGAATTAACGCACATGAATTATACATAAAGGTATTTGGTGTAGGCAATGGGCAACACTAGCAAAAATATAAGGAAAGCTTAATAATTATGTGAGAGAATTAGATCAGGAAATATGGCAAAATGAGGTAAATGAGCAGCTTATACAATTAAAAAATAATAAAGCTACTGAAATAAATGACATACCAGGGGAAAATATTGGAAGGTGTGTGTGGAGGAAGAAAGAAGAATGTTGCTTGTTAAATTGTATAATGTAATAAAAAAAGATATAAACATTCCACAGAAATGGATTATTGTGCCAATTTACAAGGGAAAAGGAGTTGAAAATGATCTTGTGAATTATAGAGTTATCAGCTTGTTGTCTATGATTGGGAAAGTATATACAGGGGTCTAGCTAAATGATTACAAGATTGGGCAGAGAAAGAAGGAAAGGTGTGTGCATTACAAACTGGATTCAGGAGAAGGAGATCCATCTTAGATAATATTTTCATAATAAGAACAATCATAGATAAATATCTAGCTATTAAAAGAGAAAGGATATACATATTTTTTGAGGATCTAGAAAGTGCATTTGATACAATCAACTGTGAAGTACTCTGGAATAAACTGAGGGAAAAGGGAGTAAGCAGGAAGTTTATAGGGTTAATACAGAGGTTTTATAGAGAAAATATATGCTGTGTTAGATATGCAGAAAATAACGGAGTGGATACATAATAATATGGGGCTAAGACAAGGATGCAAACTAACCCCACTATTATTCAACTTTTTCATAGATGACATATTAAAGGAAATACATATTACCTATAATAAAGATATCCCAGTATTATTGTTTGCAGATGATTTGGTAGCATTAGCAATAACAAGCAGAGGGTTAAATAAAGCAATAGAAGCAATATGAAGATATTGTAAAGAATGAGGTTTAAGAATAAATAAGAAATAAATAAAAAATTATGTTATGCAAAATAAACTAAAAAAGAGATGAGAAATGATGCCTGGAGGGTAATGAAATTGAAGTAGTAAAGAGATTGGACTATTTAGGGGTTAGACTAAATAATAATGAAAGCTGAACAGAGCAGGGAAGGAATGTATTAGGAAAGGAAAAGTAACTGTTAATAAATTCTCTCTAGCCATTTTAAATCTAGTTGTCCCATAACATAGCTGCCATGAGTTTCTAGACTAAAAACAATTGTGACTCTTAATTGAATTCTTGGGTAAATTGGTATGAAACCACTCCATTAATTGCCCTTTTTGTAGTAACATTTACACACTGAATCCATGGTTCATCTCCCATGAAATTCTGGTCAAGGAAACCATGTTTCATCTCCCATGACATTCTGGTCAAGAAAACCATTCTTAGTGCAGAAGGATTGTTAGTACCACTCCCATCCTCTTGGTTTTGCTTACTATAAAACAATGTTTAGGTAGCAACCGAGTACAAACTTGTGAAAGCATAGCATCCTTCATATGGATCTATGCAAGAGATTTGAGAAAATTTCTTCACATCTTTTGCTTTTTGAACAACGTTGTCCAACAACAGACAATCAGCCACTTTGTTATGGATATTAGTGCATTCATTGTAGAACATGATACCAGCATCTAATAGCATTTTATTCATAATATACTCTCCATACACTTCAGTTATCTCATGGTGAATTTCAGCAGCCTTTAAATTATTTACCAAAAAGAAATGCATTACTGTGCATACCTCACAGTAGGCAGGATTTTCAATTGCAGCACACATTTTGAATAGCTGCTTCAAAACAATAAACAGCTGAATAACCTTCAGCCTAACACTGAGCCAAACTGCACAACTGTGCACAGGTGGCATTGCTTTCCCAACTCCTTCACATGCTAGACATAAATGGAATTTACTTTCCAAACCATCTTATTGTAAATGTTGTACTTATGAAGCTGTTGACAATGGAGTGGTAATATATCCTAAACTTAGGTACTCATTTTTTACACTAAATTCCACTTACTTAATAAAAATAAGACATGTTTCAGGAGAATCTCTCCCATCTTCAGTTGCTCACTGAACCACTGTTACTCGAAACCATTCTCTTATTATGTTTTGCTTAAATTTGTAACAAAATTTGTACTATTGCCTACATTTACTTTTTCTATAGAAATATAAAAGATATCTTGCATATTAACAATAGATAAATCAACTGCCTTGAAAACACATTTGTTTCCAAAGGATTTAAAATATATAATTAAAATTTGCAGTGTAAGTTTAATCTAGTTGGAAGAAAATGTTGCATAAGTAAACTTTTTAGCTTGTAAATTTGCTTCCCATCCTGAAGTATTAATGTTTTTAATTCTTAGTCCAATAAACTTTCTATTTCATTTTAATCTTGTCTGGGCTAGTTAAGTTGAACGATTATCTGAATAATCAAGATCATTTTATTACTAATACTTTAAAATGAGCCAGGTGAAGCAACAAGTAATATGGAGGGAGGGGTGTTTGAAAATGAGTTATAGTAGTAGTATTTTCTACCTTATTTATTGTGCAATATGATTCAATACACATGGGCTCAATATGCTTCCCATCATGTCAATGCACCATTGCCATTTTCCTGGTAACATTATTATGATGTCGCAAAACCATTATTTGGGAGTACTATGCCACTACCCATAGACACCTGCCTGAATTTCTTCATAGTTTCCAAATTTTTTACCTCACATAAAGTCCTTCATGTTCTCAAATAAGGCATAATAATTTGGGGCTAGATCCAATAAATATTGAGGGGCAGTACAACAATTAACCCCTAGCAATGTTAACTTTGCAATCGTATATTTCTGGTGTGGGACTGCACATTGTCATGTTGGAGGAACACTCATATCGACCACTTCATCCTTTGCTGTTGTTGAATCCTGCGTCTAAGTTTTGTAAAGGCCTTGCAGTAAATCTAGCTGTTGACAGTCATTTCTTGAGGAAGTCAGCAATGTGCCAAAAGTGTCCCAAAAAACAGTGATCATCTGCTTGCCCACAGGTGGAGCAGCACAAAATTTCTTGAGCCAAAGACTCCTTGGATGTTTCCATTGCACGGATGGACTTTCTTCTCTGAAGTGTGGTAGTGACACCAAGATATAACACCAATCACTAATTTCTCCAAAAAATATTATGCATTTCTAATAGTTGACAACAGATTTCAACCATTTTGTCCTTCTATGCTTATGTTAAATGCCATAGAATCCATGTGTGCACACCTTTTTCGTATTCAAGTCATCATAATAATGGTGTGTAGCGTTGTGCAGCCAACTGATATTCCAGTTCACCAAAGGTTATGCACCTCACAGTCATAATCAATTATGGCACTACCTCAATGTTCCTGGGAGACCACGATGTTGATTAATGATCGTACTCACATTCTTGTGTGCAGATTCCCAACTGCTGGCGAACTCATTGACCCACTTGTAAATTGTCTTCTGTGCAGGAACTTCTTTGATCACATACCACAATGAAACATGTATGACTTTCTGCAGTTTTGATACCTTCCTTAAAAACCATGCAGTCTATCTTTGTCCATGATAGTTGCCTTCCATTTTTGTCCACGTCTTTCTGTATTGATAACAAACAAATACTATCCTTTACTACACATACTGCTTACAACTAATATCTAGCATCTGCATGGCATACTAGTATCAGTCCCTCACCCTATTAATGGACATGCCCATAGATTGTGTGATATTTGTAAAACACTGCTATTGTAAATAATTACCAAACACCCCTCATATACCAGTAGGACAGTCCAAAGTCACTGGACAGGAAATCTGTGGTTCAAACCCTATGAGAAATCTTCCTGACTGAAATTTTTTCCATTCTTCTTCAGTCTTTAATACTGGCTATTGCCAGGAAAGTATCCTAAACTTAGGATACTTTCCTGGCAATAGGCAACTGTAATTGTAACTCTTTTTTTCCTTCTCAAAAAAAGATCTCTTCCTATTTATGCCATCTAATGCATCATATCAGTGCCCCCACTTGTGATGCCTAAGCAGTTAAAATGTACATTAAATACCACTTTAAAAAAATTCTGGTAATGTGTTCAGACAATTTTGCTTCTTGAGATTTCAAGTTCCTTTATGATTGAAAGACCATGCTGAAAATCATACTTGTTGTTCCAATTTTGAGCTATCTTGAAAGAATTTCATGTACCATATCTCTAAAATCATTGATCAGAATTTTGCTTATCTTGGTGCAGAACTGCCATTTATGTTAAAAAAATATTTTAGAATTATTTTTCAGAGCTTCATAAACATCTCATTCTAGTATATCTGTAGTTTCCTACATTTTTCTTGGATGTCCTGATTTAAAGTATAATAAAAAATCAAGTCAGTCAATTTCATCACTTGGCATTAAAATTGCAACATGTTTACAATGCATTTTCCAGCATTTAATTATTAATAATCATCAATAAAATGTTGCTATAAAAATAATACTTTGGATAGAAAAGCATTTCAAAAAAAAAAATTATATAAAGAGAAATGCATAACTGCAGTCAGCAACAAAAAGCATTTAATTTATAATTTCCATCAGTTGCTTTTAGCAAATTCATGTTACCACATTAACAACAGTGCATATGTACACCTCTTTCAATTCTTTGTTACAGTGGCATTTTTTAAATGATCCTTCTGCATTCCATCTAGTATGTTCAAGTTTTTTGGTTCTTAGAAGAATCATTTTTTAATTTGGCCTGTTATGCCTGTGTTGTTACTCATTTTGCACCACCCAGTGAACCTGTACAACTTGAGGATGCTGTGAATGCAAGTAACTTTGTCCCCCTTTCCCAATGTATCCACTCTCATTGGGTATCCTCACATTTGGTGTAACTGAAATGAAATAGCAGATTACCTTGCCAAGAAAGGAACAAACATTCAACCCACCAAATCATTGTTGAACTTACATTGCAAAGAGTTTAATTAAAAAAAGTTAACTTACATTGCAAAGAGTTTAATTAAAAAAAGAACTAAAGAGCAATTTCTCAAAAGACAGTTCACAAATAACAAAACATGGAAAAACCTATAATTTCTCAGCACCACAATTAAAACAAACCAAGAAAACAATCAACATCAGTCTTTTGACTAAATATCAGCCATGACTGCCTGGCTGCCCACCTACACAATGTAAAAATCTACCAAAGTAAACACTGTGTAATATACAATCAACCAGACACAATTATGAACAAAGACCACTTAAATGAATGAATGAATGAATGAACGAACGAATGAATGAATGAATGTAAAAATGAAAGAACAAACGAATGAATGAATAAAATCATTTGAATATGTCATCTAAACACTCTTTGTGCTTCAATTACTTCAAAAAGTAATTGAAGCATATAGAGAGTGTAGATTATATATTCATATGATTTTATAAATTGAGCTTCACTGGGTTAGTTCCATATATAATTTTTAAGAAAGGACAACTTTTTAAAAAAGTTTAATTAATAAATGAATATTTTATTTCAACAAATAACATTACAATTAGATTTACATTTTCCTCCCTATTTTTATAACTAGTTTCATAACTTCATAATTTATATCATTTAAAAAATTATACAATTTCAATAAAATGTCATTTAGTTTTGCTTATTTAACTGATTACTGAACCTGTGTTTTCAGCTCATTGTCAGTTTCCTACTGGAATGTCCGGAATCAACTATTCTATTAAAATTAAAGTTTATTAGAATATCTCAATAAACTACATAACATACTATACTCAAAAATACATACATACATACATTTGAATGCATTTATTTCTTAGAACTGACTTAATGCAATTTTCGCAAAGAAGTAAATCTGTTTAAAATCAAAGTAAACGATCTACATTTCCATGTTCTCAATACATGTAAACTTACTACTATTGAAGCATTTAAATTTCTCATTTAATCACCCTGACTTTATGGAGTTGCATTCCTTCCATACCCCATTACAATTAACATCAAGTTAAGGATCACTCACTGGAATGCAAATAAATCTGAATAATAATAGCAATAATAATAACAATAACAATAGTTGCACAATTGAACTGTATTGTGATGCCAGAAGACCATGGAAAAAAATCTTCAATATCAACCACCAACAAGCCAGCCTTAAATGATCCAAGTCATTTCACAATAGCATTACTGTTTTTATGATTCATTTCTTTTCTTTGTTTTCAAACGTTTTAACACTAATTCTGAATAAAATTTTTAACTTGGATGCAGTAGTGATATTGTTTAAATAATTATTAAACTGTATATTGTATTGTAATTTAGCATGAATATGAAGAGCAAAAGTGTAATATTTATCTCATTTTTTTAAAACTATAATGGCATGATATGTGTAGGGAAAGTCTTCGCAGAGGCTGGGAATTGCTGGCAATTTGCCTAGCCTTCTTCCCTCCATCTCCAAAGTTTCAGTCATATCTGGATGGATACATGAACAGGCACAGGGATCCTGGTTTTGATTTCCCAGAAGTGGGGAAATGGCCCATCCATGTGCAGATCAGTCACTATGCCACTGTGAGCTGTAAGAGGTTAGAGAGGATTGGGGTGAATGGGAAGAAAGCTCCTCGAAAGCCTACAGTTGAAGAAATAGATCAGGCCAGGGTAAGTACTATTTACTGCTGATCTTTTATTTTGCTTGTTTCAAGGTGATAGCTTAATTGTCAGCTTCCTTATGTTGTAGTAGTAGTAGTAGAAGTAGAAGTAGTAGTAATAATAATAATAATAATAATAATAATAATAATAATAAACTGCAGGAAGAAGAAAAACATTTCCAAGTATCAAGATTTAAAATTCCAATGATATGAACAAAACTATAAATATTCATTAGTGTGATGCACTTAGCATCAAAGTCTTACTAAAACTCCATTTGCTTGCCCATCTTCTTTATCAGTATATCTCCAACGAGTTTGAACCCAGGAGAAAAAAAAATGTTATATTAGTGCAAAAAAAAGGTACGAGAATAGTGCAGTATGTATAAATCACGAGAATAAAACTTAGAAAAATTCATAAGTTTAAGCATTAGGTCTTGGCCGCATCAAAAACCTTTAAGTTAATGTATACTTTCAAAATCACAAAGGCCGATTGAAAAATCTTTCCAAAAAGAAATCCTGCATATAACACAAGTACATCACATTTTTATTTTTCATTATAGAAAAGTTTGAGAATTTTCAAAAGTTTCTCAATTATGTCTTCTCTTAATAATGTCCAATAAAAACTCAAAAAATGCAATATTACATCGCCCAAAAAATAAACCTTAATGGGTTTCTTATGATAAAAGAAAATGGTTTTTAAGTTGAAATTATACCTGGTGTGGCAGTTGGTCCTGCAATTTGCAAGTTATTGAGCACATGGCAATGAATAGTAAATCATTTAAATGATGTGTGGCACCAGCCTGGAGAGCTAGGTACATGTGCTGAATACATTAACTGTGCTAGGTAGGATCAAGCCAGTGTAGTAGCAATGAAAGCTGTTTTCAAAGAACAGGCTAAAGTAAAAAAAAACCTCTCATGTTGATGATAAGATTGACTCATCCTTAAAGAAACCAACTTTAAGAGAATACATTGTATGTGCATTGTGAGACAAGAAAGTAGAAGCTTGCAATTTGAGAAAACAGGAATATTGATCAATATGCAAAAATAAGTTTGATATTTTATAACAAATTATTTTGAGGAAATCACTAAAATTTTACTAGTTTTGCTCCACTTACTTGGACATGTTTTAAAGGCATGGTTCGTGTTGATGATGAATGCAACAACCTTTGAAACTTGTCCAAGTAAGTGGAACAAAACTAGTAAAATTTGAGTGATTTCCTCAAAAATAATTTGTTATGGTATATTGTATTTCACTGTGAAAATCCCTACAATTTAAATCTATAATGATATTTTGGTTTCACTGTAGTGACTCTGCATTAATTTCTTAATTACAGCTTCAAATCTTCCGACCAAGTATGTTTGGCAATACTCTTCAGGAAGTGATGACACTGCAGAAAGAAAGGTTTCCTCATCGTAAACTCCCCTGGGTCCAGTGCACACTCTCAGAGGAAGTTCTTCGGCTCCAAGGTGCTCAAACTGAAGGCATTTTCAGGTAACAAAAATAAGAGACTTCTTGAATCACCTAAATTAGAGTTTTTATTTATAAAAAATATTGTATGGTTTACATTTTTGGGAACTATAGGAACTAATAGGAATACAAGGGCTGTTTAATAATGATCTTAATTTTGTTGACAAATAACTTTAATTGTCCTCATTATAATTTTAATGATCTTTCTCATTACATTGGATGCAATCTACCTGTCCCCGTGTTTCCCTGTCTTCAAAGATATGCTGAAAACCATTCTTTGTCAGATCCTTCAGAATCTCTTCCACAGTCTTCACTACTGTTTCTGATGATGAAAAATGCCTCCCATGAAAGTATTTCTTCAATTTAGGGACAATAGGGAGGGTGGGGGACACACTAACATTGATGTTTGTCAGCAGCATTTACAATGTGCAGCTGTGCAGTATCGTGAGCATCCACATTTTTGCACAGAAATGTGGATTTTGTAAGTGTGCAATATGGCCTTGCAGAGTTTTCTGAACATCTTTGTAGTATTGCCCAGTTACAGCTGTGTTTGCAGGTATGAAATGCTTGTAATCTATTCCTTGAATATCAACAAATGAGATGACCATACTTTCGCAGCAGAAGCAACCACTTTTCCTATTTTGATGCTGGTGATGATGGAAATTTACAAACAGAGTTTTGGTGTTTGCTGTCAGGATTGAAATGATGTAGCAAAGTTTCATCACCAGTAATTACCTTTGAAAAAAACTCCACATATCTTCCTGTAACATTATCTTTAATGGCATACAGTCCTGCACATGAACATCCTTTTGTTTGGGAATCAGCAGTCTTGGAACACATCATGCACAAATATACAGTCCTGCACATGAACATCCTTTTGTTTGGGAATCAGCAGTCTTGGAACACATCATGCACAAATATATCTCATGTACAACTTGTCAGTTACCAACATATGGGAGGCACCCAGTGAAATTTTCAGAATTACTGAAGGTGTTCTTAATATTATTTAGTTACCCTTTCTCAGAATGACAGCAGTGGTGGTAATACTTTCTTCCATTTGAACACAAATTGGAATTCCAGTGCACCTTCCTTTAAAATTAATAACCTCCCCACTTTAGATATTTTAATCCATCTTTGAGCTGTGCTATAGGGAAGGGCAATCTCCATAGGCCTCCTGTAACATTGCATAGGCATTCAGCTGAAGATGTGCTAAGACAAAACCAGAATTTCAGAGAAGCATATTATTCATCACATGTCACCTGAATTTAGCTGTAAACATAACTGAATATGCCTTAACTTTTATACCTCTGATAGGCAGAAGTGGAACAATGAAACTATTGCCATGTGTACATTATGCATTGAGCTAACAAAATAATTTAAATTTACATTTTAGCGTGAGAAATTATGTCTGTAAAAATTATGATCATTCTTTTTTGATCAACCCTCGAATTACAGGAATGAGCTAGATAGTTTTGAAAATTGTGGGTATCTATGGATAAGAATATGGTGGTAAGCATATAAACTGTAGTTTTACTATTTTAGTGTAGTATACTCGTTAATGTTATAAAATAAAAGTGGTTTTCCCTGCTTCCCACACTTCTATAATATGTTCATGCGCCACTTGTATCATACAAGGCATGGTGCTTTCTAAAATTTATATTTTAGCAAAACCATACATATATAAGCTAAACTATAATTATGGTATTTTTTAAGAGGAAATCACTCAAATTTCGGTAATTCTGTTCTGCTTACTTGGACATGTTTTGAAGGCCTTTGCCTTCATCATCACTATGGTTTCACTGTCCGCTTTCCATCATAATGTAATGAATATTGTTTAACGCCCGTTTTTGCTACAGAGGCACCACAGGCGATGGACACTGATGATACATGAGATGAAATGATATATTGGGAAAGGATTTATTTTTATCGTTCCAGGCCTAAGTTTAGGGTACCTCCCCGGCATTTGCCATTTATGAGGACTGAGGAAAACCTGGAAAAAACCTCAGTCAGGAAGGACGGTCTTGGCAGTATTCGAACCCAGACCTCCCGCTCACGAGTCCGAGACTTAACGACCTCGGCCACCCGTGGCAGTATTTTCCATCATGATATGCAAATATTGATCTGTATAGATTTTACAAATTAAGTGATGAGGTTATTGCTTCGAGGATAAAAATTAACTAAATTTTCTTTGTTTTTGTTTCTGAATATATTCTAAATTCCATATGTTAATTCTATGAGTTCCTGAAGAGCTTTTAAGAATTTTGGTTTATTTTGGAATTCATGGTTTCTTTTGCCTGAAATGGTATGCTTGCTGATTTCTCTGTATGTTTGCATTTTACATTTCTAATGTGCTCCTTAAACCATAGCATAATGTTTCTTTTCGCTTTGCGTATAAATTTCATATTGCAGTCTTTGCAACTGACTTCATAAATGCCTGATTGTTTTACTAACAGAATTTTGTCATTTGTGTTGGTTTTTAGGAGGTATTTTAACTGCATTTGTGACTGGAGCCAAAATAATATTTGCATCTTTAAAAATCTTCTGGAATTTTTGGTGTACCCATGGGTGGAACGTGTATTTTTTTTTATACATATGCACTCCTTTGTAGGTAGCCTTTTAGTGTGATGATGTATTTTATTTGCTTTTTGAATTTTTCTATTTTCTTGTTGACCAAATCTATTGTGTAGTCATTTTTCTGTGCAATATCTATGATTTTATGGTACTCTAATTTGTATTCTATCTTGCTTATTGGTAGGTTTGTTAATCATGAAACATGTCCTAAGTAAGTGGGATAGAATTAGTGAAATATGAGTGACTTTCTCATAAAAAAAAAATATAACTATACTATATTTCATTGTAAAATTCTTGCTATTTAAAATATTGTTTTGTGTTACAATCACAGAGCAATAAATGGGTTTGTAATATAATGCCTACGCAATAACCTTTAACTATAATAACTGAACATTGTTTGATATAGCTGAAGTTTTGCAATGCATGGGCATGAGCAGTTCTTTGTCCGTCTGTCTCTCTATCCCCATCCTTTCCCTCTCCCAATTTTGCTAAGTTAAGAATATAAAGTATAGGGAATATAATAATATTTATTTTTGAAATGAGCCACAAAAAAGACAGCAAATTTCACAACTGGAGATATTACCATATTGCTACAGACTTTTAAAAAGCACAGACACATAGAATGCAAGCAGTTTGACAAAAGAGTATGGCCTCCAAAAAAAAAGAATCACTTACCATTTACAATAAACTTCTACATTTTCTTCCCCTGGTGATGTAATTTTAATGTGCGTATAGTCTAGTGATCATGTAACATGGGGAAAATTTTGCTACTCTCTAGAATTTTTCTGTATTTTTAACTCAGTCTTCAGGTGTTGAAGGAAATTTTATAAACCTTTCTCTCAACCATGCTACATGATGCAAAACCTTCTTCACCTCTGCTGGCTACTGATTTTGATAAACTGCAGAAATTACCTGTTATCAGCATACAGCCTGTTGCATATAACCTCAAAGTAGGAAGAAACATTGTTTCCAGTGATAGAGCCTTGTTCCTGAATTAATTGAGATCGCTATAAAACATTTATAATTCTTTTCTAAAATATGTACAAGGTCTGTTCAAAAAATTCCGGAACATACATAATTTCGCGCCAATGGAGTGTTGGAGCAAAATTCAGTTCATCCCTACACATGCCTGTGTATAATGTGTATCTGCCAGACGTTTCATTGTTGTATGTCTGTTAGTTATTGTTCAGTGCTATATTGAGTAGTATGTTGTGTCGCACAGTTTGCGAATTTCGAGATGGCAGAGCTAGAGGAGAAACGCGTCTGCATTAAATTTTGCGTGAAACTCAAAAAAACATTTACAGAGACACACCAAATGATGCAGGAAGCCTACGGTGATGAGTGCTTAAGCCGTACTCGATCTTACGAATGGTTCACGCGGTTTAAAAATGGCCGGACGGAAGTTAAAGATAACCCTCGTTCAGGACGCCCTTCGACGTCTACCTACGACGCTCATGTCAGGAACGTCAACGAAATTGTGCGTGCCAATCGAAGACTGACTGTCCGAGAGATTGCAGTAGAATGTAACATTTCAGTTGGATCATGTCATGAAATCCTGACACAGTATCTTGGAATGCATCATGTTGCCGCCAAGTTCGAACCACGCCGCATGAGTAAAGACCAGAAAGACCATCGCCTCGCAATCTGTGAAGACCTTTTGGATCGCGCAAATGAAAATGAGATGTTCCTTAAGAGAATTATAACCAGTGATGAGACGTGGGTCTACGGTTATGATGTTGAGACCAAGGTTCAATCTTCACAATGGGTGGGAAGGGTTCTCCAAGACCAGTAAAAGCTCGTCAGGTTAGGTCAAATGTGAAAGCCATGCTGATAGTTTTCTTTGACTTTGAAGGATTAGTTCATCATGAATTCGTGCCACAGGGACAAAGTGTTAATTGATGGTACTATCGGGATGTGTTGCGACGCCTGCGAGAAAATGTGAGAAAGAAACGGCCTGAAATGTGGCGAGACAATTCATGCTCTTGCATCACGATAACGCACCCGCACATTCATCCCTGTTGGTGCGTGACTTGCACAAAAAAACGAAATCACTGTGCTTCCTCATCCTCCATACTCTCCAGACCTGGCCCCTGCGAACTTTTTTTTATTTCCAAAGTTGAAAACCCCATTGAAAGAACGAAGATTTATAATAGATGAGATAAAAGAAAATTTGCAGATGGCACTTCATGTGATCCAGAAAGAAGTGTACAAAGACTGCTTCCGGAATGGAAATGGCATGTAGAGCGGTGTATCAATTGTGGAGGAGAGTATTTCAAAGGGGACCATGCACACTAAGTAAAAGGTAAGCGTAGAAAAATTTTGTGGACAAAGTTCTGGAATTTTTTGAACAGACCTCATGTATGATTTGTGCATTACTAATACTGTGACCAGTATGTTGCATGTTTTATTTCATCTCCAGTGATTTCCAGTATCATATTTGCTGTCTGTTCACTTAACCCAAATCTCTCAAATTCAGAGTGACTCCATAGATTAAAATGATATGAACATATTGTGAATGTTTTTGGTCTCCTTATCCTTTTAATTTCAGATAGAAGAAACTGAATTTCTTCATCACTTATATCTTCTTCCTAAAACATTATGACATACAATAGTAACCTAGCTTAAACCATGCTGCTCCTCAGCATAAGCCAAGAGTCAATTAAGCAAAGCTTATCGTTCAATTTGTGCACTGGAAAACACATGTTGCTTAAGTTCCAACTTACATTCAGAACTAAGCTTAAGCCTGAACTGTAATATCAGGCCTAAGTCTTTTGTTTCCTAAGCAGAAGTCTTATAAGAAGATATTTCAAGTCGATAACAGCTTTGACTTACTATTGAATGTCATAGTACAGTGCCTTTCACAAATTTACTGACGGAACAAAAAACATTTTTTGAAATCTCAAAATAAATTTATGTTTTAATTACAAAAAACTATAAAACCGTCAGTCAATAGTGTAGTATTAAGTTGGGCATCTTAAGCCTTCCAGCATTCATTCTTTATGCCCTGGCTTAAGAGTTTTATAAAATTATTGCATATTTCCTTTGTAACATACTGCCACAGCAATGCAAGATAAAGTGAGTGTGCCTGGTTTTTATTTTTTAGTGCATGTGCCATCCAGTCTTGAGTATTTACGTTCTCCAGAGGCTTAAATCTGATCTATAGGTAGCCAATAAAAAACTGAAACATTGTTTGCTTCAAATCATTTGGTAGATACATATGACTTGTGTCATGGCACATTCTTGTAATTTTCTCCATAAAAGGACCTACATCTGGCAGTGAGTGACCTCTGATCCCTTTTCATCAACCATCAATTATACTCGGCTTCCTGGTTTCCCATACTGCAATGGTCTCTCCACTCTCTAGTACTGTGAAGCAATGTGGGATAGCTTAATTTTGCATGTTAGATTCAGATTTTCCTACTTGGAAAGAGTTCACATGTATGAGGGTTCCTTTTAAATTTTTACAAAAATTAGGAAAGAAAAAATATTATTGATTTTCAAAATATTCACTTTTAAGATGTATACACTTTTGTATGCATTCAAACCAATTCTTGAAACATGTTTTTTCCATTATGAAGTTGGTATCTCAAAAACATGGTTTTTAAAGGCTTCAACAGCTTTTTGAGGTGATGAAAATTGCTGTCCATGCATTTTTTGTTTGAGATTTGGGAACAAAAAAGTCATTAGGTGATAAATCAAGTGAATACAGGCAGTGAGACATTAATTTGATATTTTTCTCCTTGAAATATTCAATTGTTTGACATGCAATGTGAGAGCTGGAATTATCAGGATGAGGAATGCTGCAATTTTTTGGTTGTTTTTCCTGATTTCATCAATAACTTCTGGCAAACAAATTGTTTTATACCATTCAACATTAACTGCTCTTCGATCCTCTAAAGGAATGGGGTGACATGTCCAGTACAACCAAAGAAACAAACGATCATTTTCTTGGAAGGGCTTTGTGAACAAACAACTTTTGTATAATTCGTTCATCTTGGAACACCCAAATAGTGGATTGTTGTTTAGTTTCTTGTTCAAACAAATATATCCAAGTTTCACCACCTGTTACGATGTTATATACAGACTTGCAGTCTTGGTGGAATTAACATGAGCATTTTTTTTAGCTTCGTCAAATTATGCAGAATCTATCTGGAACAGACCTTTTTCACATCTAAATGTTCATGAAAAATCGAATCTACCGCAGTCTGCAATATGCTTAAGGATGTCTCTATCTCACTGCAAGTCCCATGCAGATCTTCTTCAATCACGTTGCACACAGCATCAATGTTGTTTGGAATGACAACCAATTTTGGTCGACCTTCACAAAATTCATCACTGATGGATGCACGTCCACAAAGAAATTCTGCAAACTAAACGGTCTTTTCTGAGGGTTTTTCATTACCAAATGTTGAATAGAGCAATTCTATACATTGCTCTTGAATTAGGCATGTACTAAAATTGTAAAAAATCATCCAATGAAAACTTTACCATGAAATTTCCATTTTTTCACAAAATTGGTTTATTTAAACGCTCACTATAAACAAACTACTCAGTTAATTTCTGTCAATTATTCCAAAATTGTAATGACAAATTACTATGCCATCTAATTGTCATTTTATAAAGTAACCCTTGTACTCTAAACTGAAAGTATTACTTTCACCTTAGTTGTTCTTTCAACCACCTCCTCCTTTCAGAGACCCCTCAGGGACCCAATTTTTTGGGTACAGGGCGTAGCAACCACAAGGCACCCAAACTGCTCCCCATGCGATGTTTCCATTGCCAACGTTTCGGCCACACTCGCATGTCGTGCAAGAGTGCTCATTCCATCTGTGCCACCTGCGGTACTGAAAGTCATGAGGGAGCCTGTTCATCTGCTCCCGTCTGCGTGAACTGCCGCGGTGACCATCCAGCTTCGTCCGGCGATTGCCCTCGCTATCAAGAAGAACGCTATATACAGGAGATCCGGGTGAAGGGAAAGCTTACCTTTACTGAGGCCCGGAAACGATTCCAATCTCGTCTACCTGTGATACCTAAGACCGGTACGTACAGCGCCGTGACTTCTTCTCCCATCCAGAAGCGTAATAGCAGCACGCAGACCTGCGACTTGGTTTTTACATAGGTCCCTAGTGCGCCAGGTTCTGTCAAGCGTTTCATTGCGAAGCCAAAACCTATTGTTTTTTATGCTCCAGCTATCAAATTTAAGAACGCTTACACCCGCACTGACTTTGTAAAATCGCCCACTCCGGTTGATAAGATGCAGAAATCGAGCCCTTCTCCTCCTCGGAGGTCAAGCTCCCATGATGGTTCTGGGAGCAAGCCCGCTAGGCGGTCGCCGTCACCACCTCTCTCCACATCTAACCGATTCCAGGTTTTGAAGTCGGTTGATTCTTCTCAGCGGGAGAGCCCTCCCTCTGAGGTTGCGATGCGCACATCCTGCTCCAGAAAAACCACCAAGTCCCACGCGTTTAAAAAAAGGACGGTTTATTCGTCCTGGACCGACGAAAAAGTAAGGTGGTGTTTTAATTTAATTTTATCTTATTCCTAATTTTATCTTATTCCAGGTTTTAACAACGGTTATCCTTTCTTAGAATGTGCTTGGACTCCGTAGTCGAAGAGCTGACTTAGAGTTTCTTTTGCGATCGACTAACTCGCCGCAAGTGTGTCTCCAGGAGACAAAACTTGACTACAGGATTCATTCACTTTTCTCGGTTACTCTTCGGAGAGGTACGATGTTCCTTCCGAAGTTGGCACTCCCGCGCATGGCGCAGTTTTAATTCTCATCCGAGATGACGTATATAGTTCTTCCGTGTGCTTACAGACTCCTTTACAGGCTGCAGCAGCCACAGTTTACCTTCCTGGCCTTTCTTTTACAATCTGCACTATTTACTTACCCCCAGTCCTGCTTTTGGGGGACTTCAATGCGCACTATTCCCTATGGGGTTCTACCACGGAGTGTGCGAGGGGTAACATGTTAGTAGACTTTCTACATCGCCACAATCTTATTGTGCTCAACACTGGTCAACCTACATTTCTGTCTGACAGTACAAGGTGTACTGTGTAGCTTATCACACTTGGACTTATCTTTCTGCTCTGCCTCACTTGGTTTACACTTTACCTGGAACGTCATCTCTGAGTTATACTCCAGGGACCATTTTCCGTGTTAAATACACGTAATGTCTTCACACGCACATTCTCTGCGCGCAGCAAGGTGACTTATTGAAAAGGCAAATTGGCCTCTCTTCCGTTCTTTAACCATATTTCCAGGGTGTGATTTTCCATCTATCGACGCCATGGTCGAACACCTCGAAACTGTCATCCTTAAAGCCGCAGATCAGACTATTCTCTGGTCGTCCTCCAACCCCAGACGCTTTCCGGTTCCTTGGTGGACCGATGAATGCCGGAATGCATTGCGTGCACGCCGAGGTGCTTTACGTGTTTTTCGCCACCCTACTTCAGAAAACATGATTCACTACAAACAGCTGCACGCCAAATGCCGTCGAATTATTAAGGATAGCAAGAAGGCGTCATGGATTGTTTTCGCTTCTTTTAATCGCACCACGCCTACGTCTATGGTCTGGAATAAGCTTCGCCGCATTGCAGGCAAACCTGCGTTTTCCTCCATACCCAGTCTAAGAGCGCAACACTGTGTGCTTACTACTCCTGTTGATATCGCCAATGTTTTAGGTTGAACTTTTGCTGGTATTTCAAGCTCCGCTAATTATCCCCATGATTTTCTCACTGTTAAGGAGCAAGTAGAATCGCGAGGGTTTTCCTTTGCCTCCGAAAACCAGGAGTGCTATAATTTTCCTTTTACCTCCAGGGAATTGGAACATGCCCTTTCTACTTCTCGGCATTGTACACCGGGGCCTGATGGAATACATTTTGCTATGTTACAGCATTTAGCAGCGAAAGGTAAAGCATTTTGTTACAGATTTTTAATTTTATTTGGTGTAATGGCACATTTCCTAGCCCTTGGCGATTAGCCACCGTCATTCCTATACCTAAGCCTGGAAAGGACCCACATCTTCCTTCCAGTTGCGTTTGCAAGGTGATGAAACGTATGATTCACGGGCGGCTTGTGTGCTGGTTAGAGTCGAGGAACTTATTGACGAACCTTCAGTGCGGTTTTCGGCGTCATCATTACTCAGTCGACCATCTTGTGTCTCTATCCACCCACATAATGGACGGTTTTATACGGAAGTGCCAAACGGTCGCCGTATTTTTTGATTTAGAGAAAGCCTGTGATACTTGCTGGAGAGGCGGTATCCTTCGAACGGTTCATGATTGGCATATACGTGGTCGTGTGTCTGTTTTTATTCGGAAGTTTATGAAAGACCGGGTTTTTAATGTTCGCGTGGGTTCGGTTTTATCTTCTCGTTTTACCCAAGAGAACGGTGTACCTCAGGGCTCGGTACTTAGTTGCACATTTTTTACCATCGCCATCAATTCCATTGCTGAGTGTTTACCACCAGGAATTCAATTGTCGTTTGTTGACGATTTTGCCATCTTTCTTTCCTCATGGAGAACTTGTCTTTTGGAATGCCGCTTCCAATGCTGTCTCGACCACATTTACGCTTGGAGTGTAAACCACGGGTTCTCTTCTCCGCAGAGAAGACCGTCTATGAATTTCTGGCGCCATAAGGTGCGTCCTTCACCATCTCGGCCCAGAGGTTCTTGCTTTCGCAGGCGAAGTTAGATTCCTTGGCCTAATCTTTGATAGGAAATTATGCTGGTCATGCATATAGCATAACTCAGAGGCAAGTGTGAACGTTCTCTTTGTCTTTTACGTGTTTTCAGTGGCACATCCTGGGAAGCTGACCGGACTGTTCTTTTACGGTTTTACCGCTCTCTCATCCGGTTCAAACTGGATTATAGCTGTGTTGTTAATGGCGCTGCGCGACCTTCCGTTCATCGTCGCTTTAACCCCATTCATCACCGGGATATCCGTGTCGCCATTGGAGCATTCCCAATCAGCCCTGTGTTAAGTTTAAGTGCGAAGTCTGGAGAACATCCGTTGTTTTATCGCATGGATCTTTTACTTTCTGCTTATGGTTGTCGACTAGCTGCGCAACCTCGTCATTCCACGAATGAGCCGTTTTTTAATGTTTGCCTCGCTCCATTTTATGCTGCTCGGTCTTTTACTCCTAAGCCCGCTGACTTTTAGCGAGATTGTCTCTTCTTTTATTGCCTGGAATTTTATATATACCGACGGCTCAAAATCTGACACGGGAATAGGATGTGCCTTTGTTTTTAATGGAGCCAGTTTTACATTTGGTCTTAACGTTGCGACATCTATTTTTATAGCGGAACTTTATGCTATTTATCGGGCGATTTTATTTATTTCTGACCACGGGTTGGGGAACAGTGTTATTTGTTTCGATTCTTTGAGTGCCCTTTTATCGTTGAAAAAGCTGTACATCTACCATCCTCTTGTACAGAAGATCCATGATGCAGTGTTTACGCTTCTTGACGCTGGCTTCAGGGTAACACTGCTGTGGGTACCTGGACATGTGGAACCTTTATGTCGAGGCGTTCTCTCGCGCTGGCGCGAGGAGTTGAATTTAATCCCTAGCAATAAGCTTCGAGAATGTAAATCCACCTTTTAACTGGTCAACTTCTTCTCGCGCAGTTCGTCGCGAAGAAGTAATTTTAGCACGTTTGAGAATTGGGCTTTGCCATTTTAGTCACTGTCACCTTTTTAGTGGTGAACCAGCTCCACCATGTGTTTATTGTGACCACCCCTTTACAGTGCGGCACATTTTACTTGAATGCCTTCATTTAGCAGCTTTTAGACTTTCACGCGATTTTCCCTCCTCTATTGAAGACCTACTTGCTGATGATGTGGTAACTGTTGAGCGAGTTCTCCGTTTTATCCATGTTTGTGGTTTTTGGAGCAAGATGTGATTTTATAGCATTTTATATATGACGACATTTTTAGACTATTTTTGGACTGTTGTGTTTTCAGCCCTAGCTGGTACATTTTGTTACCAGTCCTTAATTTGTATTGACCATATTACCCTTGTTATTTGTTATGGGGGTTATTGTTACAATTTTAGACCATTATAAGACTATTCTATTTTGAGCTCTTGCAGCTGTGTTTTAATACCAGCCTTGTTTGTTGTTATATTGCCCTTGTTACTTGTTATAGGGCTTTTTATCTTACAATTATATACCATTATTAGACTTGTGTTTTCAGCTCTTGCAGCCTTGTTTTAGTACCAGTCTTTTGTCTGTTTTTGATCATTTTACCCTTGTTATTTGTTTTAGGGTTTTTATTGTTATTGCCCAATGTGCTTAATGCCCATTTCTACATTGGATTAAGGTGTAGCTATTTTAATTTTGGATCAGTTTTTAGTGTGTTTAAGCGCTAATGACCTTTGATGTTTTGTGCCCTTTAAATAATAATCATCATCATCATCATCCTTTCAGAGACTTTCAAATAGCAGAAATGAAATAAAAGATATGAAAAATATAATTTTGGAAAACCTAAACAAGGTTATTCTGAGGAGACTCGGAAATAATTGAAAATATTACCAAGAGAAAGGATCAGGTTGGTATGATAATGAATTTAAAAAAACAAAGAATAAAGTAATTACAAAATTGAAAAGATGGAGGCAAACAGATATAGAGAGGAAGAATGCAGTAAGTGCACATTTATAATCAACACATAAGATTTTATCTATCTGTTGTAGGGTGTCTGCTGATGTGGATGAGGTGAACTCACTGAAGAACCGCATAGACCATTGGGAGTTACCTAATGATATTACTGATGCTCATGCCCCAGCATCACTGCTCAAATTATGGTACAGGGAACTTTATGAGCCCCTTATACCTGATTCTATGTATGCTGAGTGTGTGAATCACCATGCTGATCCAGAGATGGCAGTGGCATTGGTTCAGAGGCTTCCAGAGCTAAACAGGCTGGTCCTGTGCTACCTCATACGTTTTTTACAGGTCAGTGTTAATTGCCATCATTTAATGCTCCAATTAAAATGAGATGTGTGCAGAAGCAATGTTACATAGCTTAGAATCCATGAATGAGGTCAGTTAAAAAAATATCCAAACTTTCAAAACACTGTACCAAAGAAGAGTAGTAGCAAAGTGATCTGTAACACTAATTATAATAGGTGATAAATTACCTTGTGACTTACATTTTTGCTGCCGCATGGCCATGCCAGATGCTGGTGCCCCATCCCACCACTTACTGTCTGCCTCCAACAACTGCATTCCAAGATCATCATCATCATCATCATCATCATCATCATCATCAACAACTTTCTATTCCTCTTCACTGATGATTTCCACTTCCAAAATGATTTCATTATGTTCATTATCATTATCATTGAAATCGAAGGAACCACCCAAATTTATTATAAAATGATCCATTACTTCTAGAATGCTTTCTTCTTTCCATGCATTCTCTTAAAAATGCATTGCTACTGTATAATTTCCGTTAACTATTGCAATGCTGATGATGTCATGCCTCTGACAATTATGTGTTTTGTTTGATTGGTCAGCAGTAAGATGAACCTCTCACCAGCCGAGTCACTGGCATAAACATGTCCCAAATGTAAATCACAAAGTAGTTTCTCACCTACTGTAGTTCTGATGTTGATGAGATATCTCCCATCTGTCATGCAGTGTTATTTTATTTCAATTAAGATTTTCTTTGCAACAGTGTGTGAGTGTTTCTGAAATTATTGAGATGGTAGGCTATCATGAGAAGCACATTAACATTAAATTTTGTATGAAATTCCATAAATTCTGTACTTAGTCTCATGAGATAATAATAAAAGTTTGTGGAGATAATTTTTAAGTCTTATTCAGTGATATGAGTGATATATGAGGTTTAAAAGTGTTAGAAGTCAATAGTTGATGACCTGCATTCCAGACACCTATTGACATCAACTGATGAACTCATGAGGCCAGAATTAATGAGAACATCCAAAAACCAATGCCAGAGAAATTACCAAAAAGTGTAACATTTCTGTAGAATTGTCATGAAATCCTGACAGAAAAAAAGTTTGATATGCATCATGTGCAGCAAAGTTTGTCACTCAGTTATGCATCGCAACCTAGTAAGAGTTCTTGGATCACATTAATGAGGAATAGAATAATCACTGATGATGAAACATGGGTCTATGGTTACAATGTTGAGACAAAAGCCCATTTCTCACAAAGGGTTGGAAAATCTTCACCAAAACCCAAAAGATCTAATGTGAATTGCTAATATTATTAAGGTGTCCACAAGATCGAGAAACCATGAGAGGAAGAGGCCTAGACTGTGAAGAGACAATTCATAAATTCTGTAATAGTATAATGCTCCAGCACATTCATAATTGCTTTTTTTTTTTTGCAACTTTTGCACATAAAACAAGATGATTGTTTAAACATATAAACAGTGTAATACAGTTTTTTTCCCACTAACTCCTTTCACTTACATAAAAATCTGGACATATATTTCGGGAGTGATCCCTCCCATCTTCAGCCTGTAGATAAACTGTTGTTATACATGGCGGTTGGGTCTCTTGATGTTCTTGTGGCGGCATCTGTTGGTTCTATTAGGAATTTGCTGAGTTCATCCATTGGAGGGAAATCGAAATTCATCAAATTATCCTTATTTTTTGTAATGAAAATGTTTTCCCAAGTGGAAAGTTCTATTGCGTTATGAAGTTGTTTCAGTAGTTTTATCTCTGGTTTAATTTCATGATTTTTATTCCAAAAGTGCGCCGCTATTGCTGATTTATCAATTTGTTTCAAGCGAATATTTCTAAAGTGTTCTTTTTTCCGGATTCCCAAATTCCTCTTCGTTTTTCCAATGTATTTTTTATCGCACTCTGCACATTTTATTTCATAAATACCTGGCTTTTGTTCTGTTGGCATGTAGTCCTTTACTCTGCAACCTAATAAATTCTTTATATTAAAATTGTTCTTTGGGGCTAACATAATTCCTTGTTCTTTGAATATCTTTTGGAACTTATTGTGGTAAATTGGGTTGTATGTGAAACTTTTGTATTTGTACCTTTCTTTTGCACTTTTAAGTGTGGAAACATCTCTTATTGTTTTTAGTTTTTTGATTTTATTGATGATTTTTATTACTGTGTCTTTGTTGTATCCATTAGTTTCTGCTATCTTTATGATTTGTTAGTATTCCAATTTGTACTTTGTTTCTGTGAGTGGGATGTGGATGACATATTTGCATATTCACAATAATTCCAATAATTCAGAAAAAACATACAATAGATGCACTAAAACTTCTGAATTTGCAGCACAAATATATAAATTTCACCATAGAGGAAGAAAGAAGTGGATATCTCCCCTTCCTAGATGTAAAAATCATAAGAAATGAAAACTCTCTTACATTTGGAATTCATAGAAACGATACTCACACAGAAAATTATATAAAAAATGACAGTTTTAACCGCATTCCACATAAATATGCAATGTTTTATAGTTTAGCACACAGACTAGTTAACATCCCACGTATAACAACAGTTTATATACAGGCTGAAGATGGGAGGGATCACTCCCGAAACATACGTCCAGATTTTTATGTAAGTGAATGGAGTTAGTGTGAAAAAAACTGTATTACATTGTTTATATATATACTACTCCATTGTCAACAGCTTTGTAAGTACATTTAATTTAGAAGATGATTGTTCTTTCCCACCCACCATACTCTACTGACTTAGCACCTGCAGACTTTTTTTTTTACTTCCTAAGCCAAAATCCATAATGAAAGGACAAAGATTCAACAGACAAAACTTTAAAATATAAATTGGAACTTGCACAGTGAAGCCAATCATATAATTGATATTATTGTATGATTTAGTTGAACTAAAGAGTGCATTAAGAGTGTGTAGTTCAACAAAATCATACAATAGTATCAATTAGACAAAACTTTGCTTATCTGAAAAAACAAGTATCCAGGACTGCTGTCAGAAACTCGAAGCATTGTTGGAAGAGGTGTATCACTTCTTGAGGTAGACATAGCTCAGTAAGGTGTAGGTAAGTCTAAATTTTAAAAAACATAAAAGTTTAGTTATTTTTTAAACAGACCTCATAGATTAGTTTAAAACAAGATTTTCTAGTTTTCACTTAAACATATAAAACATACTGATTATGTAATTAAGTAATAATAATTTGAAATATTATTTCTGGCATTAATAAACAAAAAAGTAGTTCTCTTGGAACTATGCATTTCCAAAGTTATCACAGCTAGACTGAACCCTAAGTAACTGCTTTTGTATAAAAGCATCTCTTTAAAAATTGTCATTAATTAAGATAACCAGTGATAAATCAGGTAATGGAGTCTTAAAGCTTTTAGTCTAACTTATTAAAAATAGAATGAGATACAGATGACCGAGGTCATTATGACATGGATTCATGAAAGAAAGGAATGCTGTTCAATTCCTACCAGGACCATTTTTTTTTTATTAAGGTTCCTCCCCCCCCAGGTTTCTCTCAGTCCTCATCAATGGCAAGTTCCGAGGTGGTATTTTAAACATAGACCAAGGTTCTGTTGCATAATACTAATGTTATTAGATTAAACTTACAAATCACAATTGCTAATAATTTCTGTTGCACAACACTCAAACTTTTAACTAATATTATTAGTGACATTGTACCATAAAATACACACTACACATTTGTGTCAGCCATTGCCACCTGAATATTCTTTTCAGTACCTCCTAACTTGTACATTTTGAAAGTCATAAAACCCAATGTAATCAGCTTGTTGTAGGTTTGAAATAAATAAATTTACAAAAATGGGAAAATGAACTGCCAATGCCACCTGAATATTCTGTTCAGTACCTCCTAAATTTGCAAAAAAGGGAAAATGCAAGAAAATACAAATGCTAAAGTAGTCAGCATTGTTGTAAGTTTGAAATAAATAATTTGCCTAAATGGGAAAATGCAAGAAAATGCAAATGCTGAATTTATATATGGTGGCTAAAAGAGTGTGTTTCGGAAACATTAACTAAGCCAAGAAAAATAAATGCATGGAATGATGAATGTTAAATTTCCAACCTGAATATCTTTTAACATTCTTTCTTCCTTTCTTGGAAGCATTCTTAACCTTGCATAAAGCTCCAAGTCATATTGAAATTCAAATTTCACGTGCTGTTTATATACAATGGTAAGTTATTTAGTAAGTTACAAATGTATATAGATCTTAAACAAATAAAGTGTGTTGATTTGAAAAATACTTTTATTTCTGAACTTAATCTTCCTGTACGTTGAGGCACTTGCCCCATCATTTCACAAGCTGAAATCCAGCAGCATAAAATTCTTTGGGCTTCTGTCAAAACCAAGCAGTAACTTTCCTTTCTGTAGTGTCATTGCCTGGTAAATGTTCAGCCAGTAGATAATGTTTAAGAAGGCCAAACATATGAGTCACTTGGAGCAAGGTTGAGGCTCAATTACTTCCTATTTGAATTTTTGCAGCATCTCATTTGTCTTGTTTGCAATATGAGGAAGGTCATTATCATGCAAGAGCAACATACCTTTGATGAAGAGTTCTGGTTGCGTCTGTTGTATGGTCTTAAATTTCATGAGGATGCTACTGTAGAAGTTGGCATTGGTGGTTTGTCCTTGAGGCTGGAACGCAGAGAGCAGAACACCTTTGTGATCCCTGAAGACTGAGCATCATTCATCACTTTCTCGGCAGATGGTATCACTTTAAACTTTTTTTTCACATGCGATGCAGGAAGTTTGATATTAATGGTGCGCCCAAGATATATCACCAGTGACAATTCGGACTAGCATATCATGTCCATCATAGCAATAGAGATACTGTAAAGCCAGATCCATTCTTTGAAGTTATGTTGTAGGGTCATCATGCGTGGCACCCATTGTGCACAGACTTGTGAAAGCCTTACCTATCATGAGGTAGGCCATGCTATGTACACAAACAAAGCAGCAGCTATAGAGTCTATAGTTAGCCTTCTGTCTGCTTGGATTAAGTCTTCAACTTGTTGCAAATTTGCCTCTGTGGCAGTCTCCATTGGTGCCAACGTAGTGTTCATCTTTGACACTTATCTGCCCTTCAGAAAATTTTTGCACCTAACTGTAAACAGTTTAATATCACAGGTATTTCCCACCATAGATGGAAAGCATTTCTTTATGAGTATTCTTTTATTCCCTACCTTTTGCCATAAAATTGCACAACGGAGCAGTGTCTAAGGGTTATACACTCACTCCAAGATGTCGTTAGACTAATGCTGCCATCTAGTGGCATTAGCCTCAGCTGCCTAATTCAAACATCTAGTATCCCACATCAATTTGTAACTTGCTTAATAACTTACTGTGTTTTCTGGGAACAGTTCTTTGGAAGTCTTTAATCAGAAGAATCAAAACAAGGTTTTCAACATTCTTAGATGCTATGCACATACTAACTTTGTAATAATTTTTATTAATGGATGTAGTTAGACTTGTAGAGAAGTATTAGCAATCAGAAACAATAAATAGAATTAATAATTATTTTGCAACCCAAATGTATAAAATTCATCAATATTATTAGAGTTTTTACTAATAATTTGTACTATAAGCAACAGTCCATGAACACTTCTTTCCAAAAAGGAAAAAAAAAAAAATATTTTCTCTGTTTATCATTTTATCTTATTTATCTTCAACACCACCTGTGATGGCTAAGTAGTAAAAATGGGCATTAAACACTGTAAAAAAAATTTAAATCAAAGGTATTTATTTGTGAGTATGGAAAATTATATGAGGTGCAGTGCATATGTTTCTAGCCTGATGTTTCAGGAGTGTAACCTCTGCATTTCCTTTCAGGTATAACATTCATTTGCCTGGAGAAGCTAATTTAAACCAGACATGTTGCATAATATGGGTAATATTCAAATTTGAATACAGAGCAGTGAATAAAGTTTTAACCAAAGAAGGATTTCACCCAGTGATAGTAAACAGTGCCTTTAGGTGTGCTTAAGAATTAAGGGAGATTGAAATGTTTTTAAGTAAAGGGAGAATATAATGAAAAAATTTTATTTCCTTGCCTACCTAGCATGGTAGGCTGGAAACATACAGACTGTTTAATTCCTAGTTACAGATATTAATAACCATTTGATATCCAACAGATATTTGCTCGCACAGAAGTTGTTCAAGTAACCAAAATGGATGCTAGCAACTTGGCCATGGTGATAGCACCCAATTGTCTTCGTTGTACATCGGATGATCCCCGTGTTATCTTTGAGAATGCTCGCAAGGAGATGGCATTCATTAGAACTCTCATCCAGAGTCTTGATACAACTTTCATGGAGGGAGTGTATTGAGGTGACTGACTGCTATGCAGCCATGCTCTTTTGTTTTGTTTATTTTATATAGTATGATGGTAGACTGAACTGTATCACCTTTGGCATCAAAAATTGTTTCTGGTACAGCAATTTCTTCTTTCCAGCTACTAGCAACATTATTTGTTATGCTTGGAAAATGACAGTCAAATATATTACGACTTGCAATATTGGGATCAGCATATGCTAGCATTAATAGAGAAACCAAGCTTTTTATTAGTTTTATCTTTCCTTTATATAACTACTATATGGTACTGTTCACTGTACATAAGAAGCCACATGTTTGCATTTATGCATTAATTTTCTGTATATATCATGCAACAATATATAGAAGCTTATCTTATCTGAATAAGTCAATATAAATCATACAGTAATTTCTTGCCTTTTCAGATAGGCATATGATAAGCTTTGGAGTACAGATATTTATTGGGGGTTATCAAAATCTAAACAGAAGTACTAGTACAGACTTATAAAAGATCTTTATAACATAATGTAGTTGTAAAATATTTTAATATTTACGTTAGGAGTTTTTTGGAACAACGCACATTGTAGTCTTACCAGAAATACTTTTTGATCTCATTAAAGTGATGAAACATAAACATAAATTTATTTTTAGTAATGTTGGATTAGCCATTTCAGCTCTTGTTGGTTCCTTTTGGAAATACCATAATGAAATATGTAGGTCTATCATAACAAGCTTCCACACAAGTCACTTTTCAAATCAATTACGGTACATAATAAGTAATTGTATAAAGCTTAATGAAATAGCTTTCAATACCAAAGCTTAAACATCTAGTTAGATATAATTAATTTAAACAAATTGTACAGTTTATAAATTTAAAGGATGAACGAAGAACAAAGCAAGAAATGGAAGGTAAACAAATCAATAATAAATTTAGGCACAATTATCTTTTTCTAAGATAAAGTATCACAATCTACAATATTAGTGCCATAAAGTTGTTGTATTTTAACTGCAGTGTTTCAGAAGCTATCTAGTATGAATTTGGCTATTTACTTTTGAAAATTAAGCACAATTTCTATAAAAGGTACAGGCACATTATTTATAGTTTTCTTAATTTCATTTGTTTATTTCTGTACATCTGTTTGCCTTTATAAAGAATGTGATATCCTGTGTAGAATGATAAGAGGAATTTCTTAGCAAAATGTGAAAAAGGCTGATATTAGCTCATTCAGTCTTTTACCTTGCTAACTTGTCATTTGAAGTGCTAGGATCCTACATCCTAACAGAAATGTGAGTCTAAAAACTTTATATGGAAATGAAAAGTATAGGGGATATTAGCTTTATTAATTAGTATTAATTATATGTTTGAAAAACATGGGAAATGTTCAACTTTAAATATTCCCCAAAACTGTCCAAATATTCTCTTAAATTTATAATATCTATGGTAACATACAAAATAATACTCATATTTGTAGCCAATATTGAAATCATTATGTTCCTATACACATTTTAATAATACCATTAATAAAATAATACTGATTTCTTGTGACATTTTAACTAGGAAAAAAAAATAAGACAATACTACTATATTCATGTTAGAAGCACCCCTCTCACTTAATTGTTCAAAATTAGTATTTGTTTCATGAAAAATTAATTGCTTTTATGTTCCAACTTACCTGCTTATTACATGCATTGCAGAATATTATTTTGCCATCACTAGCTAAACATCTTCAATCAGTGACTTAAAACCCAGCTACAGGAGGCTTTTGTTTTCCCATTTATAATAATTAATGAATAAATTTATTTCAGCAAACAACATTACAATTAAATTTACACAAACAAATAAAAGATTTAAAAATTTAACAATAATAAACTAAGGTTCTCCCATGCCTTAACCACCAGATTATATGTATGATAAAGAACTCCTAAAATAAATTACCAATTTCACAACTGTGTGCTCCCTAAAGCCTCTTCCTTATCTCATCCTCCACTTATCCTTACTTTTCCTAAGAATTCCCCAATCTTGTTTATTTTCTCTACCCTATGTCTGAAAACATTTTAATTGGCACTATATCTTGTAGTTTATCTCATTTTTGATCCCAGATACTATCCCTCACCTTTTTACCATTTCAGAGTATATTAGACAATGGAACACACTATCCACTTTCCCACACATAAAAAATCCTTCTTTAATATTTGTCTTAATCCTTTTAGAAATAACACCCCTCTGCGCATCCATGCAAGAACTATTCTTCCGAATTGATCACAATTATCTGTATATTTCTGCTAACCACAATTTCTTTTAACCATTCCTATATAAGTTTTAAGAACTTTTATCCTCTAAGCTAGCCCAAATCTCTTACTTCTTTCCAAAATTCACTTATGTTACTTTCACTCAGTCACCACACATTCCCAATTTCCAATTTCTTGTAATAGTTTCCCCACCAACACCAAGCCAACTCTCTCTTCCGATTACAGCTCTTTAGTACATAAGGCATTCTTTTTGTACATTGTTATTATATAATTTCAAACACCAGTATCAATATGTTTACGGAATTTCGGAATCCACACAGTGAAACTTTTGTTAATCTTATTTTGATTTAAAGTAAAACACTAAAAATCATGACGTCACATTAAAACTCTCTTTAAGTGTGTTTGTGAAAACACTAAAAATCAAAATAAGATTACCAGTATCAATATTTCAAGATTCTCTCCACTATATACCTTTTCATCCCACTCTTTCTAGTTCTGCCAAACTTACCACCCTCAGCAAACTTTTTGGTAACCCCAGAACTTCTCTACAATACATTCTATGTACCACATCAATCTTTGTCCACTCCTTTGACACTCCCAAAATTTGACTCAACCATAGTCTCATGTCCTGGTGGTGTAGTGGTAACCATACTTGCCTCCTAAACCTAAGATCGCGGGTTCAAACTCGGCCAGGATCAATGGATTTTTTCGGGGCATAAAAATCCTTAGTATGGCTTCCTTTGGAAGGGAAGTAAAGCCATGGGTCCCATGTTGTACATTTACAGCATGATAAAGAACCTCAAGCTGAAAAAAGAGGCCCCTGAGCAAAATTTGTCAGCCGTTTCACGCCCTGATTTGAATGGGATGCTGATGACCTGAGATGTTAAAGAGCATTTGTAAATAAATCAAATCAATAACAGTCTCATATAGTCTTTCTAGCCATTTCATTGGCAATGTAGAAACTTTATACAAACTTATTTTGATAGCTTTCATAGCTAATTTACCTTTGGCTTGTGCACATTTAGACTGTACCTCTCATCATCCATTTACTTGTAATTCTCACTCGCAAATAATCATATTGTTTTACTACCTCTATTCTATTTATAAACTATCTCTCATTTTGTCTTAATTTTGATTCTTTTTTTAATTATTATCTTTTTTACTATTTATCCTTAGACCCCATTCTGCACAAAATCTAGTAATTTCATCAATGGTATATTGTAATACTATCACTGTTTATTGATTGGACACTGTGGGTAATTTTTATACACTTCACTTACTGGAGAGGTAGTCCTCTGGCGGAAGGTCCAAATTCATTGCTGTTTTTCGGTATTTTAAGATGAAAATATTCTCCCATGCTGGCAAGTCATAAGGATTGTTTAATTCTTTCAAAAGTTTTATTTCTGGGTTCATTTCATGGTTATGGTTCCAGTAATGGTGTGCTATCACTGTTACTGCTCCTGTTATGAGATCATCAGCAAAAAAGCAATCTTGGTAGTTCCATCTTTCCAATAATTGGACAATGCCTATTATTTTTCATGATCCTATCTTGGATATCTATAAACATTAAATAATTAGGGATGCTAATTGAAACTTGTACGGTGGAGCTTATCATATAATTAATATCCTTGTAATTTTGAGTCGAACTACACACTCTTATTGGCTCCACTTATTGTTTATAAACAGTACTATTTCAAGGGCTCGTGCAACATGTACTACATATAAACGAGTAAGTGGAGCTAATAAGGATGTGGTATGCAACTCAATCATATAATGATCTTACTTAAATTAAATATAATTGGACTCAAATTACATCCTTGTCTCGAACCCAAATTTTTTGACTCATATAATCTGTGGTTTTATCTTTCACATCTGATACAAAACCTGATTTCTTCATGTAATTTTTGAAGTTCTAGAATAAATTCAGTATTGACTCCCTTGCACCTCAATTTATATGCCAATGCATCCCTTTCTCTTTTTATTATATTGAATGCTTTCTCAAAATCTGCAAACAAGATATATATCCAAATCTTTTTATTTCTTAAATATTTATCCATTATAGTACGAATTTTTTGAATACACTATATACTTGCATTTCTTCTCACTACATCCTTACTACTATCTTCTCAGAAAATGTCATTCCTGCCAACCACAAGAGAGTTGCTAAATATAAGGAAATAGTGTTGAATCACACCATTTGAGAACAGCATATATAATACACTTCTTAGGTTGCCTGCTCAGTATAGTGCATTTTATAACCAATCAGCAACTTTGAAAATCCAGAAATTTTCTTGCAAAGAATGGAAGTAAACAGCAGACTTTAAAATAATATACCATTAAGAAATTGACTTACCAGGTTCCTTTCAGCATCAAACTATGCATAATTTTACTCTTGCATATAAAAAAAGATTGCAAAAAACTTCAAATATTCCTGTATATTCTCTAAGATAATGAATATTCCCTAACCTTGAATTATACATCTATATATCCTACACTAATGTATTCAACCTGTTCACACTTTTAAATATGGCGGGACTGGTTTCCAAGAGACACTCTGTCCATCTTCAACCAACTTGACGACTGGTAGGAGAAACTAACATCTATGAGGACCTGTGGCTCTGCACTGGTGGTGTTTTTTTGTAAACTGGAAATTGTATTGCATTCTCCTGTAATGACGAAATTCATTAGTTGATCCCTATGTCCATGAATGTAAATCTTCTCCCATGTGTCCAATTCTGTACGTCCCTGTGCTTCTTTAAGTAACTTTATTTCTCTTTTTATGTCGTGATTATCTTTCGAAAAATGGTGTGCCACAAGCTGACCTATCTGTCTGTTTGTACTTAATGTTCCTGAGATGTTCCTTTAACTGTGTTCCTATGTTCTTTTTAGTTTTTCCAACGAATATCTTATCACATTCTTTACATGTTATTTTGTAGATGCCTGAATTTTTCTCCTGCGGAATGTTATTAAAAGTGTTGTCCACTAAAGCATTTTTCAGAGTGTATCTGTTAACAGGTGCAAATTTAATGTTAATATCTTTAAAACTTTTTTGGAATTTATTCATAGCTACTGGATGGTAGGTGAATTTTTTAAAAACTGATCTTTCTTTTTCAGTCAATAGTGTGGTGGTATTCTTGATCAATTTCTTCTTTAGGAATCTATTAAGTTTTTTGTTTACTAAATTTTTGTTAAAACCATTTATAATAGCAATCTCCTGTATCTTCTCAAATTCTTTTTTGTATACTCCTCTTTACTGATTGGTAAATTCACCAGTCTATACGTTGAACTGCTGAAAATTGTGTGCTTGTGAGCTATGGGGTTGAACCCATTTGATTTTATATAGCTATATGTGTGACTGTTCTTTCTATAGATTCCATATTCTAAATTTCCAAGACTCTTATTAATTTTTATATCTAAAAATGATAACAGGAGGATGTCTCTTCTAAACCGGGTCCACCGTATTTAAAAGTAAGTGAAGCATAAGAGCATGTTAGATGACAGATTAGATAGAATTTACATTTAACAAGCTTCACTTGCCAGTTCCCAAAGAATTTTTTAAAAATTTCTTATTTTTCGAAAGTTCTTAAATGAAATACCTCTAAATGTTTGAAACTACTTTTTGTAAGTTAATTATTATTTTCTTAATTTTTATATACTCAGCTTCTGTATATGTGATAATATTATGTGAAGCAATGTGAAAGTGTAGGAAACTGCAAGTGAGCTGCAGAATCTGTGTTTTTGGCCACACTATTGGCTATGTACATATCAGGCAAAAAAACATGTTAGGCTGAGGGTGGTGATTAAAGATGCACTGTATTAGGAATGTGCTAAGGAGTATTTATTTTTTAATTTATTTAAATAGCACTAAGTTTACAAATATTAGAAAATAGCTTGGTTGTAACCGAGTTTCTTTTTGAGGACAATATTTAAACCACTGTGATACAAAAATTTTCATTAAAGTACTAATTTTCACCACTCAACTAACTATATTTAACAGTAATACAGTAAGCTATTTATGAGAAAATCACTCAAATTTCACTAATTTTTTTTTTTTTACTTGTTTTGTTTGGAATCTTTGTTTTTCCAAAATAAACTGACGTAATAATAAGTAGTTTTTAATACCGGAATTTTCATAATAGAATATGGTATAATATAGTAAGTGATTTCCTCATAAATACTTTGTATATTATAGTATATATCACTGTGAAAATTCCTGCTATTAAAAACTATATTTAACAGTGTTTGCTAAGCTAACCTAAGTCCTAGGTTCATCAATAGCTTCCTACAGGTGTATTCAGAAGACTTTGGCACAACCCCTTCTACTAAACAAAGAAATGCTATAATAACATATTTTAAAACATTTTATACAATAAAATAATCAACCAAAATTAGCAATAAATTTGTTCTCAAAACTCTGCCCTTAACTAGCTTATATCCATTTAAACTTTTTAATCTACTGCACATATAATGAAATTTGAAATTTATAGAAGTGCTAAGAAAAATGTAAATACTAACTACAGCAGGGCCTCCACCTATCTGACCCAGGTCATTTTAGATGTAACCCCTCACAATTACAACAATTCTTAATATAATAATACATTTTATACTAACATCTTTACCTGATATGTTTACGGAATGTCGGAATCCACACGATGAAACTTTTGTTAATCTTATTTTGATTTAAAGTAAAATACTAAAACTCATGTCATCATATTAAATTCTCTTGAAGTTTCACAAACACACAGATCTCTACCTAAATTCTAAATGATTAAAGTACAAAATTTCCATCTCAATTGCGTCAGTTCCCAGTCCCAGATTCATCAGCAGCAACCTATTGGAATTCCAGGGGACCAGGCTCAGACCCAACCCAAGGTACTAAAATAAATATTTCACCTACTCTACCTGTACCATTATTTTATCAGCTACATTTATTCACCTTCTAGAGCAATGTCCAATATCCCAAGCTGAATAATTCAAAAGTTTAATATAATTCCACTCCCAACCATTTGCTAATTTCCAATATCCCAAGCTAAGTAATCCAATAAATTTAATATAATTCCACTCCCAACCATTCCCAGACCAATGACATTTTCATAATCATACAGGTATTCTTTATCATCTAAAATGTATCTGATTTACATGTCTTTCAACTGACGATTTCCATACTACACATATAATCACAGTACCAACCAATTACACAATGAAACTCGCAGATCATCTCTTCTCACTGACGATAACCATTTGTTCTTAACACTATACAAATAATCCCCAAGATTCCTAATTTGTTTATGGTCACCAAACATTTTCTTTGCTGTAATTTGCTTATTTAACTTCATCCATTTACAATATATTGTTTATTATCTCCATTCACTTGTTCCTGAGCATTCATACAAAATATGTTCTACATTTTCCAAATTTCCACGTATAGAGCAAACACTATGCTAACAATTACTCTAAAACCTCTTAAGCTCCAGATTCCTAATTTAAACTATGCCATCCCTTCTTTCTCCTGCTTATTACACTTACTAATATATTTCTCTCTTTTAACATACCCTTTTATCTCCTGCTAGAACAATAATAACAATAGTGACATCTTCTCTCTCATTATAGAATGTAGTACGTATCTGTCCTTCTATATCCTCAAACTTTACTCCAATCTGTTTTCAAATCCTCCCTCCAAAACACTTCTTCTTAACCATTCATCACCCATTCCATTCCTTGTTAACTTATCCTTATCTTTTGTCTACCCAATATAAATCCCTTGCCCCAGACCCCTGAAATTGTAAACATTCATATAACAAAGAAACTTCTGACATCTGTTGTACCCTAAACCAATACTTCAGAAATCTCTCCATTACCAATCTTAAACCAATCCTCCCATTTTCAACAGTGCCCCTGCATTTGCAGCATTTTGTGGAACTACCAACAAAATGCTAAGGAGTAGAACATTAATATTAACTCTAATTTCACAAATAACTATACTTTTGGTAATATTCATTACAGTCATCACTTGCTGCCCTTATAATAAAACATGTCCACCAATAGGATCATTCTAGAACATTGCCTAAATTGGAGTATAATGCTTCATTGCAACTCTTTCTAGTTGCATTTGTTTTAAAGCAAATTCTATGCCAATGGAGTTAGTACTCATTGTTTCAATCATTGTCTTGAAAATATATGCCATGGCCACTAAAGGCTTTAGCTAAATAAGAAAAACTAATTTTTGGATGGTTGAGGAGAAGGATACCATTGAAAGTTGATCCTATGATCACAGCACAGTTCAAGTGACAAGTTAAATAAACATATAAAGTTTTTACAGACTAAGAGAAAAGAAATCCAGG
Organism: Metallyticus violacea; assembly: GCA_030762175.1. Lineage (NCBI taxonomy): Eukaryota > Metazoa > Arthropoda > Insecta > Mantodea > Metallyticidae > Metallyticus > Metallyticus violacea. The sequence continues at coordinate 13,056,244 of CM060844.1, forward strand.
GAAAATGATACAAGATTTTGCTATTACTGTGCCATTATGTGAGATGTTAAGGTATAAAGATGTTATATATTGCCAATACAAATATGCTACAAAATTAAATTCTGTCTGCTAATAGATTATAAAAATATGGTAAAAAATGCTGATTTGCAGTTACGTTTTATTTTGTAAAAATCTTTTCCCTTGGAATGATTTTCAGATAATACAAATATCTTAATTTTAGCAACAGATATCCTCAGTTTGGATTGTTAACATGAAGTTCATTGGTTGCTCTATCTTAATATTATGAAAAATATTAAAAGAGACACCATTCTTTAACTGCCATAAATTCTGTATTTGGAACATAACAATAGAAATTGGAAGTGAGCCTTTGTGATTATTGTTTGCTGTGTTTTGATACCATCATTGGCATTGGGATTAGCATTCAATAATTTTATAACATGCACTAAATCAATGTTATAAGTGTACAAACTGAAGTGTAAAAGAATATAGTTCAGAGCTCATTGCATTAATCTAATCTGAAACATACGCACAACCTGGAGTTATATCTTCCATACTTATGTATGTTGGATATGCTTAACACATCTATGGTGTTTATGCACTGTGTTTTGTGGACAACTAATATGTCATTAAACAGCATTTTAAACTTGAGAACTTTATTGATTAATAATGATCCTTTAATTAGTTCAGTTTTCTTTTTGCATTAATGCATAGATCACATCATTGTTTTTGAGGGGATGCTTTCTTCCCTTTCATTAGATTTCAAATAATACAGGATGGAGCACATGCATAAACAAAAAAAGTTTCTTGATCATAGAAAACTATTTATTTGAGAGAAAAAGATGCAAATCCCAAACAAGGAGATATTTAATTTTCTCCATGAATTTTCAAAGATATAGTTGAGAATTAAAAGCAATAGAAATTAAATAGATGATACAGGAAAGTAGCTACACAAGTGAGACGAGCTGTCTTGTAAGAAATAGTGAAAGACTACTGCTGCACATGATCGCAAATCCAGAGGTAAATGTTGCAATCAGAGTGACAATAAATCAATTTAAAAAAAACTCTGCATGTCTAGCAGAAATGTGCAGCCATACAAGGAGAATATTTTCAAAGGTATAGTTTTTTGCTATACAGCAATTCCTTCTAATTATATAGATATTTCCAAAAGCTTTTTGAAAACAGTAGCAGATTTTTGTGACTTTTAAAGCAGGTAGTATACAGAAAAAAGCAATAAGGCTAGAATTGAAGATAATTATACAATACAACAACTTAGAAGTTAATAAAATACATAAATAGCATTGAGAGCAAGAATTGATTATATGAACATAGTGTTTGTACTTCAGAGTGCTATTAAATATTGTTCTTGGCCTTCTATCCAGCAAGTTTCTTTTTTAGAAAAAACACTCTGAGATGGCAAGGGAGATAGGACTGTAAGCTCACTGTACCAATTCGATCTGTAGTGCTTGTCAAATAGGAAGAGTTTAAGGCAGTAGCCACATTGCTATTCCTGCTCCGTACTTGCATGCTCCAGCACATCAGTTAAAAAAAAACTTATCATTGTTCTTAATATGTATAACACAAATGCTACACATATATATGTATATATAAATTAACAGTAATAATAAAAGTAGAAAAGAATAAGACACTTAGAGAAAGTCACACTTGAAATTGCTATATTTCGAACTCGTTGAGTTCTTCAATGGCAAGAAGCTAGACAAGTGAAGGTGGTAAAAGTAAATAATGAGTATCAAAGGTAATGTCATGCATGTTATGCAAGTCCTTCAGCAGTACCAGAAGAAGCAATAAAAGAAGCTATTTCTTCATTAAACTTAAATGTAGGGTAGGAAGACAATAGTGCATAATAAGTGACATTCTCAAGCTGTCGGTAAGCTTCAGCATTGTAAGAAGAAATGTCCCGTAGTACTACTGAGGACCCTTTATTGGCTGGAAGAATAATAACATCAGGATTATTAGATAACCTTTTAAGTGTTGATTTATCAAGTAAAGTTAATTTTTTTTTCGGAGTGATCTTATCTAGAAATTTACAATCACTAAGCAAAGTTAAAAATCGGTTAATAAACATTTCTAAAGGATGGCTAGAAGGTAAAGAAGGAGGTTCAAGTTTGGAGGGAGGATGAAACTTGAGAAGGCAAGGAATAACATTTAAAGTAGGCTGAGAAGATTTAGTATGCCAATAGTAATGCCATCTTAAATTATGGAAAATTTAACACCATCGGAAACAAATTTAAGGCGATTAAATTTGGGAGTAGGGGCAAAAGATAATCCTTTTTGCAAAAGCAATGTATCAGCATCAGAAAGTGAAATAGAAGATAAATTAACAACCGCACTATTACTAGTAGGAGAAGTACAAGGGGTACATTTGCTCTTGGGCTGCTGGTATGCAGTACTGGAGTAAAATTTAGATGGACAGGTAAATTGAAAATAGAAGCCAAGTCAGGAGCTGACGCTACGAGCGGCGGGGAAAAGTTTTGGAAGAAAGATGCTGTAAACTGAATAGGAATACCTGCTCTTAAATATTGTAAATATAACTGCGATAGTTTAAGAAGATGTTTCTGATTGAGAAAATATAATAATTTATTAGTACTCATCAAGATACTATTAACTGTGGTAATATATTTAGGGGAACATGTCTAAATAATTTTAATAAAACTAATTAATTTAGACAAATGAAATTGCTGCAAATATTGACAATTATTGAGGATCATCCATAGAAATTGTTGGGAGATATGGTACCTAAGAGTGCTAGGAGCTATAGGACAATAGCAATTGAACTAATATTCCGTTAGGACAAACACCAGTAATAGCACAATAAGAAAGAAAGCCAACGTGTCCTGTATATTTAGCTAATTGCTTAGAATTGTACTTACATTTGTTGAACCAAAATTTCATAACATTACCTAGAATAGATGTCATAGTATAAGATGTATTAAACAATAAAGTCTATTAGAAAATGCAGAAAAGTAAGAAATAAAATTAAAAGAATAGTAGATAAATGGTAAAGAAGTCAAAAGCAAAACATGCAAAAGCAAATTAAACTTAATAAGCCAAGTTAAAAGCAATACCAGTGGTGCAAACAATATAAAAGAAAAATAGAAATAAAGTAACACTATTAACAATGTAACAAATTAACAGTAATAATAAAAGTAGAAAAGGATAAAACACCTAGATAAAGTCAGAACATATAAATTGTGACTTTATTTATATATATATATTATCTTAAAGAATGCCTTGCTGAAGCTTTAAGTCTTCTCCATACCTTCACAGTATTTTCCAACATAATTTGATAACCGCCAAGGAACTTCATTTCCCTCTAGATTATACTGCTGTTATAATCTGAAGTGCAAAATCTGCAGTTATCATGCCAAGCATACCTTTATAAGCCCAAACCTCAATTTTGATTTTAAAATGTGTACTCATCAGCTAACTGTGCTTCAAAAAGCATTTTATATATGCCAAATTAAAAATATTGTGAGATCGTATACTATTAGTGTAACTTCCACCATAGTTTTCCTGAGGATAAACAATCAAAGGTCCCTGCTATTGGTTATTTGGCTAGCTCTATTTTGTCTCAGGCAACTTCTTTCAATAATATTTTTTGTTTACTCTTATTAAAACTCTGTTCTGTCAGAAAGCATGCTCAGAGACAAGGAGCTGGTGGTTATAGTGTTCCACAAAGCCTGCATTCACCAGGTCCTAACTTAGCTTTAAATTTTTTTCAACCAACAGTTATACATGTCAGTTTTCTTTTATTTTTTGTTGCAACTCCCTCTACATGACTATCATTGGCTCATCAATATTTCTTTTGGAACTAGCGTTTTTTGCAGTTTGCTACTGTGCTATACCTCTGTTTTTGTTGGTAATATGTAGTGCTTATTTTTGTATATCAGCAACCAATCATTAAGCCAAACCAGTAACTTGAAAAAGAGCATTTAGGCTTGCAATGTTTGTTTTATTGTGTGTTATGTACTTATGTGTTTAGCTTTAACGTATAACTCAATAAATTACCTGGATTAACATTTGGAATATACAGAAAATTGACACACACAGTAAATTACATAAAGAGGACAAGTTTCAAACTTATATCACACCAACATGCAGCATTTCACAGCCTAACAAACAGATTAATTTACCACTCAGCAAAAAGGAGTACCAAAAAGAACAACAGTATATTATGAAGATTGCAATAAACAATGGCATCAGAAAAGAATTAATAGAAAGATTAATAAAAAAATACCAAAGACAGAAAACAAAAAATACAAGCACCTTGGTAAAAGTAAAAAAGAAAAGTTTTCAAAAAAATTCACATACCATCCTTTGGTATATAATAAAGTTCTAAAGATATTCAAGGAGCATAGCCTTATATTTTCTCCACAGAACAAATTCATCCTAATTAAATTATTGGAAACCATGCAAAAAAATGAAATTAAAACAAAGAACAGATCAGGCAATATATCAAAATAATTGCAAAGAATGTAATCATGAATATAGGATAGACAAAACAAAGAGCAATTTAGAAACATAAAATACAAAGAAACAGAAAAATCTGCAGTGGCCACACATTTTTGGTCAAAAACCATAAAATAGAAGAGAAACCAAACTATTAAAATAGGTAAAGGTAAATAATAATGTGGAGTTAACCATCTGAAAAATACCTTCATATATAAAAACAAAAAGGTAATGCATTTTCAAAAATCGGAAGAATTATCAAGGAGTCTGTCATGCAAACCACAAGAGGAAGAAAAGATGATGAAACAACAGTTGGAGAAAGTAGCTAAGGATAAATGCAATGGTATTCAAAACATGTCCAAACATTAAAAGATTAGTAGTGTTAAAAATATCCAACTAAATTCAGAACTTAAAATAACTTCACTGTTAAGGAACTTCCTATATAATAAACGTAATAAATTACCTGTTGTATAAGTATCACTCCATTGGTACCACTAGTGGCTCTTTATTGGTTTTACTTTCATCAGATTTATTTATTTCATTTTGTAGTTCATCATCACTGTCATCTAATTTAATACTGATTTTGCCTGACAGAGTAAGGCTTCTCTTACACTCAACCAGGCTAAAATGACAAATCATAAAATACATGAATGAATAATTAAGATTACTGTATGATTGAGTCAAACTAATCAATTCTTATTGGCTCCACTTGTGTATATTTAGAACATGTTTTGCAGACAATTGTCAGCATCCTCAGTTATTGATCGACTCAGCTGAGGATGCAGACAATAGTCTAAATATAAACAAGTAAGCGGACCCAATAAGAGTGTGTAGTTCGACTTAATCATACAATAATCGTAATTATATGATTAGCTTCACTGTACAAGTTCCAATCAGCACTTCAAGTTACATGAAGAATATTTAGGTACATACATAAAAACAAAATGATCAATGATCCATATATAAATTTATAAGAGAGATAAAGACAATACTGATCAACATTAGATGATGGGAAACACAGAGAAATAAAAACAAATATTAATACACATATTAAATCAAAGTAATCTAATGTATATATAGCAAGAATGAAACAAAAAAAACCTGAAATACAAAATGTATTACTAAAAATGACAGACACACTGGCAAAGTTAATATTCTTTAGCATTTTAAGAATGGAAATGAAATAATTAACATGGAAAATATTAAACTGAGGTGCCTAGTTTTTCTTACTAAATAAATATTAAAGAACATAGATATTGACTACCCCTGATATCTTGTGATAATGCATTCCAAGATGACTACTGAGAGAGAGACTGAGTACACAGCTGTCCGCTAATATGGTATTGATGGGATAAAGTATATTTCTATCATGTGCCGCAGTTATGCTGGAAACCACAAAGTGTAAAGAGACAAGGTACTTAGGTGAGAAGTTATTGATGATTTGATATAGCAGACAGAGAGTGAATTAATCACTGGCCTTTAAAGAAGCCAAGGAAGGTGTTAGAAGTACTCAGAGACCTGATCATTATGGTGGATATTGAAAATGAAGCAAAATGTGTCATGAACATGCTGAAGTTTCTTTGAAAGCTTCGCACATAGTTCGCTGTATAACACATTGCAATAAAAATGAGGCATCAACAGTCTGAATTACGATTTTGTTACATTTTGTAGGAAGAGTATTTCTCTCTTTTTAAAGAATGCAGGCTTAAGAAGGTGCTTCTACAAGTTTGTCTGACTTGGAAATTCCATTTTATATTGAAGTTGAGTAGATATCAAGATTTGTTACTATGTCACTATAACTGGGCCACCAAAACATTGCTTTTGACAGCATTAGTTCAAGTATGTTGGCTATGCTGTGGCTGTAACAAATACCAATGCTTAACTCCTAATACACTATAGTTTTCAATTTTGCCTCAGAAACATATTAACAGCATTTGCAATAATTAATTTCTTTCCTCTGGAACTATAAGTAGCCACAATTAAATTGTTGCATACTAATGTAAGAAATAGAGAACAAACTTTGTACAGTGAGAAATCTATTATGTAGATTGTTCATGATTTTATGTTGGAAAAAACTTTGAGGCATTAGAATATGTGCCTTCTCTAAGAGCAGTTTGTCCTGTAACACCTCGACACAAAGAATTAGGTATCGCTCTGTGAATGACATTCTTTTAAGGATATTTTCTAACTACTACAAATTAAACAGTTTCTGAACCATAAAAGCTCAATTAAAAATACATGATAGAAATCAGCTGCATATGCAATAAAAAACCAGCAACAGAGCAGCTTCAACATCACAACCAAATGACTAACTAACGATAATGCTACTTTGTAATTGGTTTAGAAGGTGTAATGGTAGCTTTCCTCATTTGTTAATATATTGTATTGCCAACTGAAAAGATAGTTGTTAAGTGCAAAGTTTCAGCAGTCTGGGTACAAAAGGAATAGTTTTGTTGTTGAGGGTCACCTGTTGGATTGATCAAAGATAACAGTTTTTGTTAACTGAGCAAAATGGTTTGGGTTTTATTTGGATTCAGTTTTAATCTGAGTAAAATTATAAATGTTAAGTTCTAAAACTTTGTCATGTCCCCTTTATTTCATGAAGTCATCATCTTGTAGTTCAACATGTTTAACTAAGATTCCCAGTTTTTCTGTTAACTTGTCATTTTCTGCATAAATAAGCTCTTCTGAATTTTTCAGTTTAAAAAGTTATGTTTCTATATGTAGTTCCCTTCTTTATTTGATTTTCTGTATTGGATAATATTGGCATGGTAAACCTGTTGCACATTACCTGCCCTTTCAGAACACTATCTCCACCTAATTCACTTCTCATGTTTGCTTTATTCATTGCTATTACACAAAATACATCTGTTCTGTAACAGAAAGGCTTACAATGGTTTTTTCAACATCTGAACATTGTATTCCCTCTATGGTTTCAACTTTTTTCAGGGTGAATACTTCATGTAAGCAGCCAAGCTCTAGTATATGCTTTATTTATGACCACTTTGAGACAGCCGTATTCCACAGGGGAGAAAAATAAAGTAACATCAGTGAAAGAAGCTAATAGACTTTATCTTGAAATTAATCTAAAGCTGATAGGTGTATTTTATGAAATTACCTAGAAGATATTCCCAACTGTGAATTTCGGATACAATTCACTGTATAAAAACTACTTGGGCTAAAGATAAACAGTTTTGATGAGCAGGCTGCAGAATTTACTGTCTACTTGCATGATAATTTATTAACATGAAACTACAAAGGCACGGTCCAATAAATGATATTCACAAGAGAAGAATAATTTCTCGAGAAGCAGGATCTGGTAGCAGGAGTAGGATGTAGCCGTTGCACACTTGGGAGCTTCAAGGCCTAATTTCTTCCCATTTGACCAGCCTGTAGGTTTGGAAATCAGGATTATAATCCTATGCAGTAGCTCAGGAAACTGGTGTATTTCTGCATTTTAGTTAAAAATATTCAGTGGTTAATGTCAGCACTTCAGAATATTAAGTTATCAAGAGAGTTTATATAATTTTTTATATAAATTGTGAATAGAAACAAACTTTTTTTAATATTTGCAAAGCAAAGGTCTTTATAACATTTATCTGTAAATGTTAATTTGCTTGCAAATTGGTATGTCTAAATATTTGTTTATTGAAGAATTATTAAATCTATAATTTATATTGTCTGTTGCTAATCTACTTAATCTAGTGAAAACAAAGTAGTTTAGTTTAGTTTGTCATTATATGTTTTTAAAACATTTATTAACTGCCACTTTTATTTTCCTCATAGCTGACTGTGAGCAAAGTAGGTTGGACAAAAGACTACTTGTTATTTAACAGTCATACAGAACCTTCTGTTCATTTGCCAGAAAAGATTTATTGCCAGATATAGTTTCATATGTTTAGTGTAAATCTGCATTGTTAAGAACATCATGCAGTATATTAGTAATTTTGCACACTTCTGGTATAAAGTTACTCTTCTCTTATTCCCTCTGGAGTATTTAATAACAAAAATTTTAGGAGAACGACTGCAATGATGTGTTAATACATCTTGGACACTGAATACAGCTGCTATGTATACTCTTAAAACATGCAGCAGAGTGCATTGTTATTCTGTGTTGAGGTTGCTGCATTCTCTTGTATATAAGTTACCTTTTTTATTTTATTTACATATAATTTGGAATGTTTCCTGTTTTTTTATATGTTTGTACAGCATCTTTCATTTCAGCTCCTCAGAGAATATGTAAATAGTACACATATTTAAATTTTTCATATTTTGATATTATTTGTTAGCACATTATTTTCCTTAGTGTATCATATTCAAGTAAATTATCATGTACATAGGCAACAAATAATGGTTTAATATTTGTATAATTTTTTGTTGTTAACTGACAGTGGTAAGTATTTATACAAAAATGTTACACTTAATATTATTTTCCAGCAAAGTTGCTTCAAATTGCAATGCAGCTTGCAGGATCTAACTTAGTTGTTGAAATTGTCATTGAGTCCTGTGTTGTTAAGTTGTTAGCATTGTTTTAAAATTATAATGTTTGCCATATGAGCATAAGTGGCATGAGGACTGTAATGTTCCTTGCATGTTTTGAATTTGCATAATGTTCTCTTTATTTTTGCGCTGAAAAAACAGGAAGAGACATGAACCTATGGTCTGTCCATTATAAGTTAATAGTGAATGAAAATAAAAGCACATGGAGGAAGTAATTCTGATTGGCCTCTTTACTGTCAAATTAACTTGGGAAATAGCACTGCTTATTAAATGAACAGACTTGGTTATTTGTACTGTTTCCCTCTTCTTGTTACTTATAGTATGAAGGAAGCATTTTATTATTAATCAGAGATTTTGATATACCTTTGTGCAAAACAAAACTGTTTTTAGAATGAGATAAGATGGCTGAATAAAGAGACAAAATGTTTTATTTTACTAATATCTCAAATTATGTATGGGTGTGTATTAGGGTGGCCCTTAGCTATAGGTAATTTTCTGAAATTTAAAATTGTGTTGCTTCCATCCCTCTTATCTTGTTCCAATCAACAAAAAATGATCTGTGCAAATTTTCAGCTTAACCAGACAATTCAGGGCGACCCTCATTGACCATGAAAATTTGAAATTTTAGTCTGGAAAGTAATTTTTTCTAATATTATTAGATAAGTTACTACTATTACTACTACTACTACTACTACTACTACTACTACTGCTGCTGCTGCTATTTTATGTGCTTCACTGTCTTATTTTGTAACTAAAGATGATGAATGATTTTTCAATTATTGTTTTGGAACTAGGAACTACTGTTTGTGCTGCTGCTTGCTATTCATGTTGGTGTAATTACTTTCATGATGTTTCTCCTAGACTTGTAAAATGGCATCAACTTCTTCAGGTATAACCTAAACTTAGGTATTCATTTTTTTACACTAAACTCCATTCACTTACACAAAAGTAAGATGCGTTTCGGGAGAATCTTTCCCATCTTCAGTTGCTCACTGAACCTGGTTCAGTGAGTAGCTGAAGATGGGATTATATAATGTAAGAGTTGTAAACTTTATAATGAAGAAAACTGCAACATTGGTAATTAAGAAATTTCCATTATTTGGCAAAAATGACAAATTTCTACTAAAAGAACCTATCATTACATTGGTAAGTTATTCAAACTTTTATGATGATGAAAAGGTTTACAGAAAATTTGACTAGAACTGCGGGCAAATAAGAAGAAGAAAAAAGAATTTTTTTTTTGTGGAAATTATGGACAGTCTCTTTAAAATATCCCATTCAGATACTTTTGGCGGATAAAAAAGAAGAGAATAAGAATTTTTTAATGCTCAGTGCCAAAAAGGACGACCAGGCTGTATGATTGGTGGAGATCAAAAACCAAAACACAAGGAAGAAAGAGCATTAAAGTGCACTGTAATGGAAATTGCCAGGAAAAAAAGGACTTATGAGGAAATGAAATATTTTGCTATTCATCAGCTTGCTACATAAAAAAACTGATGATTCAACATCAAGCAGTTAAAGCAGTGATGGTGGTGATGACTGAAAATTCCTGTTGTCCAAAAGCATCTGAATGATTGTACCAGAGAGATCTTCTATAATTTCCACACTTTTTTTTTTCCGTGCCTGTAGTTCTAGTCATAAATTATTAGGATATTGATCCAGAAATCAGTAATGCTGTTGCAAAAATTTTTTTCCAACCATCCCTGATACTTAGTTCTTAAAACTGTGGCTCTATCCTTATTTAATAACAATGTTATAAAAGGTTAAAACAAATATGGCTGAAGTTATACTGGCAACAGACAAAGTTGAGGAAGAAGGCAAAATCAACTGAAAAAGTACTTCTGCATCAAAATGATTTTTCTTCCTTTAGAAACATTAAGTTTTTGTGTATGTAATTCCTAGTATAAAAATGTTCTTCATGAGATTTTTATCAGCACCAATTTTCTTGAGAAAGACCTCTTCATAATGGAAGGATGATCCTGGTTACAAAAATGGAATTGAAGAGCTTTAGAAGAAAGCTTTGAATGGCATTGCAGAAAGGGGAGTCAAACTTGTTTCAGGATTACAATAACATTCTCACAAAAGACAAAAATGAGAAACAATTTTTGTACAGATATTTTCCAGAGATGGTAAAAAATACCCAATTGCTACTAAATCCCGTCTTAAAGAAAAATAATTTTCAATGTTCATTTGTTCGTTCACATAATGATTTGATTCTATACAAATTATCGTACATAAAAATGCATTTTTCTTAGAGAAGTTATATGTGTTACTAAAACTACCATTATTTCTTAAATTTCTTATGTTATTTCAGGAAATTTTTTGAATTAAGTTTTGGGAAATTTTATTCAGAATGTTTTTAAACAATAGCTGGAGTTGCCTGGATGTCTACTTAAATTGCCTAAGAATGAAAAAGAAAATGGTCAATATAGGGAAAAGTATACTGCTTTTGTATGGAATTAATTGTTGCATATACTATGTTCTAACTTCAAAGCCTTTGAGGGTCATAACTAAGCTGAATATTTGTACACTTTTTTTTTTAAAAAAACAAGATTGGTGAGAGCTAAACTTTTAGAAAGTTGAAAAATAAGGGCCACCCTAGTGTGTATGCATAATTAATGAGTTCAATACACTGTACACTGTACAAACTGATATAAGGACTAAAAATAAATAAATAATATACTTATACAAAGATGATGAAATAGTAAAACTAATAGCTGAGTTTACAGGTTTTTCTGTGTGATGGTAAATTCTAGAATTAATAGTGACAAAGGGGAGGGAAAACATGGAGTAATATTTTAATATAAAGTTATGATGGACAGATAATAAATAATACCTTCAATTGTTTTATAATGTATAGTTTTATGAAGCATTGATACTCTATCCAGAACAAAATTTTATACACAAGGTTGGAAAGTCAATGAGATGTTTTGACTCCTTTCCATATAATGATCCAGTTTTTAATATACATATGTAGCTCTTTACAAATACACTCTCAAAGTTGTTGCCAATATGCTTACGAATAATTATTCTGAACTATATAAACACTAATGTAATAAAATTTGTACACACTACCATTCACTTACATAAAAACCGGAAATATGTTTCCAGAGTGATCCCTCCCATCTTCAGCCTGTAGACCAACTGCTGTTGTTAGAAGGGTGGTTGGGTCCCTTGATGTTCTTGTGGCAGCATCTGTTGGTTCTATTAGGAACTTGCTGAGTTCGTCCATTGGAAGGGAAATTGAAATTCATTAAGTTCCTAATAGAACCAACAGATGCTACCACAAGAACATCAAGAGACCCAGCCTCCTTCTAACAACAACATTTGGTCTACAGGCTGAAGATGGGAGGGATCACTCCAGAAACATATGTTCAGTTTTTATGCAAGTGGATGGAGTTAGTGTGAACAAATTTTATTACATTAGTACTATATATATATCAATCCATTGTTATAAGCTTCGTAAGTACATTTAATTGAATATTCTGAACTACTTGCAGGACGCTTCATCTCTAACCCCCTTTTCATATGGGTTATGGGGAATTTCTCATAACTTTTTTGTAATATCGTAATAGTTACAATTGGTCACACTTAATTCATAACATTATCACATTCATCACAGGTATGGCTTGGTCAGAGATGATATATTGGTTACCAGTGATTTATTGGTAAAGATTTTAATTTGCACATTGAATTCATAACATAATTTTAAAAAAATTAGCCACCATTTCTTCATCTGTACTGGATGTTCTTTCACTGTAAGTTCCCTACTTTATCGTAGTACAATTCCAAAGATAGTCCAGAATGTTTTCTTTCTCCTTATATTATGTATAATTTTCAATGATATGAGAACTACCTCATTTTATTTTCATATATTCTTAGTTGGCGAGTTCCCAGCTTGCAGCTGTTCAGTATCTCTGTCCACTTCTGCTACCTCATCCTGCAACATGATACAGTGATGGATGATGCTTTCCGACTAATGTATTCAGTTGCATGCCTCTCTGGAGTTAATAGTTCTGGGAAGGTTTTTATGAGCTCCTTATCTCTGGAGCATGGAAAGTTTGCTATCTGCCTCTTGTCTGATGTTGTCCCCTCACATAAATGTCTTTGACATAATCGAATATATTGCCACAGGTGGCCAAGGTCATTATTGCATGGACTCTTTAGGTCTGGAGTTCCATTCCCACCAGAACCATCCTCCCTTGCTGAGGTTCCCCCCCCCCAGGTTTTCCTATCCTTATAAATGGCAAATCTAGGGGTATCCTTAACTTAGACCTGGAATGCTCCCTTCCTTTAAAAAAAATCCTTTCCCAGTTTATCATTTTATCTTACGTATTATCATTGCACCTCCTGTGGTGCCTCAGTAGTAAAAATGGGCATTAAACACTATTCAAAAAATAAAAAATATAATCACATATTGGTGTAAGTTTTTTTTGGACTGTCTCCTTGGGGTTGAATGTATTTGGGATGTCTTTTTTCAGTGCAACTGTCAGTGAGATCAGTGAATGATGTCGGTCCTGGTGGTGTAGTAGTTACCATTCTTGTCTTCTAAACCCAACATCATGGGTTCAAACCCGGCCAGGATTGATGAATTTTTTCCGGCATAAAAATCCTAAGTATGGGTTCCTTCGAAAGGGAAGTAAAGCTGTGGGTCCTTTGTCATACATTTATGGCACGAAAAAGAACCTCAAGCCTGAATGAAGAGGCTGCTGAGTAAAATTTATCAGCCATTTCATGCCCTGAATAGAATGGGATGCTGATGACCTGAGATGTTAAAGAGCGTCCGTAAATAAATCAAATCAAACAAAAACAGTTAATGATGATCTAAATTCACAATTTTCTTATTGATATATTTCTGTTAGACCTTCAGAAATGCTGATCGAGGTAGAACAGAGAGTCTGCTGTTTTGGCTTCAGGAAATTCAACCTTTTATGAATAACTGCTGATTCATAGTCTAATGACATGAATTTTGTAATCAGATCATACTGAAATCTAAGTAATAGTTCTTCCTTAATAACTCAAAGTGATAATTCTTTCTCTTTCTTTCCATTAGTACCAGTGTAACAGGGAACCATTGATTTCAAATGTTCACATGTGTTTGTGCAAAGATGTAGCTGGGATCTTGGTGCAGATTCATATGTTAAATTTCATTATTCAATAATGACTTCTTGATAACTCATTTCAAAATTTGTCAGTTGCTAAAACAATTTTTTTCCCCCCCTTCACTATCCAGTTAGAAATGCAGGAAACATCTATCACCTTTAAAAGTTTTAGTATATGTTTCAGATATGATGTTCAATTTGTTGATCATTTTAATACCTAGAGGCAGATGTTCTCTCCTGGTGAGGTACAGTGTCCTTAAATGGTTGAATTGTTTTGGTACTTTGATATTCCTTCATTTATCACTGTCATTTTTTTAAGAATGAAGGAAGTTGATTCTCTGGAAGCACTGGCTTTTTTCAACATGGACACCATACACTCTTTTACTTTTATTCTTCTCCAAATGTTGGTCTTGACTTATAGACCCAAGATCACAGATTCAACCCAGGCCATGGTCAAGGGATTTTTTCAGGCGTAAAAATCCTAAGTATGGCTGCCTTTGGAAGGAAAGTAAAGCCTTGGGTCTTGTGTCGTAGATTTACAGCATGCAAAAGAGCCTCAGGCCTGAAAGAAGAGGCCTCTGAACAAAATTTATCAGCTGTTTTATGCCCTAAATTGAATGGGATGCTCATGTCTGAGATGTTAAAGAGCGTCTGTGAATAAAACAAATCTTTCCCAAGTGGAATATGGTTAGAATGATTTAATTCATGAAGTACAGATTAAAAACTTATCAAAAAGAGATTTTTAAAAGTCATTTAGTGACAATGTATTATATCATATGATGCACCAAGTTCTTCTAACAATCTTTATGTATAATAGGTATTTTCCAAGTAATAATTTTGCCAGTTTCCATTCTTCCATAGAAAGAAAATTGCTGGTCTAATTCTTTATAGCACATAAATTTCCTCAGATTGTTTTCCAAATCTGGTCCTTTTATGCCTTTTCATTTTTTGTTCACTTTATGTCACATCTTTTGTGTTAATCAGAAAATCCACTATGTTATATTAAAATGTTATTTATTTAATGTGCCCATTATATCTATACAATGCAATAATACTTTGTTCTATTGATGATAGTTTCATGGAAATTCTATTGCTAATATTACAAGAGATCAGTTGGTGCTATGATGCATGGATTTCCTGAATAAGAAGCTCATGGGAGAATCAAGAAAAAAAAATTATATTAATATATTAGTATATTCATTAATGGCTACAGAGGCATCAGGGGTCCACAGAATTTCAAGACATTGTTTTTCAGGCAATCCATCATTTAAATAATTGGTTATTACATTTACTTAATATGTATTCTTTATACTGGATGAGTCATACAGATATCCTTCACTTCAAGTTCAACAAAAGCATTTTTGTGAAATGTTAAGCAAGTATGGTCATATAATGTGATACTTATACTTCACTTACTTGATCTTTAATAGGACATGTCATCAGCAAGAGATCAACTAGTAGAATCATTCTCTGTAGGCAGTCACAGAAATTTATTGAACATATGCAACATCAATGTCTCATGTCGGTCCTGGTGATGCAGTAGTAATCATACCTGCCTTCTAAACCCAAGAATGTGGGTTTAAACCCAGCCAGGATTGATGGATTTTTTCAGGCATAAAAATCCTAAGTATAGCTTCCTTCTGAAGGGAAGTAAAGCCATGGACCCCATGTCGTACATTTACGGCATGAAAAAGAACCTCAAGGCTGAAAGAAGAGGCCTGTGAGCAAAATTTGTCAGCTGTTTAATGCCCTGAATAGAATTGAATGCTGATGACCTGAGATGTTAAAGAGCATCTATAAATAAACCAAATCAACAAAAACATTGGTGTCTTAAGAGTTTTTGAAGCAGTTTTTATTTATGGTGATGTAAATTTTTTTGTAGTTTCAAAGGGTTGCAAGTGCATTTCAATAATTTTGTTTTTGTATCAACTTAGTAGTTTTTTTACCAAAAGTGGGTGCCACTGCTCATTTTTCTATCAGTTTGTAATGAAATATTTCTGAAATGTTCTTTGGTAAAATTTCTTTTTCTAAATTTCTTTTTGTTTCTCAAATGTATGCCTGATCACAGTCTTTGCAATTGATTTGATATCATATACCTGATTTTCTGTCAGAAGATCTTTGTAAGAATATTTTAGTAAATTTTTAATGCAGTGGAGTAAATTTTTGAAGAGCCATAATTATTTAGTGATATTTGAAATTTTTAAGAAATTGTTGAATATACTAGGGTGGTATGTGAGTTTTTTGAATTGCACAATTTCGTTTATTTATAATAGAGAACTAGTGTCTGTGACATTTTTAATTCTTTTACATTTTATAATAGTTTTACCTACTAATTTTTTTGTGAAAACCATTGTGCAGTACTGTGTTTGTTGAAATATTGATATCTTCTTTGTATTCTTTTATATTGAGTGGAATGTTCACCAATCTGTATATGAGGCTGTTTATGACGGCATGTTGATGTGTTTTGGAATTGAAGCTTAAAGTAATTATTACAGTGAGTAGGTTTCCTATGTATTCCAAAGGCTAAACTGTAAATATTTCTCATAATCTCCAAATCTATAAAGGGAATGAATCCATTCTTTTCAATTTCTAATGTAAATTGTATGGATCTTTCCTGTAAATTTAATAATTTGAAACATATTAACCAGATGTTTAGGTACAATGGTAAATACATCATCCACATATCTGTGCCAAGTTTTAAAAATTATTGGAAAAGCATTAGTAATGTGAGTCTCAAAATCAGTTATAAACAGATTTGCCAAAAATTGAAAGAGAGTCACCCATAACTAATCCAGAACTTTGTTGCTAAAATTTTCCATTTAAAGTAAAATAATGCTGGCTGATGCATAGTTATATCGCAATATATCTATTACATCAATTATAGGATAACAGATAATAGCCATGTGGGAAGATTCATCCATTGTAAAAAGTGTTATAACTCATTGCACAGTGTATATGATTCATACATATCAACAGAGTTGGTTGTCATTTTGAATATAATTCAATAAAGGTCATATAACCAAGCATTCTTACCAAGAAAATGCCATAGGTTATCATTAGAAAATTTTCCTACAAAATCCATTTGGCACCTTTAGCAGCAAATGGGGCTTTCTTATTCTATGTATAAGTAATTATATTTCCATGGTTTTATTTTATACACATTCGATTGCATTATTGATATTGGACTTTGGCTATGACCTGCATGTATTGCCGTGCTCAGCATTTTTGAAAGGGCCTTGCATGTGGTCAACACTTATATGACTCATTTTTTGTATTTGTACTCTCTAATTTTACCGTTAATGCAATTCTTATTTTTAAATTTATTATTTTATATCCTTATTTTTCTACAATCTTATTGCTTTGAATTTCTAAATGTTTGAATCTTCTATGTCTTTGCATCCAGCAATGCTTGAGCCACCAAAGAATGTGCATATATCTAATCTCATTTTTTCAATATCTTTCCATTCCTTTTTTCTTTGTGTATTCATAGAGAAATGTAGACACTCATTTTCCATCATTGCATAATGCTACTATAAGTCAAAATGGAAAAATTCTATAATTTTGAAAGGTAAAAGTGCAAAGATACTTATAGATCAAGATAAAGAACTAATTTTATTTCAACATTTCTTTATTTTTCCATATCCATAGTATAGGAATTGGCAAAATAATTAAGAATATACATTTAAATAATAAACCCATTGTAATTTGTACAGCTTATGATTATTTTCTGCTGCATTTGTATTTGAATGCACTATCAGCAAAGTGCTTGCCAGGCTTGTTAATTCATGAATGGGAGGTCTGTGGTTCAATTCCTGCCAGGACCGTCCTTCCTAACTTTTTTTTTCTCTCTCCCCAGGATTTTCTCAGTCATCAGTGGTCAATGCCAGGAAATATTTTAAACTTAGACCTGAAATGCTTCCTTCCAGAAAATAAATAAAAAAAAATCCTTTCCAATTTATCAATAAATTCATCACTGTTTCATAACCAGGGACTCTTTGTTGTTGAGCCATTTCAACGTGTATCTTTGACAGAATCAATTTCCAAACAGATGAAAGTCATTTCATTGGTTGGTAGGGAACAAGATATGCCAGTTGTTCAACAGGCCATATGTAATCATTGGACCTTCTGCCAATGCATAATTTTTGCATCTATTGAGGGAATATCACACATGCTCCATACACAAATATATGTTTACTGGTTCTGCATTTTCTATCCTCAGAAATTTAATGATTATGCACTCTTTACCAGTCATTCAGTAGCCTTGCCATTTTGTAACTTGCACAACCACATGCTAGCATGCACACACGCTGCCATAACTGCATGTCTTTGTTTTTGACTTACCATCTCTCTCTCTCTTTTTTAATTAATCCATGTCTCTCCTACTTGGAGTATCTTCTAGATACTCATTCATCAAGCTCTTAATTGAATATGTTTCTAGAATATGCAGGTTTCATAGCAGCATTTATTATGTTATATTGACTTTCAATACTTGATGATGTTAAATGAAAACTACGAGTGCATATGGTTAAAAATGGCATGTATAAAATTGTTTTCTATATTGGATTTGTAACAAATGTTAACAAAATTTATAATAAATTACTGACTTTAATGCCAATTTCAAACACGTTCCTTGCATGAAATACTAAAATGAAGTGGGTGCTTTTAATTTTTAGCATTTCATTTCAATTCCTGTGAAGTTTGTAAACCATAACAGAGGAAGTAATTAGGAATGACTAAGTTCATTATATTACTGAAAAATATGGATTTGTGTTAAGGATTCTTAAATTGCACCTCTGTCAGGATCAGCAGAAATATGTAAACACATTATAACTGCAATTTTCTGTAGTTTTGCTTACATACAATTTTAAATGCTCTAGTACAAATTTTGTTTACTATAGCCTCTTTTTTTATTTATTTTTTTTTAATTGCATGGATCAAGAGTGTGTTTTGAGAACCATTGAGTGGAATACCTAAGAAGTTTTATCTTCAACATTTTTTTATTCCAATTATAAGTCATTTAAAGACTATTATAGTGCATTTTTATATATTATTCTGTGCCATTTTATACTGTAATGTTCATGTCAGATGGGGCAGTTTTCTGTAATATCTGCTGCATCACGTACAATATCTATAATTTTGCACTTGACAAAGAAATCTTTTTACAGCCCTTGTGCAATGATATTGATTGCAATTATGCTTGAGCAACTAATAATGGTACAGATTGGTGTTAACCTACTAGGCATTGCACGAGATGCAGTTGCAGAAAATGTCTCGTTACAGATGTATAAGTTGTGATGCCATTTGAATACCAGTCTTATTGCTAAAGAGATTAGTTACAATTTTATTTACTTAAAAATCTAGAAAATAATGCATGCATTTTGTGATTTCATCTGAAATATATACATGTATGTATATGTATTCTAGAAATGTTTTAAACATGGACTTTGATCACAGCTTTGCTGTAAATGCATGTACTATTATATAATCATTATATTCATTATTAAGCACATAATGCAGTGTGTGTTAAAGAAAAGAAAAACGAATACTGCCAGATTTTCATTTCTGATTTGCATAGGCTGTGAATTCACTATCAAAGTAGGCCTACATAGCATGTTCCATGTGTGGCAAAAAATGTTTGTGACTGTTTATTGGTTTTTAATGTCTGATTTAAGCTATGTAAACCACACTACACACATTGTTTTTATATGCATAATTGCATGATATCTTAAATGTACATGTGTAAATAAGTACATTTTTAAATATATTATTCAAGCAATTTTTATGTGAAGTTTGATTTGTTCCTTTTGATGTTTAGTATAGTCATGCTGTAGTAAAATAGAATAATGGTATTAGTAAATCAAAGAGAGTATAGAAGTTACTTTACTTTATTGCCTGCATAGTTTAGGCATAGATTAGCATTTAATTTGCTGAATAGTGTTGCAAGGCTTTCATTGGAAGTTCTGCTCATATTGTGAACTCTAGCTATGTTCTGCAACCTTAAAATCCTGGAGACACACCACAAAGTACCCTGAACTGAAAGCAATGCATCAAATGATAATTCCCTTAAAAGTGTATGTTAGGACACACATGTGCTATAGGTAAAATAGTTACAGTATAAATTAATCTTTCATAAGTACACTTATTTAATCTTTCATTGTTATTATAATATAGTTTTTTATTTATTTATTGAAATGCTAAGGCAGAGTAAATACTAGAGGTGTTCACCTATTTGACCTGGCCATTCTTAGGTGTAACCCCTGTGGATACAATGTATATTACAATAATTTCTTTACTTAATATTAAATTAAACACAGTTATTCTTATTTCAAATCTAAAACAATACCAAATAAATTAATAATAACATCAACCAAAATTGATATAAGTTACATGTTTTTCAACTGACTACTTCTATTTCATCCTTACCTCCATAAAAACTCCCCTAATTTAGGTATCTGCTACAATTTTCAAAAATATTTTTCAATACAATTTCTTTATTACTCCATAACCAATACTCGCTTATTAAACTTTCCCTCCAATCATTTGTAGCTTTACACTGAAAAATTATATGAATTTTATCTTCCTTCTCCCCACAGATGGGGCTCATTCCCTAAATAACATCTTCCCTCATTCCCCTTAATTTCCAAACACCTAATCAAAACCAGACTATCTCTTTTTTTTTCATAAATTGAAATATATTTTTCCATTTCTGGGTCATCTTTTAGTTCCTTATAGTATGCCAGTATTTCTCCTTAATCTGGGCAAATAAAATTTGTCAATTCATATCTTATACTATTGATCTCACTTTCCTCCAACAACCTCTTTTAAAATATTAAATTTTAGCCCAGAAATATCCTAACCCATTTCTAAATAACTGTTCTCTAATTTCTTCACCCAGGAGTTTAACATAATACTCAGATTTTCTTCTTAATATCTCAGGCATATTTTCATAATGTCAGTATCAGGCAGCTCTTGAACCGAAAATAACTATTTCAGAACTTTCTCCATCATTAACCCTTTTACACTCAATTTTCCTAACCATATCAAAGATCCTGCATTTGCAGTATTATTGGGAACTCCCAAAATTAGTTTACAGAAAATTCTTAATATTAAATCCACATTACTACATACCTTCTTTATTCCCCAAATTTCCTCTCCATAAATCCATCATGATTCAACCAAGGCAGAATAAAGCCTTTCAAACCACTTGGTACTCATTCTGGCATCAAATATAAACATTTTCTTATTGCTGTCATAGCCATTCTCCCCTTTGCCATTGCAGTTCTTTTCTGTTTCTCCCAGCCTCCATTAATACTCATCTTTATGCTCAGATATGAGAATTTGCCAACAACCTGAATTTCTTTCTCTGCTATGAACCATTTATTGTAATTATTACAAGAAATTAAGACATTATTTACTCACATTCAGTTCTGGTTCATAAGTTTCCTGTCAAACATAAAAGGCCATGATTCGTTGTTCATTGATTTACCCATTGATAAAGAATGCCTTGATGATGTATATGGGGAAGCTTCTTCTTCATATTCCATTGTAAAGGAGTAGTCAAAATTATTTTGTTGAAGAATTGGGCAAAATTTCTCTGGAGAGAGTTTTTCCGGAGTTAGGCCAATGAATGTGTTGACATAAGAAAATAGCTCCCTTGTCAAGCAGGAACTACTGAGTAACTTGTTTGAAGACAAAAGACAAAAACTGCTAAGTTGGAGCTTTCTAAAACAACTGTGATTCATATCCTTCATGAACATTTGTATATGCATAAGGTCAGTGCAAGATGGGTACTCCAAATTCTTTCAGCACACATGCAAGTGTACATGTTGTATTGTCAGAAGTTTTCAAAAAGAAAATGGAGTAGTGGAAAAAAGGTGAACCATCCCCTAGAAAAGCTAAGATCACACAGTCCACTCAAAGAAAATCAAAGCAATTTTTGGGACTGCAAAGGAGTTTTTATGATAAATTGCATGTGAGCACCTTTCAGCCAATGTATGGTTTCGATACCTTATTCACTAATCAGAATGGAACTTAATTGATAGTTTTAAAGCATGTTGTTCAAAAACTAATGGCTAATAATTTTTTTCTCCCATTCCCCCCCCCCCCCTGTTTTTATAACCTCTCTCCTAAATTCATATTGCACTTGTCTTATCAAATCCCCCTTTAGCTTATACATTTTCTTGGGTAATTTAATTTACCTTTGGTTTCGAAATAATTATCATGACAAGCATCCATTAACCTCAATTAAATTAACAAAAAATTAATCAGCACACACAGTATTACAGAAGATAAGAACTTCAAAGAAAGGAACATGGCAATGACTGAGAAGTACTATGCTATAATACTGCAATTGCACAGTGCAATCAAGGAAAAGAGGCATGGACTGCTAAGTCGAAGAGTTCATCTGCTGCATGACAATACACCAGTCTACTCATCTGCTCAGAACACGTGGTTCTAGGACCTCCAGTGACTATTAATTGTTTTCAAAACTGAAATTTGTCCTTTAAGGGCAGAGATTCATGAACCGAGTTGTATAATGTTTTCCAGGATTTTGCAGACAAGTTTCAAACTTTTTTTAGAGGAATTGAAATTTAATTTAGAGATTGGGAAATGCATTGAAGTAAATGGAGATTACAATAAAAATTTATACCTCTATTTGTATTGGACTATCTATCACCTACCCATGATCAGGCAGGAAACTTGAACTGCACCTTATATATCCTTGTACTTTTCACACTGCTACTATTCGCTTGGGGTGCCTTAGTAGTAGAAAAGGGCTTTAAACACTATTACAACAACAAAAATGCTGCTATACTCTTATGGTGCCATCCTTCATTTGTTAGATTGCCACCTGTTGCGTGTATGTCCAGTTGACAGTGCTTCCTTTATTGTTTTGTTCCCATGCTCCTATGTGTACCAACATTGTCAGGTGTTTGAGATAAAAAAAATAAAGGTCTAAATCACAATAATTTTGATGTGTAAAGGTAGACATGTAAATTCAAATCCAGGCTAAAAGTTGTACTTTCAAAACAACAGGAAGTATACAGTGCTTTCTATAATTCCAAAGATTCCAGTCTTTAATCAAAGGGCATAAAAAGTCGCTGCCATAAAAACAGGAGAATAGAATTTTTTTGTATAAATAGGTGCATTATTACAATATTTTTTATTAAATTCTCTTTCCTACTCTCTTTTTGTTGTATATATTCAGCCATGCACCTATGAGTGATAGTTCTAGTTATTAAGATTTTAAAAGTTTGTTTACTATATTGTTTTGCACTCCAGGATTATGCTGCTGCAAACCATCGCTGATTTATTTGATTAAAATGTGTGTTTTGTGATTTTATTTCAGTACTTAAGGCTTTACTGTGATGGAAGAGTGTTATTTTTCAGAAAATAGGATACAGCAATGAATTAAATCAGTTTTTACAAAGGAGAGGAGGAGACATTGACCTTGTCTGGAACAGAAATATTGATTTCCTATTGCTAAAGAGAATATAAAAAGTTTATAATAGCTTTTGCCACAGAGAGATATTAGTAGGATGTTTATTCAAGTTATTCTCCCATCTTTTTATTTGACAGTTTAGTTTTTCATAATTTGAATATATGAGACATAATTTCTGGAATCAAACATGATAATTTTAAACCCAGTCTATTAACACCATTACACCCTTTTTAGGTGGTGCTGCCTGAAGGATTGGATACACAATAAACATTCTTACAAAGGTATAGCATTAAAGCCATAAAATGACAGCTTTTACATGCAGGGTATGCTGTATATCTTTCTTTTGTAATCAGCAGGAAAGAACTGCTAATAATTCAGCTACACAGGCAAAGGTGCAACTTCATGCAATAAACTGTTTAAATATGAGAATTACCACAAAAGTCATGGCAACCATTTTGACAACAATAATGCAGGTTGAACAATGACTAACACATGTACAGTGGAACTCCCTCAAAGGCAATGTTTTTGACACCACTAGATGAACAGCATTCATATGTTCTCCTTAGAAGGAATGCAAGAGAATGTAACACTGAACATGTGGAACCATTAGGAAATTATACTGTTGCAAGGCAGGCAATAGTTTGGGTGTAGAGGAGAAGCAACTACCGATATGCAATGTTCAGGAGACTATGACAGCGCATGCAGACTTTGCTTGTGTCCCAATTGCCCAGTTCAAGGATGATAGTAGATGGTCTCTGCAGGAGTTACAGCTGCATAAAGATATTGAAGAAAAAACCATCCGCAGTACTTTACAAAAAAACCAACTCACATGAAAAGGTGCTACAAAGTGGGTGCCATGCCACATGCACGAACAGAAGTGGAACAAAGGAAACGTTATGCAACACGCTTTATTCACCTGGTGCTCTGTTAGCAGGAAGGAGACCACATGCTAACAAGAATAGTGGCCATTGTTGAATTTTGGTCCACAGGCTATGAAATCAAACCCGGCCAGGATAGATGGATTTTTTTCGGGCGTAAAAATCCTAAGTATGGCTACCTTCGGAAGGGAAGTAAAGCCGTGGGTCTAGTGTCGTACATTTACGGCACGAAAAAGAACCTCAAGCCTGAAAGAAGAGGACTCTGAGCAAAATTTTCGGCCGTTTCACGCCCTGAATTGAATGGGACGCTTATGACCTGAGATTTTAAAGAGCGGCCATAAATAAACCAAATCAACAGGCCATGAAACGTCTGTCAGCGGAATGGCGACATCAAGGATCGCCAAGAATACGGAAATATCGGCGAAACCCGTACTCTGTCAAGTTAATTGTCATCCTAGCATATTACATTAAAGGAGGTCATTTTGTGCCGTTTCGTTCTACATCGCCAACCAGTGAACTTACTCTAATACTGCACATTTTCCTGCAAAGATTTCTGCGGCGAGCTATTTGAGAGAAACATCCTTAACATCCACAAGAGTCAATTATCTTTCATTATAACGTGACAGCCCATTCGGCAGAGTGTATTTAGAATTTTCTTGCGCGGTGGGGATGGAAAGTACTTGAGCATGCACTCCATTCGTCGAACCTTTCTCCGTTTTCTACCTCATACCGAAATTGAAGGAACCATTGCACTAGATATACTTTCGAACAAGTGAAGAAACTGTCACAGCAATGAAATGTGAGCTCAGAAAATTCTGTTGAGGTGAGGATGAGGGTATTCGGCGCCTTTCATCTCGTTAGTAACGTGTGGTGAATTCTACGGGAGACTACTTCCGGCTGTATCTGTCATACACGTATATTTATGTGATTTACATATTGTAATTAGAAGACTAAACACATTTGTAACGAACAATTAATATTTCTTATTTTGCCTTATCTATCCTGATACCTCTATTTTGTTCCAAATTCATACATTAAACGTTAGCTTATATCATGACTTCCAATTATATTTGTTTAAAAGTTAATGTCTGACACGCATTATCATGTAACAAATGGATGCCATTACTTTTGTGGTAACCCTCGCATTATTATAAAGTATTTTTAGAGCTAGGATTTGTTGCTTAAGGGGGAAAATGTGACAGGATATCTACCTGTCCTCATTCTCTTTCTGTCTTTGTGTATTAATTCACTTGATTTAATTGGGGCAACCCGCGGCAAAGCCTGTGGTAATGTATAACCTGTTTCAGCTAACTTTACCTTTGGGGCCACTAGTGTACTGTTGACATATGTGGGAAACGAGATAAGCGGTGAAATAGAAGAAATTGTATACAGTATAGTCGCGTTACCATTATAAATAATCAATGTGTTGGTCTAATATAATTATGGAAATACGAGAACCATTAGCACGCTATAAAAATAATGCGTTACAGGTTCATTAACCGCCGAAGGAGAAAATCGAAAATCAAGTGCATGATCTTGAAGGTAATATGTTGCAGTTGCCGAGTTCACTGGCAATAAAGTAAGATGATATTGAGTATTAAATATTTTAAAGGAATTTCATTCATGCAGGCAATAGGCACAGAAAAGTGAAGAGTAGCTTGGTAACACATTATCTTAGGTGGGCATTAGAGATATTCCTTTTGGCTATTCTGCCGGTTAGTGAAGCTTATGCATAGGCGAGTTTTAAATTTCTGTTAAGATAACAGAACAAATTGCTTCGAATCTGTTATAGCTAAACTCCGAGCAAATTGGAGAAAATGGCGTAATACTGGCGGAAGGGTTGTACAAATTGCAAGAAATAAACAAAACACAGTTAGCGTGATCGGTGCCCATGAGATTGAAATGTTGCTTACGGACAGCATAAAATTAAAAACTCAGCACAAGAGACGTTAAATGAACATGAGTGTGTCGCAGGCTTTGCAACTGTGCAAAGTTTCAAATTAGTTTACACAAATATAAATAATCATATTGTACGTACGTGATACAGGGGTTTTGTATAGCGTTTTCAAAAAAAGGGCAGAAGAATGGCATCACATTCTCTATGACTAGGGGTAGCGCTTTCCCTCACATAAATGACACCACCGAAGACTCACAATGTGGGTACATTTTCAACGTATGGCATAGATAAGTATTAGAGCCGGTTATATAGAGTAACTTAAGTTTAGGGCAAAAAATTAACCATCAGTTGTACTTAATGAAATTTTGGTTTGGTTGTATAAACATTTATGATTATTTCTTCTTAACCTCAAATTAAATCTAATTTGCGAACTTTTCCAATAGCAATAAAAATTTCACAGAGTACAGAAGCATTACAATTTCATTTAAAAATAAAATGAGGAGTCATGCTTATTTTAACTTCATGTGCGTAAGGTGTCTTCAATGTTTAATTTGATCATTTCCGCGTAATAACAAGAGTTGAATTCAATTGTAGGTTATCCTTACAAGCGGTATACTGTACAGATTTCAGATTATTCCAACATCTCATTCGATGCTTTCATCATGCTCTTGAATTTCAAGAGAGAAATAATAATCCGTTTCTAGAACAGAACGAGAAACAATTCAAAATAAGGTTTCGCTTAGCAAAATATGTACGAAGAACTGGAACAGGTATGTTAGGTCCCCGATTACAATTACAAAACTAAAGGAAATCATGTTTTGAATTCGAAGTTCATGATATTACTAATTTAAGGATCTATGCAATAGGAAGCTTCCAAATAATAATTGGAGATACATTCAAAGTGGAGAAAGGAACGGCCAGTAGTATTACCCAAAATTTGCTAAAGCAGTTGCAGCTCTGAGAACTCTGTTCATTAAAATGCCAACCAAGGGGTGATGTTAGGCTTCTGTAACATTCACAACTTTCCTGGAGTTTTAGGAGCTATAGACTGTACACACATGCTCTTCATATTGTCTGGGGTTAATAATTCAGAAGTCGTCAGAATAGGATTATACTCATTGGCAATTTCCCTATGTGTATGTTCTTTAGCCTTATTTGAGATCGACTGTTTTTTCTTCTCTCTCTCTCTCCCCCTTTTCTTTTCTTTCCCTGATATTTAGTGCAGCTCAATAATATCCTCCTTATGTTTGCTAAAATTTGCTACTTGCATTCACTTTTGACTTCTCCTTATCCATGTTTGAAGGTATATTAGGGGGGAGGGGGGATTGTCTAAGAGGTGGGAAAACTGAATAATTATTAATTTTTTTAGTTCAAATAGTAAAACATCAACTTGTTCTAAAAAAGAATTTCCCTATTATTTTGCAATGTTGCCATAGGCTTGACGGTTATTGCCAACTCAAGATTACGTAGTCTGAGATTATTTTAATGCAATAGAAATGGTTACTAACTTCTAGTTATTTTTTAAATTGCAGTTAAAAGTAATCTCCAGTTAGCACCTTAAATTAACTGGGCCTAAGAGTTCTGTGCTTTCATTTCATTATTGTAAAAGAACATGTGTTTTTGCTTCACGTTGTATGTGAGTTCTTGATTTGTGGTTAAGATTCAGATTGAATAAATGTAGGTAAACTAATGAGTTAGATAATTGTACACAACATTTTGCATATACACATGCAGTATGTTGCTGTATAGCCTGGCAAAATAAGGTTAATATCTAGTGGTTCCAAGACCAAGAATTAGATTTGTGCCTATGAAATTATGGTGTTTTTAGGTTTCTGCCTGCAATATGTTGTTCCTTTTACAAAATTGAGGTTTTCAGGGACGGTTATCTTATCACATTTTACCACAAGTTAATCTTATTGTACTGGATGAATTGAATTGAATTTATTTCCACTTTATAATACAACAAGCCTCCAAAGTACTCATTTACAATCACTCAATCATACAAGAAAAAGTCACTCTAGTAAATCTTCCCGCATTGCTGTGTAATTATTCAACTATCAAGCAACTTACATTTACAAAATTAACTCAATCACAAACCAATTTAAATTATGTTTCTGCTCGATTTGGTTCCTCACATATTACTTATTTTCTTCAACCATTTTATTTTAATCTTACATAAATAATTCCCAAACTCAAAGATTTTCTGCCTTGTTTTCATATTCACCGACTTGTTTCCCCTTATCTCTATAGGGAAGTCATCCCAATTCTTAATCCTAAGTTTTTCTCTCATTTCTTTAGTTTCTCTATATTTAAGCCTCCTTTTCTCCCTTTCAGATTCATTACCCCTGTCTGGGCTCATGCGATTCCCTCCCTCGTCCACCTATCACCTTCATCCACATAATTCGTCGGTCCTGGTGGTGTAGTGGTAACCATACTTGCCTTCTAAACCCAAGATCACGGGTTCAAACCAGGCCAGGATCGATGGATTTTTTTGGAGCGTAAAAATGCTAACTATGGCTTCCTTCAGAAGGGAAGTAAAGCCATGGGTCCCGTGTCGTACATTTACGGCATGATAAAGAACCTCAAGCCTGAAAGAAGAGGCCTGTGAGCAAAATTTGTTGGCCGTTTCACGTACTGAATTGAATGGGATGCTGATGACCTGAGATATTAAAGAGCATCCATAAATAAAAAAATAAAAAAAAAATCTACATAATCCTCTCTACTCCATATTTCCTTTAACCTCCTATAAACCCTCAATGACTTTTTACTAATAAAACTACTTATACCTCCTGTCTTTCAATATCATGAATTTGTTGTTTAATTTCTCTCCCAAAAAAACTCTTTCTTTACTTTCTCTATCATGCCACACCATACCCAAGCCAATTTTTTCCACAATGTCATTGATCGTACTAGCCTAAGCATTTCTTCCCTTCACTTTCTTTTGCGTCACTAGACATTGTTTCAAAATATATTCCTCTTCTAAATTCTTAATCCTAAACTAATATTTCAGAAATAGTTTTTGAATTGCGGGAATTTTCACAGTGAAATATAGTGTAACTTAACAAATTATTATTGAGGAAATCACTCAAATTTCACTAATTTAGTTCCACTTACTTGGACATGTTTCAAAGGCGCTTGCCTTCATCGTCAGCATGATCCCAATGTCCGCTTCCCCGCGTGGTATTCAGATGTTGCTCCGTAGATTTTATGAACTTTGTGATAAGGTTGCTATTGTTTGGAAGATCAAAATTAACCAAATTTTCTTTGTTTTTATTTATGAATATATTTTCCCACACTGTCAATTCTATTGGTTTTTGAAGAGCTTTTAAGAGTTTTGGTACCTTTTGGAATTCGTGGTTTTTTTGCCAGAAATGGTCTGCCACTGCTGATTTTTCCATGTGTTTATATTTTATATGCCTCATGTGTTCCTTAAACCGTATGGAGATATTTCTTTTTGTTTTGCCTATATATTTCATATTGCAATCTTTGCAAGCAATTTCATAAATGCCTGATTGTTTTTCTGGAGGAATTTTGTCTTTTGTGTTCGTTTTTAGGAGGTTTTTTAAACTACATTTGTTTACTGGAGCCAAAATGATGTTTGCCTGTTTAAAAATTTTTGGAATTTTTGGTGTGCCCATGGGTGGAATGTGAATTTTTTATATATCTGATCCCCTTTGTAGCCTTTTAGTGTGGTGATATCTTTTATTCGTTTTTTCTTTTTGAATTTTTCTATTTTCTTGTTGACCAGATCTGTTGTGTAACCATTTTTTGTGCTATCTCTATGATTTTTTGGTACTCCAATTTGTATTCTGTCTTGCTTATTGGAAGGTTTGTTAATCTGAATGTGAGGCTATTGATTATGGCATGACCCACTTCTTACAGAATTTAGCGATTACTTCAATTGATTTCGCTAGCGTAATATTGGAAATTGATCCAACCATCAAATCTTCCACAAATAATAGTCCCGAAATCTCAACATTTTCAACTGTGGGCATGTGGGTATTAACTTTGCTAACTTCTTCTAAAATATCATTAATAAATAAGTTAAAGAGTATATTACAACTTACATCCTTGTCTTAGACGTATTGTGTTCAAATTATTTAGTCACCCTATCCAGGGCAATCTTAATACAGTACCCATTTTCATAGTATAAATTTTGTAATGCTTTTATAAACTTTTGCTAACTTCTATCCCATTAAATTTTGACCTTAATGCCTTGCAGTTAATTTTATCAAATGCCTTTTCAATATCCACAAACAACATATAAAGTCTGCCTCTTTTTTGGCCTAGATATTTCTCTAATATTGTATCAATAATGAAGATATTATAGACTGTTCTTCTCTCTTTCTCTTTTTTTCCACCACCACAGGTGGTAGAGTTCATTAAGGCGCAGACTCGTGAGCGGGAGGTCTGGGTTCGAATACTGCCAGGATTGTCCTCCATGACTGAGGTTTATTTCCAGGTTTTCCTCAGTCCTCATAAATGACAAATGCCTGGAAGGTACCCTAAACTTAAGCCTGTAATGATTCCTTCCTTAAAAATAAATGCTTTCCCAATATATCATTTCATCTCATGTATCATCTGTGTCCATTGCCTATGGTACCTCTGTAGCATAAACGGGCGTTAAACACTATTCATTCTCTTATTTTTCCTGAAGCCTACTTGGAACTCTAATAATATTGTACTGGAACAAAAAGCCTACATTACATGTAGAAGGAATATTTTGTGATTTGGCAAAAGCTTTTGAATGTGTCAATTGTGCAATTCTGATAGATAAATTAGCTTTCTATAGAATAAAAAAACACAATATTTAAAATCATTTGTATCCTACCTTGACAAAAGGAAACAAAAAGTTGTTTCTTTGAAAATAAAAGCAATGCATCATAATGGGGAATAATTAAACATGACTCTGTTTTGCAATCTCTTCTTTTACTAATGATCTACATGTCTATCCAAGATTCAATAAGAAATAGTTACATGCTATAAATGGCATTAGTAAGTGCATTCCAAGGAATGTTTTCAATGACAGCTAATATCAGCTATTTCGGTTTCTCATGAGTAGTAAGTTTACTAAGAAATATCCTTTCTTTGAGGTAACTCCATAACCAGTAGTCAGCCAATTCATATCTGGCTAGAAGCAACTATTTGGAAAATGCCGACTAATTATATGATCATCAAATGTGTTGCAACAATATTTTGCTATGTGAGGTGGAGCCCATCTTGCATAAAATCAATTTTTTTGATTTGGTATTACAAAGTCTTCTAAAATTGTTCTGTCCCTTTGCCATTGCTATTTTTGTTTGTTCATTGTCTCTTTCTTCAAAGAAATAACATTCTATTATAACATGTGATGTAAAATCACACCAAACAGTAACCTTGACATCATCTAATTGTAGCTGAACAATTCAGTTTGGATTTTTTCGTGCCCACGTCCTGCAATTGTGAGTTTTAACATCTCTATTTAATGTGAAATTTACTTAGCCATTCAACATTATTCTGAATTTCTATTAATATTTGCATAAATACTTATGCTTAATACTTAATGCTATATGCTTAATTGATACTTTAAATAATGTTCTTGCTACAGTGTTCACTGTGTACATTTGAAATGTTTTAATTTTCAGAGAACTGTTCACAGTTTCATAACTTATATGAGTAGTATGACCAGGCATCATTATGGTGAGAGAGGTGAGCATTCCTTATTATGAATGAATTTATTTCAAACCATATTGTATTACTGGTTTAATTACAGTGACAAATTTTTGGTATGCATACGCAAGGAATATAACAAAAGGAAAACATATACTCCTCAAGGCCCTTTTTAGCTACTACAGGCTTTTGGCCTACCGCAGGGTATTATTGCAGGAGGGCATGTGATCAGCACACAGCATCCCACCAGTTGCTGTTACACAGCTGTTTGATCAGATTTACCTCTCTTTCAGGCAGCTTCCCTGTTGTCCTCATAAGGCTGAGTGGCCCGGTCCTCCAATCCTCCCCAACTTACAGAATTTTTAATTAAGTATCAGGGACTGAAACTGGGATCTCTCAGCCAGCAGTCAGCTACGCTAACCACTAACCAAGGAGGCAGGAAAATATATGTACATAAATAGATCCAATGCAGTTAAAATCATATAATTAATATAAGCAATTTCTACACATATAATCTACTAAAATCTAATGACTCTAAACTGTAATAGGATTAAGACTCCATCTTCTGATTCCCAAGGAAGTTGTTTAATATACTGTGCAATATTTTATTTATGCAAGACTTTCTTTCCAGTGCA
This sequence comes from Metallyticus violacea, assembly GCA_030762175.1. Classification (NCBI taxonomy): domain Eukaryota; kingdom Metazoa; phylum Arthropoda; class Insecta; order Mantodea; family Metallyticidae; genus Metallyticus; species Metallyticus violacea. The sequence continues at coordinate 13,088,814 of CM060844.1, forward strand.
AATGTTAAATCATAGGTTTCAGTCAACTACTAAAGTAGAAAGGGATGGTTGAATGCTGCTGTTTCATATCACATTATTCCTTCAATCTTTTGGTAGGTGTTAGATAGCTGTGGTACTTCAGGTCCCAGAATCAAGTTTGTCCTTTATAATCAACTAAACCATTTCCTAATACCGTGTAAATAATGTAGAGAATTTATAATAAATAGGATTGGTGATTTTTAATATTTTGGAACTTTTATACATTTTTCATAATAATACTTTGTAACATTTCAGAGGAAGTAAATGATAAATGTACTATGATATTTTTTTGAGTATGATGTGTTAAGGACAAACATAGCAAAGAGAAGAAACCGATCTCAGAAGCTAATGCATTTTTTGTCTCACCGTTTACACGTTCACAAAGAGAAACTCTACTATTTTGTTGGACATATTGGCAATGAGCTTTGCACATAATGTATGTCTTTGTTTCTTTCACATTGCCAGTGTTAAGAAATCATATATCAGAAACTGATGCATTTTTGTCCAAAGGTTTGCAAATTCAGAAAAAATTTTATTTGTGCTGCTATTATGTGCCAATGTTATTTCACATATTAAATAAACATAGCACATATAATTAAAATGTAAATCGGAACTTGCACAGTGAAGCCATTCATATAATTGATATTATTGTATGATTTAGTTGAACTACACACTCTTAATGCTTCACTTATTTGTTATAATATATAGAACTGGTTTCGAGAACATTTCATTATCATCATCATCCAGACTCGATTCAACTTGAATTTTAGCCTGACTGATGAGAATGAAATGTTCTCGAAAATGGTTCTGTATATTATGACAAGTAAGTGAAGCATTAAGATTGTGTAGTTAAACTAAATCATACAATATCAATTAATAGCACATATATTTTGAGACAGTTCTATTCAGCACTGTAAAGTAGCATCAAATGGAGATAATGTGCCTATAAAATTAGGTATACTCTAGATTATCTTTGGACAGAAACTGGAATTAGAAACTATAAAACTTGTTGGATACATTGTCAAATACCTTTGTTCCTCCTGCGCTGTGATTGTTGACTTTGACATTGTAAGACACCATTATCTCATTTTCTTTGTCATTTAATCTTGTTTCCGTTACAGTTAAAAGATTGGATCACATACAAGAAGGCCATCTGAGCTTTGTGGCTGGCTTCAATGTCAAAGAATTCAAAGATGCCTCTCATGCATATGAAAAGAAATTAAGTGGCCTTGAAATAATCAACCAAAAAGACAACCCATGACAAGATGTGCCACAGCATAAACAGCACTTTTTGAGGATTTTTCCCTCTCCCCCCTTTTATTTCTTACCAGAAGGTGCAGTAGTCAATAACTGTGTTAGTTTTTCAGATATTATTGCTTCTTTTTCACTACATTTTTTTGCAAATGCCACTGCAAAATAGTTCAGTAATGATCACTTATAATAATAAATTGTATTTCCTGAAAATTCTTCCAGCATCTATGCTGTATGTAGAAATCCAAATGTAATGGAGAGCTACTTTAGTGAACTCCAGGTATTTTATGGCTATAGCCAACAGAATTTGTATGCAATTCACCTCTTTATTGTTATGAACTTTTTGAGCATGGAAATATTCATATCCTTCAATGAATTTATTTATATCATTTGATATATTTTCAACAAATATATGCACTGTATTACAGTATATGTAACAAGCAATATATGGAAAGATAGATATTCTGCAAATAAAAGTCATTAAAAAAATTATACTTGACATCAAAAATTATGTTGTACTACCAAAAAAAAATATAATCAATAAAACTTATTTTGAAGAAATCACTATCTGTATAAAGCTGTAAATAAAATGATACATTTAAACCATATATTTAAAAACAAATCAAATATTTATAATTACAAAACAAGATCAGCTAATTAAAGTAGATATAAAAAGACATGATGTAACAAAATATGGGCTGAACTTTTTATATTGAACATCTAAAATATATAATGTATTACCAGTAAGCATAAAAACAATTAAGAACATTAAACATTTCAATATACAACTTATAAAATATTTATGGGATTAATAGCTTAAGGAATTTAATGAAGTGAAAATGAATAAAGCTGTTGATGAAGTAAATAGTGTTTATGAAATAGAATGCATTAATAATAATTTTAATTTCTAATTTTTATACAGAAAGTTATTTAATACTTCATAAATTATTATGTCTAATCTAGTACAATATCAGATACATGTACATGTAGTATACAGCATGGTGCAAAAGTAGCTACACACACTGAATTTCAGTTAATAAAGGATTGCACTTCTTTTTAGGTTCAAACTGTTTCCCTTCCTAATTAATGCACTGTTGGAGTCTACACGTAACACTCCGACAAACACGCAACACAGCTGAATGTTGTTGTCCAGATTGTGCAAGGCGTCCTTAGTGAAACCAGTCAGGTCTTCAACAGTTTGTGGTTTTCTTCCTTACACTTTGTCTCTGACTATACTCCAAAGGAAGAAATCTGTTCAGATAAGACCAGAGGATTGAGGACTGTAATGGGAATTCAATTGCTGACTATGTGCAATCACTCTTCTATTGAAAACATTATGAATGTGCAGCCAAATAGCTGTAACATAATGCACAGGAGCTCCATCATGCTGGAAATAGAGCCAAATACTTGTTACCATTGAGATTTCCTTAAAATAAAGTGTGGCCCTATTGTACCCCATACATTTATGCAGGGTTGATTTAGCACCTGTTCCATAACAACATGATGGTTATCCGTGCAACAATAAGTACAGTTATGTCGGTTTACATGTTCCAATAACATAAAGGTGGCTTCATCCAACCCCACAATGTTTTGAAAGAAATTGGTGTTATGTCGATGCTGATCAAGCATAATCTCACAAAATTATAGCAGCCAGTCTGAATCATCTGCAACAAACCATTCGTCAGACATTGAATGTACGATTTGAACTTCCACTTATATAATATACTTTGAATTGACCGCTGTGACATTGCTGGAAATTCTATCGCTAATTGTCTTGTGAATTTCATGCTACTAGTAGTGAAAGCCAGACAGACTTGAGTTCAATTTCCTCAGTCCATGCTGTTCTAAGTTGCTCACTATGAGGTACATTCAAAACAGAACCTTCAATTTCAAATTTGTGAATTACATTGTAAACAGCCTTACATGATGGCAGATCTAACTGGAAATGTTCTCTCCAGTCCGTCAGTACAGCACTTAAACGTTGTTGGTAATCGATCTTTACAGCAGAAATTCTTTCTTTTGTTGATTCATTTCCTGTTTCCTGCTCTTCCCATTAATAGTATTACCAATCTAGAAACATATCTAGTGTACAGTTAAAAGCAAGTGAGGAAGAAAAATATTTTGAATATAACATTCAAAGAAGTGAAATCATATATTAACTGAAATTCACTAAGTGTGTATATACTTTTGCACCTCCCTGTATATAAGGTAATTTCTTTAAAAAAAATTATCATTTTATTTAAAATGATACACTATGGGTAACTTATTTCTACGCTTCACTTACTATATTTTCCTAAGTTGGAACAATGTTGTGGGAACACTGTTTCCTGAAACATTGTTCCTATTTAGGAAAATATAGTAAGTGAAGTGTGTAAATAAGTTACCCATAGTGTATCATTTTAAATATAATAACTTCACTGTAAAGAGCTTAAAAAATTATACATATAAGTTATCATTTTGCACTTAGAGTAATTTAGTGCCAAGTATATTGCTTATGTCATTCTATAATAATATCATAATGTTTCTACAAGATTATATATGTAAATAATATTTGTATTGTATAACATTATGAGTTTACTTGTGCAAAAGCTACCTGAAATGTGATATGTACTGTCCCTGTAAAGAGCATATGCTCAAGTGGCCATATATTAATAAATAAAAAGAATATTACAGAGGTGAGCATTTTCAACAATGCACTTTTAGGTTGGCACACACTGCCAATCAGACAATAAATAGCAACCATTATCTCTTGACTCACTATACAAGTCATGCAAAGCATCCAAGATTTTGTGCAGTGCATTTTTTAAATATTGTTTAACACCTCTTTTTACTGCTGAGGCATCACAGACGGTAAATACTGATGATACATGGAATGATAAATTGAGAAAGGAATTGGTGTAATTTTTTTTCATTTTAAAGAAAGTAAGCATTCAAGGACTAAGTTTAGAGTATCTGTCTGCTTTACCATTTGTGAGGACCTAGGAAAACCTGGAAAAAACCTCAGGGATGATGTGATGGTCTTGGCAGGAATAAAACTCTAGACCTCTATTCACGAATCTGTTTCTTAATGACCTTTGCCAGCCATATCTGTAATGCATTGATGTAAAAAGTGCACATCGAAATATTTTTTCTCTCATAAATAATGCATATAATGTAAATCCAAAAGTGCAATCAAAATTTTAAAATTGGAAAATAAATTTATATGTAATTGCAAAAGCTTATATATTTTTAAAAATCGATAACCAAAAATTCTCCCACTGCCATGGATGGTCGAGGTCATTAAGGCGCAGATTTGTGAACAGGTCTGGTTTGATTACCATCAACCAGAACCTCCTCCCTGACAGATTTTTTTTTCTTTTTTCCCAGGTTTTCCTCAGACATCTGGCAAATGCCAGAGAGGTATCCTAAACTTAGGTCTGGAATGCTTCCTTCCTTTTAAAAAAAATTCTTTCCCAGTATATCATTTCATCTGATGTATCATCATTGTCCATCTCCTGTGATGCCAACTTCATTTGGACATCTGTAAAAAATAAGTAGTTCTAGAACCAATCCCAATGCCCATATCTACACTTTTTTCCTTCCAGACTTCTCTTGGAATATAATATACATATATATATATATATATATATATTTTTTTTTTCTTTTTTTTGTTTTTTTTTCCCCCAGGTTGAAAGAAAGCGAAAATCAGCTGGAGCCAGTGAAAGTAAAGGGGATAAGAAAATTCGAAAGCAGTTGAAAGCAGCAGAAGAACATGATGAAGCTAAGGATCTGAGTGTTGAGGTGAAGGAAGAGGTGCTTCAAGATATAATACTACCAGGGTATACCACAGAGCCTCTTACATTGGCAAAACTGTGCGATGAAACTTTCTCCAATTATGTCATGTTACCATCATCACTTTGGGGCATGCATATTGAACATGGAGGAACATTTGTGGTATTTTCTCATTTATCAGAACAAACATCTGATGTTTTTGTGATGACTGATAAAGCTGTGCTGCTTGAAGCAGATTTAAAACCAAAGGTATTCTTGCGAGGACTGAAAATGTCAGTGTTACCATCCCATTTTGTAAGTACTCCATTGCAACACTTTACAGAACTTAATGCTTTCCTGCAGGACATGGAATCATTACTACTTTGTTCAGGAACAGGTATGGATTTGCCTGCATTCAGTGAAAAATGCACATTATATCTGCAAAAGAGGCAGCGTGCTATGCGTTGTATAAGCTGCTCAGCACAGCGTACACGCCAGAAAAAATCTGAGGCACAGCGGCATAGGAGGGCTGGTGCTAGAGAGCAGGAGAAGAAAGCTGCACAAAACCAAAGAAATATAGCAACAGAAGCAAAAGATGAGGAAGTAGCTGGTGATGAAGCATTAGCTGAAACAGAGGAAACTTTTGAAGAATCAGAGGACGAGTATGAAGAAATGGCTTTCAATGAAACTTAATCATACTTAAATAATATACTTACGAAGCTGTTCACAATGGAGTGGCAATATAACCTAAACTTAGGTATTCATTTTTTACACTAAACTCCACTCACTTACACAAAAGTAAGATGCGTTTCCGTAGAATCTCTCCCATCTTCAGTTACTCACTGAACCGCCGTTACTCAAAACGATGGCTGCTAATCGTTTCCAGCCATCATTTCGAGTAACAGCGGTTCAGTGAGCAACTGAAGATGGGAGAGATTCTCTCGAAACGTGTCTTACTTTTGTGTGAGTGAGTGGAGTTTAGTGTAAAAAATGAATACCTAAGTTTAGGTTAATCATACTTGTTCAGCAAAAATTATATTACTTTTCAGCAGAGATATTTACCTGAAAAGACTCATTTTTATGTTTCAAGGCATCCATTATTAATTTTGGGTCTTTCATTGTTTTGTTGCATGTTTCACAGCAGCTGGTATGTTAGCAGTCAATTGAGTCAATTTCTTGCCTGAAATTTTCTTTCAGTTCTAATCCAAAATTTATTTCCTGTACTTCATTTTTCAACTTCATAAATAAATGTATACATTTACCGTGCACCATACACTGATTTTCTCAACATGCAAGAGGATTACATTATAAAATTGGGTTTTCCTGTAATGCAATATTCTGTACTGCAACTTATTTTGCTTTGAAACATAATCACATAAATGGAACCATTCTTCATCAGTAAATAATTTAATGTGTCAGTCAATTATTTTCTCATTAATATTTCATTTCAAATAATTATAGGGTCAGGTAAAAGAATCAAATGTCTTTGTAGTCCATAAAACAAGAATTTCAGTTTCAAAACAATAACTGACAAATAAATTAAAATGTAAAAGGTAATTTGCTTTGAATAATTAAAATAAAATGAACTAAATTGAATAAAGGTTGATCTGAACTCCAGTTTATCACCAACATGGACAAAAGCCAAAAGATGGTTGAGATTACCAGTTTTCTGGGAAAAAATATAAGGCAAGTCATCTGAAAAGACAAGAAATAGAACAAGTACTAATAGAACTTCATACAAAGACTTATTATTGTTATAATAATTATAGCAGTATGCTATGGGGACCTTGTAATATGGATTTTTGATCTCCTTATCTTCCTCAAATGATAAGCATTTTATCTTTGCTACAAATTCATCACACATAGCTCATGTGTTATCCATGTGCAGTTATTATAAAGTAATATTGAATTTAGCTATAAAAATGTTCCTGTATAATGGTAGATTCAAAAGTTTCCGGCATAACCATTTTCTAGGCATGATAAAGACAAAAATTATATTTCACTTTTCAATATAGTTGCCCTATATTGCAATACACTTCTCACATCTTTGAATTAACATTTCAATCCCCCCCCCCCCAAAATAGAAGTCTTGTCTGCAAAATGGGCATAAACAGCATCCATCACTTCTTCGTCACATTTAAATTTCCTTCCTCAAAGATCCTTCTTGAGTTTTGAAAAGAGGAAATAATCACTGGGAGCTAGATCTGGGCTGAAGGATGGATGGTCAATCTCCTTGAAGCCAAATTTCTTCACAGCTTCCTTTGCAATCAGAGCTGTGTGCACAGGCACATTGTTGTGAAGAAGGCGCACACTACCACTCAATTTTCCTTGCCTTTTCTCTTTGATGGAAGCACATAGTCTGTGCAGTAGACGAGCATAGTATTCCCATTTAAATAGAGATGGTCATGAAATGGAGGGCAAACAGAGTAATTTTATAAATCTACTTGCAAACGTAAAGTAATTATTTATGCTGAAAAAATCGGTAACAGAAGGGCAGGAAGAGAGTTCAATATACCTCAGAATTTGTGGCAGCAACAGAAATTGGCATTATTTGCAACTTAAGTTAGTAGGAAGAAGTCCTTGCAAAGGCAGACATCGAACACATTGCCATCTAAGATATAATGTGCATCAGTAGATTAACTTGTAATCCAATTAACATTTTTAGTTGTAATATCAGTCAATTGTCTGAAACATTAATTATTATTTTAACGATTTTATTGATTTTATTTATTTTCGGATGCTCTTTAACATCTCAGGTCATCAGTGTCCCATTCTATTCGGGGCGTGAAACGGCGGACAAATTTTGCTCAGAGGCCTCTTCTTTCAGGCTTCAGGTTCTTTTTCTTGCCATAAATGTATGATACCAGGACTCACGGCTTTACTTCCCTTCCAAAGGAAGCCACACTTACGATTTTTAGGCCAGAAAAAATCCATCAATCCTGGCCGGGTTTGAACTCGCGATCTTGAGTTTAGAAGGTAATTATGGTTACCACTACACTACCAGGACAAACTATTATTTTAACAAATTTTAAGCTGAGCTGTACCTCAAAACACATTGAATATTACCTTTCAATAACTCACAAACCAAGTATTTATGGACATATGCTTGTATGACTATTTTCTTGCTTTGATATGAGGAAATTGACCTCAAAGTTTGTTTCAGTATTTTTGTTATCTTCTATATATTTAAAATTGATCTTGAAAACTCAAGTGATGTGAATAAAAATTGTTCTGCAATTATCTATAAATAGACTGCTGGATACAAATGGTTTAAAACCTATCTACAATATAAGCACAATAAAAATAAAATATTTTCACTTGGTGCAATCTGCACTTGTATATGGAATAGTAATAGTCTTATGATGCTCAAGCAGACATAAGGGTTTTGTTACTGAATAGAAAATAATTGGATCAATAATTATAATTTTAAAACAGATAACACACTGTAAGTAATGATCTATACAACTTGGCTGGTGTACCATGTTCTGTAAACTCTTTGTTTCACATAGAAAACCTCTACTTGTTTCAAACTAATTACCATGCATATGAACATTTCACACAAAATAATAATGATTAAAAAGCTTAGCTCTATTATATACAATAGTACAGCACTTTTTAATTTTATTAGAAAAATGTGCATTTGTAAATTTAAGAAATATGTAAAAATACTTAATTGATTTTTTTTTTTTATTTGGTTTATTTATGGACGCTCTTTAACATCTCAGGTCATCAGCAACCCATTCTATTCAGAGAGTGGAATGGCCAACAAATTTTGCCCAGAGGCCTCTTTTTTCAGAAGTAGTGCACTAATTTATTTGAAATATTGATTTTGTTTATATATGTATGTGTGTATAAGCTACAGAATATGTTAAAATTTCTTTCAGTTAATTATATATCATGATCTGCACATTTCTACCTTGCAGCTATTATTTTTGTACAGAAGTATGTGGTAAATAAATAAAAGAAACATAAAATCATTTGGAAAGGAACATTATATATGAGTGCTGTTCAATAAATAATAATTGTAAATTTTTTCAGCATAATTTCTCACACTAAAATGTAACTTTACAATATTTTGTTTGTTTAATGCATATTGTACACATAGTACTAGTTTCATTATTCTTTCTTTAGGTTCCCACTGTGAGAGATGTGCAAGTTGAGATATTTCAATTCCTCCTATACCAAAATGAAGGTTACACGCAATGAAAAATGTGCTCTCTGAAATTATGCTTTCATTTCAACAAATTTTCAGCTGGCCTATGGAGTGTTTGCTCTTTTGTATAGTACAGCTTGAAGATGGTTTAAAATGATTAAAAGGCAGGGGAAGCTATAAATTTCAAAGGAAGGTTAGCCCAGTACTCTAATGTAAGAAAATATTAACACTGCTGCTATCATTGTGAGAGAAAAATTGTTGAATAACATTTAAGAATGCCTTTAGAAATTCTGAAAATTTCACTGGGTGCTACCCCATACATTGGTAACTGAAAAGTTGTACATGTGACATGTTTGTGCATGATGAGTTCCAAGATGGTTGGTTTCTAAAAAAAAAAAGCGACATTTGCATGATGAAGATGATATTACAAGAAGTTATGGAGTTTCTTTCAAAGGTAAATACTGCAGATGAAAGTTGGCTACATCTTTTCGATCCAAAGAGGCTCTGTGTGAAAATTTCCATCATTGCAACATGAAGAAAAGCAAAAATGTTGCTTCTGTTGGAATATTTGTGGTTAACTCATTTTTTGATATTCAAGGAATGGTTTACCAGCATGCTTTGCCTGCACACATAACTGTTACTGGGCAACACTATATAGATGTTCTGAACACTCTGGAAGGCCTTAACATACACTTGCAAAAGGCCACATTTCCATATAACAAGCTGGGAATGCTGCATCATGATAATGCACAGCTGCGCATTGAAAATGTTACTAAATATTTCACAAAAATCAATGTGAAGTGTGGTCATCATCTTCCCCATAATTCAGATTTACCCCTTATAACATTTTCCTTTTCCTCAAATTGAAGAAACATCTTTGTGGGAGACATTTTCCATCATCGGAAGCAATGATGAAGGCTGCAGAGGCGATTCTGATGGACCTGCCTAAAAATAGTTACCAGAATGTCTTTGAAGGCTGGAAAAAATGCTGGGACAAGCGCATTGTATCCATTGCAGACTACTTTAAGAAAAGTCATCAATATTATGAAGATGAGTAAAGAGAGGTTATAAAAAAAATTATGGTCAGTTGTTATTGAACAGCTCTCTTATATGTGTCAGTGTATTTAATTTAATGGGAGATTTGTGGTTGGATGTCCTCAAAACCTTCATCATAATGTGATACATTAATACTATGCATAAATATTTTATCACATTAAATACAAGTTTATTCAAAATGTTTATTTGGGCTTTGTGAATTTTTATGTGCAATGCATTGAGGATATCTGCATAGATGGAGATAGAAATCTCTCGAGTTTTGTTTTGTACTATCTTCCATACAAATGTTATGCCTTTAGCTGCCAGGTGTCACCATTGTCCAGTGCCACTTTGACATTAGAGTTGGGAAGTATCCATCCTTCTACATTTCCATTTGCAGGTGGTATTCACAATTTGTGGAAATGAGATGCTTGTGTAAAGGAAAAGACCCTTGTTGTCAGATGTTCCTTTCTTGGCTACCTATTCACAGAGATAACACAGTGTGATTTTTTCTGTAAGTCATGTCAAGGATCAAATCTTTGTAACTTTCCCCTACCTTTGACTATCCTGGATCTGCAGGGGCATATCAAAATCACATGATAAATGTCTTTTCTAACACACTGGAGCACGTGTGGGGAAAAATAGACTATCACATACATGACTGCAGAATGACAAAAGGCGCACATATTGAACATTTTTAAGGCATATAAAACACCTTAAAGAAAGTTGTTACAGAATAAAATAAGATTAATATTCCTATCTCAATTGTGCTACATGCCTGATGATTTTGAATCTCTGACAATCATTTTGAATAACCTTTTATATGGTTTGGTGCTGAGAAGGGCAATTTTTTATTTCCTAAGATATATTCATAGCATTAATTTAAGTCCTCCCGTAAAAATGGTAGATTCCAAAATAGATCTAGTTTCTGAAAGACATGTACAAGGGTAGATCCATAAGTTACCAGCCTAACCATCTTCTAGGTATAGTAAAGACAAAAACTATATTTCACTTTTCAATATAGTTACCCTTTATTGCAATGCACTTCTCATAGCTTTGAATTAACATTTCAACTCCCCCCCCCCCCCCCCCCAAATAGTCAGAAGTCTTGTCTGCAAAATGGGCATAAACAGCATCCAACACTTCTTCATCACACTTAAATTTCCTTCCTTGAAGGCCCTTCTTGAGTTTTGAGAAGAGGACTGGGGGCTAGACATGGGCTGTAACGTATATGGTCGATCTCGATCTCCTTGAAGACACATTTCTTCATAGCTTCCTTTGCAACAAGAGCTGTGTGCACAGGCGCATTGTCGTGAAGAAGGTGCACACTACCACTCGGCTTTCCTTACCTTTTCTCTTTGATGGAAGCATGTAGTCTGCAATAGGTCAGCATGGTACTCCCCCATTTACTGTGGTGTTCCTTTGCTTGAAGTCAATGAACAGCATTCCTTAACAGTCCCAAAAGATTGTGGCCATGATCTTCTTGGTTGACTGAATGATCTTGGCCGTGATGCTTTGCCAGTTTTGCTTCTCCATTCATCCTCTTTTGGACAAGGGATCATAGTAGAGGACTATAGTTTCATCTCCTGTAACAATGGTTTGCAGAACTTCTCTCTTGTTGCAATAGCAGAGCTGCAAAAATGCCTGACAACAGATGACTCGTTGCTGCTTTTGTACTGAGGAAAGAAGTCTAGGTACTCATCTTGCAATAACCTTATTTGTGGTTAAATGTTCATGAATAATTCAAAGGACTATTGTCTTAGAACAAATTTAAAATTTGTTACTAACCCACAAAAAATTAAGGGATGAATGATTAAAAAATTTGAAATATATTGTTGCTAAGAGGCATCATTTTCAACATCTCTTATAACACAGGTTGATGCATAACATCATCAGTTTTAAATACATTATCATTTTATGCTTTCAGTAAAAATGTAAATACTAATTTGAGGCAGTGGCATTAAGACAGTCCATAATTTAATTAACCTCCACTGTAATTCATTGAAACTTCTCTTAAGACCTGCTGTAATGACTTCTGGAGATGTTGCCATAGGCTTTCCTGAGGTCACAACCATAATTCCTGTTTCTTTTTATTTTTATCTGCATTTCCTTAAAAGGGACCATATAGCGAAATTGTCTATGCAGGATCTCTCACATAGTTTATCTGTGTTATACCATTTATTTTCTATTCATGTTTTACTATGCCTTCAAAGATGTTTCTCAATTTTTACAGCATCTTCTGTATTCCATCGTGTATAATTAACTAATATATCCTAATTTTATTTCCTGTGGCATTTTTTTTACAAAAGTTTTGTATAAATTAGTGAATAAAGTTACTTATTTACTTCATTCGTACTTCAACATTTTTCCACTTTGACGAGCTGTCTTTACATTCTTTTATTAGTATTTAAAGCTATTATTTGCTTTCTGTCTGACAAAAATATTTTATTTACCCTTATTAAGCTGTATCTTTGTAGCTTTTAAAAGTTGTAAATTATAATTTAAAAAGTTAAATACTCTGCTTAAATCCAAAATAGTCTCTTAGTAATTTTATTTTTCTTAAACCCATACTGGTTTTCTGTTGAAACAAACTTTTTCTAGTAAGGGAGGTAATCCAACAAATACAACAGATTCGGCCATTTTATAAAATCCAATCAGGATTGTTGTGTACATTTTTGTTTTTATGTGCAGATGTTTAGATAAGTTTTTCAGGAAAAAATAATATAGGTTTGCTAATGGCTAAGCTACTTTTTAATTTACACATTTGAGGGAAGCATTCAGAAAGTTGACATTAGTTTGAGAATCATCTGAATAATTTATGATCTGCTGTAAATAAAAAGAAAGAGGTCTATAATATTGGAAATTAACCAGCAAATATAACTATTAAATAGTTTCAGTATATTTTCATAAAGTTGGAATACGGTGATTTTAATATATAAATGCAAAGACTGTTGAATAACAAATGATGTGTGAATTAACTTAGATTGTGGTAAAACCCTAATGCTATTTGTTTATTTATACTCCCACAGTTAAGGCCTTTATTTCCAATCGAATAGTCCTATAAATACAACTATATAAGATAACTACTTACACTATTGCTGTTTATATTGCTTGGCCTCACAGTATGATAAATGATATTTGGTTTTTGTGTAAACAGTGATTTTAAATAATGTTAAAAAAAGAATAGTGATGCAACAGAATAACATTATGGATATAGTACTACCTTTCTTATCATACCTATATCTAAATATTAAATAAATAATGGAATATAAATTATTAAATTAACTTTTCACTACTTATGAATAGTGATTATATAAAGTAAAAGCTGATAATAGTATCATTTTCAAGCTAACATTTGCAATTTAGATTGAAAAATAATGTATATTCAGTGTTGAGTGCATATACTCATTTTCATTATGAAACAGCTTTTTTAATTAAGTTAATTTTTCCTTAGATGGCTATATCCATGTTTGTATTTTTGATGGCAAAAGTTGCATATGAGTATGCCTCTATGGGAAATGCAGTTGGCCTTAATTGCTGGATACTCTGGTGTGATAAATGGAAGGCAGGTATCTGAAGTCTTTTTTTTTTTTTTTTTTTTCTTTTCCCTTGGAATTCGAATTGGTACTTGTAAAATTATTTAAATAATTTCATCTGTTATAAATATTTTATGCATTAGTTATTGATTCTAGGCAGTTATAATGACCATTCTCAATATCTAGGTAGAGCACATATTGCTCAAAACTTACACTATAAAGCATAACTATAATTGCATGCAAACTGAAAGGAATTATCGGAATTATATCAAAGAAAATGAATATGTTGTAAACACCATGATTTTTATATGCATGTGAGCACGTGCCAGGATTTTCTAGACACTTTTGGAAGAATTGTCGATTTTAAATTTACCACCTACGAAAACGTTCTATAATCATTGAAGCTAGTGTATTACACCGGGCGTTACTGAGCGATATTTAATTTTCGCTATACGAATTTCCGAGCTCTCTCCACATATCGATCTACAAAGACCTGACGTAATTCTCGTCACCTGACTCGGCCATTTAAAGGTGATGGAACAGTGAATTTCGTGTTGTCTGCTGCTGTCGTCTTAAAAAGCAAAAAGATGGGTAATTTATTTCGAAGCGAAGAAATGACTTTATGTCAGCTCTTTTTACAAAGCGAAGCAGCATATGCGTGTGTTTCGGAATTAGGAGAATTAGGTCTTGTACAATTTCGTGATGTAAGTATCTCAAGTAGGTTAATTTAAGCCTTAATTTCATATTGGTTTTTCTTCGCCAGTAATAGAATTTATATTCTTATTCTCAATTCTGGTTAGTTATAGATCGTGTGTTAATTTATCTGCCATTTAAGCCTTTTGAAAATCCTGAAGGAGAGAAGGTCATTATGGATTACAAGGTTTTTAACGTGATTTGTACTGTTGCCTAGACATCATCGGTTTTAGAATTGAGCCAGACATTTAGAAAGAAAAAATAAATAAATAAAATAAAAATATAATATTATTCCGACCTGAAAAAGGTGAAGAACCAGAACTTTCTCTACGGACTCCAGTTCAAAACTTCATCAAATGAAAGAAAAGCATTTTATTTTATGAATTAGGTATAAGGGCATGGCACACATTTTATTTTTATCATTCTTTCCTTCTTTATTCCAAGAAAACTTTTAAATAGGTACAACATCCCATATAATTACTTTTATATTCAATAATTTTTAATGGATACCTTATGAAAAAAATTGTAATTTCAGTTAAACCCTGATGTTAATGCTTTCCAAAGAAAATTTGTAAATGAAGTGCGTCGTTGTGATGAGATGGAGCGCAAGTTGCGATACCTTGAGAAGGAAATAAAGAAGGATGGCATCCCAATGTTGGACACAGGAGAGAATCCTGAGGCACCACAGCCACGTGAAATGATAGATTTAGAGGTAAGTATATTAAATTACAATAATGGAATGGGGTTATTGCCAACTATCAGAGATATGGGAAATTGAATGCCTATACCATGCAGCATTATGGCAACTTTCTGCTATTGTGTCTAACAGAAAATGTACCTGAATACATCTGCCACTGCTTGTGATCTGACAAATTACCTTAATATCTGGCATAATGTAGTGGATCTTCTAATTTAGACATAACATTATTAAAGAATGTGAGATAAAACTTCCTGGATTATCTTGGGGTGAATGAATGTTGTCATTCACTATGTAGAGGAAAATGGTGTTTTTTTTTTTCACATAGAAATGACAATTGAAAGACATATCATAAAGGATGATCACTTTAAGATGAGAGACCATTAATGCAGGGCTGTGTTGGTTTAATGCAGTTAATAGAGAGTAACACCCAATTCCCAACACCACTAAAATTGTAAAATTACACATCTACTCTTCAAGTCAATTTCCTATACAATTATACCATATAACACACCTTATCTTAACATTGCCAAGTCTTAGAACACAAATCATTACATTTTTGCAATAGTTTAATTGCAGAAGGACAAAGAATAAACTAATTAGAAAACAAAAAATCAACATACAGCATTGTAATTGATGGCATTGTACCACCTGCTTACAATATCAACTCATAGCACAATATGCTGGAGAAAATATGGAAGCAGTATATTACAGGTGAAATAATGTGTTGCTTTCAAAATAAAGACTCTGGTACAAACAAACCAAATGAAGGAAAAGTACAAGAGGGATTAATTATGTGTGTTAAATATGTAATTAACTATGGAAATCAAAACATGGATCCCAGAAAGTGGAATTTGATAAATGGTTTGGTAGCTTTATTATAATGCACTGTCAACAAAAAGTTATGCTTTCAGTAGTCAATTGGACAACTAAAATAAAATATCATCACATGCATATGATGCAACAAATAACATACAGATAGTCCTTACCTGAAGTTCATTAATGTTCATATTTTTCTGGAAACATGGTATCACTGAAAATATTTGAATAATTTTTCATAACCTTTTAAAAGTCCTTGCAGACCAGCTTGAAATTTCTGCACAATTGCAATTCTGACTTAAACCAGATTTTTTCCAACAAAATCATATGTGCCAAATTGAAACAAGTAAAAATTAAATCTTGTTTTAAAAGTTTGTTAACGTAACAAAGTAAAATTGCAGAAAATTTTACATTATGTTGGGAAACAGGAAACTTTCTAACCATAAATCAGTTTCAGGAAATCCTGCCAAAATTTGGAAAATCTGGCAATTCTAATTCTTGTATACTTTGGAGATGCCTCTTGATGACAAATGAGAAACTATCTAGTTAGCATCATAAGATTTTGGAAGCCCTTGAGGGCAGCAAGTGGGGTTCCACTATACATATCATACACACACACACACAAAGATATTTAAAAAACAAACTGGTATGTACCTGCATTACACACATACCAAGCCTAAGTGACCGAGGTCGTTAAGGCGTGAACTTGTGGGCGGGAGGTCTATATTTTGATTCCTGTCAGGGTTTTTCCAGGTTTTCCATAAATGGCAAATGCCGGGGAGGTACCCTAAATTTATACCTAGAACAATTCCTTTAAAAAAATCCTTTCTCAATTTATAACTTCTAATGTATCATAGTATCCACCAATTTGTGTAGTAAAATGAGCGTTAAGCACTATTAAAAAAATTACATCAAATAAAGCAATGTGCAAGCAGATGTATTTCACTAGCAGAAGCTTGCATGCCAGCAAATGGCGGCAACCTTGAACATGCAACAAATATTGAATTTTTCAAGTTTCATATTTCACATCATGTAAAATGAAACTATCTACTAAAGCAATACAAAATTAGACCACATTGAAAATCAGATTAGTATAAAAAGTTTGAGACTGGAAAGAAATTAAGTACATTTAAAAAAAAAATAGGCATGAACTGCATTACATACATGCCAACCCTAAGCTCTTAAACATTATTAGCTTAGCCATAATAATATAAAGTATGAATGAGTGACTTTATTCAGCATTTAGTTTAATAAATACAATAAACTAATATAAAATATACAGTCAACATAATGCTGTATACTATATAAAACCAATATAAAGAGCAAAATGCTCAAGAGGGTTGAATATTTTAACCATTTTAAAAAAAAAATTTAAACTTTCCCTTGGCAAAGAAGTTTTAACTGGTATGAAAAAGGTTTTACACAAATAAAAAACTCTAATATTTTGTATTTATTCATTATAAATGTTTCTACTAATACTTTATCTTGTTATTGGAGTAGAAGTATAGGGAACTTCTAAGGGATAGTTAAAAATTTATTTAATTCATAGAATGTTTATGAAATAGATGTTGGGATTGCATAAACTTCACCAAAAGGAGTAGATTTAGCTTAGTTAGGGAGGAAGGGTTTGGTGGTGGAGAAAATTTTAAAATATTGGCACAGGATCTTTAAATTAGGGGACCACAATGTTCTCAAAGAATGTATGGAATTTCAAAGGTTTGGGCTAGTTTTGGAGATAAGAGTCCTTTAAAACTGTTTAGAATAATTAAAAAGGTGTGAGGGAGAGATAAATATATGGATTGTTGCGATAAATTTGGGAGGGAAGGACTGACCTGGATGTGAGGAAGAGCATTGTTTTTAAACTTAAAGGGTTTCAAAGGAAAAAATGGGGAAGGCTGTGTTATGTGTAGATAGCCTGAAGGAATATTTCATTTTTTATTAGAGGAAAGGGTAAAGAGATGGAGGAAGGGTATATGGGAAGCGAAATGGAATAAATTACAGAAAGAAAGTATAGCACTTGCCTGATATGGAGACAAAAAGAAATAAAATGATAGGGGAATATTTAGGAAAAGTAAGTGAGAAATGAATTAGAGTAGTTGAGAAGAATGAAAGAATTGGGCTATGATTGAAAAAATAGTGCTAACAAGGGAAATATTAGAAATGGGGGGTTTCATTATGCAGATAACCCGGGGATTGTGTATGATGGGGCCTTGTATAGATGCATGTTAGATTTATTAATATTATAATGTAGGTTAAGTATGTTAATTTGTTAAATATTCATAAATGTTTACTGTAAATTTTACTTGCATTTAATTTCTTTAATTGGTTCATTGATTCCTGTCAACCATTTCATCCTTACTTTCCATGAATAACTTCACATTTCTTTCTGAGCATAAACTCAGTATCTTATTCCTACAGCTGATTACTCCATTTCTTCAAAGGTGATTTATCTCTCAACCTAGTTTCTTTACATTCAAATAAATTATACCTCTCTCCACATATTTAACATTATCTATATATTAAAGCTTCAACCTATACCATACAAGCTTTACAACTCCAATTTTTATCCATGCAAATCATCTGTCATCTTTATGACACATTAAACATACTTTTCTTACTCCAAATATTTTTCAAGCGTAGATATAAACTTAAACATTTTTTATTTTTTAGTCCAGCAAATATTTCGGGTACTTCATCCTTAGCACTTTCTTTCAAAAACCTTTCCCTTTTAATTCCCTATCTTTCCATGTTTCTCCCACGTTGGTTCTTTCCAGAATCTATTTATTTGTAATGACTCGGGCATGTCTTTGTTTTATCCTTTCTTATAAAATGAAACATTGTCTTAGATGTTTTCTTCCTCTAACCTGTTCATCGGGAACAAATGCTTTAATGTAATTTTCATTATTTTTCCTTTGTTCTCTATTCACCCTATTTCTGTTTTGAGTTACCCTGTTGAGTAAAGCTCTCTGTAGACCCAAAATTACTTTAGAAACATCAAGTAATGTAAATGAAATAATGTTTACTACTAAGACATTCTGCAGTGTTGCCAAACTGTGCATTAAAAATTTATGAGATTATGTTTTATCATTAACGTTTTCTTCTCCCCCCTTGTCACGAATTAGACAATGTGGTCAGCATGCATGGTTTATAGAATACTCCCCCCCCCCACACACACACGCACGCACACGCACACCTGTACCTATTTGTACAGAAGGAACTGATTGTACTCCAAACAAGCATATATTTATGATCTCTTCTGAGTATGATATTTAGAACACACTTTATGGTTTCACTTGCATAAGATTGACTCAGAACACATGTTTTGTGGACTTTTTCCCACATCATCAGCTGTTAAACGACTGGTGGATCGTTCATAGAGGCTGGGTAGGTATTTATCTAGGTTGACTGGTGGTCTAGTGATAAACCAGAGTCAACCCAAATACCTACCAACCCAGCTTCTATGAATGATCCAACAGTCATTTAACAGCTGATGATGTGGGAAAAGTATCACAAAACATATGTGCTGAGTAAATCTCATGTAAGTGAAATCATAAAGAGTGTTCTAAATATCCTGCTCAGAAGAAATCATTAATGGGTGTTTCACTGTGTTTGATTCCAAATTGAATTAATGTTAAAGCATATATTTGTCAAACTAGTAAGCATGTAATACAAGATTACACAAAAAAATTGTCTGTAAACAGTAGGATTAACTAACTTCAATCTACAGAATGGGCTGAAACATTCCACTTTAATTTTTATCACAAAATAGTAAAATCTGCAAATATTTTTATGTTATGTATACTTATAGTTTTTAATTTATTATAGGCAACTTTTGAGAAATTAGAGAATGAATTAAGAGAAGTGAACCAGAATGCAGAGGCTTTGAAACGTAACTTCCTTGAGCTCACCGAACTCAAACACATTCTCAGGAAGACCCAAGTTTTCTTTGATGAGGTTAGTTTAGTTGTGCTTTTAATAATAACTGTATATAAGCTGTGTGTAAATGTCATTAGTGAGGAAAGCTTAAGTGTTGATTGATTGCATATGAAAATTATTATTTATTGAGTGAACTGTGTAAAATTATTGTTTTAAATATGTCCCTAAACAAGAAATAGTATGTAAATTATGAGCGACAGCAAGTTTTGTAAAAGGCATAAACAAGGATTAGCAGAGTCATAAATGGCTTCGTAACTGGGTTATATGTAAGCACAAAGATAAGACAAAGCTGAAAGGTGCACTAAGTAATGAAGTTTGTTTGCTTGTCAAGACAGTATTGGAATGTGTTTTAAATTGTAAAATAGCACTAGACTTGAATTAAATGATATAGGCTGTTATAATTTTTATCATGAAAACTTGTTTATATGGAAGGATTTAAGATCTGTTATTGCATTTGAATAAATCTGTAAACTTTGAAACTCTGAAGGAAGGCCAGTTAATAGAGTTTGAATGTACTTATCTTCAATGTTCACATTTCAATATAAGACCTGTTTCAGAGACCTTCATTTCTGTGCTGCTTTTATTGAGCTTTTTTGTTGCAATTTCTTCTTTCCTACAAGGGTTGCTATTTAATTTTCAGTATTTTACTAAGTAGAAGACCTAACTGCTTATTTCTTTTCTCAGTAGTCTCCACCACTCTAAATATAAAGGTACATCCTGTGAAACCAATCATGAAAGCAGCCAGGCCATGCTTGTTTAGAGTTTGCACCTATCTCTTCTTTTAGGATGCAACAGCTTCTCTTCCTGTTACAATTTTGAAGACCCTTAGGAGACAAACTTTGGCAGTTCTGTAAAGGAAAGTTTGTATATGGCCTCTTTCTGAGAAAAAAACTGACAGTCATTTTCTGGAATACACTTCATCATTGCTTAACCTTCACTGTAAGGTTGTTCAGGTGGCGTGCCTCATTTTTTCTATACCATATTGGTAAATCCAGCTTTAAGATATCATAGAAACATTGGGAGCTGCCATTGTCGAAACAAACCATTCCACTCTTACCTCTTGTAAGTACCAATGACAACAAAGCTTCCTCACATAAAGATATTTTTGCATGATTTTGGATTACCTATAACAATGAATGTTTTGAAACTCCTCTCTCTCTGTAAGTCGCTTGCAGATTGTTCTTCACAATGGCTTCTACATAAACGATGCTTTGATCTATGACTACTGTTACTGGATTTTGCTTGTGCTATTAGTCTTCAAGGCAATTTTTTCTGGTCTGAGCTATGCAAACCAGTTAAAGACTTTAGTATATGACGGAACAGTCTGGAAAAGCTCTGTTAATTTTTCTAGGCATTCTTATTGGCTCAGGCTGCACTTATAATCTTGAGTCAGCTACATCTTGGAGCAATTGCATGACCACAATTAACGTTTTGCTGCAGCTACAACAATGGGTGCCATGCACTAATTTTACTATACTTACTAATCAAGACACACCTTTTCAGAGTTGCAAACAAGAAATTTATGCCTGATAGTTTCTTCAAATCCCCAATATTAAATTAATATCTTAGTTTTAATTATATTTTTTTTTTTTTGTTTAACTTTTGCCTGAGTTTTCACCTTATCAGTGTGATACATTTTTGTTAAAGAGAGGTTTAAATTTACCAGAAGACAACATATTAGTATGTAATTAAGATATTATATGACTGGGTCAAACTACTCTCTCTTATTGGCTCCACTTAATTGTAGAACATGTTTCGCAGACCATCATCCGCATCTTCAGCTGTCCTCTTTTTTTTTTTAAATATGGAATAAAAATAACTAACTTACTTATTACATTGTAATACTTCCCATCAATCTAGGATTTATTACAAAAATAGCAATGTCCATTTTTGTGAGACAAAAAAAAAGTTTTCATCAGCTCACAAAGTACATCGAATTACATTTTCTGAGCTCAAACCTTGACTAACCATGAAAGGAATTGGTTAACATAAGAACAGGTTTATTGGCCTAAGGGTGTAAAAATTTAGAGTAAACATGGTCAAGTAGAGACATGTGCTCTTTCTGTAAGACATTTGAAGGACAATGCTGTTTATTAAGGAAATAATAAAATATAGTTTACAGTAGCAGAAAAATGGCATTATTTTATGTAATTGTGTAATTTGCTGGAGGAGGGCACAAAAGCTAAATTATATATAGACATTTGCAGATAAATGTTACATTAAATTATCAAATGAAATGTTGCAAAGGTAGTAATGTGCTCTATATTATTAAGTAAATTATTAAACAAAAATTTTCTATAGTAAACTGTGTGTATTTAGCTATGTTTTTTAAATTCTCCAGAATAAGACAACAGCCTCCTATGTGCCCTTTTGCCTATATATCTTAAAATAATATTTATGGTTCCTTTCAGATGCTGTTATCCGACTCCTCAATATCAGTTCCATTATTATTTAAATTATTAAAATGAATAAAAACTTTTTTATCATTACAGTCTGGCATATTTGTTTGGCAGCTTGTAGACTTTAATAAAGATTTTGTCAAGTTCAAGTATTCTGCTATAACATTTGCATTGAATATATGTATAAAATATACATATTAATTTAATAATTTAAAATTTTATTGAAACCTTCCAGTTGGTAGAAATAAAAAAGTATTTCTCATTGTATTGAATATTTCTGCAATTTATTAAAATACATTTCCTGCTGTCATCAATAACATTTTTCTATTGCACTAATTTCTGAGCATGGTTAACATTTATTTATTGTAATGCTAAGACAAAAATAATATAAGAGGTCTTCCCCTATTTGGCCATTGGCATCCTTAGGTGTAACCCCAACAAATACAATTTGTGTTTTATAATAAATTTCTTTACTTAATTTTAAATTAAACTTATTTTTATTTCATTTCCTGAAACGATACAAAATAAAATAACATAATTAGAGAACCCCCAGTGTAACATGCATGATCCTTGCTAAACTCTGTCTTTGGCATGATTAATATGTTGTTTTCTTACTTTTGCATTTTTAATATTTTCTTTCTTCTTTGATTGTTTTTTAGCATATTGTGAGTTGCTTTTAGTTTCATCCTCCATTTTAAACAGTATCTAACAATGTTTATTTATAATCAAACAAGAGTATGGTTTGTTTACGGAATTTGGGAATCCACACAGTGAAACTTTTGTTAATCTTATTTTGATTTAAAGTAAAACACTAAAAATCATGTCGTCACATTAAAACTCTCTTTAAGTTTCACAAACACACAATGTTTGTGAAACTTAAAGAGAGTTTTAATGTGACGACATGATTTTTAGTGTTTTACTTTAAATCAAAATAAGATTAAGAGTATGGTTCTTTATCAGAACTGCCAATCTTTTTGTGAAAAATAAATGTTCAAGAGGATCTTTCTTGCAGGAAATTAATGTAACAAGAACTCTTATAGTAGCATGTGTGAATTTTTAAGCTTCAATAATTAGTAGAATGGGGATGTTTTGCCGAGACTAATGTCACTAACATTTTGTTCACCAGTCACTCTGTAGACAGTATCAATATATTTTATAATTTTACTACATTGTCAACAGCTTCATAAGTACAATATTTATATTTTATAACGTTAAACAAGGGCTGTTTTTATAATAAAATCTTCTATTCATTTCTGCTAATGTCACAATATAACAGAATTCATTGTAAAATGCTTTTCTTATTTAGACACTGCAATTCTAAATTTTTTCATTTAAACCTTTTTGATTGCCTCAGGCAGCTAAGGTCGTTAAGTCACAGACTCGTGAGCGGGATGTCTGGAGTTCGAATCCTGCCAGGACCATCCTCCTTGACCAAGTTTTTTTTCTTCTTCTCCCCAGGTTTTCCTAGTCCTCAAAAATGGCAAATGCTGTGAAGATAACCTGAACTTAAGCCTGGAATGTTTCCTTCCTTAAAAAATCCTTTCTCAATATATCATTTCATCTCATGTATCACCAGTGTCCATCTCCTGTGATGCCTCAGTAATAAAAATGGACGTTAAACACCTTTTTTTTTCTTCTTCTTTTTCTTTTCAAATTCTTGCTTGTTATTTGATTATTCTATACGACAAATTTTATAGAGGGCAGTAATTTTTTCATCAAAGGTTTTTAGAGGTTTTTCTTACATGAAGGAAAAAGGTGGCATGTAAGTACAGCTCCTTCGTAACCTAGAAGGTTCCATTTATGTAAATATGTAGCTTTTCAAAGTATAGGTTTTTAGATGTATTGATTTCCAGTGCTAATATAAAGTCTTCATTTGGATGAGTGACCAGCTTAACAGGGATTTGCTTGTCCTGCACTGTGCTGTTTCTAATGGTTCTGTTCTCCCCTCTACTTTCCCTCCTCATAGTATGTAGTTTAATCATTTGACATGAAGTCTGTGCTGTACAGAAGTTGAAACATTGTGAGACCATGTGTTTGAGTATTATAGTGCTTATGCCAAAAAGTCTGTATACTTTAATACAATAATCTTCATGTATGATTCCTACGTGACAACAAACTCTTGTTAAGAAGTGTTAAGAATTAAGAAATTTTGCAAAGCTCTGTTTGGAATGACACTAAAATTTTAAAATTAAAAAGGCTTAAGATCTGTAGTTCAAAAATTTCAAACACTGAGTAGAGTAAATTTCTGCAATTCGGTGGTGGATAAAATTGATGATTGCTCTATTGACCAGCATTAAAAAAAATTTTAAGGACAAACCATAGTTTTATTTATATGACCATATAGTGACACAAAACAATAGATATTGGAATGAAGAAAAACCCAATCTTGTACACAAAATGCCATTATATGACCAAAAAATTCGTATTTGGTATGCAGTAAATGCTTACAGAATTATAGGTTCTATAAGAAGAGAAATTACTGCAATTTGAAAAGAAGAATAACTGTTAATGCAAATTTTCTTAAAAGATGTGAGAGATGTGGGGTGGCACAAAGACATAATTTCCAACATTATTCTATGATTACGGTATATGGTTATGGTAGATATAATTTGAATCAGAAATCAATGAGCTTGAATTTAAGGGGCTATGAATATCTGACTGCCAGCAAACAACATGCCTCCTGGTGCCAAGTAAATCTCTGTTAAGCTGGCCACATGTCCAAACAAGGGCTCTGTACTTTAAATATTATAACATTAGAAACTTTTCTTATTTGCAATGACTCTATAAGTACCATTAATGCTCATTCCATGCACAATTAATCCAATTGCACATGGTATATTACCTTCATAATATTTTGTTTGCATGGTACAAAGCCATTGTGGCCTCTGAGGCAACTTGCGGGCTATTCAGGGACCATTGTTGAGTCTTTCTTTCTCCTGGAATGTGTTTTTCAAGCCTGGTATCGCACCTGGCATTACTGTTGAGCAAAGTTCTATAATATTAAAGATCTTCCTTTAATCAGGAATCTTCATCTTATGATTGTAGACATGAAATAAATATCGCTCAATTGCAGTTTGGCCATAGCCTTTTGAGCCATGTTCTTTCAAGTAACATGGCTCCTCTATGTGATCATTGCCAGGTTCCTACTAACTGTGAAACATGTATTGTGACTCCTTACATTAATGCCTAGTATCTTAAGGAAATTTCTGGGCAATGGTTCTACAATACTAAGAAAGGTCCTAGAATTTGTGCATGTCAGTCCTTACAGACAATTTTTTAATTTTCCTGTTTGATATATTGAAGTTTTAATATGCATCCAAAAATAAATGCCATATCTTGAAGTTTTTTGGGTGTGCATTAATACCTCTTCATGTTGCACCTAGGGATGTTAAGTAGATTACAGCCATGGTATGCTTCTAATCTCTTCAGGATGAAATTAATAAAGGGCAGCCACTACCCATTGTTTAAGGACATGAATACTACCCTAAACAAAGAACATTACTTAAATGCAGCCAACTTGATAGTAATAAACAAATGAAAAATATCTTGGAAGCTCTTTATTGGGAAGCTAGGGAAAAAATGGTGAATATCAACATTCCCAATGGCCACTAGCAACCAACATATTGAAGTTTTTAATTTCTGTACATTTATTATTTCTAAATATATATCGTGCTTTGTGGAATACTTCTGCTTTAAATTTATGAGTCCTAATGACCTTTGATGTTGAGGCAGTCTTAAGAGGGAGTCTGAATACCCTATCTCAACAATGTTAAATTAGAGAAGCATATGAAACAAAAATAGTAGCACAAATATCACTATATTTCAAACTGCAGGTATTCTTTAAATGCAGAAGAAAAGTCAATATTATATATGTTTAATATGTATATATAATATTGGTAAACTGGTAAAAATGATACATACACAAAAGAGAAAATAAACGATATTAAAAGTTACCTTCAAAAATAAAAGTTTTATAATAAAGAGACATTAAGTTCAAGAATACAAAGTACTTCCAAAGTTATCTGTATTTTCCTTGAGCATAACTGATGTGCTAAGCTATTAACCTCCTCGCACAAGTTGAAAAAGATTGGCAATATAAAGCAGATACTGGAGGAATTCCACAGGAAATTTAAAGTGTTAATTGGTGCATAAAAACTCATGATACCTCTCATAGTATACATTTAAGCCAAATTTCTTAAAAAAAAAAAAAACTGAAACAAATACTTAACCTAACCTAAGAAAATATTTGCTATCACAAAGTTCCTTGTTAGACTTTGACCTAACATAGGAGTTAAAAGTTTGCAATTGCTGAGATTTCAAGTGTGCAAGCATGCAATGCACAACAATCTTAAATTGTAATCCCTAGGTTTAAGGTAACAAGGCTTTGTTTGTTGCATATTTTCATCTTAATGTCCATCCACATTATTTTACAGAAAAATGTCAAAATATGCAGTGAACAGATATTCAGGAAGTTTTGAGGGCTACCTTGCGAAGCATAAAGTTTTTGTAACAATACCATCAATGTCACCTTTTTCTACTCACTGTATGTTCACACAGGCATATAAGATTTTATTTTATCAATTTATATATTGACAATGATTGTTGAAACTTAAGACTGTTACATGTACAGAGGTATATTGTGACAATGAGTGCTTCTTTGATGTTGCTCATTAACTAAAATAAGGGTGTACTATAACCATGTTGATCAACTTAGCTGCAAAAGAATTGTGAAAGCTAAAGGTGACATTCACTAGCAATAAGCTTTTCAATTTTTTAATAAAGATGATAAATGCATATTAATTTATAGTGCAAATATAAATTTTAGTAGTAAAATAAGTTAAAATGTGTAATGAAGTTCTGGTAAACTTGCAGAAGATAGATTGGAAATTAAAAGAAGTTTTAATGTACTAATTTTAGTGGAAATAAGATTTAAAAGTGCTCCATCAATAGCATTAACTTTTCACAAAACATCAACAATAAAATGCAAATGCAAAAAGTTAAGGACACAAACACAGCATTTTGCTTAAATTGTCTAATAGTTATGAATCAAACCTCATCATAAAAGTTATCTAAACAATATTTATTATATTTACATTTATAATATAACACAATTGCTCACAGAAGCAAACTTTAAATCCTCTTTAATGAAAATATCACCATTTTTTGATTTTAAAGGTGCAAACACTATGAAAATAAGTAAACTTTCTCTTCTTCTCAGGTTTCCCATGATGCTTGTGCCATCGCTAATTTGTACCATTTCTTGCATTAAGTACTGCTTAACATTTCCTTGACTTGAATAAAAGTGATGAAGGATTTCATCTTGTATGATATTCTGCCAGTGATGATGGAAGCATATGGATAGCTGATCCAGTCTTGATATTTTCAGTATCCTCTAAAACTCTATTCCATAGATTCTTTATCGGATTTAGATTGGGAACAGAGCAGGCAATGCTAGTACTGTAATATTTTATTCTAAGAGAATTTGAGGTCAAATATTTCAGCAGAACTGTAGGCTGCAATAAAACTTGAATGTTTCTGTTTGCATTCATCATTCCATGGATAAAAACAAGCTCCATTTCTCTCATATCTTGATGATACTGCCTTTTAATGTAATTTGCCAATCTTTCTGCATTACCTGATTGTTCCTTCTCCTGGAATCTGGATGCAGACTAAGGTGCGATTTATCTGTGAATAGATGACTCCATTCTTCCTGTTGTCGATTGAAATCTCTCAGCATCCTGTATCTGATTTCCACAGCAAATCACTGGACACCTTCATGGATACAGAAATGAAGTATTCTTTCATGCAGTATATTTCTATCAGTTTGGGTTGAAACAGTTAAATTGTGAATTCTGCAGGTACTTACACAGCAGCAGTTAACCTCATTTCTCTTGGGACTCTTAGTAATGGAAATATGTCTTGTGAAGCAGTTGTAATCCTTGGTTTACCTAAAAATTGTTCTTCTGGACTGCCAAATTCTTGATAGTGCCTGTACATCCTGGGTATAATACCTCTTTTAGTATTCACGAGCTCAGCAGTGTCAGCTTGTGCTGCATCATTTTTAATTATTCCAATAGGCATAAACATTTCTTATAGAGAAGTTCTGAGGTTACCAAACAGTTTGCCAAGGAAGGTGAATTTGCAGAATTAGGAAGAGTAGGAAGGAAACGTATAATAGTGGAGAGAATCTTGAAATATTGGTACTGATGTTTAAAATTAGATAGCAGTGTACCAAAATATTATCTCAAGTGCTAAAGAGATGTATTGAAAAGAGAGTTGGTTTGGTGAGGTGGGGAAACTATTAGAATAAATTGGAATGGGGGGGGGTGGGTTGCAGTGACTGGATGAAAGTAACATCAGTGGATTTTGGAAAGAAATGAGGCAGAGAGTAGAAGATATAGAGAAGCAAGAGATAGGGGCTAGCTTTGAGAATTAAAGTTCTTAAGACTTATATAAAATAGTTTAAAAAAAGTGGGGGCATGAGAAGTATGTAGATAATTTTATCAATTCGGAAGAATAGATGCATGGATGTGTTCAGAGGTATTATTTCTAAAATGATTAAGAAAAAATTTTAAAGAAGGATGCATTATGTGTGGGAAAGTGGGTAGTGTGTTCCATTGTTAATTAGAATGTGAAATAGTAAAAAGGTGGAGGGATAGTATCTGAAATGAAAAAATGGGAGAAATTATGTCAAGATATGATAGAGAAAATAAATAAGATAGGGGAACTCTTAGAAAGCAGGAAAAGTATAAGGAGCTTGAGGGCACCACAGTTAGGGTTCTTTACCATGCATTTAATCTGGTGGTTAAGATATGATAGGGCCTTAATGTAGCTAAATTCTTAGATATTTTGTTTATGTAAATTTAATTGTAATGTTGTTTGCTGAGATAAAACTTGATTCATTCGTAAACATTTCAACCCAACTTAAATGTCATTGAACATTCATTTATTAAATACATCCTAATTCTCTCAAGTAAAGTTGCTGATTTCTTGCCTAAAAACAGCTTATTTATTCATCTGCAATGTAGCTATTTAAATAAATGAAACAAATGATATTTGACTGCTACATTAACTAGTATATAGACAAATGTACAAATATCTATAATTATTAATTTTTTACATAAATCAGGAATTTTATTTTAAATGTTTGTTCCTTAGACAATTTTGAATAATGTAGCCCTAAAGTGTCTAACATAACTGTCTAGAAAGCAATACTTTGATAGCTGAAAGCAGTTTAGTACAGTAGATAATTAAAAGCAAAAACAAAATGTGCATCAATAAGGTAGAAATAAACCACACTTCTATACATAAATAGCAAGGAAAACATACATCAAGAAAGAGAGAATTTAATTAATCTTAACTTGTTAAGTTTTATCTTATAACAGACTTTGTTCAAATGCCATCATTCTTACATTTATCAATAAATTCTTTATTTTGTGGGTAGATAGTAGTAAATCCATGAAATTAAATGTGAAAAGATCAGAACATGTAACAGCTTTCCTTGTGATGACATTTAATCACAGCATTTCAGAAGTAAAGATCATATTGAACTGGCATGCTTTCTTAGCATGGAAATATTCATCACCATAGTACTTATTGAAAATGTTGACTGATTTTTAATAAATAATGAACAACTGAATATATGAAAATCATAGAAGCAGTTTACAGTATATTCCTGTTCCACTCTTTGGAAGGCTTCAAGAAATGGAACTCTCAACAGGATCATGTTTACCAGCTTAATGCGATATATAACTGGATGTAATGCACTAATGTGCACTACAAAGATTTGGTTAAATCTAAATGGTGAAGGATATTTCTATTTTGCCAATGAAATGTTTTCAGGTAAATTAACATAGCATGTTGCTTTTTGTGGCAATCACTTCTTTATAATTGTGGTTCCAGAAGTGATGCATCTTAAATTACTTGAGATATATTGGGTGAATGATAGCTATTTCATATTCACAGTGAATTAAGTACAACATGGTTTCGTGCAGCAGCTTGCTCAAGACTCGAGTTTGATCATTCAGATCTTACATTTTATTTTAAATTGTAAAGAAATGAAAGTATTTTGCAGAAATCATCCCAGTGTCTTGAATTTAATTGCTGGCAGTACCACTGGAATACATTTCTCTTGCATTAAGTCGATGTAATGAATATAACATTTAATTTCTTGTCGGAACCAATACAGTGAAGTGACTATTATGTTCTTAATTATCTAGTGAGTTGATTTAATAATGAAGTTAAATGTTTCCATTACTTGGAATCTAGGTTTAAAAATGTCAGGGTTTAATCTTAAACTGCTGTTGTATTCATTCAGTATATGGGCTACATATGCCCCTCTAGAGATTTTGTGGTGATTGGTTTTATTCTAACCAGTAATGTGTGAATATTTTAATAAATAAGAAGTATTTCAGTATTTTATATAAATTAAAAGTACTGAAATTGGAATATGTTGTATTTATTAATATAAGAACTAAATATTTGCTTTTTGATATCTTTATATCAGTTTATATATAGGTTATGCAATTATTTTATCACACATGTAACAGCAAGAATTTCATCAGCTGATATAAAACCATTACTTACAGCCAGTCAGCTACAGTATTTAGACAGGTAGGTGAGTAGTTCTGGCAAGAGTCAATAGTAGTAACAGCCTAATAAATTTTAATGAGCTTAAAAAGTTATGCAACATAATAAAAGTTTTATTATGCAAGAAGATACTAGAACTACCTGTTATATTATGTAAAAACATACCCATGTTATGCATTTTATTCTTGCGAACAAGGAGCAACAAAAAATCTAATATATATGATTTAAAGTGTGTGGAATGTACGTTCAAATGAAGTCACCAGATGTTGCATGTGAGCAGAGCTACATGTCTCGGCATGCCTCGAAGTTCAGTTGGTAAGTGACAGGGTCAGAAATGGAGATCACAAAGAGTGAACATGCATATGTGAAAATAGCATTTCTTTACAGCAAGAATGCCACACAGGTATGGGAAACATTGAGAATGTGTGACCTGCTCTATCAAACATTGGTGAGATGGACAGAGTCCTTCAAATGGGGCAGAATATAGATTTCTGTTCATGCCATAAAAACCAATGTTGTCTGGTTGCCTATGTTTGCTTATTCTCTATGAGGGTCACCTTTATCCAGCCTTGGTTGGCGACACCACTTGACAGTAAATTCCATATACTTTCAATCATATATCTTATATTTTTTGTGTTGTTCATTGTTCATGAAAAAAAAAAATAGTTGCCATGACTTATAACTCACCCCTCGTAGATTTCATGGCATTGGTTTTTGATTATGGCTTTTTGGATGATTAGCTATGAAGTTAATAAAATTCAAGCTATCAGCCACCTGCAGCTTTGTGGCCATCATCAGAAAGTGATACAGAGAAAGGAAAGGAGTTTCTTTACAGTAAGAGGATCTAATCCCATCAGCCACTGCTTGCCTATTGAACACCAGATGCATAACACTCATCCTCAGAGTCTCTATCTGAACACACCTACACTCCAATTGGCAAGGACTAAATTTTATTCTGGATCAATCAGAGTTTATCTGCACCTTCACCAAGGAAAATTACTCCCTATTGGTTAAGCTACTCTGATCCTCCTGCTATAAAGAAACTAAGTAGTGTGAGTAGTCACAGCCCTACAGGGGTTTGCATGTGAGGGGAGCTCAGATGACCTCCAAAATGCTCAAGAGAATCCTCTGATGTGACCTTGGGTATAAGGGCAATCTGCAATAGTTGATTTAATCATTTAGGCACTACTACCTTTCATCTACCACTCCAACCATAAAAATCACTGACCCTGCATGATGTTTAAATCCCTTTCATGGGTAGATGCACCCTCCTGGAAAAAAAAATAGTTCTCTCTTGAACACAAAATTCTTCTAAGTCCTACTTGTTGCAGCATGCAGTTCACAAGGTATCCAGCAAGGCTGTGTAGCCATTGCAGCAGTTGTATTTATGGCATGCACTAAAGACACTTGACTAGTATTTGTGTTCCATAAGCTCTGTGACAGGGTGTGCAATGATGGTGTGGTTAGCAGCACAGGCTCATCTCCTGGCATGAAGCCCTTTTTTTTTAAATAGCGAACCTTTGTAACATATTATGACAAATTAGTTTCGTAATATTGTTTTACAGGCAGCTTTAACATTATATATATAAAATAATCTGTGTCTACATGTTTTATCCTTTCTCTTGTATATAAATAAAATAACTAAATAAGCAAAAAAAGAATAAAACTGTTAAATATTCATAGAATATATATTCATTATCATACATTTTATATTATATATATTTAATGAATAGTATATTTCCTTCAGTATCTGTTCCATTTAAATGCAATATGCTGAACATGCATGAAAGACAAAAAATGTCTTGTGGGCACAAATTCAAGAAATGTTGTAGCCTCTCATCCACACTACTGTAGAAATCTGACATCTATGCCCAGAAGATTAAAGGCAGTTAAGCATGCCGAGGGTTCATACCCCCAATATTAATTTGTGTTTATTTCTAGTTGTTTTAACTTTGGAAGATACATTTTTTTTCTCATGTATATTTTAGTTATTTGTAAAGATTACAAATTATTACATTTTTGTGTGTGTATAGGTAATGTTATAAAACTCAAATGATACGTTAAAATGCAAGATATTAGGCCAACAATGTTCTGTATATATATATAATAAAATAAAAATAAAGTAACACTATTAGCAATGTAACAAATTAACAGTAATTATAGAAGCTTTAAAAAGATAAAACACTAAGATAAAGCCACACTTGTCTTCTTGTCATGGAAGAACTCTACGAGCTCGAAATATAGCAATTTCAAGTGTGACTTTTAGTGTTTTATCCTTTTAAAGCTTCTATAATTACTGATATGTGTGTGTGTGATACACACACACACACACACACACACACACACATACACACTTTTAAAACCAATAATAAAATAAAAACAAAAATGTGTGGGATTTGAACTTGGAGCTTAAGCAGATGAACAATGCCTTCTAAACCACTTGGCTACCTCTACTCTACCCTAACATTCTCTTTCCAGAAGCTTATGATTGTGACTATTATGTTTACATGCAAAACTACCACTGCAGTGTGCATGGACTGCATGTGCTTGTGAATACAGCATGTACAAGCATCCCTGAAGTTCTCTGATTGACCAGTAGAATCTGGGAATGACTAATTTTGTTGTTACAGGGTTTACATTTGCAATATTCTACAAACTGGTTATAATTCACTTGATACAGCAGGAGTTTTCTTGAAATCTGCTCCTTATAGCATACCATCCTATAACAGTCCTACAATCCTGTGTTAGAGCCCAAAGCATGGATAGGTATGCAGCAACCACACACAGGCTGGTCACTAACCCAAACCTACTATTCTGTCTGGTCTGGTATGCTTCATTTTCTGATGACCACAGTACTGCAGATGGTTGAAAAAGCAAATTTTAGCAATTTGACATGGATGATGGCTCAAAAGGCCATAATCAATTAAAATATAGTTTTACTCTGAAATGTTACTAGATAAGCTAAAATGTCTTAATTCAAATGCAAAAGAACAAAGTTTGTTAATGTGATTTAATAATATTTTTAAAGAGAAAGCATAGAAGATAGTGAAGGTGGTGGTAAAAATTCAATAGTTACATTTGATTCTGAATTAAATTTGAAAAATACGACAGACAAGGTTACAGAAATCCTCTTATGTGGTAAGACAGCACCCATACCAAATGTTGGGTTTGAAGCAGAAGTAAGTATGTTGAAAGCCTCAAAATCTACAGATGGTTTAAGTGATAATAGTGATATCCACATTTATGAAGTAATCATTATTTTGACTGCTTTCTTGGTCTAGTGGTTAGTGTTGCCGACTGCCAGCTGGAAACTGGGTCCCCCCGTGTAAGAAAAATTGGGAACCTGCCTGATAGGTAGTGTCTTTCAATCTGAAAACAACATGATAGGCAACTGGCAGGGTGCTGGCATGCTGATCACATGCCTGCTGCAATCCTGCCCTCCATTAGTGATGTCACAAGATAGAGGTAGAGGATGTAACAGCAACTGTAGCAGGCTAAGACCTGATATCAGGCTGTTGCACCATAGAAGTGGAGGAACCATTATTTCCTCCTTTTCTTCTCTGCTAGCTGCCACAATCTGTCTTGTCGGTCCTGGTGGTGTAGTGGTTACCATACTTCCTCCTAAACCCAAGATCGCGGGTTCGAACCCGGCCAGGACCGATGGATTTTTTCGGGCATAAAAATCCTCAGTATGGCTTCCTTCGAAAGGGAAGTAAAGCTGTGAGTCCTGTGTCGTATATTTGTGGCACGAAAAAGAACCTCAAGCCTGAAAGAGAGGCCTCCGAGCAAAATTTGTCGGCTGTTTCATGCCTGAGTTGAATGGGACGCTGATGACCTGAGCTGTTAAAGAGCATACATAAATAAATCAATAAAAAAAAAAAAAATCTGTCTTCCTCTTTCCGCAAGTATTTTGTTACATTTTTACCAGCACATTCCAGGGCAAAATGAATCTAAAACGTAAGCATTAATTTTGAGAGTGTAAACAGGAATGTTATATCAAAATTGCATTATATCCATATAACTACAGGTAAAACAAAAAAGGTATGCCAAAACTTTGGGGAAACATTCCTTGCATATAGAGGGATCAAATAGGTTATGTGAACATGGGTCGAAAATACTTTATTTCCTTGTTAGAGCCCTTTGTCTACAACTCTGCTTACACTATGTGATATGCAAGCTGGAATACCAGTATAGCTCTCTGTGGCAGTAACCCCACAACAGAACAGTTGCTTAATATGTACATAGGTAGACATTCACTTTTACCTTTGGTTAAATGGGATGAGGATGTTGTAATTACTCTTAGTTTCTAGGTTCACTGTTGTCGTGGACATTCTGTACCAAGAAATCCACTTGTTATGCTACTCACCTCATTTTTTGATGTAGCATTGAGCATATAGTGTCAGTTCTGTATGTTTATGCACCTTATTCCAGGTACAGTAAAATAAGGTATTCTAATGTGAAGTTGGCAGATGCTCATATGATCTATGCATTAACGGAAGGTGCAGAGATGTCTTTGTGCTCATATTCTGCAAAGTTGCCAGACAATACAAGATACTCCTGGGATACATCAGTGTATCAAGAGAGTCCATGAGATGATAGGTTGATGGATGTAAATGTACTAATGGAGGACATTTCAAACATTTCATATAATTTTGTTTCCCACAGTTCTGTTTTTGAATACTGTGCTGTGGTATAGATGTAGAAAAAGGGCTCTAACAAAGAAATTAAGCAATTCTGAACTCGTGTTATATTTTTTATGCTGTATATGTGAGAAATGTTTCCCCAAAGTTTTGACATACCTTTTAGTTATACCCTGCGTATTATAGGGAGAGCACATAAAGCTCTCTTTATTAAGCAGAAGGTGTTTTAGCAGTATAAAAAATAGATTTATTTGTGCAATTTTCATATTCATATCATTGGCATTTCTTGTCAGATTGTTCTTATTTGGTGGAAATGTAATTTTTGAGACAGCTCCACAAAGAAAAATAGGCACGGTAAACAAGTTAGGGAGAAGTAATGCTATAATCATTTAAAAGCTAAATTTAAATTTTTTTTGTAAAAAATTCAAAATTTTGGATAAGATATTAAGCTATTTTATCAATTGTAAGATCTTTTATTAAAATTTAAAAACTTGCTTTTATTATTTATCTTAAAATTATAACACTTTTGTTCCTTTCAGCTGTTATAGATCTGTTCCTTTTCAAGTATGTCAGAATCTGCTCCAGGGCATAATAGTTAGCATAGTAAGAAATGTAATCAGAGGATATCAAATTGAAATTACACCAAAGAAATATTATATATTGCAAAGTGATTTGTGTGCTCTAACAGAAATGTTGTCCAAGTCTTGAGCAAGCTGTGAAATGTTGTTTTGTGTGCGTGTACAAATTTGTTTTAACCGTGTACAGATTTCTTTCCCACAGCAGTAAAATGTATGCATTTGTGTTGTTTCTACTAAGCTTCAGCCTGGCAAAACAACCCAGAAGTAAAACAATCAGGCTGCTGAGGGTCATGCTATCAACCTTCCTATCAGTATTTCCTTCTAGCAACCAAAATGCACTTCTATGAACTGTGCCCCATTTTGAAGCTGCCAAGAACAGCAGCTGTTGTTTGTGTTCTGTATGGTTGGTTTCCTGTGTGCAAATGTGGTATCTTGTTGTTGCATACTGTATTTTTGGTGTATTCTGTTTCTGCTAGCTATTACGGTACCTGAAATGTTGAGTGTGTATTATTGCACTAGTGTAAAATTATATATTAAATGCTATTATAGTAATATAAAACATAAACTTAAATGATTATGACAATTTCTGTTGCAAATGCTTAGATTTTTCAGTAAGTTAAAAAATGTGTGTATCTTAAATAAGTTTGGAATTTTCTAAGTGTTGCATGGTTTTTTCTTGTCTGTTGAAATGTTCATTGTTAAAAATAAAGCCCTATCAAGTATCATTAAATAGGAATACAGCATCGAAACTGATTTTGTAAATTTAGCTGGCATAAATCACTTTCTGAAAGTGTTAAAATATAAAACATTTTAATCAGACATAAAATAACTCATTTTAACTGCAAAGATAACTTGAAAAAAGGGAAAGTGACAAAATTAATAAAACTTATTTTTAATTTTTTTGCAAATTTTTGAATTGCCATTTAATACAAATTTTTACAACTGCAGCATTAAAGGTTATGTAGGAGATAAAAGTTAATAAAAACAAAATATACTTTTTTATGCTGTGAATACATGGACAAGCTAAGTTTTTTGGCTAGAGGTATCTCATTTTATAAGGGAAAATTTTCATTTGGTATAAATTTTAAGATGCTTTAAAGTCCAAAAAGATTTAACATTTTACATATATGCTAACCTGTTAATGAAAATAAAAATGTATATTTATATGTATTCATAGTAATGAGAGAACACCTCTTACTCTGCAGTTAGCATTAGAAAATAAAATTATGATACTTATAAGATATCAGAGGTGAACACAAAAGATATTACAAAGCTGGAGTGTTGTAAATGTAGCATTATGGAGTCATTTACTTGTACATGATTGTTGAGTTTTACTGCTGCAAATCTGTTGTAGATCCTGGTTTTGAGGTTAAACATACGTGCAAGGAACATTCTTGGATTCATACAAACAAAACTGTACCAAAATTCAGTTATACCATTTACTTACCTCTCAATCCAATGGTAATATTTGTTTGTAGCTGTCACTAGAAGGCTCTATTTAGTTGTCCTCCATTTGCCTTTTGCTACATGAGACAAGATTGGATGCCACAGTCTTATTTGTCTATGTACATAATGGGACAATCATTCCGTTAATATATTCAGATTGGTTGAGCCTAAAGAATGACATAAGATGTGGCAATAAGTTGGAACTGGTATGGAGGATGTAATGTAATGCTTTTACTGGATGTTAAGTAGACTTACAAAATTATGGGTGTCAGCAGATTGTGAACCAGTCATTATTGCCATAGCACACCCCAACAAATATTAAAAAATTGTTTTATTATCATAACTAAAACATTGTTTAATAATAATAATAATAATAATAATAATAATAATAATAATGCTAGTACTACCATGCTTTTTTTTATCTCAACTCTTCCCCTTTTTTATTTTTCATTCATTTTCTGTATTATCCATATCCCATTTCTTTTAACTTTAAACAAAAATTCACCTAATGGTCATCTTGAAAAATGTTCCTATATGCTATTACTTTTCTTATTCTAAGCCATTTTTCTTTAATAATCTCTTTTCTACATTCATTAGTTCCTAGGTATTTAAACAATATATTGATTATTGAAGAATGAAACAGAAGTTATTAACAGTGAAGCAATATATCATTTGATCATAAAAGTTGGCCTGGTAAACTATTATATGCGACTTGTTTAAAATCTAAAACGTGTTTCAAGAGCATTCTCTCTCATCAGCTGGTGACCCGCTGTCAGCCTCTGGTGATAGTAGAATGAATTTGTATAAATAATCCAGTGGCAGAATCTCAAAGTTCATGATGGAGTGTTTATTTTGCAGCAGAGTTGTTAACTTGAGGGGGAAAAAAATGATTATGAAAAACAAAAACTCTTGTAATGGAGCTTCAAGATTCTATCATTGTACTGTTTAAAGCAAATTCAGGTACCCTCACCAGATGATGACAGTCTGTTTTCAGCTGAAGATGAGAGAGCAAGTGCTCTTGAAACATACTTTGGATTTTAAACAAGTGAAGTATAATAGTGTTACTATGCTGACTGCTTTGATAAAATAATATGTGGATTGCTGCTTCAGTTCCCTTACTGTTGGGACATATGCCCTGTTCACAATTATTATTTCTGAATCCTCTCAATTTCCAACATCACATCTGAACCAAGCAATCCCCTCTCTTTTCTCTTTGTAGCACTTCTCAATATATTTTTCTCTTCCAGAATTTGTCTTCTATTTTCTTTTAGAAAATAAGTGAGGTTTTCTCCTTTATTGTACCTTGCATAATCAGTCTATCCATTTTTTCATAGCTGAATCTGATTTGCTTCCAGAATCCCTTCCTTAGGCATTCTCCAGTTGGTCCTTTATCTTACTAACCCATCTGTTTTTACTTTGTTTTTATTCTAACAAACAACATTGCAATTAAATTTACATAAACAAAATATCTAAGAATTTAACAGTACCAAAACTAAGGTTTTCCCATCCCTCAATCACCAGGTTACATGTATGGTAAAAGTTCTCTGAAAATTACCATTTTCACAACTGCATGTGCCTGAAGCTCCTTCCTTATATTTCTTCTGCATTTATCCCTTACTCTTCCTAAGAATTTCCCAATCTTGTGTATTTTCTCTACCCCCATATCAGACAACAGTTTAATTGCCACTTTATCTTGTTGTAGTTTGTCCCGTTTTTGATCCCAAATACCATTTCTCCACCTTTTTACCATTTCACATTCTATTAGATAATAGAAAGCACCATCCACTCTCCCACTCATAATACATCCTTCTTTAAACCCAGCTGTTAATACATTGCTTTAAAATATATTCTTCATTAAACTGATTTACCCTAAACCAATACTTAAATATTTGCTCTATAACCAAACCTCTCACACTAACTTTTACCATTTAAAAGTAATTAATTTATTTATTTTCAATTAGCTCATTACAAAGTACACATGGATGAGAGCTAACCCAAGTTCCAAGCCATACAAATAATAATTGAATTCCTTATCTCGTCTATTAAATTATAAATTTTATTTCTTTTATGTAGTATAATTATGATCTATAAATTTCACAAAACTAATTTATCATACATGATTTTACTGAAGTTTATGGACCAAAGTCATTTCTTTTTTACCCTAAATAGATATCCTCCTAAACTATTTGTCTGAGATTGTTGATAAAAAATCTCAGATTACTATTGTTTATGCCACCATCAACCTTTTTATTTGTATTAATTCTTTCCTCCAGATATACCTTTTTCATTCCCTCCCCTGTAACCTTTCAATCTCCATATTCCCAATTTAAACCATGCAATTTGATCTTTATTATATTACTCAACATAATCTGTTTTCAATCATTTCCATTTTAAATAATTTCCCCACATTTGCAAAAGTTTGTTTAACATTTCAAAGTATCTTACAAAACATAAGTACTGAATCCATTTTCTCCCAACCATTCTCTATACCCCATATTTCTATAACATAACCCCATCTGGACTAACTAGTACTCCATAAATTCTCCATCCAATTAACCCTCATTATTTGTAATATACTGGGCATAAAAAAAATATATGTTACAAGGCTCATTGGTAAGTAGATGGGTACTAAGTGATCACATGTTAATAAACCCAAGTCCAGAAATGCTTTGTTAACATGCTAGCATCTCTGAAATGTGAAGGATGACATAGACAGTATGAATCACAAAAATTAGGAAAAAGGGAAACAGAAAATTGAAATACTGTAAGAAAACCGCACTGTACTGTCGAAAGCTTGGAAAGATGCCCGGCATATCTCAGATGACTCCAACTGCTACTTGAAGTTGTGCCAAAAGATCCTGTTGTATCTGCATGGAAGTCTCTACACCATGGTCTGCATGTAAGAAAAAGAAATTCAATGGTCTCGGGTCAGATGCGCAAGGGGACCAGGCTATTGGGCCTCCATGTCCAATCCAACTATTGCCAAAAGTGGCATTCAAATGGTCATGTACCGCATGATCAAAGTGCACTGAAGTGCCATCATGGTGAAACCACATTGTGTGACAGATTTCCAAAGGAAACCCTTCCAGCAACTTAGGTGGACTGCTATG
Organism: Metallyticus violacea; assembly: GCA_030762175.1. NCBI lineage: Eukaryota > Metazoa > Arthropoda > Insecta > Mantodea > Metallyticidae > Metallyticus > Metallyticus violacea. Next base: position 13,129,464 of record CM060844.1, read on the forward strand.
CATCACATAGTAACTGAAGCAGTACACTGGTAAACAATCCTGAAATAATGAATGTGACCTCTACTGCTTGTTGTAGCATTTAATGGTTTATATACTTAGTCTCCTTCATTTCGAAGGCTGTAGTGTGTAGACAAAGCATTTCTGGACCTGGGTTTATTAATAACATATGATCACATGGTACTCATCTACCTATGAGCCTTTAATATATATTTTTTTTATACCCAGTATATAATCTCCTTATCAGTTTCAAAGTTACCCTCGTAAAAGCTAACTATTTATGCTTTTTATAATGTCCTTGACTACTTTTTTTTTAACTGCTAGGTATACCAAGCCCATATCTATTTGACCATTCTCCTACACCATAGTCCATTTTTCCATTTTTGGCATGGAAGATGTGCTCTTGTTATTTTATAGAACCCTGATATATGAGGGTTATTTTTTTTTTCAACCTCTGATGGGGCATAACAAAAATATAAATGTGAATCATAAAATGGTTTTATTACTAGATGTAACTACAGTCTTTTCCATATAACACCATGAAAGTTAAGACATTTGTCATATCGATAGACAAGCTTTCCAATATCCTCTTCATAGAAGGTTGCCGCCAGTTTATGGAGATAAATCTTTATTGGGAACCCAGCGTGCACAAAGTTTTTTATAGCCCAGGTATTCTGCAACAATCATATACAGAACTGACCTTGAAATGTTTGGAAATTCCACGGAAATCATGAACACGGTCTTCACTAGTGACAGACTTGTGTCCTTTTTTTTTTAAGTCATCTTTAACCTCCCTTGTACTACTGAGGCACCATAGGCGATACCTTCATCCTTGTCCACCATCATGAACAATAGTTTGGCCTTCTTTAAATTTCCTACATTATTGATGCACAACACCTTCACTCATACAGTTTGCAATATAAACATTGTATTTTCCAATGAATTTCTACTGCACTATATCCTTCTGCCTGTACAAAACAAATGACGCTTTGCAAATCCCACTTGGCAGGGAATCAATCATGCCGGCCTTTTGAAGTGCCTGTAGCTCAGTTCTAACTGATGTGATGAACTTAGCCTTGGCAAACATTATGGTGGGGTAGTAGCACAATACACAGATCTGCCTCCTTATGCTTGTCTGGTCATGTAGCAGAGCAATCGGAGGTTCCAATGTTAATCTTTGAACACTTAAACACCCAGACCATTCATAATATAATAGTAAAGTCATAGGTACATAATTATTTTCACTCTTAAGCTTTAAAATGGCACATATCTTCACAGACCTCGACAGGTCAAATACAGAATTTTATTGAAAAATGAATATCACCATTGAATTCAGATGTAAGTAAATGACATGCAACAGAATTTTGGCAATTTTTGTTCAAACAAGTGCATTTTCCTTGTTAGCAGCATTTTATCAGAAGTTTTACTGAATGGGTCAGCACTTAGTGACCAGTTTGGACATTGTTTCATTTTAGTTGGTTTGCACATTTTGATCTGCAGCTCTATAGAATTTTATTAGCTAACTGATGAGAAATGAGGCAAACTCTCACATTTTATCAACACATAATATGCATTTTCTTTTATAGACATGCTACTAAAAGAAGTTTTCTTTGCTTAAAGAGTGATTATAATTCTTAAAATGTTTAATGTTTACTGTAAAATATGCATGCGTTACAGGGTTTTGAAACTATTTACTAATAACTTTTTTTTTAATGTTATAGTTAGAGTAAAAACTGTTTTAGTATGTAAGATCTGAAGATTAACAGTAACATTTATATTAAAAAAAAAAAAAAAAAAAAAAAAAAAAAAAAGCAAAGTATACAAGTGTTTAAGTTAGGAAAATGCAAAGATTGGTATTTGTGGCCTTCTAGAGAACAACACTGTTGAGAAACTCTTATAATAAACCATGGTTTTATATATTACGTTACATCTAGATGCTCTCTACTTAATTATTGGTATACAGGTAATATATCCTTCAGTAACAGCTGATGCAGTAGACAAAAGATTTGGTGGGAAAGGTCTATTAGATTTCAGATATACTGACATACTTAATTTATTAAAAGGGCAATTTTCAGCTAATAGAGGTACCTTTCTTCAATTTTTATAATTAAATTAATTTTATTTCTCTTTGCTGCTTATAAAATGATCTAGCAATTAGCATTTACAGGAATGTGCTGTAGTTTGGTTGGTAAAACCAAGCAAATTTTAAAAATGCTATTATATAGTTAGCCAAAGGTACTTTGCTTTTTCTAAGCCCCATTTTATTATTGATTATTTTAGTTTATTTAAAGCTTAGTAATGCTGCTGGATGATATCAAATAGAGGCTGGAGGTTCAGATAATGTTTAATGTTAATATTGTAATTAATAAAAATAAGCTTGTAGACCATGTAATAAATGTTTTGTGTTTTATGTGCATGTTGCTGTATGTAAGAGAAATTTGCTTGTGCTGCTCTCTCAAGCTTGTGCATGAAATGTAATAGTGGTGGTTAGGTGAGAATTTAAGCAAAGAAAAAAAAAAATAACACATTAAGAAGGCTTTCTTACAGAGAATTTGCTAATAAGATAAAGCTATAAATCCTACCTTTCACAAACATTATATTGTCATGTCAAATACTTTTGGAGAAGCTAAATTAATGCATTTTTTTCTTTTAAAGCAAGATAAAACAATTAACTAAACATTAATTTATTTTAAATTTAATAATGAAACAATTGGAGTTTGCGCTTTGCTAAAAGCATGCATTTAAATCTTAAGCAGTACATTTGTTTAATGAATTTTAGGTATGTGCATTTGTTTTTGATTTGGGAGGTTCAAATTGTTGAAACAATAATATTAAAAAATACTGCATAAAACAGAAAACTACTTTCAATTGCCGAGATCTACCATCCTTTGATACTAAATATCCACTTTAATAGTTCTGTTTCATTGACCCTCATCATATATATATATGATATGATATTTGGGTGAAGTGTACTGGGGTTTCTCCTCACACATAGGCAGTGCAAGATGAGATTCTGGATATATTTGCACAATATTTTGTAATATTACTTCTAATTCTGAAGATATTGAAAAAAAGGACTTGGCCATCTGCTGCATAGCACTGGTGCTCTTGGCAATGTGTAATTAAAATCCACTTTTTTGCAAAATGTCAATCAGCTTATATAATGTTAACTGTAATAGAGTAACCTAAAAGACATAACTTGAGCGTGCACTCTTAAATGAAAGAAATGAGTATCAATATTCAAGTATATAGTGAGAATAGGTTGTTTAATGCTAGGAAGGTTCAATTGGGTAATGAAGGAAAAGAAAAAAGGAAAGTGGTTGCAAAATTGTTTGGGATAGCAAGAGATACATTGAACTTTGTGATAAATTCGGCAGAGAAAATTCTCTTTGGGCTAGAATAGGAGTTAAGAGAATTAAGGGGTTTAGATAAAACTGATCATTATTCCATTGTGTGTGAAATAGATAATGGTTTTCATTGTATATAAATTTTGAACAAATCAAATAATGGAGATGACAGGTGTGGCAAGGAAAATGGAAAAAATTATAAGAGGAAATATTAATTAGGAAGAGTTTGGGAATAAAAGGAGATAAAAATATAAAACTAATGGGCACCTGTTTAGGTAAAGTTAAAGAGAAATGGTGGAGAAAGATTAGAGAGTGTAATAAAGAAGAAAATTTAAGTATAGAGAAATAGAAAACTTAATGATATTAATATTAGGTAAGAAACTATTAACATATATAATGTGGGTGGGTTACCAGTACATCCCACAACCGGGGTTTATTATTTATTTATACCTCCAAGATGAGAATATAAGTTATAAATTAAGATGAATTTTGAAGGTCAGACACCATGAATGATTAAGGAATAACTGAATAAGTGTAAAATTTATCAATAACATATTATTTGTATTGAATTCCAGAAAATTATGTATAGGTAAAATTAAAGAAATTGTTACTCTATGAAAATATATTAGTGAAATAAACTCATTCATTAAAACTTAATGATGTAACACAATCACTCAAACAGGAAGTACTTGATATTACTGTATGATTTAGTTGAATTAAACACTGTTAATGCTTCACTTACTTGTCTTGATATATAGAACTGGTTTTGAGAACATTTTGTTATCATCAGCTTGGCTAAAATTTAACTGTCGGATAATTCGTTAAGCTTTGGGACCGTTGAATTTTAGCCAAGCTGATGATAACAAAATATTCTCGAAACTGGTTCTATATTTTATAGATAAGTGAAGCATTAAGAGTGTTTAGTTCAACTAAATCACACAGTAATATCAATATGATTGGTTTCACTGTGCAAGTTCCAATTAACATTTTAATTAAAAAGGAAGTTCTTATTGAAATTGTGAACCATCACATTTCCAAGCATTTTTTTGCATTGGTTATCAAATTAAGCATTACTTGTATATTCCTTTGAAAAACTATGGAGGAAGAAATGTATTGTACTTAATTAAATGCATGGATAGGTAGGCCCTGTCCAAGGCCGCAAATAAGTGAAAAATATAAAATATATTCATCAGTTTAACCAAGCTTGCTGTCAGTACATCATTGCCCTAGACATACACTGCTGGCTGGCCTGCTAACACTCCATTCCCTGCACAGTTGGATGCGCGCCCATTCTTAAGCATCAAGATAAATCAGATGAACAGGCAAGGTTAATTTATTCTGCAAGTTAAAATTGTGACTGTGGCTTGCTTTGCTTACCATTTCGAAGATCATTTGAAAATGTTTTTTGTACTATGAGACAGGTGTTGCAGCTTGTGAAAGTGTGTCATAAATAATAATTGCAGTGCACTAGGTCTGAAGATCAAGTGAACCACAACCCTGCACTAATTACTCTTTCACTAAATATGTCTGTAGCCGCATCCAAAGACACCCAAGCTGTATAAGCTGATTCTTGTTTTATAAAGTTGCAACGAAAGGAAATAGTGTATTCTGTAGTAAATTGCACCATAGCTCATGCATTCACAATGAGCAGCATCACAGATGCTTCTCCACTGATTACATTGTACTTGAATGGCTAATCTTTCTCCAAACACTAGCTGTTAGTGTGCTCATTGTGCATGACCATGGAGCTGTACTGCACAATAGCAAGCCCATTTAATCTTATGACACTGCAGTGCATGATAGCGCTTCCACTTAATCATACAAAATACCCTAGGAAAAATTTGAGTGTTCTCTTGATATAATTGGTTTCTATTATTTATACCTGTCATCTTAGATTTATTTATTGCCTTATGTATGGTGCAAAAGCTTGGAATCCTGATTCCAGGGAATTTACTTCAAATCAACCCTAACTTCTTGTCAACAAGTAACAAATTGCACATGGAATTCTATGTTGATTGGAGTCATTTCATTAGTTCAAAACACACTAATGCACCAAGATAGCTTAAGCAGCCATGTTCAAGGCTATCACAAGAGCACCAACACTATTCAGCAGCTGCACACCAAGTAGATGATAATGCTACTACTAAGCATCCATTTTATTACAGTAAAATCTCTCGTATCTGGCAACCAAGGGACAAAGCCAGTGTCTGATAACAGATTTTGCCAGATAACAGAAAAATACTTAAATAGGTTATGTATAGACATACTGTATAACATTTTTTCCTTGCACAAAATGAGCATTTTCATATAAATTTTTAAAATTTAAATTTTAAAATACAAACTTTATTTCCAGTACTTAACACTGTACATTAATCCATTAGTTCATAATTAAATATACATACTAAAATCAAAGACATTTTTAATTGGTGACTATATAATGTTGAAATTGGGATGGCCAACATCCTAACTGATTGCAACTATGAAGATGAAATTGTAGCATGCAATAATTCTTCCCTTAATTATGTCCTACTCACACCCTTTTCCATTTTATCCAACAGCTTCAACTTATGTTTTAGCATAAAAGCATTTTGCTTGCACTTCACAGAATACACCATGCAGCCACAGGATAGTTTACTTTAGGTACTCTGCATAGGTGTGGGGTGTGCAATTGCCATGTCATGCTGGCTGCTGTAATACTTTGAAGTGTGAAGCCATGTCTTGTTGGTATTATCACACTTGTTACTGTGAAGTCACCCTGCATCCATCAATCTGTGAAGCTATTTAAAGCCAATGAAAATTTCACCAAAATGAATAAATTAAAACTTTTTTCTTCTTTATTTTTTCTCATTGAAAAATGCCATTGTTTTGGTATTATCGGTTATTTTGGGTGTCAGATAAGAGGGATTTTACTGTATATGCAAATTCTTTTAGTACATGTTTTAAATAATTTATTCTGTAATGCTTTAGCTTTAATAAATTGTCATCTTTTGACATATAGCAGCATTGAACAAAATATAAATAATGTTTTAAAATAATTTTACTTCACTTGCTTAAATTATTTTTGTGAAGAATAATTTTCAGAATTGCCATTGAATATTGTATAACTTAAGATGGGAATACACCACATAAACTGCAGTTGCAAACATCACTTTAGTTAAGGGGTGAGCAATTAACAATTGGAGCAAACATTCTAGCTTCTGATCAAACATAAATCAGATAGTGGGGAATGGCAGATGGAGATGTAACTATTGCAAGTCTTTTTTTTTTTCTCATAATTTTAAGCATCCTTATAAAGAAAAAATAAAGAAGAAAACAATTATGTAATACAATTTTTTTCAGAGTAGCACCCAATTCACATATAGTGGATTTAGGAAATGAATCACAGTAATTTCAAAACATTGTGTGTCAGCAGTAAATTGAATTCCTGTTGTGCAGCGTTAGTTACAAAATTAGTAAGAAGAGTGGAAGTTTTCTAATATCTGTGTTCAGGAAAGACCGACAATAACTTAATTTGCATATAGGTATGGAGCACAAAGAGCAGTAGAAGCTTACTAAAAATAACAGGAGAGTAAGTGTAGGCATATTACAACACAATATAAACAGTTTGAAGTCTGTGGTCCCATACACCTGTCCTTAAATCTAGAATATAGTGAAACTCCATATTGCCATGTTCACAGGTATATCTTAAATTTTTTCCCACCAGGGCAGCTCTGTTTATTTTTCATAATTGCCAACCATTATTTAATTTTATGTTCAGCCAATTTATGTTTATGAAAAGGAGGTGAGCAGGGGATGTCAAACCCAGTAAACCACTGGGTCCTCTGGTTTTTAGGATTCAACCAAGGTTAGGTTTAGGCTATTTTATGTACTGTTGTCTTTACTTTCCTGCCCATTTCTTTACAGAGGAAAATAGGAGCCGTACAAGTCTTTTGTGCATGTACAGCTCAATGTGTATACTACCTTTCCTTCAAAACATCTTCGGTCTCAGTTGTCAGAGAATAATTCTTATGACTGTATTGAGGAATTTCAAGTTTTGACGAGCTTCTTGCAGACTCCTCATAAGAGAAGGAGCTCTTTGGCTATCCACAGGGGTGGATAAATAAATAATATTTTCATTGTGATAGGTTTTTAAATATTTTGTTCCATTGACCCTACGGTAAAAGATGCAAGGAGTGGTTAAGCACTTATACAGGGTGAGCACTGTATCGCCCTGAGAGTTTGAGGAGGAGTTGCTAGCACAAGGGAACTAGGGGACCAGCAAGTCAGATAACAGTATATGAATATTGTACTTATGAAGCTGTTGACAATGGAGTGGTAATATATCCTAAACTTAGGTATTCATTTTTTTCACACTAAACTCCACTTACATAAAAGTAAGATGGTTTTCGGGAGAATCTCTTCCATCTTCAGTTGCTCACCAAACTGTCGTTACTTGAATCACATGCAGAAAACTACATAAAAAATAGAGTTATAATCCCATTCCACATAAGTATGCAGTATTTCACAGTTGGGCACACAGATTGATGAATATTCTACTCACAGAAGCAGAGTACAAAATAGAATACAAACAAATAATAAAGACAGCTATAATCAATGGTTACAACAAAGACACAGTGATAAAAGTTATCAATAAATCTAAAAGACAAAAGGGATAAGGGAAGTTTCCACACTGAAAAACACAAAAGAAGAATACAAATTCAAAAGTTTCACCTACCATCCAATTTACCATAAGTTCAAGAAAAAAATTTTTTTTTTCAAAGAACATGGAATAATGTTAGCCCCAAAGAACAGATACAACATCAAGAATTTATTACGTTACACAGTAAAAGACCCCATATCAACAGAACAGAAATCAGGAATTTACAAAATAAAATGTGCAGATTGTGAGCAGAGGCAAAACAAGAGAAATTTGGAAATTCGGAGGAAAGAATATTTTAGGAATATTCAGTTTAAGCAGGTGGATAAATCAGAAGTAGCAGCTCACTTTTGGACCAAAACCATGAAATAAAACCGGAAATTAAGCTGCTGAAACATCTTCACAACCCATTGGAATTATCCACTTGGGAAAAGGAAAAAATTTTTATGTTAAAAAATAGAGAAAACCTAATGAATTTCGAGTTTCCTTCTATGGATGAACTCAGCAATTTCTTACTTCAACCAACAGAGGCCACCACAGAAACATCCGGGTGTCCAGCCATTGTTTCGAGTAACGGTGGTTCGGTGAGCAACTGAAGATGGGAGAGATTCTCCAGAAACGTGTCTTACTTTTATGTAAGTAAGTGGAGTTTAGTCTAAAAAAATGAATACCCAAATTTAGAAACAGTATATGAATTGATAAGAATTCCATTTTTGGTAATTGTTATGCTGGTATATTTATTTGATCATATATTGTACTCTTCTTTCATTTCCTTTTGATATTTCTGTACAGTGCTCTTTCATCAACTATTTTCAACATTCACTGTATTCACATGCACTATTCATTCCTAGCTATTCTGCCTCTATTTCCCTTCACCATATGGTTGAAGAAATTTGCCTTCATTATAATAATAAATATATTGCTGTCAATAGGCTTGTGTACACAAGTTTCAGACATTGTCAAAATCTAAGAACACTAGTTTAAATAATTCAGCTTTAACACTTACCCCTCCTACTGTGCACAGCTATCTAGTACATTTCTTGCTGTTGGTACAACCACAGTGTCATTACACTATGTTGCCATTTCTCCTCTTTGATCTGATTTCAGCTATAAAATTAGATGCATATTTTCTGGGTGGTGTGTAAGTTAATAGCTTTCAGCATTAACTTCATCTCCTAATAATGTTTATACTCGCTCTCCTACTCTCCTATTATTTTAGGAAGCTAAAACTTCTGCTTCTGCTACCAATATGCAAGTTTCAGCAATTTTTAAATGTTGTTTTTGTGTGTGTGTGTGCGTGCGTGCGTGCGTGCGTGCGTGCGTGAGAGACAAGTTTTATATCTAATAAAGTGGGAATAAATTTAATGCACAGATCAGTTTTAATAATAGGAAAACAAATTATGTTCCCACTACAGAAGTGGTGTGTCTTATCACATGCCAGTAATTGAAGCAGTACTGTATAGTAATGCAATAAATTAGATGCTTTTCAAAAGGGCTGCTCTCTGAAAATGCAATATATAAGCAAAAATTTTAAAAATTTAAATATTTGTATTTGTATTTGTATTCTTATTCTAATTCCACTTATATGCTGATGACCTACAACTCTATAATTAACTGCCCCATAATTTGCTGAATGACTACATGACTTTAGTTTACAAACATCTAACCTCCCTGTCTTCCTTTAAGCTCAGAATTTTGGACTAAAACTAAATCTACTTGAATCACAGATTGGGACACAAACATGCACTATGTAAAATAAACTGAATGGCATACCTCTCATCATGATAAACAAGTGTCATTAAAACCTGGATTTACATCATCTGTCAGTCCCGGTGGTCTAATGGTAACCATATTTTCCTCGTAGACCCAAGATAATTGGTTCAATCCTGGCCAGGGTTGATGGATTTTTCGGGCATAAAAATCCTAAGTATGGCTTCCTTTGGAAGGGAAGTAAAGCAGTCTGTTCCATGATTTAGATTTAAGACATACAAAAGAATCTCAAGCCTGAAAGAAGGAGCTCTGAGCAAAATTTATCAGCCATTGTACACCTTGAATTTATTGGGATGCCAAGGACCTGAGATAGAGCATCCATAAATAAACCAAATCAACAATTAACCTCATCATTTCAAAAATAAATTCATCATATGCTTTGATTATTGTGATGCCTTGTTTCCTAATTTCAATATTGGACAGATCAACAGATTACAAGCATCCATAACTTCTGCATTCATTTTATGTTTTACGCCTATGTATCTGATCATGTGCACTATGCAGTAAATTGTGAGGACTTCTGAAAGAATGTAGAATTTTCTACTACCTCACAATCCTATTTAAAATTCTCTGTACCTCCATCTCTCAATATATTGTTTCTCACATTGTGTACTTGTCATTACTAGTACCTTGGAATATGATTTTACTATATATTCATCACCAAACATTTCTATTTAATGTCATTATTCAGCATGTCGCTTCCTAGAATCTGAAATTCTTTAAGCACAGCTTAAAATATCATCTCTTCAATTCTAGAAATCACAATGGTTAGATTCTCATATCATGTTCTCCTCACCCTCTTCCTCTTGCATTAAAGAACAAGTAGAATTGAAATAGTACTATCTCTGTCAGTATATTAACTTCATTACATGAATAAATATTTATTATTTCTACACATTACAATTACAGTTTTACAATATTTCCATGATCCTCGAGTGCTTGTTAATTCAGGATCCTATACAACTAACATCCTGGTTGTGTACATGGATCCTACCTTACTCTTAACTATACATATTATCAAGTGAACTTTACAAATACTTCCCTAAAGGTGATCTTCTTTCATCATTGTTCTTGCCCATGCCATTCCCTCCTTACCTATTTTGTCACAAACAAACCTCAATATATTTTTCCCTGCCCTGCTCTTTCTTAAAACTCCTATGATATATCAGAGCACTTTTATCTCTTAGGCTATTAAATATTTCCTGTTTCTTTATATCATCAATCCTTTCTTTAGCTTTATTCCATGTGCCTTTTCCATTTTGTGACTTTATAAACTATCCAGCTCTCCCAAACCAATTTCTCTTACAATTTCCTTTAATCTTCCTAGCCATTTTCCTTTTTCTTGCACCCCCAAGCAGTCTTTGAAAATATTTCCATCCTCGAATGATTTTATCCTCTGCCAGTATTTTATTGCTAGACCTTTTCCGCCCCCCTGCATAGTTCCATCAGGGCTACTCTATTGGGTGCAGCTCTAAGTAATCCCAATCTCAAACTTCATTATAACTACATATTTATGGAGAATAAATTTATATTAATTTTTTGTAGACAAAAAAAATTCACTAAACATTGCAAATGAAATAGCAACAGTGAAAGAAATTGCAGATTCGTAAAAAGGGAAATTGAAACAAATAGAGACCAGGTTGGGTTGAATCTAATATCTTGCATCCCTGGTTCATATGATACTGTAGATGATTTCATGCTGTAAAATGCTTTCTGATGAAAGCATACAACACAACTCCAGTTTACTGGACAGTTGGTAGTTCATAGCACTGTGCTGAAGTGGATTTAAACATATCCAAGCTTCAAGAGTCAAAATATTTTTTGCCTTAAGGTGTACATCAACACTTTTAAAATTGTTTCATAAATAAAGCGTAACATTAAAAAAAATTATATCTCAACTTTTAATGAGACTGAAAACTCATGATCTTAAGTTGATAAAGTGACTGAGGTTAGTGCACTACTAACAGGGTTGAATTTGCTAGTTTGTTACGGGAATTATGAACTTTCCACATTAGAGTGGTCATGACTTAATGAGTGTGCAAATTTTCTGCCCACATTTGTAAAGCATTTTTATATTTGTTTTAAGATAATAGATATATGCCTTAATTGCTAAAATTCACAATAACATGATTTTAATTTAATGGAAATTGTCACAATGAAATGAATTTATTATGTAAATTTGATAGAAAATCACACAAATTTAATTAATTTTTTGCCAAATTAATTGGACATGTTTCAAGAGCTTTTGCCTTCATCAACAACATAGATTCACAGTGACTCTCCAGCATGATGTGCAGATGTCTGTATATTTTATTAATTTGGTAATGAAGTTATTGCTGTTTGGAAGTTCAAAGTTGTTAATGATTTTTACTATGTAAAATTCTTGATTGTTTACCTGGCAGAATTCTTTCTTTGTGTTCGATTTCAGGAGGATCTTTAAGATGTATTTGTGTACTGGAATTTGTGTATTATCTTTGAATATTTTCTGAAATTTTTGGTGTGTCCATGGATGGAATGTAAATTTGTTGTATGCTCTCCTTTGTAACCTTTCTGTGTAGTGATGTGTCTTTTATTTGCTTTTTTTTCCCCTGAATTTCTGTATTTTTTGTTGAACAGATATTGTATAAAAATCGTAAATGATGGCAGTATATACTGAAATTTGGCATATTCAGAAAAGAATATACCTATGAGCGGTTACATTAAAAGCAGTTTTGCCTTCAGATTAATAAAGCTTCCAATAAGCAAGACAGAATACAACACTGAATACCAAAAATCTTACATAATGTACAGAAAAATGGCTATACAATAGATTTGGTCAACAAAAAATAGAAAAATTCAGAAAAAAAAATAGAAATAAACACACTATCCTACTGAAAGGCAACAAAGGAGAACATATGTACAAGATATGTACATTCAGTTCATGGGCACACCAAAAATTTCAGAATATATTCAAAGATATTATTTTGGACCTAGTAAACAAATACAGCTTGAAAATCTCCTGAAATCCAACACAAAGCAAAATTCCACCAGACAAACAATCAGGCTTTACAAATCAGTTGCAAATATTGCAATAAGAAATACATAGGAAAAACAAAAGAAACATTTCTGTACATTTCAAAGAATACATGAGAAATTTAAATAAAAAATACAGAGAAATCTACAATGGCATGCAATTTCTAGCATGGAAATCATGATTTCCAATATGAACCAAAACTTTTAAAAGCCCATCAGAAACTAAGAGTTTATTGAATGGGAAAATATATTCATTAACAAAAACAGAAAATTTGTAAATTATAATTAATCTGTCGTCTAACACACACTGACTCATGCCATATTTAAAAGTAAGTGAAGCATAAGAGTGTGTTAGATGACAGATAAATTATAATTTACATTTAACAAGTTTTACTGTGTGAGTTCCAACAGAATTTTTTAAAAATGTCTTATTTTTCAAAAGTTCTTAAATGAAAGAAAATTTGGTTAACTTTGATCTTTTGGATAGCAATAACCTCATCATCAAAAACAAAATCTACGAGACATGTACATACTATGCTGTACAGCTGGCAATGAATTCATGCTGATGACTACTACAATAGCCCTTGAAACATGTTCAAGTAAAAACATTAGTGAAATTTGAGTGCTTTCCTAATAGAGTTACATAATTACAATAGTATGCTTAAAATGCAAGATTAATATATAAAGTTGTGTAAAAAATTAACAATGTTTATAATTTATTTATAAAAATAAAGAAATATAATAGTATATCATATGCTAAATGTGCTAAGAGAATTGAGAACTACATTTTTTTCTGCTGGTTCATTTAGCATGAATCTTGGAGGACTGGTCGGAAAAATAATAAAACAGGATTTCTCTATCCATATAGGAGGATGAAATATGCACACATTCTTACGTTTGATATTATAATTAAATGTACTGAAATTATATATGCAGCATTTTCAAAGAATACATTCAGGAAAATGCCTCATATTTCTCTTAATGTGTAATTATTTCCAGTTTAAAGGCCAGTAATTTACCACTACTACAATAGATTCCTTAAATTCAGGGCAGCACTCTTTTTTATGTGCGAATGTTTTCCTGCCATTTCAGTTTTGCAAGGAAAAAAAAGTTATTGTTTTAAGCTGCTGGATGTGCCATAGAATTGGAACGATTTACTAATGAATATGTAGTGCATGTTTGCAACTCTTTGCCTGTAGGATGCCATTGCCCCTGTCCTTAACACCCTCTCCAACCCTTGGACAACACTGGGGAGGCATTCTGCACATCAGCTCCTCAGCATGTAGCATTGTTTCTGTTTCCCTTAACCAGCTGTAATATTCTCTGTTTGCAATTAATACTTTCATATAATGTTGCATATCTAGAGTTTTTTTTTTTTATTAGAATATCCATTGTTAAACTTAAGGATCTTAATTTTTGTTTTTAAAAAATAAACAAGATCCACCTATTTCTAAATATTTAAATAAAAAGTAATAGAGATATTATAAATTGATATTGTAGTTTTCTAGCACACAGCATTCAAATACAGAACTAATGGGAGAAATTTCTCATTTTCCCTACAAGAGAATATGTAGTAATGAAAAATATTGTGGTAAAAGGCATTCTCCTGTTAAATTCTAGTAGTATGCTCTGAAATATGGTTTATTTTCAGCATTTGTTTTTGATTTGTGAATATTTGTTTCATCAAAGCAATTAAAAAACTTTGTACACTATTGAATTTTAATTACTGCAGAGCTAAATATGGTGAAGAATGCTTTGCAAAGTAAAATATATCACAGTGAAACACAACACCCAGAACAAGAAAGGCATATGCATGAATATTTAGTTTTAAGAAAAATGCATTCAAAGGTGCACAGTGTTTTTCTCTCAACAAGACATATGTGCCAAGTGAGAAATTTGATTTTTTTTTTTTTTACTTGTTACTACAGGGTATTCCATAAAAATTATCAATACTATACAAAAGAGACAATTTAATTGATTAATTATTCAAAATTAGATTTTATTGTGCTGCATAAGATAAATCATGACATTTTCAATGGAAAAATCATTATTTTCAGAGGCCTACAAACCAAATAAAGTCATAATAATGAAAGGTGGTCTATAGTACATACTACAGTAAAAATGAAAAAAAATTGATATGTTGGTGGATACACCTGTTCTATTCAAATGGCAGCATATACAGTTTCATGCTCTTGAAACTTTGAAATAATTTATGGTTTATTTGGGAAAAATCTGAAAATATTTTAAAATGGAGCATATGTTTGCATTAAATTTCACATTACTTTGCTCTATTCTTGCTGCTTTCCCGTTGTTCCCTTAGTGAAATTTAATATTTATATACAGAACACTTATGTTAGAATAATAAGTTATGAAGATGAGCAACATCTCTAAATCTAAATTTTTTTTTTTACTGAACTTTCATAAGATTATTTAGAGAGAAAGAAAAGATGCTGTACATATTAGGAAATTTATTTATTTATCTATCTTGTCCATGAATGGAGGACATTAGTACAATTTCGTATAAATTTACATTGGAATGGCTTTTTCTGGCAAAATGCAACCTTCTTTTCATGGGTTTATGGTTGTCACAAGTTCTCAATCCCCAATATGATTAGAAGAGACCTGCAACTATCATTGAACAATTGGCACACTACTGGCAATTTCCCCATTACCCCCCTGAGGGTTACTTTCCATATCATGGTGGAAAGTTTTGCATGGGCTAGAACTGGAGCTATAAATTTAAAAGCATTAAAATATGATAAAGGTCTAGAAAAATGTCCAATGTATGTAGAAATTAGCAAAGATTGTTTATTATACTGTAAACAACAAAGTTATGGAGAGAACAGACATGGCAGTCAAAATGGAATAATTGAAATTAGGGATTATTAATTAGAAAGGTTTTAACTGTAAAAGCGAAAGAATGTAAAAATTGTAGGGAATTGTTTGAGCAAAGTTAGAGAGAAATGGATAAGAATGATTAAGAGGAAGATAGAGGGAAATGTAATCTTAGAGGTATAATAGGCTAGAGAAATATAAATAGGGATAGGGTAATACAGTAATAAATATGATGGTCATCAATACACTAATATCCTGTAGGGGACCAGAACATAGGCAAGCAATTTTAGAAAGCAAACATATAGAAGAGATAAGTAACAATATAATTTTAGTTTAGATCTTATTTTATACTAGATTGAATAACATGAAAATATAATTGAATGATGGTTGTTGAAATAAATGTGAATACAAATTAGTGTAATAGTACATTAATAAAGAGAATGTTTTATTAGGATAACTGGGCTCTGGTCTCTTAGAATTCCAGTACTGATAAAACAGAGTCTGGGGTCCAGTAGCAGTTAAAAAAAAAGTTATAAAGGTTATAAATTAGTGTATTTTTTATATAAAGTAATTTGAGTATGTTATTATGTAGTTTGTGGGATGTGTTTTCAACAAATTTCAGTTTCTATATAATGGAAGCCTGGTGCTGGTTGTGGAGTGTTCAACAACTCTTTCTCCTCTTGCCAATAAGTAAGTAATGCTTATGCATTTGGCCATCTGGATTATTAGGTACTGAGCCCTGCTATCACAACTAGGTGACATTCCCTATAGGAACAGCTTGCAAAGTTGAATATCCACTTGTTGCAATATACTTAGAAATATAAACACAAGTGGCCAAAATCATTAAGGTTCGATCTCGTGAGGTGGGAGGTCTGGGGCTTGATTTCCACCAGGATTATTCCTGTGATTTATTTTATTTTATTTTTTTTTTAAGCTTTCCTCAGTTCTCATAAATTGCAAATTACACAGAGGTACCCTAAACTTAAACGTGAAATGCTTCCTTTCTTTAAAAAAAAAAAAATTGTTTCTCATTTCATAGTTTAATCTCAAGTATCATCATTGATCATCCCCTGTGGTGCCTTAGTAATAATAATGGGCATTAAATACTATCCATAAAAAAAGTAATTGAGAAATGAAGCAGACACACTGTCAAGAATAGGTAACTCATCCACCCATAGACCCTCAGAAAACCAATCTTCTGCTCTGTTAAAATACTCATAAAACAGCTCTACAAACAAAAAAGCAAAAAACACCATAGAATCTCTAAAGAAATGAAATGAGAGAAATGTGATACCAGACACCGAGAAAGTCAGCAGCAGCAGCCTTTAGACTAATTTCAGGCTATGATTATATGGCAAAGTACTTCTACAAAATCAGGAAAATGATTCATTTGCCCGTTGTGAGATTATATGATCTCAGAAAGAGTTCAATTCTTCTGAATGGAACCATTTCTTAAGAATATTTGAGTATAAGAGGACAAATGGCTTCATTAACAAGTGTGCAGCATTAGAAAATTCCTGGTAGGTGTCTTCAAAATACCAAAATTACATATTGAGTGTTTGGTTGTATGTTGTTGCTTCAAATCAATTTCATTTTTGTAGTAGATGGAACATGCTTGCAACCCCTCCAGGGTTCTCCTCTTGTTGGAGTGATCTAGCTGAACAAGTTATGAAAGGGTTGTTTTGAGTATGTTACAGGATTTATGGGTAAAGCTGCTACTTTAATTATGCTTTTATTGCTTTGCCTTGTGGAACAATTTAATGGACCTGGGAGGAAGGGGATAGAAGGAATAGAACTATAAAGTAAAATTCTCTATTTACATAAGTAAATAAATCAAATTAAACTCATATTCATAGAAGGCAAAAATTGTCGTGTAAATAAACAAAAAAATAATATGTATCTGTTAAATGTTTTCTCAATGTTAGAGTTTGGAATCTTAGAACATTTTACTGCAATAGTGGACATACTAATGTTAAAGCTCTTTATCCAACCCTCAATTTGTATATATTATTCCACCAGTTTAAGATGTTCTGTTTGTCTCATGCTAAGGATGAAAGCAATCATTGTAGTTACTTAAACTCTGGTGTATGAGAACTTGCAACATGAATAACATTTGGAAAGGCATTCCTAAAGTAAACATGCTTAATATCAGACCCCAGAAATTATTAATCTAACTGATGTGAAAAGTCTGAAACAAATGGAACAATTGAGTAAAATCATGTGATATATGTCATAACTAAACACTTGTATTGCTTCACTTACTTGTGTAATATTTGGAACCGGTTTCTAGGACCTTCGTCTTCATCTTTGGCCAAGGGTATGACTGGTTGCAGAATCCAACGGCTCTATAGAGATGAAGCCCCTTCCTGATGGTGTTTTAAGTACATAATGGAATGGAAGGAAGTACATAATGGAATCAAAGGTTGGTTTACCTGTGAAATCAAAGGTAAAAAACACCAATTTTAAGTACATAAAAACACCATCAGGATGGCGCTTCATCTCCACAGAGCTGTTTCTGCAACCAGTCATACCCTTGGCCGAAGATGAAGACGAAGGTCTTCAAAACCGGTCCCAAATATTACACAAGTAAGTGAAGCAATACAAGTGTTTAGTACGACATATATCACATGATTTTATTCATATGACTTGACTTCACTGTGTTAGTTCCATGTATTTTTTAAAAACAAGTTTCTTTCTTTTTTAAAAAATGTTTTAATTAAGTGGAACATTATTATACTAGTTATTTTTGTATGTATTCCAGTTGCAAAATGAATGTTCACACAGTGTAGCACGTATATTATATGCATATTGGATTTTTATAGCAAATATCTTTGCTTCAAAAATTCCAAAATACATGTTGATTGACATATGTGATCATGGTATATAAATCACTGATCCATCCTTAAGTCAGTTCTGGTGGTGTAGTGGTAACCATACCTGCCTCCTAAACCCAAGATTGTGGGTTCAAACCTGGCCAGGATCGATGTATTTTTTTGATGTAAAACTTCTAAGTATACTTTCGGAAGGGAAGTAAAGCCATGGATCCCATATCATACATTTATGGCACGAAAAAGAACCTCAAGCCTGAAAAAAGAGGCCTCTGAGCAAAACTTGTTGACCATTTTGCGCCCTGAATTGAATAGGATGCTGATGACCTCGGATGTTAAAGAGCGTCCATTAATAAACCAAATCAATTAACTGATCCATCCTTATCTTATGGCGAAGAGGCATGTCATCAAATTATGCACTCCAGAAGCATATTGCAGAGCAAGTCTATTCCTGGCATACTTTTAAAGTTTTTACACTTTCAAAATGCACTGTATACATTGAAATTCTTTTAATGCATTTTAGCATTAAACATCTCTATCACTCATGTGATGGGCTTTCTCTACCATTGCATTCAAGTTAATGAAGTGTTTTGCTTGCAGGAAAACTTGGTCTCCTGTCATGTTTTATTTGGCATATTTCTGCAAGAAGTTATTGAAGAATATATCCCAACAGACTACATAATGCTACACTCAGTTATACATACTTTACTAATCCATCACAAAATAAAATCTAAAAATAGAATAATACTTATCATACTTATTTCCTCCAGATATTTTCTTTCTAGAGTTGCTTGTTTACATTCTGATCCCAATACACACGTAAATATTGTATTATTAAGAATGAAACTTTAGAAAATATTGAGCAGCAGATGATGTATTAATTTAACAAGCTGCCATGAAATGGAGAGGGGAAGCAACATTATGAGAAGTATTGATTGCACATTGGATATGACATATACATGTGAAATATTAAAGCTAGTTTTATCACACTTAAACATGTCTGGAATGACATGATTGCAAACGAGATAACACTAGAACGTTGATATTGCACTTTATTCGTGTTGCACATTTTCCTTGCACACACACCTTTTGCATGTGGGGAGCTGATGTGGATGGAGGTTTGGAGGGGCCGGCTCTGTTGTTGTGTTGCCAGGCTGAGCACGGACACTACTCCTCGCAGATGGCGGACCCGAGTCGAGAAGAGGAACAGGTGACACTCCTGGGCGAGGAGGGCCTTCGGGCAGGTGGACAAGCCCTCAAGTTAGGGTAACTACCATATCTTCTACTTCCCATTAACACATATCTCGTGCAAAGCTGTACAGTTTTTAAGTTTTTATTTTTAAGGCATATAAATCAAAAAGAAAATGTTGTTAAAATAAAAAAAATGTTTATTAAATTCTGAAGGAATAAAGATATCATTGCTGTTTTATATAAACTGAGAAAAGCTTGAAAATAAATTTTAAAATTCAATGGCTGTAAAGCATTTGATCTCTTAATACAGTAGTAAAATTCAAAAACCTAATTAGAATTAAGGATTGTTCATAACTATAGGCTGTATGATTTAAGCAAAATTTATGGTATTGTCTTCATATTTAGCATCTTAAGAGCTAGCTTTTTTTTTTCTTTCCATAAATGTGATGGATTTATTAATTAATCTAAGTGAACTGAGCATAGATTTTGCATTTAACATGTCACAAATCATGTGGTTTATGGAACAACTGTCTCTCTGAGAATATTGTATTTACTTCATACATTAAAATACAACAGCTGTGAACAGAATACATATCAAAAAAATTATTTTTTTTCTGACATTACGTGCATTGCAACAAAAAATCATTCAGAATGTTGTTGGCCAGCTTTTAGGGTGTGTATATATATAACTAAAACTGTTTATATAAACTGAAAGATCATATTTCTACATACTACTGGAGTGTTTTGTATTTGCTGAAATCCGTTTTGGATATGTACTGTCAGAATGTCAACAACCAGTACAGAAGTTGCATAAACTTAAGGACTTTAAATGTTCACTGATAAAAATTCATTAGATTCAAATTTGGTAATTGAGAAGACAGTGAGTGAATCCTTTGTGACCAAAGATGGTCATTATTTGAAATGTGATTGTTATAATTGAAGATACTGTTACAGTAAAGTTAGCCTCGTCAGCAAACAAAACTATCACGAAGTATGTTGCTGTAAAATGCATTGACAGAGTTTTCTTTGTGGTCAAAAGTCTGCTGCTTAAGGTCTTTACATCCATTGATGTTGAAAAGGGTACAGAAAGTTTTCATGTAGAATATTCCAAATAGTCAATTAACGACTTTTCTTAATGAGTTTTTCATATATAATGTGATAGTTTTTGTCCATGTTACAAAGAATTCTTTCCTCAAGCTCAAGGTTTCATGCCATTTTTGTTATCTCAGCATTCAAAACCCTCTTCTCAAATGATTCTGTCTCTCACAAGTGTTGCCAAATTCATGAGAATGTTCTTGCCTGTCATAAAGTCCATGAGCTCCTAATGCAAGACCATAGCTGTACATATCTGAAATTTTACACACCAATCTCTTTCTTGTGATTTCTTCACTCAGTAGTGTAATTCAGGCAATTTGTGCCCATTCATCTGACCAGTTAAAATTATTGCACCTTACTGAATTTAAATTTAGCGAGAAGATAACTTTTTAACAGAAACTTTTGCTACTCGTATTATAATGAATGTTGCAGTAATTTAAAATTACTATACATAACTGTAAAATGATGTTGCATGGTAATTTTACTTTATTTGACAGATTATAAACATATTTAAAACTATTTTTGTATTAAAGTTGAGAAGGTTGCAATAATTATTGAAGAGAGCTGCTTGTTAAAAAATTAGAAGGAAATCTCTTAATTTAATCCCTGTTCAGAACATATTGCCAGAGTGAGGTTTTTCCAGATTTTTCCCTTACCCTGAAAAGGTGATCCAGTTAACAGGTTCTCTTATGGTCTCATTTCATGCAATCATTATCTGAAAAAAATGTATGCAATTGACAGGATGGTAAACACCTATAGAAAGAATGAAACACTGCGTTAAATTGCTGTAGATCGTGTCTTTCCAAATTGAAATCACTATAATTGAAGTTCAAACTGTCTTGACCGATAGAAAAGTGCCTGGTGATAAAACATTATGAAAAGATGGAAGCAAACATGATACCCTTTAATTTTCTTTTTAATAACACAAAATTTTAACAGTTTATAGCAAGTCCCATGAGGTATTTTATGTGCCATTTCACTTATATAGTTCAAGAAAGAAAAGAAATGACCATTAGACCTATGTCAAAGAAAATGAAAAATATTTTATTAGAACAATTGTTCCTTAAATCACTGCTATGTTAGTGTAGTATTCTGTGATACCTAACACTGAAGCACTAATTATTTGTTTTTTTAATCACAAAAATTAATTTTGTGTATAAAATGAATGTAATATGTATGGTACAAGGTACTTAGAGGTGACCTAATGATGTAGGAGGTGGGATTGTGTGTTCATATTGTGCAGTTCACATTGGCTTTCACGTCCCTTCATTCACTAATAATCTGCATGCAAGCAATAGCTTTGTGTGGGTGCTAGTGCTGCTTCCTGAATTTTGGGTGATGGCTTTATTCTTGATGTAAAATGTTAAATCTGGACACTGATTTTGTACTCAGCTTTCACAAACACAGTACAACTTGTTCTGCTTATATTTTGTAGTGGTTATGAGGACAAACCAACCAAGAAATGTGTTAACAAAAATATTAGTGTGTAAAATGTTTTTATTCATATAAAACTTTTAATTTGCATCACTGATTATAATTGTGAATACAGGTTGTGTCTTCAAACTTGCAGCAAATTACCAGTTAATGTACTTTATAGTGATTGATCCAATTGTGGCTCCGAGCTATTAGCACTTGGCAGGCATACTGGACTTGCAAATGACTTAGGCTCTCATTTGCATTTAGGAGATAAGGTTTCTATAAATTCTGTAACAAATGATTTTAATGGTCACAATGCTTACCCAAATTTAGCAATAACTGCTCAAATCATCAACCCTTCCAAGCATTCTTCGTATTTTTGGATGAAAGTAATACACTCACTGCAGTTCCCTTTCAAAAATAAATGCTATCTCATGACCAAGGCTAGGATTTATATGTTATAAAAAAATTTACATTGCAAATATGAACATGCATATGGACGAAAAATTTAAGTAAAAAGTGCACTAACATTTTTATAAAAATTGTGCAAAATAGTGCAAAGGATATCTGTATATTCATACTATTAAAAAAAAAGTACAGTTAAAGGTTTTTAATAACAGAATAAAGATTTAAAGCTGCTTGGTATTGGTATTAAAATAATTAAGACTTTGTTGTCCTCTTACAAATTGATTCATCTTAATATTTCTGACAATTGCCTTTTTACAAAACAGTGGCTGCAAAACTTCGTTTCAAATTTTCAAATATGAAATAGCATCTGTGCTCTCTTAAATTTGCTTTGTACTCACTAAAATTCTGCTCATTGTCACAAGAAATATCACAATCAGTGGTCAAGGTTGTTAAGGCCTTTGAGGATTTGTGAGCAGAAGGTCTGGGGTTCAATGCCCACAAGACCGTCCTCCTTGTTAAAAAAAATTCTTTCCCAGTTTATTATTTAATCTTGTGTATCATTAGTGTCCATAGCCTGTGATACCTCAGTAGTTAAAATGGGTGTTAAACACTTTAAAAAAAACCACAAGAAGTAATGGGGACCACTGTAAACCTGGCAATAACTTATGAAGTTAAATTCACGTCTCAGTTGCACATTTCTGCCTAAAATGGCACTGATATTGCACAGTGCACTATATACTGGATTGTTGCCTAGCATTGTATTTAACTTCAAATTCATTACTTGTGTTATTTCCTACTGCAACAGTTAAAATGATTCACTTTCCTCAGGATGTAAAGGTGTTTGGACAGAAGTGTTGCTTTTTTGGAAAGCATTTAATCAGTTGTGACATGAGAAGTTTACTTGGGCATATACTATTATCATTTTATACTGTTTTATCACCACAACAATGGACTTTACAAATTAATTGAAATGGTGGAGCCTGAGAATCTAAAATGCTCAACACATCAGCAATGGCTTAAATATCAGCTTCATTGTATAATGCTGCCTCTAACCATGTTTAATAAAAGGGATGAGGCCCTTATTAATCTCTACTTATTAATACCTTTAATTTAAAAAGATCTTTTAATTCCAGATAAAAAAATAAAAATTTAATGACAATAGCAAAAATCTTTTTCAAGCCAAACGCATTAACTTATCATTTAATTATGATTGGCTTCTTGTTTTTCACATTTTGTGGTTCAGGATATGAATAGTGTCCAATCGCATAGCACAATTAATCCAATATCAGTTACACAAATATTATTTTCAAAATATTGTGATTTTGTTTGCATGGGTGTCAAGCCATTCATTATAGCATCTCGGGCAATGAGCAGACTGATGAGGCAGCTAAGTCTGCAATTTTATATTCTCCAGAGACCATTGTTGAGTCTTCAGATATCAAATATCCTTAAACATGTGACAACATTTTAATTGTAACCAATGAAAAAACAATGTATTTACATATAAATCTTAGCTCTGCACATGACAATTGTGCATTTTTAATTTCTTAAACTCTGTACACAAAATTGTCTCATAGGTGTCAACATGAACTAGTTCCTCAAAAAATAAACAAATATTAGACTAAATATTCCTTTCATCATAGAAAGTGCTTCACTAATAAACTCACCACCATGGATGGCTGAGGTTGTTCAGGCATGAACTTGTAAGCAGAAGGTCTGAGGTTTGATTCCCACAAGGACCATCATCCCTGATTGAGGATTTTTCCAGGTTTTCTCAGTGTCATAAATGACAAATGCCAGGAAGGTACCCCATTCTTAGGCCTGGAACATGTCCTTTTAATAATTCTTTCCCAATTTATCATTTCATCTCATTTCTCATCAGTATCCATTGCCTGTAATTCCTCAGCAGTAAAATTGGGCATTAAACACTATATTTTTTTTAAGGTTTTTATTTCTGACAATTCTATAAATTTCAAAGTTAGGTAATGTAGAATAACATGAAGTCCAAATGCTAGGTAGCTTTTCCTGAAACTCTCTTGACTTTTTATTGTGGCATTAAACACACATAAAATATACATGAAAAGTGAATAGAGTGCCTCAATTGAGTTCTCCCACTTCTTTTATAGCACCCAATGCATGAAGCATGCTCTAAAAGTATCTTGATTCTTGGAAAGTATGTTCTGTGTTGAATAGTGGCCTTATGCCATAGTCAAGGTTGCCAAAGCAACATGCAGTGGTGGAACCACAATTGGATCATCCAATAATTGCTTTTTTATTACATTTCAGATACACGTGAAAGCCCACTTGGACAATTTTCAGTGAGGATTTGGAATTATTTTGTTCTTTAAGGCAACAAATCTAACTTTTTGCATTATGTCTGTTTCTGCTCAGGATGAAGTTATATTACACTTTTGTGTTTTCAGTTTAAACATTTATAACACTTTTTTTTTATCTATCGCCTTCATTTCCTGTTAAGTAACAAAATAAATTCATAATTACAATACCAGTGATAAATTTTCAGACACAGGATTATAAAATGCACTTATATTGTTGGCATTACCAATATATACATATTAATGCTGTAGTACTTGTTTGCAATACTTAAATATTTAAAACTTAGTGTACTGAAACTTTTGAATTATTTTGGATATATTTAATGAATCAGTTTAAAGAAACATTGTTACTGGTTTTTTATGTTATTTATTACTGCTCTAAGTGAACTTAAGATTTCTGTGAATCTCTTGAAGAAATCATCTGTCATAAAAGGTATGTTTCCAAGCTAATTATTGCTTTTCCCACAATCTTCCATAATGTTCCATATGTAAACCATTTCCCCACATTTTTAAATCCTCTCAACCCTCATTAATGAACATGCACTCTAACAAAAGGATTTGCATTAAAGTGCTACATACATATTTTAAAAAAAAAAGTGGCTATAATGAAAATGTGGTAATTTGTTTAAATTTTAATGATTTACTGTGGAGTATGTGGTGGGTGAGGGATGAGTGTTTGTGTGCATATATGTGTGAGTGTGTATGCACTTTTATCCATGGGAGGCAGAATGGTGGCACTCGGAGAGGAGACCTTGGCTTGTGGTCTATATTACAAAGTAGTGTGATTGTTTCAAAGTTGTTTTATTTTTAACTGTTTATAAAATTATAATAGCATTGCCAATATATGAAATATAATTAATTCTAGCAGAAGACTGTGTCATAGTTTATATTTCTTTGATTTCTGGGCTAGGTACTTTTTAACTTTATGCTTTAGTCTATGTAAAGATATTAAACATTTAAGTTTAATGAAAGGTTGCAAAAAAATGAAAATATTGATCTGGTAAATTTTCATGACATCGCCATTTTCAAAGCAAAAATAATAATCAGTAACAGAAAAAGAAATTTTCCTATATTCAGTTATTATGTTGGCACCATGGCCAAGTAATTAGACTGCTTACCCCCTACTGAGGTGGCCTGGTTTAATTCCAACTGTATATTGGCAAAGTATTGTTAATACTTGTACTAATTAACTTTGTAAATGTTATTGTAGACACTTGTGAATGACTTTCATTATTCTTTAAATATTTTAAGAGAATTTTAATATACAATATTTCAAATATAATAATTCAGAATTTAAATAAAATGTAAGTAAGCTAGTAATTGCAGCCAATCTGCATTAATGCTCTCAGGAGGCATGCCTGTAGTTTACGGCACCAAAGAACTGCAATTTAATGTGTTACAGCATTACATTAAAGCATATGAAATGCCTATTTATTGCAAGAAGCTCAAAGAAGAATTTCTAATCAAATCTCACTTCACCTAAGCACTCATCACTCTGTATGTACTTTATGTAATAGTTTGGAATTTAATTGCCAGGAACCTTACTTAAAACCTCTTTTACTTCACATGCTGATTTCAGTTAACATATGAATTATATTACGGCATCCAGAAAGTAAGTCCCAATCGCGCCTAGAGATGGCACCGATAGTCGGATAGGAATGCGCATGCGCAGGAATAAAGAGGAAGCATGTGGTAATAATGCAGTAAAATTTCAGCCTTGTGACGGCCGTGGTTACCGCGCTGTGCTAGGAGAAAATGGCTGCTCTGATATTGTCTCCCGCCAACTGCGAAGTTCGTGCAGTCATCCGAGTTTTGCACGCTCAAAAGCAAAGTCCAGCAGAGACCCATCGCCAATTGTGTCAAGCTTCCGGGAGACAATTTCGTGCACAAGGGAGCGAGACATCTGGGGAATTGACAAGAGAGTTCTGAAATTGTGAAGCGCCGGTTCTGCTCAATTGCTTGCCGCACACTTTCCAACACTTCTGCCGTCACCAGGGACGGTCAGCCACTACGCTCGTCGTCGTGAATATTGGTTCGTCCTTCAGTGAACTGCCTGCACCATCGTCTTACCATAATGTCGTGTCCATACACTTGACACAATTGACGATGGATCTCTGCTGGACTTTGCTTTTGAGCGAGCAAACCTCGGATGACTGCACGAACCTCGCAGTTGGCGGGAGACAATATCAGAGCAGCCATTTTCTCCTAGCACAGCGCGGTAACTACGGCCGTCACAAGGCTGAAACTTTACTGCATTATTCCCACATACTTCCTCTCTACTCCTGCGCATGCGCATTCCTATCCGACAAGTGGTTCCATCTCCAGGCGCGATTGGGACTTACTTTCTGGATGGCCCTCGCACATGAAATTGTTTTGTGCAAATGGATAATTACATTAAATCATCTGTTATATTCATAATATATTAATGCATTAAAAGAAAATGTGTGTTAAACTGAATTGTCATATCCTGGTCAATCAGAATAATTGTCAAGAGTGACCACTGCCTTAATCTAGTGGTAGCATTTCTGCTTCCCATGTGGCAGGTCTGAGTTCACTTCCTGATTGGGTTTTTTAGGGGGTTTCCCTTAGTTCTATGGAGTGCCTCGGAAACTCTGGCCACAAATCCCCAGAATTAATTCAGCCAAGTTATCCTCTGTTATTGTTCATCTGGCACAATACTGAGATCTTCAGGTCACCAATCCATGATAACAAAAATTATTGCTATACATACAAACTGTTAAAAAGTCTTATTAGTAAAATACAAACTCTAATATTGGATAATAAAAAGTATTTGTCTGATTTCAGTAGTAGAGTAAAATAAATATAATAATTAAGCAATTTTTTGACTAATGCATTATCATTTGCTTTTCTTTGGCATAATGACTTGCATGGACCTACGCCAGCCACAATAATGGATGCATCCACTTCCTGTCTTATGACATTGGCAGAGGGGTATTGCAGGGGAGTGTGTGAAACTTCTGAGTCTGAAACTTTTTAGGCACTATTATATGATTATTAATTAAAAGGATGCTACTTCCCAGCAGGCAACTCCTCAGTTGTCCTCATGAGGTTGAATGGACCCTGTTTCAGACCTCCCTAACTAAGAAAATTTCTGAGTAGGTACCAGGGACAGAACCTGGGATCCTCTTTGGTCAGTAGCCAGCAGCACTGACCATTAACCCCAGGGAAATGGTCTATCAGTTTGTATATTAAATTATAATTATAATTCAGTTTTTCACAGATGTTTTTTACCAGTGCTTTATCTGTATAAAGCTATATTTGCTGAAAGTCACATGTGCCAAAATTAGTGAATTAGGGATTGCTTATGATTGGAGACTGAATGCTTAGATATTAAATAAGATGGGAAAAATCAGGCCACTAGATACTTAAAATATGTAACTTAGGCAATAAAAAAGACATTATACACTATTACTGCCAACTAAAAATTAATTTAAATGCAGTGACCATTGAATTTTAAAAAATAAATAGTTCTTCTACAGTGAGAGATTTATTTCTTAAGAAGTGACTTGTAATGCTGCAAATAGTTTTA
The DNA here is from genome assembly GCA_030762175.1 of Metallyticus violacea. Classification (NCBI taxonomy): domain Eukaryota; kingdom Metazoa; phylum Arthropoda; class Insecta; order Mantodea; family Metallyticidae; genus Metallyticus; species Metallyticus violacea. The sequence goes on from CM060844.1 coordinate 13,157,882, forward strand.
GCCCCAGCTTATAGTTTAACCACCACTAGAAAACTTTAGGGGGTTCCAGGATATATAGAATCAGATGAAACAGGTTAGTTATCAATGCTTGAAGGAGGCACTGTAGCACAGTGATCATAGTATCAGCACAGAAAACTGAAGATCAATGGTTCAAATCCTGGCCATGACCCAGATTTTTTAAATCTGGTTCTTCCTTTCCAAATAGTGTTCTGCATGTGGCTAGTGTGAAAGAACTATTTCTACCAGAGACTATTATAGCAACCTGCTTACCTGAATTAAAAATTTTATGAAGGTTCTCCTGGGAGAAATAAACAGATTTATAAAATGAAATCAGTGCAAAGTATTATATTACAAAGGTGCATTAGGACGAACTGATACTTTTACCAATGAAACACCAAATTTAAATAATAGAAAAATTGCAAAATTAAAAAAATGACAAAAAAGGCAGAAAAGTAAAAAATAGGCAGCAAAGTAAAAGTAGATAAAAATAAAAATTTTCCATAATGTTTTATAGTTCACAAATATCATTTCTGTACACTTAGAGCTTTTCAGATGTCGGGAACAAAAAAAAAGGCATTTTGCTATAAATCTGGGTTCCAGATGTTCACTCAGGTGCAACACTAGAAGTGACATAAGGGGTTTTTGAATACAATGGCTAAATTTCAACAAAGAAAAATTTTTACACATTTGGATTCCACAATTTGTGATAAATCCTTCATTTTTTAGAGTTACTTCACAGTACAGTTGTTTGGGTATCACTTACAAAAATCTAAAAGTGGGTGGTTCAGATTTAAATCCTGCTGGGGTGAATCTGCCAGGCTGAGACCATGTTTTTCCTCAGCCTACTACAAGCATTTAAGATAGTTGTGCTACAGATCTGTTAAACTCCCTACATATTAAACTGAAGTTCTTACTGCATCATTCATTCTTCTGATTTAGTCTGCACTCTGCAGTGATCCAAAAACAAAAGCAAATTTGTGCTTAATACATTGAGTCTCAATATTAATAAAAATTGGAATCTAACACAGTGTAGTATGCATTAATAATCTCTTGTGATTCGAACTATTTAGACACATTTTTTTGGCTTTACTTACTAGAGTTTTACTCAGGACATGTTCATGGCTCCTTGTCCACATCCTCAGCTGCTAAACAACTGTTTGATCATTTACTGCAAATGGTTTCAACAAAGAAATTAACAATTTTTTTTTTAAATTCCAAAAACAGAAAAGAATTAAACAGATCAACTCTGAGTGATTTAGTAAAAATGAAGTGTTTAAAATGTTCACATACCATCCAGTAGCCAATAAGAAATTTCAAAACATTTTCAAACAGTACAATATCAATCTTAGCAGCTCAAAAATGGTACAGTGTGAAACATTTATTAACATTAAAGAAAATAGATTCCAGGGCCACAGAGAAAAAATCTGTAATTTACCAGATTGTAAGGATTGTGGAAAAAATCTACATAAGAGAAAGAGACATATAGGCATAAGGTTGAAGGAACATTGGAGAAACTTCCATTTCAAGCAAATTGAAAAATCAGCTGTGCCATCACATTTTTTGAAATGAAAACCTGAGATAGAAAAAAAGCATCACTTATTAAAAACAGTTCCACAACCAAAGGAATTAAACATATGGAAAGGGATTTGTATGAGCAAAACTTAATGAATTTTGAAATCCCGGAAGCAAACTTTATTCAAGTTTTATCAAGGACCACTGGAGTCAACCCAGACACCTACCAACCCAACTTAAACAAATAATCCAACAGTCATTTAACACCTGAGGAAGTAGACAAAGGTTCACAAAACATGTCCTGAGTAAATCAGCAATATGTAAAGCCAAAAAAAAAAAAAAAAAAAAAAATGTGTTTAAGTAGTTTGACTTAGAAGTGATTAATAATACATTGAGTGTTTGTTTTCAGTTGTGGCAAGAATTCAGCTTAATCATAACATCCAAAGTTATGTGACAGTCCCAGCTGTTTTAAAAGTGATTCATGTGTCTTTTTTTTAATAGTGTCAATGCCAGTTTTAAATTTAGGGTTCCTCCTCAACATTTGCCAGTGATGAGGGCTGATGACAACCTGGGAAAAAACTCAATCAGGGGTGATGGTGCTAGTGCAATTTGAACTGAATAACTCCCATGCGCAATTTGATGCCTTAGCAGCCTCAGCCAACAGTTATCGGTCACATATGTTATTTGTAAAGGCTTGTGAACTTAAACATTTCGTCAAGCTTCCTTGCTGTAGATGTTATGAATTATATTAGTGACAGAAGTTTCAAAAACTGCAAGCCAAACTTCTCCTCTCTATTTCTTATTGCTAAATGTGATTGTTTTTGCCTCTTTCTCTCTCTCTCTCTTATTTCTCTCCCATCATAAATGTTTGTTGTGTAGCATGAAGGGGGGCTGAACCCCACCGAGTCTATGACAAGAGCTCTCATTAGCGATGATTCAGTCACCCGCCAGACCCCATCGGGCCCTGTGCAGCTTGGGTATGTATACAGTAACTACACACAACATGTACCAACTTTTGAAACACTTCTGAAGATTCTCACATTTCATTAACTGAGAGCTGTGTAAAAATATTTTACCAAGTTTGACTCTTAAGCTTGAGGATTTGGATAAAAATGGTTTAGCAGACATACACAGTATGGATTTTGCTTTCCTTATTAAGTAACAGCCTTTCAGAAATGTTTTTAATCATGGTGCATGTAAAAACACACATTGATATAAATTAAACTTGAAGCTATATCATTAAATCCACTTTCTTATAGTTTTCAGTGATCTGCATTCAGAAAAAATCACTTTTGGCAATTTTACAGATGTGTTTTCACAGATTCATTCTAATTTTAGATATTTATAACACATTGGAGAGTTGTAGTTACTTCATAGGTCTGCACATAATTGCTTATTTTTTTTTTTGGAATAATTGCAATGGAATAAAATATGCTTAAAACATACTTGGAGACATTCAAAGAACAACTCATAAATTTATACCAAATAATTTTATGATCATGTGGATTTGTGTGAAAAGAAACTGTAATAATACACCTCAAAACAACACAAAACATCCATATGAACTTCTCTGCATTAGAGAATTCTTAAGATGCAGCCTATCAAAGTTCTGCTGAAATTGTTAATAGCCATACTTAGTCACAAACCCCTGAAATGATCATCAGTCTAAAAGAGAGGTCCTAAATGTGTACAGGTTTGCCAGCAACCAGCAATTAAAAAGGCGAAACAAAAATTTATATCTACCATACATGAGCTGGGCAAAAAAGTTGTGTTTATACAATTTCCATCGAAACAGTTGCAGTCTTATAAAATGGTTACAAAAAAAATATTACTTTTACAGTAGCTAGTATAACTGCTCAATGACAAGAAGTTCACTGTCAAGCATTCAGTACCTGTAATGGTTTTGTACATTGTGAAATGTCAGTTGTTAGTTATCAGTGTTAGTACTGGTGAAGAACGCAACGATAGTATGTGCTGCTATTACCATTTACTTATAGGCAACAGTTTCATTCTGCAACCAGTTTTTGGGGTTGTTTCTGAAACAGTTGTGATTAAACTGTCATTATATTTGTCCTTAGCTATACACCACCCTTGCTACACTTTAACACTTATATACTAATCACCTAGAGCAAACACTGAAATAGGCCAGAGATGCAAAGTGTCAAACATATGACATAGGTTCATATGGACTTTTTGTTTTGAATTGTTCTTTCCACTTGAAGTTACTTCCCACGAAAATCCATATACAGAGTGAGGCACTTAAAACATCACATTAAATATCTTCTACATTAGTAATGATATTGACAAGTTATTTTCTCTGGATTGGAGGACACATTAAGGCCCACAAAGCCCTATTTTATTATATTAATAGTAAATAAGAATATTTTCAGCAGAAAGATACATTTTTTTAAATGGAACTATAGCCATAGGCTCATAACTGTAGCAGAAATTAAATAAATTGATAATTATAATGATATTTTCTTCATATTTTAATGCAAGTAGTTTATGATTAATTAATTTATGAAATTTTATCCATTAAAAACAGTTTACCAGTAATATGATAATTAAATAAGGCTTTTCCAGACATTTCTCAGTCTTTTGTTCTCTTCCAAATGAATTAGCTGAAGCTGGCTTGATTTCCTGTTTTGACACCACTTGATTTATTTCTATGGGGAAAACTGAAGGGTAGCGTACCAAGAATGTATTAACTACACAAGATATATAGTATTGCATAACAGCAGTTTGCGAAATTATTTCTTCTGATATGTTAAATAATATGAAACAATCTCTGCATCAAAGACTGGAAACTTATATAGCAACAACAAATAATCATAATTTTGATATCTAAGAGCCAAATGTATTTTCTAGACTTATGGTAGGATTGTTTTCAAATAATTCATTTGAAAGAAAACATAAGACTGAAAAACAGTTCAAAATCCTTATGTAATAATTGCATTAATATTCACTTGCTTTTAATGAATTCAGCTTGAAAAATCTATTGTTCAAACAACTTGCAATAGAAGCATTATTCTAATTTAGTTTAGCTTATTTTATGCTATAGTTATGACTATTGTTTCATTTAAAATATATATAATTTTTGTACTGAAAATGCTCCTTTTTTTTTTTTCTACTATTAATATTCTCAGCATTTTGTGAGCTCTTATGTGCCCTTCAATTTAGAGAAAACACATCATTGATATCAATATGGGAGATATTTTACGTGGTAGTTTTAAGTGCCTCGCATATTGTCATCCAATTATCTAGTGGCCGATGTGGTGGAAGAAACTGCATCAGCCAATAAGTCATCCTTCATGGTAACCGGACTAGAATCAGGATGGGCAGAGTGAACACTAGGGTGACATTAGATTTTATTTTTTACATAAGTATGTGTTAGGCTGAGGTTTGGAATCAATGTCAGATTGAAATTGCATCGTAGGAATAACATCTCTAACTTTGGAGGTCTCTTCAGGGTAAACCATTATTGAAATAAATACCCATGTGAGGGGAGATTGAAAAGTAATGCCTCCATAGCCTCAACCCTCTTATTTATAAACCGATTTCCAAAATTGTTGTTATATCTGAAAGCCGCATGTTTCCTCTATGTAATACTATTCACTTTTTGACATAGTCCCCCATCCCGTTGAATGCACTGCGCATGACTAGTCGGGCAAACCCATAGAAGAAGTGATTGTTGTCGACACCAAGCTCTAATGACAGCTTTCACCTTGTCGTCATAACAAAAGTGAAGTCCCTTCTTTCATCTTCGGAAAGAGGTGAAACTCTGAAAGTGCAAAGTTGGAGCTCTACTGTAAGTGTGCTAGAACCTCCGTGAAATAAAGCTGTTGCAATCCCTTTTGTGTTTCGTGACTCATGTGCGGGCGGGCATTGTCGTACTGCAGAATAGGGTCCAAATCCTTCCATGCACGGAGCTTCATCAATATTGCCACAAAGTGTTGCAAATTTATCATGGTTCCCTGTTCCAAAAAGTCAAGTAGTGCGGCATCTTGAAAATAAAAAAAAATAAATAAATAAATAAAAAAGGTCACCATGATTTTCCCAGCAGATGGAAACACCTTGAACTTCAGTGATAAATTTGGATAGGCTCGCAACTCTCAGGTGTCAGAAACTCAATGGCGCATCGCTGCTGCAATCTTATCTCCATCTTCTTCAATTCCCAGCACATCGACATCTGGAAAACAAGGAAATTATGCAATGCAGGGAGGAGAATGCAGCTTTCAGATACAAAAATTTGTAAATAGGTGAACAAATAGGGTTGTGGCCATGGAGGCATTATTTTTCAATCTCCCCTCATACCTGTATATAGGCTCAGGTAGGGAACTTTGGAGTTATAATCAGACAGACAGCCGAATATTTGTAGTTCAAGTCCCATCTCTGACCTTGAATTGTTCTTATCTGACTGTAATCTCAAATTTTTATTATTGGCTCTGAATAAAACTTAAAGAGTGACAGTCAAATTGTGCCTTAAATAGTTATGTACACACTCAAGTCATACAAGCGAATGTTGCATGTGCCACACATTTCTGACATTTGCCCCCTTCCTAATTCTCTTTAAGAAATCAAACTGATCTGAACAGATGTTATCCTTTAGTTTTTCAAATATATGTAGATAAATTTGTGAATCACATTACAATTTAGAACTCTTATCACCTGGAAATTTCTCTTCAAATACTCTCCTAAAGCATGAGCAGACTCAGTACAGATATACAAATCATAAATAAACACTCTTGGAATAAACTAATTAAGCCTAATATGTGCCATTTAGTGTTCTTAGCAGACTTTACTCTAAGAAACATGTATTGTTTTTTTCTCTGTTTAAATGACATGGGACTCAAAGCCAGTATAGCAGTTTGGTAACCTCACCTGCTCAATCTGAATATTTGACTTAGAGCAATGGCTTATTGATCGATGAAGACCCCTGCCACTGTATCAGTCATCAGAATATTTGAGGACCTGATATATTTACTGCAAAATGTATAATTGTTAGAAATATAGTAAAATGATTCTTATATGTCACTTTGCTTGTGAGCTATTCAGTTTGGTTTAACTCTTTGAATGCTCTAAAACTTGGAATATGGTTAAGGATAAATTTTGTCTATAGCACTGTGTGTTGACTTGGAAAAATAAAAAGGGTGAACATTTTTTTAGAGGGAATTGATACATAATTGCAGTTGTTTGCATGCTTCATTATAAGTCCATTGCCTTATTTTGTTCACAATTGATACAGAATAAAGTTTTTACTACACTTGAAAGTAATGGGTATTTTCAGAAAGAGCTTACATGTGACGTGACTTGTGCTGTATTTTGAACATGTCCTGCTTTGTATCGAGTTTTTTATTTTTTGAGTGTTTTGTGGATGTCCATGTAGTTGTGTGATCTTTTGAAATTGCTTCCTCTGCAAATTTGAGTTATTTTACTGTGTTAAAGGATTGGGACATTTCTTAAATATCTTGTAGTAAATTTTGAAAATTTGTTGAATAATTGCACTTTTTTTTCCAAACTTGCCATTCACCAAACTGCACATGCTTTAATTCTATTCAGTAAGATTACATATGAAAATAAAATAGTAATCAGAACTATAGTGTGTTTTAAGAAAAGGATCACATTTTCACAGCAGATAATATTGACCAAAAGAAGGAAAGAAAGCTTTAGTAAACATAAGTTCTGAGAGAAATATTTGCTAGTCTGTGGTCACTACAGGAAATTCATAATGTGGTTCCCATTCAGTCCCATGTTTGAAAGCATTACACTTTGAAAATATCTCTGCATCTCTCTCGTTTGCTGACAAATTAAATACCCAGTTTCACAATACTGTAAATAAGTTTTCAATAAATTGACACTAGATGCAGCGAAATGTTTTAGTTTCCTAATATACCAGTTAACATGCGTGTATAATGAACACAAATGTTTGATGTTACTCCTAAATAATCAAATTTACTTACCACCAACTTTCCTTCTCTTACCAGCATCAGCTCTAATGTCTCCTCAACTTACAATTCTTCTTAAATACAAGTCAGAAAATAGAATCACAAACCAGTTGAGAATTATCAGTTTTCACACATGGATTTTAAACTGAACACCTAATTAATAATAATTTTAATCAATGATTGATTGAAATCTATTTTTAGAATTGTTGTTGTGTAACTTTAACTCCACATCAGTACCCTGGTTATTATTATTGTGGGGTTCTTAATCCTTTATATACTTTGAGTCAAACTACATACTCTTATTGGCTCCACTTGTTTAAATTTAATACGTTTCGCCGACAATCATCCACATCATCATCTAACCATTTGCTGTAAGATTCATTATGCTTTGGGGATATATATTCTGCTCTGGTGGATTTTTTAATTTTTTTGTTTGTTTATTTATTTTTTTAATGTTTAAATCCTGTTTTTGGAGGTGTGATGAACAGAATATACATCTCCAAAGCATAACGAATAATCCAGCAGTTGATGGTAAGCTAATGATGTGGATGATTATCTGAGAAACATGTACTAAATTTAAACAAGTGGAGCCAATAAGAGGGTGTAGTTCGACTCAATCATACAGATATATTAATTATATGATTAGCTTCACTATACTATTAGCATTTCAAAATATCATCTTGTTTCTTGATTTTCCTCATTTATTTTTGTCTGAATTTATCTTAATTTCCTGTACACTTTATATCTTTTTTGGTGTTTGGCTTTAAAATGTTTTCTATTAAAATTTCTATTGGTAGCTTTCCCTATTTTTTGGTATCATTTGCTCTCACCAATTTTTTTTTTCTGCACACTCCATAACATATCATATGCTCTTTTGCTGCACATTTGGTATACGTCCTTTCATATCCTTCCTGTTAGACCTGTGTGATTTATTTCTCCTATCCTAGATTATGTGAATCCTTCCCCAGTGCATGTCTTTCTATGTCCTCAACTTTATTTTTAATTTTTTTGCATAAGCTTGTTCCTAAATGCTCTCTCTCTTCTTTCTCTCTGTCTCTCTGTGTCAATCCTGGTGGTCTAGTGGTAACCATACTTGCCTCATAAACCCAAGATCATGGGTTCATTCCTGACCAAGGTCAGTAGATTTTTTTTCAGGTATAAAAATCCTAAGTATGACTTCCTTCGGAAGGGAAGTAAAGCCGTGGGTCCCATGTCGTAGATTTAAGGCACGAAAAAGAACCTTAAGCCTGAGAGAAGAGGCCTCTGAGCAAAATTTATCAGCCATTTCATGTCCTGAATTGAATGGGATGCTGAAGACCTGAAATGTTAAACAGCATCCGTAAATAAAGCAAATCAAATCTCTCTCTCCTCAGATATCGCTACTAATCTTCTCTATAGTATTTTGTATCATCCATGAATTCCTTTTATTTTGTTCTTAATTTAGTAGATACATTTTTGCAATAATCTGGACATCCAGTTTATTTATCCTATACACATATTTTTATTATTCTTTTTATAATTTTGCCCACATTACTAAATCTTCCTAGTTCCACTAGCACTACATCTTTAGATGATATTCTTGATAAGTTTAAGTTATATTGCAGAAAGGCCTATGCATAAAATCTCATTTATCCATCTTTCCTCATGTCCGCCAATTTCAGTTTCTTACAACATTTTAGTTTCTATCATTGCTTCCTATTCTTTCTAAATATTTTACATCTCTGGTATCTTATTCAATCATGATCTAATCACCTTTATTAACCCTTTTCCACTGGCCAGTATTTTTTTCTCGTGTTCCTACTATTCTTCATTGCTATGTAATCAATGAGTAAGTAATTTAGTTTTCCTTACCACTTAAATATCAGAGGCTTTCCAAAGTAAATTTTTCAACCTTCTTTAGTTTCTGGATCTTTTTGAAATTTTTTATATATTCCTTGCCCTCATTGCTCATAAAATGTTATGAATTTCTATTAATTTCATCAGACCCATATTTGAGATGGTGCCTACAACTAAATCATCTGCAAATAGTGCAGTGCATTTTTTTGTGCAGAATACTTTTTTGCTTACTCCTTTTTTACTTAATTTTATTCACTGCTTCTCTACACTGTTTCTTGTAGAGAAGAGGGGTAAGAAAATCAACATGCATGCAAAGAATTTTGAATCCTTAGGCAGGTGCACTGGTTTTTCATTACATGCAATAAGCATGTGGCACACTTAATATTGTGCAACAACATATTGTTAGATATTTGTTCTATTTATTTGCAGACTTGCATTCTTTATTGTAATTTTTAGTGTTTTAATACTGCACTCTGGATGCATGAGCAGTAGCATTGTTTCACTAATTAGCTACATTATTACAGCCAACTTTTACTATTTGTGGCATCAAAGGCCAATTTTATTATTTGATATATTTTTTCTGGGATGGGGGGGGGGCTGTTTGAAAGACTTCAGGGAGGAAAAGGCCCCCAAAAGTATATCAGAAGAAGCATTGCTTCCTCTATTAATAGCATCAAATGCTTTTTCAAAATCTACAAATAACATATCTTTTTTTCCTACACAGATATTTGAGTTTTGATTATAAATAATATATCAGTAGTTCCCCTTCCTGTTCTAAAACATGCTTAAAGTAAGACAATTTCCTTCTCTGTGCCGAATCCTGTAGTCTTTTTGCAAATACCCTAGTATATAATTTTTTCTAATACAAGAAAAAGGTCAGTTCAATAGAGCATAATGTTCTAGAAGTCTATTACCTCTAGTATCTGTCAAGGCTTTGATTGAACTTGATGTTGATGCCTTAATTATGCAATTTTATTTACATATCATTGTATGTTACAACAAATGGGAATAAAATAGAGCATCAGTTGTAATGATCTTAAAAATTGGTTAATATTTATTTTAGGATCTATGATCATGAGGCACTTTCTCCTTTTGATTAATATTACTTACTGTAAAGATGTGCAATCCTTAAAGAGCCTCTGGTCTGGTCAAGGAGTGTTTGACATTCCAATCCATATATCCTCTAATCACTCTGCCAAGTATCTTGTGGGTAATCCCAGCAATAAATTAGTGCTGTGCAAAGCAACTATGGTTCCTATTCAGGCATGTCCATTTTATTATTATATGTTTGATGTAAAAGAAAAATCTCACACTGATTAAACAGAAGTTTCTCCGTTATTTGTGTTTTAACAAAACTCGCATCCATTTTTTCCCAGTCAAATCATGGACAAAAATCATTTTATGTATTACAGCATTTGATTTTATTCAGTATCAACTTTGAATAAATTATATAAGCATTTTGGTATATTTGCCGAGTACATTTGAGCTGGCTTTGGAAATGTGCATGTTACAGCTTGTAAAAACTTTGAATATAGTAGTTATAAAAAAATCCGATGCCTCTATTGTATGCTTAGATGTTTCATTTGTAATGAGGCATGTATTTGCCTATTGTGCCAGGGAATAGTGTTTCAATCTCTTTGGGGATAATTGATAATTAAAGCCGAGCTTGTAACAGCATTGAGCAGTGATTTGCAAATGTCAAGATATTGTAATATTGTCATTGCTTTATTTATTAATTTAACAAGATCAATTCTGCAAAATGCCTTGCAGAGTAAAATGTTTATAGCAAATATAATAATGTCTTTATAGAATTATATGTAAAACTTCTAAAATCATGTCAATATATTAAACTCTCTTGATGTTTCACATTAAAACTTTTTTTATTAAAAAGTAAGTTGGGACTAGTTTCATGAGTCACTTGCTCACATTGTCAACCAATTGACAACTAATTGACATGATTTTCAGAAGTTTTACGTTTAATTCAACAAGATTATGATAGTTTCATTATGTGGATTCCTACATTCATTTTTAATTGAAATGACTTTATAGAGCTTATTTATTTATAGAACTCTAATGAAAATAGTTAAACAAAAATCTGTTAAATTACTAATTAAATTTAATTAAATTATTACCACAGTAACCAGTTTTTTAAATTGATTAATATAGCATTAGTCAAAGCTTACCATTTATTAAGAAGTTAATTAATATATTGGAATTTAGCATGGTTTGTAAAAATTTTAAATTCCTAAATCACACTCAAATAATTAAATTTGAATAATAGTAGCAAGATACATTCGCTGAAGCATGAGCATTTCCTGCCAGCATGTTGCTCAGGAGTGATGAAGGGATTGTAAAGCCATTTTGCTGCACAAGAGAGAAAGCTTGTATTTTGGGTTTTTGATAGAAATTAGATTTAGTTCAATCTAAAAGAAATGTTGGAGGCTTCATATATTTCTTTTCTCTTAGATTTGTGGCTGGTGTGATACTGCGTGAGCGTATTCCAGCATTTGAACGCATGTTATGGCGTGCATGTCGTGGCAATGTATTTCTTCGTCAAGCAGAGATAGAATCTCCTCTTGAGGATCCTTCCAATGTAAGTTTTCAATGTTTCTTGCTATTATAGACCTACACATTTTAAACATTGATTTATCTCTTCTTTCATTTATGCACAAAAAATACTCTTGTGAAGAAAAAAGTGCTTTATGGGATATTTCACTCAATCTTGGTCTCTTTGATTTTCCCTTATAACTTTCAAATTAATAGACAATTCAGTGATAAACTTAATAAGGAAGAGAGGACAGGAATGGCATGGGTTTAGATTAGGTATTTGGATATTAAGGGGAATTAGGAGGAATTGTAAATAGGACAATGCTCAATATGTAGAGATACAGACAAAATTCATCACTCATTTTATTTAATTGTCCAGGATAAAATGAAGGGAGGCATTAGTTGGAAAGAAAAATACTTAAGATTAAGGAGGGAGATAGTAATAAAGAATCAAGGACAATCTCGGATCAGGAATTTAGGAGAGTATTTATATCAAGTTTAAAATAAAAAATGAGTTTAGGGATGAATTTTAACATATGTAATGTAATAGAAGTGTAGCTGTAATGTTACTTATTAAATATTATTGTAGTCGGTAACTCATTTAAATTGTAGGAAAGAATTGAGAAAATAAATGTAAAAAAAAAAATAATAAAATGAGATTAGGGAAACCCATGCTTTCTGATTATCTAAAGAGGGGATGGGGTGCATTCTGCTATCTGAAGACAACCCTCCCCACTAACTACAGTTAGGAAAGAATGTTAGAAGCAAGGGTGGCCTATTCCTGGTCTTCTGATGGTAATCAGTTAGGGTGGAAGAGAGCATCTTCTGAATGTCCCAGAACACACACCCAATCTGGGCGGAAAGTTGTGGGAATGTTAAACAGTTAGTACAGGGCGACCCAGAATAAAAGATAATCAAAGATTTTATGCAAAATAATTCCTGTAGGAAGGTTGTTCCAAAAATGCCTCATTTTTTTTTCCTAGCGATATATTCATTCAAAATAGTTGAAATTGATTCTATAAATTAAAGTTTCTTCTGCACATTCTATTTTTCCACATAGTTCCCATCAACCTGTGGAACAAATACATGTATTTCTTGCCAGTACCAGCTCTTGTCTTGTGTGCTTAGCCATTTCTTTATTGAATCAGCCACACAGTCATCATGACAATTGGTCCTACAGCTCTCAATCAGTATTGGAAGCATGTGTGCAATAATATTTCACAGTAAACCACAAGATTCAGAGGAAAACAATTTCTACTGAATTGTTTGAGCACTTTAATGTTGAGGCTTTTTGTCTCGGATCTGGCACATTCAGACTTCCATCTCTTTGGAGCTCTTAAAGATCTTTGGCATGGAACTGGAGTGTTGGCTGTGACAGGACATTTGGAATTTGACAGATCATTGAGATCAATTTCTGCAATTGTTGATATTTCCACTTGCTTAGCCCAACATCTAACAATACTTCTATTGACAGCACAGTTCCAATACACTGAACACAAATGGTTATGAATGTTCACTACACTTTTTCCTCATGAACCATGAATTCAATCACTGCTCATTGTTTGTGACTAGTTTCTGCAGCTGATGCCATTTTAACAGTTCATTATAGTTCAGCTATCTGCCAAAATGAATGAAAACTCCAGATACTGGAAAGAAAGATTAAACCTGTAAATAGCACACGTTTTTGTCTTTTTTAATGGCTGAGGGAAAAAAATGTGGGCATTATTTTTTTAATGGCCCTTGTAAAAGAAAGGAAAAAGAAAGACCCATGAGTTGGAGCCAGACTTCATAGCGCAAGTTCAATATTGTGCACATATTGTATTTAATGTGTACCAAGATTCTGAGTATCTCCAAAACTAGTGATTATTTGAGGAATGTGATGTGCTACGGAGTAGCTATGTCGATAAGTACGAGGTCATTCCGAAACTAATGCCTCCTATTTTTATTCCTGGAAACATAAATTGCTTCAGCACAGCTAAATAGAGCAATATTTCAGCTACAGACTATCAATTTTCCACATAGTCATCACCATTCATTATGCACTTTTTCCAACAATGAACCAGAGCCTGCATGCTGCGCTTGTTAAAATCTGAACCAGCTGAGGCTAACCAATTCCTTACAGATTTGACAACAGTATCCAAGTGTTGAAAATGTTTGCCACGTAGTCCATCTTTCAGAGGCTAAAAGAGATGGAAGTCTGAAGGCGCTAAATCGGGGCTGTACAGTGGATGTGGTAAGATAGTCCAGCAAAATTTTGCAATGAGTTGCATGGTTGCAAAACTGGTGTGGGGCCTTGCGTTATGTTGTAGGTGAAATTTGGTCTTCTTCTCTGACCTTACAATGGAAATTTGGGCTTTCAGCTTAGTCATTGTCTTGTAGTGTGCTGAATTGACAATTGCTCCAGGCTCCATGACGTCCAAAAGAACCACACCCTGGCTATCCCAGAAGACGTGCACATCACTTTGCCTGCAGATGGCTGTGTCTTAAATTTCTTCTTTGACAGAGAATTCGCATGTCGCCATTCCATGGACTTGTCTTTTGGGTTCCGGCTTGTAATGGTGACACCTTGTATCATCTCTGTTGACGATGCTATTCAGAAAATTGTCACCTTCAGCTTCATATTGGTCCAACAGGTCCCAACAAATTTCCATTCAATGATTTTTTTGTTCTTCTGTAAGCACAGACTTTGCGATAACCAAGATGTTCCAACATTGTTTCTAAGGCATTACAGCCAACATTCAGGTTTGCACACAATTCTTTGGTCATTTTCCGCCGATCAGCACAGATGAGTTGATCAAGACGCTCTTCATTGTGAGGGGTGACAAATGTGCAGGGTCGACCGGGTCTTAGCTTGTTATGCACACCCTTTTCACCACCGTTAAAATGCTGTACCCATTGCCTCACATTGCTCACATCTGTGTATCATCTCTATATGCCGTTAGCAAGCATCGATGGATTTCAATCGGTGTAATTTCTTCAGCAGTGAGGAATTCAATCATACATCTCTGTTTTATACGCATGTCCATATCAGACTCCATTTTGGAACACTCCTCTGCTGGTGCCAGCTAGTGCAGAACAACGGAACCACCTGAAAATGAAAGAGGAAGATTCCAGCATTTGCACTACACCGACATTGGCTCAGACATCCAAAGTCAACACAAAAAAATACGAGGCATTAGTTTCGGAACAACCCTTGTAAAATACTTATTTTCTCAGTTGGGAAAAACCAGTTGAATATACATAGAGACCATGAATTCAGAGAAAGTGACAGTGTGAGCAGCTGTATCTTCCCATGGCATCATTAATCTTTACTTTATTGAAAGTGCACACGGAAACAGAATTACATCACATCAGAAGTGTAATAGGCGCAAACTAGTGAACATTTTAGGAAAAGGTACCTACTCCAACAGCTGTTTTGTTTCTTGTTTGGTTGACATTCAGATTTTCCATATCCTTCACAAAGTCCTGATTTATTGTCAATGGAGAAACTAAAAAAACATTGCTTCATACTTAACACATTCCTTGCAGTCTAGATGAACTTCATGAAAACGTCTAAAATAATGGTGCACAGCATGATATTATGATCACTAGGATAATAAACATGTGTTACACAATGGTAGAAAACCTTTAGAACACACAATAGTATGATAAGTAGGTAATAGCTGTGCACATAGTGTTATTTCTGTTATCTATTTTTTTAAAAAATTTCTTTGTATTATTTATAATAGTGTTTCAAGGGTTATGGCTTAGTTGGAACCAAGGCATAAATTATATAATAATATACTTAGCATCAATAAGTATTATAGTTGATCTTATGTCCCTTGGGTTTCATCTAACACCTTTTGGTAAACAAAAGCACACTCATTCAGTTCTGTGCATATGAAGTATAGATATAACCCACAATACAGTTTTGAAGCCAGAAAGAGTGGTTAAAAAGTTCAACTCAGAGGAGATTAGTATTTCTGTAAGTTTTAATTTTCAAGAAGTGAAATGACTACATTTGCGTTAGATATAACTAAGAGTTTTATCACTGTCTATGAACATGTTATAAAATAGGAGTCTGTAGAAAATTAGGAAATTGTAGGGCTTTCCTTGATTTTGTTGCAATGCTAATTTAACTAGTCCTCTCCTTCTACTCATTTTCACAAAGAAAATCATGTATTGTCTAGTTTGGATATCTCGAAAAATGAAATCAAGTCCTTTCACTAAATAGAAAAAATCCTTGATAGGATGGTGGCAGCAATTTAGGCTAACAGTACCCAGGGACCAATCCAAATGAAAATGGAATTTTGAGGATAAAGCTTTGGAGGAAAGTGAACTTTAAAATAAAGAAAAACTTTCAGATTGTAGGCATCCATTTTAGCTGCAGTAATCTTTCTGGCATCTCCAGTAAAACCATAATGTTGTTGGTCTTCCAATGAGAGAAATGCTCATAATACCATGGGCTTAAGAGAAAAACCCTAATTATGGGCAGATGTGGCAACACATAGACTTAAACTGCACCAGATTATACAGGAAGAGTATAAAGACAGCTAGAAAAAAAGACTAGCTTATGAGATAAGGAATCTAAAAGTTTATGCTTTAAAATAATCTGTGAGCAAAATAGCATTTGCAGACTAAAAATGTTAATTGGAACATTCACAGTGAAGCCAATCATATAATTGAAATCATTTTATGATATAGTCGAACTACACACTCTTATGCTTAGCATTTGCAGGTTGATATAGTTCTCGGCTCTTGTCTTTCATATTTTCCCAGTCTTTCTGTTTTACTCATCTTAAGCAGTTTTACATTTTTTAGCAATGTATTTGAATGTGTTGCAGGGTGACAATGTGTTCAAGTCAGTGTTCATCATATTCTTCCAAGGAGACCAGCTGAAGACCAGGGTGAAGAAAATCTGCGAGGGTTTTCGTGCAACGCTCTATCCATGTCCTGAAGCTCCTGCAGATCGGCGAGAAATGGCAATGGGAGTGATGACACGGCTTGAAGATCTAAACACTGTGTGTATATTTATTTATATATTTGCTTGTGTATTTTAACCTCTTCAATGATATGGATGTGTATAGACATCCAAGGTTAAATGGGCGTCTGTGATATAGACATATATGGATGTCATTTCCCTTTTACTTTCTCTTGTGTCTGTAACAATAGATAGACAATATTGAAAAGCAAGTCCTATTAGGCCAACTTTTAAAACCATCATTATGTTAACTCTGTGCATTTTCCATGTTTATTTCTACATTTTTTTTTCTCCTGATCTGGCATTTCCCATAAAGCAGGAAAATATGTAGATATTTGTAATAGAAGGGTAAAGGAGGGATTTGTTTCCGGGAACAGGTATAATGAGGTTAAGTGAATTAAAAGTGAAAAAGGAAGAGTGTCCACTATTTGGAGAAATAAAAAAAATATTTTCATTCTATAGTTGAAAGTTCAGAAGCCAAAGGGTGGAGAGGAGTATGGATTAAGAAATGTGGTGATTTACAAATAACAATTTTGATATTAAAATTTTTTTGGAATTGTCAATAAAAAGTTTTTGAGAGAATATGATAATTATATAGGAAAGATGAGAGAGAAATGATGGGGGAAAAAATGATTAAATTGAAGGAGGATGTAACTATGGAGATAACACAGGAAATGAAGAAATGGTGGAGAGAGTATAAAAAGTATGTAGCTAAAGAAAAGTAGGATCTATTACACATGCAATCATGGTGTAAAAGTTAATGCAAAGGAAATATGTAGAAACAAAGTATTATTCATTCAAATGATACATAACCATACTTATCTAAATACCATTTCTTTTAATTGTGTTTATTATCCTATTTTTCTAATTATCTAGTCAGCAATCACATTAATTTTCAGATATCTTTGTTCAGCTGTTCCCAAACATTACCTACATTTTCTGAGGCAACATTTTTTTAACTATTTTTAGCACAAATAAAAAAATTTTTTACTTGTTCTTCACTTTAGAAACTGAAGTTGTGATATTTAAACACTAATATGTAGTTTATATAATGTAAATTCTAACTAATTTGTCGTCTAACACATCTTAGGGACCAATTTCAAAGAGACATGCTCTCCATCTTCAACCAACTTGACGACTCAAGTCGTTCTCACCGTGTTTAAAAGTATGAAGCAAGTGAAGTGACTTGAGTCTTCAAGTTAGTTGAAGATGGAGAGGATGTCTCTTCGAAATCGGTCCCACTGTATTTAAAGGTAAGTGAAGCATAAGAGTGTGTTAGACAACAGATTAGTTAGAATTTACATTTAAACTGTGTGATATCCAACAGAATTTTTAAAAAAATTCTTATTTTTCAAAAGTTCTTAAAGGAGTTTAAATAATGTTCCTGCAGGTTTTGGGTCAGACACAGGACCATCGTCATCGTGTTCTGGTGGCTGCTGCTAAGAATATAAAGAATTGGTTTGTCAAGGTTCGCAAGATCAAAGCAATCTACCACACACTGAACCTGTTCAACTTGGATGTAACACAAAAATGCTTGATAGCTGAATGTTGGGTTCCAGTATTGGACCTTGAAGCTATACAATTAGCCCTACGAAGAGGCACAGTAAGTGTGTAAATGTTATACATATTTTATATGCTTCCAACATTTGAAGTTTGTTGTATTTGTGCCATAAAATCTAATTTCCTTATAAACTTTATTCTCCTGAAGTTATCAACAGTAAGCAGCAAAATAAAGTTAATATTGAAGTTTGTTTGGTTACACACTTCACTTACTTGGCTTTAAATGGACATGTTTTGAGAACATTCATTCCCTATTGTCAGGATATCGAGTAACACTTCATATCAAAAGTTTGATGCCTATTTTGATACCTGCTATCATATCAAAAGTTTGATGCTTATTTTGAGCCTGGCAGTAATATTTTTTGTCAAAAATAAAATACATGCATTGTTATAATTTTGATTTTTTTTTAAATAATGATTGGGAAAAATTAAATCTTAGAGTGCATTTTAAATTTTGGTTTTCAGATATCCCTACTCCTAATGATCAGATTTCCCTAATTTGAAGAAACTATTTTGCTTATTTTATTTAAATGATAAATACAGAGTTTTGTTGCAAAAACAAAAAAAAAAACAAACAAACAAACAAAACTACAACAAATATTAGTGCTTCTATAGTGATTTTTAAATTTGTGTTTCAGATAAACTCCTCTCCTATTATGTGATTTCACTGATTTTCAGAAACAATTTTTCTTATTTTATTTCAATGGCATATATAGAGTTTTGTTACAAAATAACAAAAATTGCAACCACTACAGCAATTTTTAAATTTTTGCTGTAGGTTAACCCCTAATCTTTAAATTTTCTGTTTTCAAGTATGCCCTCACTCGTAATAGTTCAATTTCCCTGATTTTCAGAAATGATTTTTCATATTTTATTTAAATAATACAGAGTTTCATTGTAAAACACAAATATTGGTACCACTAGAGGGATTTTTAAATTTTGGGTTTCAGGTAAACCCCCCACTCATATTAGTTTGATTTTGCTGATTTTCAAAAACTATTTTTCTTATTTAATTTCAGTGATTTTCAGAAAAAAACATATGTTATTTAAATAATACAGAAGTTTAAATTTAAAATTAATTTCGTGTTCTGAACTAATGCAGTGAAGCAATTAATTTATTCTTAATTAGATGCTGCAGGCATCTATTAAGAACTTCATTAAAAACTTAAAAAAACTTAATGAAACATGTACTGTATAATTCAATGGCAAGTGGAGCATAAGAGTATTAAATTGACTATCTAATTAAGAATACAGAGTTTCATTGTAAAAAACAAATATTGGTGCCACTGGAGCGATTTTTAAATTTTGGGTTTCAGGTAAACCCACACTCATAATAGATTGAATTTGCTGATTTTCAAAAATTATTTTTCTTATTTACTTTCAGTGGAATTTTTGTTTTGAAGTGGTCCTATTATTTTTAGTGTAAATAAATTAAACTTTAATATTAATAGTTAAAGTCTTGAAACTACAGAGTTTCACTGAGTTAATTGAGAAAAAATAAAAATTGCAGCCACTAGAGCAATTTTTAAATTTTTGCTTTAGATTAAACCCCTTCCCCAATGGTCCAATTTTTCCGTTTAATAAAATCTATGAATTGTTTGTTAATTAATCGTTAAATACTGAGTTTCGTTGAGAAACGACAAAAACTGCAGCTGCTAGAGCATTAACAGACACATACTTATGAGGGTAGGTTTAACCATTTTCTAGATATGATAAAGACAAAAACTAATTTCATTTTTCAACATAGTTACCCTTTACTGCAATACACTTCTCACATCTTTAAATTAACATTTCAATTTCCCCCCAAAAAATAATCAGAAGTCTTGTCTGCAAAATAGGCATAAACAGCATTCATCACTTCTTCTCACACTTAAATTTCCTTGCTTGAATTTTGAGAAGAGGTAATAGTCACTGGGAGCTAGTTCTGGGCTGTAGGGTGGATGATCAATCTCCTTGAAGCCACGTTTTTTCACAGCTTCCTTTGCAATAAGAGCTGTGTGCACAGGTGCATTGTCATGAAGAAGATGCACACCACTACTCTGCTTTCCCCACGTTTTCTCTTTGATGGAAGCACTAGTCTGTGCAGTAGGCCAGCATAGTACTCCCCATATACTGTGTTGTTCCTCTCCTTGAAGTCAATGAAGAGTACTCCTTCACAGTCCCAAAAGATTGTGGCCATGATCTTCTTGGTTGACTGAGTGATCTTGGCCTTTAGGTTTATGCCACTCCATTGATTTTCTTTTGGACAAGGTATCATAGTAGAGGACCATAGTTTCATCTTCTGTAACAATGGTTTGCATATCTTCTCTCTAGTTGCCACAACAGAGCTCCAAAAATGCCTGACAACAGATGACTGGTTGGTGCTTTTGAACTGAGGAAAAAAGTCTAGGCACCCATCTTACGCTAACCTTATTCGTGTTTAAATGTTAGTGATTAATTTGAAGGACTGTTGTTTTAGAAAAGGCCCAACTATGCTGCTATTTCTGTAGCTTTGAGCTGCCAGTCTTCCATAATTTCTCCTTCCACAAGAGCGAAGTTTTCAGGAGTGAGCACCACCAAGTGTATACATGCATGTTCTTCATCTTCAATGCTTTGTCGACCCATTCAAAAATGTTTGGCCCATTCTTTTACAGTAGAACATAAGAGGAATGCTTCTTCATTTACATTGTCCAATTGCTGTTTAATTTAATTTGTAGTAAGTCCTTCTTTTGTGAAGAACTTAATAACAGCAGGATATTCCATTTTGAACTTGTCACAATTTTCTATACGTAGCCTTTTATGCAACTATATCTGAACAACTGAACACAATGGAGCAGAAGTTACAGCTGCAATTATTTACTTAACAGATAAGGTATGACACCAGATAAGGCTTTTACAAAGGTGATAATCCTTATCGGCACGGTTGGAAACTTGTGAACCTACCGTTGTGTATACATTTTTCCATTGTCATTTTGGTGCCTAACAAGTCAATGGAGATTTGAAGAAACTTTTCAAAAATCTTTTCAGGGGTACAACCACAATAGCTACATTTCTTCAGAATTTGCTAAAACAAAAAGGAATTTGGAAACCCAAAAAGAACATTTCAAAACATTCATTACGAACATAAAGAGATATTAACAGTCGCAGCCCATTTTATTGTAAAAAGTCGCAACAATGATACCGGCAAAATTAATTAAAGCTTACCAAGAGCCCTTTGAAATTGTCAATATTTAAGAAAATATTGATTAAAAATATAAATTGCTATATGACTTCAAGACACTGGCCTGAATATTTTAAATAAGTTCCTTCTACCTCAGCAGAGAATGCTTATCCCAGTTATTCTTCTGCTTATGATGGGAATGATTATTCCCATTTAAGTCTAAGTAAGTGAAGTATAAGTGTCACTGAACCAACTTCAGTATTAACTCTACTTTCCTTAATGATATTTAGCATTACAAAATTAAAATTAATTTAATAAAATTTAATAATCACTGAACTTGAATTATACCAGTTAATGTATTTCCAAAAATTTACATTCCCAATTGCTATGCCTACTTACTTCCTTCACCTTTTTTTTCAAAATCCTAACTTATAATTACTGTTCCAATGCTGCTGTCTTAAAAGAAAATTCAGAACACTATACATTGTAACTTTGCCCATAATGTGTTTATTACATGAGTAGAATCTAGGGGCAGAAATTTGAATTTTAACAAAAACATGTTTAAGATATGTATTTGGATAAACGATAGTTTAAGCGCAGTTTATATTGTAGAGACAGTTTGGGTATTTCCAGTAATCAAATTCTGAGTGCACATGTCACAAATTTGTCTGTTACTACCTGTGTTCTGCTTCAGATGGCTCTGTATAAATAAAGGGTTGGCATAATTAAATACAAAACATCTGTTATTACTTTTTTCTAAATTAAATTGCTATCAGGCATATATATGCCATCAAAATCCTTATAATAATTGTTGCTAATAAAATATTTACTATTTACGCTAAAGTTTAAGCACTGGGTTGGTGATGGTTGGCAGCTATGTTGGCACTACCTGCTCTTGTGAATTATAGCCAGCACTTAATTTTCTGGTTCAGAGGTTATGGCTGTAACACAAAATTAAATGCTGAATTGAATTCCTCTGAATAATTCTCACCAAATGACCATAGGAGTTCAAAGTTCATGCTTTTTCAATATTGGAAAATCTTAAAAACAATGAAAAGTGTTCTACCATATAATAATTAATAGTAATACTAAAACTCTTAATACCTAACTGGGTTTCTTTTCTTTGTTATTATTTCAGGTTATATTAGACTATTCGTATGTGTTAAGATGCTGGCAAGAAGATGAATATAGAAAAATTAACAAATCAAAGTGGTATTTGTGCAGTCAAATTTGCTCTTGGATAATGGCTTATTTTATATAGTAATTTTGCAGAACACCATTCACATCTACACAATTTCCTTTCCTTGCACCACTTAAATTATTGGATAATAGATATTTTAGTAAACTATGTAAAGCATGGAAAACACAATATATAGTTTCAGAGATCAGTCATTTGCAGTAATTATAAAACTAAACTATGTTCATCAGGTTTAATCTAACTTTTCTGTATCCCAGTAAAATTTATAAGCTACATGCTTTGATAGCAAAACATAAAGTAAGGATTTAGAAGAAAAAAATTAAATAATAATAATAATAATAATAATAATAATAATAAATAAAATTATCAATCATTCAGAAACCACCAAAATAAACAAGCAAAACTTGAAAACCAGAGTAAAAAGCATTATTTATCCACCTTAATGTGGTATGCTACATGATAACCTTTTATTTCAGTGACAAATGCTGGAATTTCATTCCTATTTTGAAAGAAAAAAGTACATGTTCATTAATCTGTTTAATTAATGGATGTGTAAGTTCCACATTTAATAAACACACATGATAACTATGATGAAAGCAGAGACATCAGATGAATTCATTGTAAGTATATCCAACTTAAGGAAATTTTAGGAGCAAGAACATCAAAGGTGTTGACACAAACTATCCCTATTGAATTGAATTTATTGCACCATTTACAACACAAATTAATATATATACACAAACAATACCCTCAAATTACACTCAAAACTAAAATATCATCATATACACAATTAACATTGCACTTTATTCTGAAGATCAAGATTCCTGCAGCATCAATCTAAACACTATTTCCTACCTCCTTAACCCCCTGGTTGTATGGATGTAAGAAATCTCTTATTCTTTCCTTCTTTATTTATCTTCTTTTTTCTTTCTTTCTATTTCAATCCCACTTCTCTTTAACTTTTCCCAGGGACTCCCCCATTTTCAGGATGCTTTCAACACCCTTATTTCTTAACATTTTCATTATCACTATATCCTCCTCTAAATTATTCCATTTATTATCCTAAACTTTTCCCACCATCCTTTAACCTTATCACATTCCAATAAATAATGGGATTCACTAATTACTCGCCCACACATATTACATCCTTCATTGTCACTTCCTCTATATTCTTTCATGAGTATTACTCCTTTATGTATCCATGCCCAACCCATCCTACCCATTTGATCACAAATATCAAAATACTTCTCTCGTCCCCAATTCTGCTTAATTCTTTTATATACAACAAAGTACTTTATCTTCTAAACTAGCCCAAATCTCTTGTTTTTCAATGTCCCCTATCCTATGTCTCACCATCTTCCAGAATCCATTTGCACTACTTTTACCTATTCTCCATATATTCCCCAAGCCTATTTCTTCTAATACCTTCCCCTGTTCCCAATACCAACTCTTCCTTCCCAAGACCTCTTTTTGATATATAAAACATTCCTTTAGAATACTTGAACTATCTAATTTGAGGGTATGATACCATTTCTTCATTATTCTCTCTATAATATACCTTTCCTCCATATCCTTCCTAATTCTAACAAACTAGCCTCCCTCAGCGAACTTTTGGGTAATTCCAGTACTTCCCTGCGAAACATCCTGTGAACCATATCTACCTTCTTCGACCCCTCTTCGATTCCCCAAATTTCTACTGCATACAACATCCTGGCTTCTATCACTACCTCATATACTCTTTCCAACATTCGCATAGATAATGTTGGGGTCTTATATAAACTTATTTTAACAGCTCCCATTGCCTGTTTATCTTTAACTTGCAAACATTTCATTTGTGCCTCCCATTTTCTATTACTAGTAAATCTCACCCCCAAATAATCAAATTCCTTCACTACTTCTACTATGTCATCTTGGATACCATATCTCATCTTTCCTTAACTTTGTACCTTTTTTGAATACCATTATCTTTGATTTTATCGCTAATATATATATATTACACATAATTCATAAATGTGTAAGATCATTTATAATTCATTAAACTATTCACTTTTTACAAATCTCAAATATGGTAAGTTTAATATAATGGGTTTCTTGTATCAGAGTTCTGAATATGTAAAGAAATTCCCAGTAATTGGTGGTATTTAAAGTATGTTTAACTTTGCAACAGGAACGCAGTGGAAGCTCTGTACCACCAATTCTTAACAGGATGGAATCCTTTGAGGCTCCACCAACATACAATCGGACCAATAAGTTCACATATGGCTTCCAGGTTCTTATTGATGCTTATGGAGTAGCCACTTATCGAGAAGTTAATCCAGGTAAAATTATTTTACACATGCTTCCACTACAGCGACTTAATTCTATCAATCTTTAGCAGAACATAACAGAAGTCTTTGCTGTAACTGTTTGGCAAACATGAACATTCATTGTTGTAAATAATCTTGACTAGAAGTTTGAAATGGTGTATTTTACAAGTTTTGGTTGTACATATTAATTCATTGAAAAAATCTTTTATTTAATATTGTAATTTTTAATAATTGTGGGCAGATTCAGTACAGACAGATTATGGAAACTCTTTATTTTCTTTTTTGCACACTTTTCTTTTGAATCCTTTAAATTTTAAATATGAGGATAAATCAATATAAACTGAATTTTTTTCCTAATTTTTTTAATTTAAATTAAACAAAAATGGAATTTTTCTACATACTGTCCCATTTTACAAACACATTTTGCCATGGAATATGAAGCTTTTTAATCCCTTATTGAAGAAAAAGTGGAGTATTTCCAGCCATTTGTGCATGAATCCTCCAACATCTACGTCGTTGTCAAAATGCACCTCTCAATTATTTTTTAATGGTCCAGTAATAGGGTAATGACAAGAAAATAAATCTTAACTGTAGGGAGGATGTTTCAATGCTGTCCAATGGGTTTCCTAAATTTTTTCCCTTCAAAGTAGCTGTATGCAGATGAGCTTTGTCTTCAAGGAGAAGAACTCAAATCAGCTGATGTCTTTTTTGCATTTAAGCATATTTTGCCTCAACCAGAAGCTGGCAGAAATAAGCTTCATTGACAGTTTCATATTTATAAAGAAAAGCAATGAGCAAGATACCTTGGGAGACCCAGAAAACTGTCGGAGAATCTTCTCAGCTGACAGCCAAGATTTTCTTTAACAGGAGTAAATTCTCCCCTCTTTTCCTCCATTCTGTGCTTGCTTACTTTGATGCTGGAGTATAATGGTGTACACATGTTTCATTGCAGATCCATCCTTGATCCCAGTATAGGGGCAAAAGTTCTGACATACTCCCACACATGCAGCCTTATTAACCTGAATGAGAAACCACCTTGCACAGACTTTTTAGTAATCCAGGTACTTAATGGAATGAACACTTCCAAACTTACCCGACCTCAGAAATCATCAAATGTCGGTTACACTAGATAAGTTTCCAAACTGCCTGAATGTTTGTTTCTGTTGCACTCGTCTAAAGCTAATGTTGGTAACTCATTTTCTATAGTTTCTCATGCTTCTGCAAAATTTTATGGCGCTCCGGCACTTGTCTTAGATCTCAAACTGCACTCATAATCTTTGCAAAACTCGGTGGGTTTTATGCCCTCTCATGCTAAAAACTTAATAGTGCATTGCAAAATCTATGAGCTTATTGCTTGGCATGATGCTACTGGCAAACAAAGCTACTTTCAAAGTTGAGTCTTGATGTGTACTGCTCACAGATGATAAAATCAAAATGTTTTATTTTAGATTCACTCTTGTCAATTTCAAGTAAAGTTTATCACCAGATAATGCTCTATATTAATCTAAAAGTCTATTCTTTTGATTGTGTAACCAATTTAGTGAATATAAATAATTTTGGAAAATATAAGCTTCCCTATTTTGTACTATTATTTCTTGCTTGCTGAATGTGCTTGATAGTAGGCTTTCTCCCCCCCCCCCCTTAAGAATTAAATAAAGGTATCGGATAATGAAATAGAGCCACACTGATGCCTGAGTGTTAGCCTTTTCGAAACTGCAGTATTCCAAAGAAACATGTGTACCTTTGATTTTGCTTCCTCACAATACCACAGTTTCTTTACACTAATATATAAACATTTTCTTGGTTTGAAGCAGTTCATCGCTGTTTACTGCCTACAAAATCTTGTGCTATCATTGCAAAAACAATGTGAATACTTCTACATTAAAGTATTCAACCTGTTCACTTTAACTCCATTTACTTACATAACAATAGGACATGATTTGGAAACTAATCGCTTACTTCATCATCTGTTGACCGACCACTCAAACTTAACTCCATTGTCTACAGCTTTGTAAATTTATTTACTTAATGTGAATACTGTTCAGAAAGCCATGATACTGCCACGTGTGAGTGAGGTCGTTAAGGGGCAGACTCATGAGCAGGAGGTTGGGGTTTGAATCCCACCAGGGTCTTCCTCCCCAAATGAGGGTTTTTCCAGGTTTCCCTCAGTCCTCATAAATGGCAAATGCAAGGTAGGTACTCTAAACTCAGGCCTGGAACATTTCCTTACTTTAAAAAAAAATCCTTTCGCAGTTTATCATTTCATCTAATATATCATCAGTGTCCACCACCTGTTGTGCATTCAGTAAAAACGGGTGTTAAACACCGTAAAGAAGGAGAAGGAGAGACCCAACCATCACATTTAACAACAGTTTATCTACAGGCTGAAGATGGGAGGGATCACTCCTGAAACATATGTCCAGATTTTTATGTAAGTGAATGGAGTTAGTGTGAAAAAAACTGTATTACATTGTTTATATATATACCACTCCATTGTCAACAGCTTCGTAAGTACATTTAATTGGATGTGATATTCTGTTAGCAGTTAGAAATTTTCGCACATCATTGTGTTGTGAGCAGTTAATATTTTTTAGTTTTTGTACTCTGTGTGTATCGGCAAGACAATGAATTATGTAAGTAATATAAAATAGATATTACTAATACAATAAGCATAAAAACTATTAATAACTACAGATATAATGTAAATAATTTAAAAATGGATTCCTGGCAACCTCCTCTAAAGGCAGAATTTGCACTGATGAGCCATGACTGCATATGTTAATAATTTTTAGTAAGTCTTCTATTTTTTTCTGTTTGTAAATTTAAGAAGGTTAACTATTTCTTTAACATTTGCTTAAGATTCTGAATTGGTATACTTGGGAAGGGTTTTACCTGAAACAACACATGTTTAATACATTAGTATAGGATATATTACCACTTCATTGTCTATAACTTCTTAAGTACAATTTATTTAACTAACAAAATGATATTATATTAATTATCTAGTTAGTTGATTTGATAATCTTATGCTTAATTTTATATTTAACAAAATGAGTTTAAAGTAAAAGCAAAACGCTTATGAAAAGATTACCCATGAGATTTAAATCAGTTACTGTCTGTACATTTAATGAAAATAACTTCATCTTTTAACGTAAGCCTCACATTTCTCCAGGACACCTAATACACCTAAATCTAAAATAGAATGTACAGATTATCTCTTCTGAGTGTTTTAAATATTTTAACTCAGAAGAGATTATTAATGTTTTGCTGTGTTTGATTCCTGATTGGATTTATATTAGAATGTACAGTTTTGTTTTACAGTCTCAATCTTCTGTGAAAAGATTAGCCATCCAGTTCTTCAAATGAATCCCGGTTGTTACACATTACTCTCTCATTACACTAAATTATTTGTAGATATCAAAGATATAAGGGTTGCCCAAATGATACTAAGACTTTTGCCATAGCATTGTAGCTTCTATGTTTGCAGAGCTTTGTATTTCTTCTGGTAGTTGACATTATATTTAAGAAAAACTGGCATGGTTTGATAGCACAGTGTGTTGTTTATTGTGCAGTTTAACTGAATATGTCCTCAACAGGAATTCATCCAAACAGGCCCAGGCAGAAGTTCAATTTTTGAAGGCAGGAGTTGTTAGTAGATCTAAAATTTATCATTATATGAACAATGAGTATGGGAATGTATGTCTGTCACAAAGTACAGTGTTCAGATGGTGTGGTGAACTTCATGACCAATGTGTGTGTGTGTGCATTAAGGACAAGCCTAGCCCTGGTCAAGCTCACTTAACCATCACTGAGGAATCAGTTGCACCTGTTGACAACCTTGTAAGGGAGAATCGCCAAACACCACCTGAAAGATTGCAGAAACATTGTCATTAAGCAAAGAAACTGTTCACACCAAGGTTTGCACCCATTGGTTTCCCAAGCATCTTTCTGAGCAGCAGAAGACTCTGCAAATAGGTGCATGCATGGATTGTTCAATGTGAATTAATCAGAACAAAATTATTATTTCATAATTTTTTGAATGATTGGCAACAGAGTGCTGCACATTGTTTATTCTTAGATCCTGCGCTCTCTATGCATTCTTTGTACTGTTAATCATTCTTAATTAATGTGTGTGATGGTTGCTTTAGGATAAAAGTGTATTTATTTTGATGTGTCACTTTTGAGGAATTTTGAAGTTTCATTGTGCAATTAGTAATACCTATATCTTGAATGGATATGATTCCCAGTAAGAGTAATGCAATTGTAGCATTTCATCAGAACACTTCCATGACACAAAGAGTTAGCTAATAAATTTGGAGTCTGTGTAGGCACTATAAACAGAATTATTCAGCAGGACAAACAGACGGACTCAATTTCACCAAAGAAAAAGAGAAACTGTGGCAGGAAAAAGAAAACTAGGCCAACAGATTAATGTTTTCTCTTCAGAAGTAGCAAATCAAGCCCTAAGCTTGCTGCTGTGGACTTGTCTTGCAAATTGGGGGAAAGGGAATTGCATCTGCACTTTTGTAATATTCATCATAGACTCCTGGCAGTTGGAAGGAAAACCTGCAATTGTGTAAAGAAACACCTTCTAATAGGAGAAATGCATAGGAAACATGTTATGGACAGTAGTCATCAGGATTGGACAATGAAACTGGAAGAAAGTTCTTTTCTCTGATGAGAGTCAATTTGAAGTGCAGGGGGAGAGGGTTCAATATGTGTGCCAAACAAATAACTAGGCAACAACTTCACATTTACAACGGACCGTAAAAATTCTTTAATGATGTTTTGGGGGTGTTTCACCCATGAAGGGCCAAGACCTTTATACCGGTTATGAGATGGTGAAATCTGACCAGTACATCCAAATACTGCAAAGGAGAATTGTTGGAGAACTGTAGAAAAGATATCCAGATGGTGATGGAATTTTCCAGCAAGGTTTAACTCCTTGCCATACTTCAAAAAAAGTAAAGAAATTCTTCAGTGAGAGCCATATTTGTGTGTAGAGTGGCCAGGAAATTCTCCTGACATTAATCCAATAGAAAATTTGTGGGCTCTTTGCAAAAGGAGGCTTACAAAACTTGACTGCTCCACAAAAATACACATGATAGAGTCTCTAGTTAAGGTGTGGTTTCATGATGAGCTTAAAAATAAGTGCTCAAAACTTCTGGAATCTATGCCAAAAATCATGTAAAGCAACGTATAAAACAAAAAGGATAACATATTAGCTATTAACAAAGATCAAAGGTGATTAGGTGAATAACTGCAAAAGAATATAAAATGTGTACGTTATTGTCTTGTTCAAATAAATTTGCACAGGATTGTATATAAAAAAAATAATAGCTTCAACCCTAGACATAAAGATATCAAAGAAATCACCGTTCCCCCATGGTGAAAGGAGATAACAGTTTTAAAATGTACATGGGCAAACAATAAATTTATAAGTATTTTTAGAAAAGATAATGTTGTGTTGGCTCCATAGAATAGATATAACTTCAAAAGCCATTAGAATGTGCAACCAAGATGTAATCCTGTCCAGCAAATACTCTGATATAAAATTGATTGTATGGAATGTGATAAAATCTATATAGGCAGGACAAAAGAACACTAGATATAAACAGGTGGCAAATCAAAAACTGCAGTACATTTTTAGACCACAAGAGAAACCAAATTCTTGAAGGCTACCAGTAAACCCTTGGGAAAGAGATGAGAGAAGACCTTCATCCCAAAATATAAACATACAATAATGATATCTACTGAGTCAAACTATTTAAATACTTTTTGGCTTCACTTACTGGAAATTTACTAAGAACATGCTTTGTGGACCCTCATTCACATCCTCAGCTGTTAAACGACTGTGGGATCATTTGTTGAAGTTAGGTTGGCAGGTGTGTGGGTTGACTCTTTTGATCTTGTGATAACCTTGAATAAAGAGCTGTCAGCTTCTGGGATGTCAAAAATCATTAAGTTTTGCTAATTTCTCATATGTTTAATTCCTTTGATTGTTGAACTGTTTTTAATAGCCTGATGCATTTTTCTATCATGATTTTTATTCCAAAAATGTGACAACAATGCTGTTTTTTCTATTTGCTAGTAAAGGATGTTTCTCCAATATTCATTCAACCTTATGCCTATAAGCAAAAAGTGTGAATAGTTTGACTCGTAAGAAATTATAAATGTACTTCACTATGTTAAATTTCAAATTTAATCAATATTGAGACAGGATAATGAATTTTGATATCCTATCGCTGGACAATGTGTATCATATCATCTTGGAACCACCAGAGATCTCCATGTATTATTCTGCTAGTCTGTCTCTAGGTGGTGATGGGAACAATAGCTCCTATAACATGTTCTGTTAATAAGGAAAATAGTGAAGTGTTGTGTCACTTAATACAATGTCTTCTGTTCTAATGTTGATACTGATTTGATTTGATGACACTTATGATTCACGTACTTGGTTTTTTAATGAACGTGTCCAATTACAAAACCAAGTCAGTGAAGTATTCTCATGAACTTGTGGGCATTCCCCTCTGGCTTAGTAGTATTGTAGCAAACTTCTGAGGCCAGGATGCTCACATGTCCTTGCTATGTTGTCTCAGTGGAGATGATAGTGAAAGTGTTATGGTTATGGGGTTCCTTAAATCAATGGCATGAATGAAACCGGTTAATCATGGTGCAAATGAGCTTGGAGTCCTTGGTGATTTAAAATTATCTGAGATTCACCTTCTTAGAGTGAGGAAAAACTTCAGAAAAACCTTACCCAGACAGCTTGACCTGGTGGGAATTGGACCCAGGACCTCTGGATTATTAATCATAAATGCTACCACTAGACCATGAAGACTGATTAAAAAGTTAATCAGTTAATTTACATATCAGATGCAATAAACATGTGGATTTATTAACACATAACTTTTATCTTGTTACAGCTCCATATACCATTATCACATTCCCCTTCTTGTTTGCGGTAATGTTTGGTGATTTAGGCCATGGTCTTTTAATGGCCCTGTTTGGTGCATGGATGGTACTTCGTGAGAAACCTCTTGCTGCCAAGAAATCTGATAGTGAGGTGAGAAGCCTTTATTAACTGAAACATTAGACTGTAATTATCTCCAGCCTTGTGAATCACCGAAATTAAAATTTTCTTAGGTTGTGTCTTTATACTTAATCAAACAGCTATTAGAAGCAGTAAAATAAAATGAATTGGTATGTATCAATATTCCATCATTATAATTAATAGAAAGGCATTTTATACTTAATGTATCATGGAAAATTAAACTGTGAAATTTAAGGTAATTTACTTTTTTCATAAGTAAAATGAAGTAAATATGTTTATTTTTTAACACTTTATATAATAGAGAACTCGTAGACTAGATAGCCTAATATGCCATTTTTGCATGCGAAACATATTACAAGTAATGGAAGGTGGGAAGTCCATTCCAAATGTGCACATGCAAAAGGTAAATTAGGTATGAAAGCTGTTACAATTAGCTTGTATAAAGTTTCCACATTGTCAATGAAATGGTTAGAAAGACTATATGAGGCAATAGTTGTCAAAGATGATGTATGTAATGGAAATTTGGAGAGTGTCAAAGAGGTGAACATAGGCTGATCTAGTGCATAGAATGTTTTTATAGAGGTTCTGGGGTTACCAAAATGTCCACCAAGAGGGGTAAGTGATAGAATTAGGAAGAATAGGAAGGAAAGGAATAATGGTGGAAAGAATCTTAAAATATTGACATAGATGTTTGAAACTAGACATTGATGATGTATTAAAAGAATGTCTTGCATGTGATATATTGGGAAGAGAGTGTTGGCTTGGAGAGGTAGGAAAAAATTATAAGAAATTGGAATGGGAGATGTATGGCGATTGGGTGAAAATAATGTTTGCGAATTTTGGACAGAAGTGAGACAGAGGGTAGAAGGCAGGCAAGAGATCAGGGCTAACTTAAAGGATGAAAGTTCCTTAGATTTATATAAAGTAGTTAAAAGAAATTGAGGACAGGAGAAATATGTAGACATTTGTGACCAATTTGGAAGGATAGGTTTTGCTTGGATGCGCACAGGGGTTTTATTTCTAAAACAATCAAGGATAATTTGTAAAGAAGGATGCATTATGAAAGTCAGTTCCATTGTTAATTGAATGCAAAATGGTAAAGAGGCAGAGGTTGGGATGGAAAATGAGACAAATTACAAGAAATAGTAGCAACAAAAATATCATCAGTTAAGAGAGTAGAGAAAATGAATAAGATAGGGGAATTTTTAGGAAAATTAGGGCTAAGTGAAGAAGAAATATAGAAGGAGCTTAGAGGCACATGCAGTGGTGAAAATTATTTAAGGGGTTCTTTACTATACATATAACCTGGTTATATGTTATTCAACTATAATTTGCGTTATTTTTTCTTTATAAAGGATAACCATTTTTTTCTTCCATTTATCATTGATATGAATGTTTTCTGTTGTAGATATGGAACATTTTTTTTGGTGGACGGTACATAATTTTGCTGATGGGTTTATTTTCAATGTATACCGGCTTCATCTATAATGATGTGTTCTCCAAGTCCCTTAACATATTTGGATCATATTGGAAAGTAAACTACAATGTGTCCACTGTGCAAAGCAATAAAGACCTCCAGCTGAATCCCAGTACAGAAGATTATTATCAGAGCCCATATCCAATTGGCCTAGATCCTATATGGCAGGTAAATGTATCACCACCATAGTTTATTTTAAATTTCCACAAGGTCTTATGAAATGCATGCTGTAGTTTTTTGTAGATTAACTGTTATAATGTTGCAAGATAATTTTCAATAATGATCAATTGTTTAACACAGGGTTTGTATTCTGCTGTGCAATCAGAAATTGAATTTGCTGATGGAAAGTTAATGGCCTCACCACATGATGAGGAAAATCATGTTGTGTGATCAAATTTTTTGTTTCTTTAGTTATATATTAATAATAATAATTAGCAATTCATATTGTTCTCACCATCATAATAAATGCTCTTCTGTGAGTCATGTGCAAATTCTTTTCAGATACAGCAATTCATCATACCGTTCATTAATTCCACAAGTTTAATTATAGTTACAGCAGTAATTTTACATGGATGAAGATGCAGCATCTTAGTGGCTTTATATGTATTGTAAACATATAAACCAACTTGCCAAACTAATCATGTTAAGACTTTTGAGAAAAGTTTCCAATTGACAGTCTGTAAATCAAGTATATACTCTGTTAAATTCCAGTTTTAGGTCTTTGTTTCTTGTCAATAAAGATGCCTTCAAACATTATCATAAATTTGAATAATTTGGGATTTTCGTGGTGAAAATGGTTATAGTATCATATAACAAGTATATATATAACAAATTATTTATGAGGAAATCACTCAAATTGCACTAGTTTTATTCCACTTACTTGGACATGTTTCAAAGACAAATTTCCTTCATTGTCAGCACAGTTCTACTGTCAGCTATCCAGCATGGTATTAAGATGTTGCTCTTTGGATTTTATAAACTTTTTGATGAGGTTGCTGTTGTTTGGAAGTTCAAAATTAACTAAATTTTCTTTGATATCATTGTATAATTCAGTTGAACTACACACTCTTAAAGCTTCACTTACTTCTCATAAATGTATGGAACCAGTTTTGAGAACATTTAGTTCCCATCTTCAGCCAGGCTAAAGTTCAACTGTCGGATCATTCGTTGAGCTGTGGGAATGTGTATTCTGCTCTGGTGGTGGTGTGATAAAGTTGTAGTTTATGTTTTCATCTCCGGCAATGTCGAAGTTCATTATGCTGCCTTTGTATTTGTAGATGTAGATTTTCTCCCAGGTTGTTTGTTCCGTAGGTTCTTGTACTGATTTTAATAATTTTGCTTTATTTATTATGTCATGATTTTGTGTCCAAAAATGATATGCTACTGCTGATTTCTCTATTTGCTTGTACTTTATGTTCCTGAAATGTTCCTTTAACCATGTGCCTATGTTTCTCTTTGTTTTTCCAATGTAGATTTTTTCACATTCTGCACAGTTTATTTTATAAATATATGATTTTTCTTCTTGTGGAATACTGTCATTAACATTATCTATCAGTAAATTTTTAACATTAAATCGGTGCCAACCTGATATTAAAATCTTTAAGAATATTCTGGAATTTTTTGGTAACCCATGGATGATATGTGAACGGACATGTTCAACTGAATCATACAATGATATCAATTAATATGATTAGCTTCGCTGTACAAGTTCCAATTTACATTTTAAGTAAATTTTCTTTGTTTTTCGTTAAAGAATATATTTTCCCACACCGATAATTCTATGGGTTTTTTGAAGAGCTTTTAAGAGTTTTGGTTCATTTCAAATGAAAATTTAGTTAATTTTGACATTCCAAACAACAGCAACCTCATCAAAAAGTTAATAAAATCCAAAGAACGACATCTTAATGCCACGCTGGAAAGCTGACAGTGGAACCATGCTGATGATGAAGGAAATTAGCCTTTGAAACTTGTCCAAGTGAGTAAGTAAGTGGAATAAAACTAGTGAAATTTGAGTGACTTCCTCATAAATAATTTGTTATATGATTATCATTCTGAAAATTGTACTTCCCAATGGACATATTTATTCCTGGAAATTTATCAGGAAATTCTTTGCTACAGTTCTTGTACAATTTCTTTTGCACATAACAATAAATAAATATTCTTCTATACTAGTGTGTATCTTGCCTCTCTGCATACTCCACAATACACATATGCTCAAGAAAGTACCTACAGGAATGCAATTGTAATAATTGATATGATAAACATAACTGAGCAAGCTCAATTGACTATCAGCAGAATTTTAACTCCATCTTATCGGGAATTGCATTTCCATTGAAGGTAAAATTTGCATTAGTGTATACAAACTGTTGATTGCATAGCAGAAGAGGCATGGTATTTATGTAAAGTAAAACAAAGCTGAATCAGCAGGTAATACTGTGATTGAATAGTGGCAACACTGCTGAGGAAATGAAATGAGATGGAATTAATTATTCCCATGTATACCATATGCTTATGTCTTACCCATGTCATATGAAAAGGAATCTTCCTTCCAACTTAAAGCACATGCACTGTTGCAAGCAGAAGATAGTCCTGTGTGAGCTACCAATCTAAACTATAGTGTGTCGTGTTTTTGCCAAGTTCACAAAACAGGAACAGTGAAGTTGGTTGAAGATTCAATGTGCTCCATACAGGGAAACTGCATTACCGTACAGAACAGTGGGAGAGTGGGTTAGAGCTTTCAATGGGGAACGTGAAAGTGTAGCTTTCACACTTTGGCATGACTCGGCCAAATCACCCAAGCATGAGTGCACACTGTTGCCTTGTTATAAGACAGCTCAACATCAGTCTATAAGATTATCACATATGACTGTGCTGCATATTCTAAATAATCACCA
The DNA here is from genome assembly GCA_030762175.1 of Metallyticus violacea. Lineage (NCBI taxonomy): Eukaryota > Metazoa > Arthropoda > Insecta > Mantodea > Metallyticidae > Metallyticus > Metallyticus violacea. The sequence goes on from CM060844.1 coordinate 13,194,310, forward strand.
GAGAATGAGGAAAATTGCATCACTGTGAGTTCCCTAATATTTGATGGATGTGCAGTGATGGATATGATATGACACTGCCCATATTCCTTGGAGCATTTTGGTCATGATGGAGACACTTCCTTATGCAGTATTGTTGAGCTCGATGAGACATGGACCAGGTTAATCTTATTTTGATTTAAAGTAAAACACTAAAAGCATTGTTTCCAAGCATTCCAAAAGAGAAAACCCTGAATTTGTTAAAAAAATGGCTACTATCTATCAACATTGCAGATACACACACAAAAGAATATGTAAAACTCACAGAACTATGTTTAGACCAAGCTTACTTCACGTTTGAAGGAAAGTTTTATAAGCAAAAATCAGGTTTAATGATGGGTAGTCCACTGTCTCCATTTTTGGCTGATCTGTTCATGAGCTATTTTGAAACACATATAACGAAAGCCTTCCCATTCATATTCAAAACATGGTACAGATATGTTGATGATGTGTTTGCCATTGTAGAAGATAGATTCATAGAAGATTCATTGAAACTGCTGAACTTGCAAGAAAAAACCATAAAATTCACTATGGAAACCGAGGTTAATAATACTTTACCTTTTCTGGACCTAAGGATAATAAAAAGGAATAAAAATATAGAATTTGGTATATACAGAAAGGACACGCATACCGACAATTACATAAAAGCAAAAGGTTTCAACCCCAGACCCCACAAGGAAGCAGCATTCAATAGTATGACATATAGGCTAGTTAATACACCACTCAGTAAAGAAGAATACAGGAAAGAATATGCACATATAATACACACAGCAGAGATAAATGGATTTAACAAACAAATGGTAGATAAAAAAATAAAAAGATTTAAAAATAAAAAGGAAATTAAACTAATCACTACACTCAGTTCTTCACTTAAAGAAAATACTTATCAAAAATTCACATATCACCCTTATGTTAACCACAAATTCCAAAAAAATTTCAAAAAGTATAACATTACTCTGGCACCAATAAACAGATATAGTGTTGGTAAACTATTAAATCTAAATAAAATTAAACAAAAAAAGAAGAAAGAAGAAAATTCAGGTTTATATAGAATTAATTGCAAGGATTGTGACAAAATATACATAGGAAAAACAAAGAGAAATCTGGGGATAAGATTAAAGGAACACTGGAGAAATATTAGACACAAACAAGTAGAAAAATCAGCAGTGGCTGCACATTTTTGGAATAAGAATCATGAAATAGAGAAGGACATAACATTACTAAAAACAATTCAACATCCAAAAGAACTTAATATATGGGAAAAAATTTACATAAAAAAATATGAATCCAAACTTATGAATTTTGATATACCGGAAGCAGACAACATATTGTTTAAGTTCATTAACAGACCACCAGAGCAAGCATAGTAACATACATACTTGGCTGAAATTGACTCCTCAGTCGTCGTTTTTGGTTGACAATGTGAGGAATGTACCTCACGAAACATGTTCCAAAATTACTTTTATAAGTGTGTTTGTGAAACTTAAAAGAGAGTTTTATTGTGACGACATGATTTTTAGTGTTTTACTTTAAATCAAAATAAGATTAACAAAAGTTTCACTGTGTGGATTCCGACATTCCGTAAACATGGACCAGGTTGTACAAACCTCAATTTAAGCTCCAATTCAAGTGGTGCCATTGTGGGTCACTATGCAAAACAAAAGTCTGCCAAACCCCTACTAATGCAAAAGTTATGGCTCTTATCTACAATTGTAATGATGTTATTCTAATACATATTGTACTGCAAAGACAGAATGTTACTGCACAATATTTCAGTTTGGATATAATATGACACTGCCCATACTCACTTGGAGCATTTTGGTCATGATGGAGACACTTTCTTATGCAGTATTGTTGAGCCTTGATGAGACATGGGCCAGGTTGTACAAACCTCAATTTAAGCTCCATTCCAAGTGGTGTCATTGTGGGTCACTATGCAAAACAAAAGTCTGCCAAACCCCTACTAATGCAAAAGTTATGGCTCTTATATACAATTGTAATGATGTTATTCTAATGCATATTGTACTGCAAGGACAGAATGATACTGCACAATATTTCAGTAATTTTTTGGAGTATAACTTAAGAGTGTTGCAAAGGAAACAGTGACATGTTGTGCAGAATCATACAATCATTATGCTCGGGCACATATGTCACACTCTGTAGCTGATTTGTACCATTGCTGGAGTTGGGAAATTCTTTTCCATACACCATATTCATTGAATCTAAACCCCTGTGATTTGACATAATCCCGAAGATGAAGGAACCACTTTGTGAAATTCAATTCAGGACTGTTTCAGAAATTCTGCAGGAATTAGATCACTCTATCAGAAATATCAACAGAACAGGCACAGCAACAGGGATCCTATGACTTCCAAATCACTGGCAATGGGTTATTGACAATGCTGTGATTATATTGAAGGACTGTAACAGTTTCAGACATAGATCGCTTTTATATAAGTAATAAATAAATAGTTGCCACTATTAAAATTCCAACCTATGTATATTATAAGTGCAGTAGAAGGTTGATTATCCAAATGTCAGTCATCCAAACATTATCTGAATCCACATTTTCTCCATTTAAATTTAGTTTCATTTTTCTCTCACTCTACAACAAATGAAGAAAAATCTCAGTTGGCATAGAAAACATTTATGGAATTTTAATAGACTGCTAGAATTTGTTTAAATCCACCTGTTACAGATCATTTCTTAAATTTCCAGGTAAAGTACTTTTTTTACTGTCAATCATTGACTTCAGTATGATCAATACCTTATATCCTAACAGCTCTCTTATAATTAGCATAATGAATCAAACTTTTATTTGTGCTAATGATTTATCATGCTTTAAATGACTGCATTTCTCCCACATATCATGTTGCTCTTAGTTTTTTATATAACTTCATTAAACTGGAACATTTTCAATTTGAGAAAGTTTAAGCATCATGTTGTGCTGTTGTTCTTTGCTAAAATGCTTGTGCTTTATGAAGCATGCTGTACACACTATTAGGAATGGCATCTTCAATCAAACAAACTTGTTAATATAATATAATATAAAATCGTGCTGATGATGAAGAAAATTTGCCTTTGAAACATGTCCAAGTAAGTGGAATAAAACTAGTGAAATTTGAGTGACTTCTTCATAAATAATTTGTTATATGAAAATTGTTAATATTTAACAATAGATAGAAAATTGCAACTATCTAAAAAAAAGGAAAGCATAAATATTCTATAATAACTATATGTAACTTAGAAAAATCCACTATCTCTGATGTGAAATGAAATCAAGAAAGCATGTTACAATTTGTGCCCAGAGTTGACTTTGAGAGTGCTTCAATAAAAAGAAAATTTATCAGAAAAGTAAATATACATTTGAATGGTAACATTACCTTACAGAAGCCTTTAACTTTTTGCTGTTATTTCTAGGTTTTGTACATAATTGAATATCTGAACTATAACTGGGCCTTAGTTCATATTATTGACACTTTCTGTAGTTAGTTTATGCAGGTCATTGATATAAATAAAAATATAGAGATTTAGGCCACCTTGTCTTTGTGGAAGGGTAGTGACAATGCTGCTTAAGTGTTATACATTGTGGACCAATGAGGTATAGTGGAAAGGGGAATCTGGTGGTGGCATTATCAGTAAAGCATGAAACTGTAGGGTTCTTTCATCTTATCTTATTCCACATTCAGGATGGCACAGTAGTTTCCTGAAGTTATAATGCTATAGGACTCTTTTCATTGCCTCAGGTGTATAACAGAAGAGAGCAAAATATATGTTTAGACTTTGTCAATGATCACATGTAGATTATTTGTAAAATGTTGAATGACGGTGCATAATTTAAAGTTTGTGTACTACAGGTTGCAGAAAATAAAATCATCTTCATGAATGCTTACAAAATGAAAATCTCCATCATCTTGGGTGTGTTCCACATGTTATTTGGAGTGTGTTTGAGTATGTGGAATTACACGTAAGTTTTATAATTTATGTATACATGTGTGTTTTTTATCTTTATTTACTGTATACTCCATTACTATAATAATTTGTAATACTACATGCATTGCTATGATTTCACGGTTACACATTACTCTTAACACTATTTCTTTACACTGTTAAATTCTTATTCTAACCTAATAGTCACATTTTGAAGATTACCATAATTGGTACTATAAGCAAATTAACTTGTACAATTCCTTAACACTCTCATTCAAGTAGGTAGTTATGTAGTTTTACAAAATTCCAATAATTTAATGCCATTGGCCATTTCTTTAGATTGTTTCACTGTTAAACCCAATTTTTTACCTATTAGTTAGTTTGTATTCATTTGAAAACTGTAAAAATTGATACTATTTACAAATTTTTGAAATTGTTTATTATATATTAAGATCATTGTGTGATTGAGTCGAACTAACACTCTTTTGCTCCACTTGTTTAAATATGTAGGACTGGTTTCACGAACTCTTCGTTCACATCGCCAGCCCAATTTACATGTTACAATTATAGTGGGAACAAAGAGTTCTTGAAACAGGTCCTACATATTTAAACAAGTGGAGCAAAAGAGTGTTAGTTTAACTCAATCACACAATGATCTTAATATATGATTAGCTTCACTGTGCAATATTCCAATTAATAATGTTTGTTTATTATATTTTAAAACGAGTTCACTGTTGTCTTATTGGCCATCGCCCATTTACTTTTTCTACACCTTTCCAGAATATTTCTCACTCTTTCTTCAAGATTGCAATTCCATAAGATGTGTTTCACCACTTGTACACCCTTCAGGCATACACATGATGGATCTTTTGCTATTTGGTTGGTTGCTAGTGGCCATTGGGATGCTGATATTTATCATTTTTTCCGTAGCTTCCCAATAAAGAGCTTTCAAATTATTTTTCATTTGTTTTGTAGCTATCTAGTGACTGCATTTCAGTAGATGTCTTTGTTTAAGATAGTATTCATGTCCTGACACAGTAGACAGTGGCTGTCCTTGATTAATTTCAACCTGAAGAGATGTTCTGACAAACAACCATGTCCAACAATTAAGCTATTTTGAAGCAATGAAAGTAGGCAACATCAAAATAGCAAAGGCATTCAGGACAATATTATACGAGGCTCTCTGCATTATTGTAGGGTTAATTTCAGTAACAGTAACAGTTAAAGAAATTGCCAACTATTATTACAACTTCACGAGAGGAATTGAGAGAAAACCCATCATAAATGTAGGATAAATGGAAGGCTTATTCGACAATGAAGCACCATACAGGCAGGTAATGGCCTCACCCGGCTGATATACCTAAAATAGGAGAGAAACAGAATGACAAAGAGTATACACTCAAGATAGACACAAGACTGCAGCAAAAGCATGTCAGGTGTAGGGGCAGGGATAATAATGTACATAAACAATATGCCAGTTCATTGACTACAGTAAATGCTGCACCAAAAATGCTCAAATAAATTCTATGCCTGTGTGCGTGCATGAGAAAGGAGAGATAGAAATAGAGAGATGCATATTTATAGATTTTTTTTTATGGGTCTCACTCTGGTTTATAATACAAGGGTATTCTGTAAAATTCTGGACCTAATAATGAAAATGAAATATTTATTTCTACATAATTAATACAAATTACAAATTTAACTATAGTTAACCATTTTAATATACATATGTAAGAAATATTACAAGAAGAAAAATATATACACCAACTATTTTACATTTTATAATTATAATTCACAAGTTAAACAATACTTGTACATTTTTTCACATGTTCTCACCTTTCTGGGATCCTACACACTGAACACCCTGGTTATATGTGCTTTAGATCCTACAAGGTATGCGTTTTTTACTTGAACAAAATTATATTTATTTTTTAGCATAATCTGATTCAGGTCAAAACATTTATTCCAAACATACTCCAATGCCATTATCCCATCTTTGAAATTGTTTTCTGAAAGGAGTGCAAAATACTCTTCTTCCGCTGCAATTACCACTTGATTCAAAATAAAAATGTAGTCCATTGAAGAAAAATTTGAGCATATAGAACAGATACAATTCAGAAAAAGCAAAATCTGAAGAGTAGTGAGTGCTTCCAATGATATGAGACATGAATTGTTAATTCATACTTCATATCTCTCACCAAAACACTTTTTGTCTTGATAAAAAAAAAATTTATGCAAATTCAGGTTTTTTTTTTTTTTCCTCATGAATTTATTCATCTAGTTTGTGTATAATATTGATATTGGAACAATACTTTATGATCATGGTTTTACCTTCCTAAAGATAGTCAATTAATAAAATTCCTTTAGCATCCCAAAAGATTCATATCATAATCTTTCTTGCAGATGAAACAGATTTAGTCTTCTTTGGCACTGAACAACCAGTTTCTGTCTATTGTTTTGACTGTTTCAATTATGGTGTAATGGTAGATTCACATCTTATCCACAGTTATAATTTGATGCAAAAAATCTGTTCTATTGTTTTGAAACAAATCAAACATTTGCGACATTTTCATATGAAAGTGTTTTTATCTCCTGTTAATGTGCAGCACCATCTTGCTCAAAGCTTTTTCATGTGTAGTTCTTTATTTTAAATATAACCTACATATTTCTAAATGCCTGTAATATAAACAATTTTACTTGCTGGTCATAATAATTTTATTGCAGACCATAGACTCTACATTTGAGCTTCAGTCATTGTCAGAAAGTACAATCACAAAATACATTGATAAACCAAACACTTTAAAAACAAGAAGAAAATTTACTTCCTATGATAAGGGGTATTTCCATTTACACTATAAACAATTACATTCAGCTATATTTTATATACATATTTACAAATCATTTATCCTGTACATACATTTACGTATGAAAAGGTTTTCAATTCTGTTTGAAACTTTTTCCCTCAGACTTTTAATTGATAGTGGCAGTTTATTATAAAAATTTTTACCAACAACTCTTGAATCTCTCTTAGTTCTTTGTTTATATTCAGAGGATGATAATTTTTCTGAGTCCCATTGCTATAATTGTGGCAGGCCTTGTTTATAGCACTGAGACTCAGAACAGTTATCATCTATAAACAAAAAACTACTGAAAGAGATCCAAGAGATATTGGTAAAATTTTGTATAATAAACTGCTACTATCATCTAATACCATATCATTTCCTGTAGATAAAATATTTTAAAAAGCTTAAAAATACCTCCGTGGCCTCACTCTTAATGAACAAGGAAACAGACCGAGTTAAAAACATTTAAAATATTAATATAATGTTAAAACACTCTTAACATTTCACTGTCTTAATTTAAAAATTCAGGACATATTTTGTGAGCAAAGATCTCGCAAAACATTTGCTGAATTTTTAAATTTAGATATTGAAACATTAGGACTGTTTTAACATTATGTTAATATTTTTATTGTTTTTAACTCAGTCTGTTTCCTTGTTCATTAAGAGTGAGGCCACGGATGTGTTTTTTAAGTTTTTTAAAATATTTTATTTACTGGAGATTTTATACTCATTTTCACTATGTTGATTCCTAAATATATTAGAATTGGAACCATATCATTTTTTTACACTGTTTGGATATCTTATGCATTCAAGTGGTAAGATTATGATCTCCATAACTTATATAAATTTTGTATGAATTTCCTTTGGCATTAAACCATAATGTACAAAGAACTTTATACTGCATGATACTCAATTTTATCTATTTTTTGAAATGCCCACAGCACATCTGCCTTAAAAAGCTGTATGAAATAAACTATTTGAAACAGTGATTTGAAGACAGATGTACCAATATAAAAAACAATATCTTTTCAATTCCTGGCCACAAATTGTTGCTATATATGACTTATATGTAAACTCAATAAACAGAGTAATTGTAGTAAGTATAGTGAACTTTTGTAACAGTGATGTCAAATATTAACATTTTAAAAAATTGAGTCGAGATTGTAACATACACACCACTAAAATTCAATAAAAAAGGAAGACTAGTTTTGGGAGCCATCGCTCCTATCATCAGTTCCTGGTCGACAATAGGAGCGATGGCTCCCAAAACTAGTCTTCCTTTTTTATTGAATTTTAGTGGTGTGTATGTTACAATCTCAACTCAATTTTTAAATGTCAATAAACAGAATTTGACATCCTCATGTTACTATCTAAACAAGTTTTAGTCTTGGAAGTATACTGGAAGGAAAGATCCTTCGATGTGGCTGGAGACTCAAATGATTAAAAAATTATTTACAGTTATAAAGTTTTTTGTTAAAAAATAAATATTAATGTAGCGTGCACATACAATAGTTTTCTGCTTAAAAATCATGTAATATGTCGCTCAGCAATATAGCATTAAAACAAGTAATGGTCTCTTGAAATATTGCCAGATTAATACACAACAGTTTAATAAATGATCCAAAAAATGATTTGGGCACAAGCATTTAATCTTTATCTCGGGCACTGAATAAAATACTTTTAATTTTGCCATAATATACCATTGATTTTAACACATTGACTTTTAAAATCCCAGTTCCCTGACTTTTAAAGCAATTACAACTGAACTAGACCCACTAAAGTGCAATGTTATTTTAGTTTGAAGGAAATCATCAGGAGCCCTTGGTCCTCTTTATAGAAAACGCACACCTATGGAAAGATTTCTCAATGCCAGATTGAATCAAGACTTTAATACACAGAGCCAGAATATTTTAAACATCAGCTAAATCATCTCGTTATGTTTTTAAGGTCAGCGGATTTAGATACAAAGATATTGACAGAGCTGTCTGTCCTAGGCAAATGACAGCATCTAACTTCTACTTTAGCCAAAAAAAAAAAAAAAAAAAAAAAAAAACCCAACCACAAGGCTTTTCTAACGTACCTTGGAGACATGAACATATCACATGTACATTAAGGAAAAATGGCATACAATTTATTTTCATACCAACTGTTAAATTAATTTAATTTAATGCAAAAGACCCTAGGCACCTTCTTGATACATCAGGAATTTGTAAAATACCATGCAAATGTGACATAGTATACATAGGCATAACTGGAAGATTGATTAAAAAAATGATTGCAGGAATATCAGCAATACCTTCACCTTAATCAGCCTCAGCAATCTGTTGTAACAAAGCATGCCCTAAATGAATACCATACCATACACTTTAATAAAACTGGTAGTTGCAAAAACTTGAGGGTTTTTCAATCAGGAGGGAGGCGTTGGAAATGCAAAAACTTCCAAACAGTTTTAAGAAAGACAGCAGATATCACCTAAGTAGCACATGGAAACCAGTTCTTAAAAACAAACCACTACCCTCCTCCCTCCTTACCCTACACATGTAATATTGACCGATCTTCTAAAATCAGACAGAAACAGATCAATACTGTCATCTTTTCAGCACTCATTTGTTCATCATCCACTGATGATACCAACTGCAGAATTTGGTGAAAACTGTGGTAGCATATTAAACCATGGACCATGGCAAAACAGCCTGAAGATTTTAACTGTTTTAAGCAACTTTTTTTTTTTTTTTTTTTTTTTTTTTTTTTCCCCCTCCCAAACCCGGCCAGGACCGATGGATTTTTTTGAACGTAAAAATCCTAAGTATGGCTTCCTTCGGAAGGGAAGTAAAGCCGTGGGTCCCGTGTCGTACTTTGCGGCACGAAAAAGAACCTCAAGCCTGATAGAGAGGCCTCTGAGCAAATTTGTCGGCCGTTTCATGCCCTGAGTTGAATGGGATGCTGATGACCTGAGATGTTAAAGCGCGTCCATAAATAAATCAATCAAAAAAAAAAAAAAGGCAACTATTGAGGAACAATCAATGTGAGTTTTATTCCTGTTGTTTATTATGAAATTATGTCTGAGACTACATAAATCAAATTATGGATCTAGGAAAACGATGTTTCCAGGAATTATTGATTGTTTCACTGTATTAAGCAAAAACCTCTTGACACACTCCCATATATGCAATTTTTTTGATCCTCAGTGCCAATTCAAGGAAGTTGCCTTGCTGAGGTTTTTCAGTAATTCAAATTGAGGGAAAGATGGGTTGAACTCTTCCATAATTTATCACACCCTCAGAAGTGATTGGCCATACATAAGGATCAGATTGGTTTGTTTTTTGCATCGTTTTAATGCATCTTTTCCTTGCAAAACTTTTATATTACTATTAAACTTGAGTTTTAGACAGTATCTTGTTCCTAAACTTTGCCCTTAATCTTTGCAAAATATTGACTGATTCTATGTCCTTTCACACTTAAAACTTAGCAATGCATTGCACAATTGACAAGTATATCTCTTGCTTGGACATGATGCTGTGACAAATGAAATAGCTGTGCAATGTGATTGTCTCTCCCCATTCCTTAAACCTCCATGCTTAACATCTCAAAAGCATGTCTTGTTCAAAGCAGTAAAATCAAAATTTTGGTTTTTATTTTATTCACTCTTGTAATTAAAAAAATATGACATTAGTTTACAAGAAGTTTCATCAGTAAGCATTTTCTGAGTAGCGTATTGCAATAGAAATAGATTTACAGGATGTGCAGAAATTAAATATTGATTTTGTTGAAATAGCAACTGAATTGTTAATGTTCATATGCTTATCACATGTCACGTTCATTATGGGCTTCATTCATATCTTGACACATTTCCCATATGTGGAAGGTTACCTGATCACTAAATAAGGCATGCTCAAGGATGTTGTGATCTTCATTTGCTGCAAGCAAATACATGCACATGCTAACATGCAAATTGTATGCCTTTTTCTTTAACATGTAATGCAATATCTAATGCGCCTCAAGCATGGAATGTTCACATCCCATGACAAGCACTGCACCGATTTTGCACTGCATTCAGTGGATGCACTAATGGCTCCAATGCTGTCATCAGAAGATGGACAACCTTGTCCGGGCCGGTCCTTAACTGTTCCAGTATGCTTGGACTTGCTCACCAACAGTTTGTTTTGTCTGTAGATCCAAGTTTATGGAATCTGCAATAAAATTTAATCCAAATTTAAACATAAGCTGACTCTTGCAACCTCCACATCACAATAGCTACCCTCTCTGGCATACTTGACAACATCTTGCACATACAGTTATCTGTAACAGCAGAACACTTAATGAGCTGTAGTCAAGAAGCCATTGCCCAAATTCCAGTAGCTACTACAACATTTACATCTACAATGCACCTGCAATGCACTGGTATATATTACCCCTAAGTCCCCCATTTCTACAAAATTGATACTTAATTTGTGAATATCCTGTACTGCGAGTGTATATACTGTGTTTGGAAGATTGAACTGAATCCATTGTTCCTTCTGGTTTGTGTGTGTGTTACAGATACTTCAGGAAAAGAATAAGCATCTACTGTGAATTCATTCCACAGATAATATTTCTGTGCTTCCTGTTCTTGTACATGGTACTTCTTATGTTTGTCAAATGGGTGTGGTATGGACCTAAAACTGATGGTAATTAAACTTTGCAGCAAGATATTCTCTTTTACAAGTGTATAAATAGAAAAGCTCTTATTTAACTTGAAATGCTTGGAACTTGTAAGTTAAGCTAACATATAATTAATATCATTGTATGATTGAGTCAAGCTACACACTCTTATTGGCTCCACTTGTTTAAATTTAGTACATGTTTCACAAACCTTTGTCCATATCCTCAGTTAACCATTGACTGCTGGTTAGTTCATTGTGCTTTGGGAATGTATATTCTGATGTGTTGAAGATGTAATAAACTTGAGGTTTTTATTTTCATCCCCAGAAGTGTCGAAGTTCATTAATCTGCCTTTGTATTGGTAAATGTAGATTTTCTCCCATGTTTCTAATTCTGTGGTCCTTGTACTGATTTTCATAATTTTACTTTATTCACTATGTCATGGTTTTTTGTTCAAAAATGAGATGCTACTGCTGATTTTTCAATTTGTTTGTATTTCATGTTCCTGAAGTATTCTTTTAACAGTGTGCCTATGTTTCTCTTTGTTTTTACAATATATACTTTTTCACATTCTGCACATCTTACTCTGTAAATGTCTGCATTTTTCTCTGGTGGAATGCTGTCATTAATATTATCATTCAGGAGATATTTAACATTAAATCAGTTTATAGGTGCAAATGATATTAAAATCTTTTAGAATATTTGAAATTTTTGTGTAGTCCATGGATATGTGATTTTTTTTTAAAATCATCTTATCTTTTCTTGCTGAAAATGATGTGGTTTCTTTAATTAGTTTCTGTCTCTTGAATTTCTGTTCTTTTTTGTTAACTAGTTTTTTGCTAAATCCATTTTTAAACGCTGTTCTTTCTATTTTCTAGTATTCTTTGTATTACTCTTCCTTATTAATGTATAGGTTAATGAGCCTGTGTGTTAAGCTGGTGATCACTGGGTGTTTATCCATTTTGGGGTTAAATCAGTCAACTTTGATGTGATTGTCTGCGTGCATGTTCTTTCTGTAGATTCCAAATTCCAGGGTTCCTTGATGTTCTACATTTAAACAGGCAAGTAGAGCCAATAAGAGTGTGTAATTCAACTAATCATACAATGATCTTAATTATAAGATATTTTCTTTTACAAGAATACAAATAGAAAAGCTCTTAAATAAGTTGTACTTACTAAACTGTAGATAATGTAGTGGTAATATATTCTACACTAATATATCAAACATGTTCACACTAAGTCTACATATTGTCACATACACCGTTGAGGAGCATTATAAATTACTAAATTAATATACTTTTGGAACGTTTCTTATTTCATAAGGATTGATATTCTTTCACTTAACATTGCTGGTTCTGAGAGCACAAAGATGTTGCAAGAAACAATTGGTTAACCAATTCCTATGGCACTCCCTAAAGGACTTTACCATGACATTAGCACCATGCAGAGTTATGCTGCACCCGAAGCCTGTCATGCATCACTAGGAAGTATTCAGAACACCTACTCAGTGTTCTTTTATTGGTTGGTATATTTTAAATCTAGGGCATTGGTACACCATGATTGGTATGCCGACATGACAGAAGCAGGCAACTACGGCAGGGCCCAGCTTGTGAGGGCTTGGAAATGAGTCTAAGAGCGCCGTCAGTGAGCTCTGCAGCTCCTTATATAAAATATGCTTGCCTAGGGGGGTCTCTACATTGTCATGTCGGCATTACCAATCATGGTGTACCAACGCCCTAGATTTAAAAAGAACACTGAGTAGATGTTCTGAATACTCCTAGTGACGCATGACAGGCTCCAGGTGCAGCAATACTCTGCATGGTGCCAATGTCATGGTAAAGTCCCTTATGGAGTGCCATAGGAAGTGGTTAACCAATTGTTTCTTGCAACATCTTTGTGCTCTCAGAACCAGCAATGTTAAGTTAAAGAATATCAATCCTTATGAAATAAGAAACGTCCCAAAAGTATATTAATTTAGTAATTTATGATGCTCCTCAACGGTGTATGTGACAATATATAACACTAGTATGGAATAAGTGAGTGGAGTAAGTGTGAACAGATTAATACATTAGTGTAGGATATAGAAAGGCTCTTAATTATTATATATTTCATATAAAGGGAGCTGTTGCTCATTGCTGTTTCAGATGTGAAGTCTGGGCCATTCTGTGCACCTTCAATTCTCATCACATTCATCAATATGGTACTCTTCAAAGAGAGCCAGGCTCCAGATGTCTGTGACAAATACATGTATTCTGGGCAGCCAGGCCTTCAGAAACTGCTTGTGGTGATAGCACTACTGTGCATACCTTGGATGCTGCTTGCTAAGCCCTTCCTCATCATGCGCAACCAGCGCAAGATGCATGTACCAGTACGTGTCAATCAAATTTTTTGTTATCTCCAGAGAATGAAATGATAACAACAGAGTCTTTGTACAAAGATATTTGAAAAGTTCTTGGAATGAAACACAAATTTGAGTATAACTTTTTGAAATCATTCTTATTTTTCAACATAGTCTCCCTGGACACTAATGCACTATATCCAGAGATACCCCAAAGCCTTTGTCCCATCACAAAAATAAGATTCCGTCATTCCTGCAAAATATGATCTCAACTAATGCTTTAAGCTCTTCGTTGGATGAAAATTTCTTTTCACCAAGGAATTTTCTGAATTTAAGGAAAAGATTAAAATTTAATGAAGCCAAGTCAGGGGAATAAAGCAGATGTGATAGCAAATCATACCCCAATTCATTGATTTTTGCCACCCATTTGAGGGCAACTTGATGCAAGATGACTTTCTTCTTTGATAAACTCAGCTTTTTCTCATGTATTGTTGTCTTCAACAGGCCGAAAAATTTAGCATAATATGTCCCAGTGATAGATGTTCCAGTGAGAAATTAATCAATTAGCATTACGCTCTTAGCATCTCAGAAAATTGACCCCATGATCTTCCTGATCGATTTCTTCCGGGCCTTTTTTGGTTGTGGAATATAGTAATATTGTTTAGACTGCTGTTTTGCTTCAGATATATAATAGTGTACGTATGTTTCATCATTGATCACATGTCGGTCCTGGTGGTGTAGTGGTTACCATAAACCCAAGATCGCGGGTTCGAACCCGGCCAAGACTGATGGATTTTTTTGGGGCGTAAAAATCCTAAGTATGGCTTCCTTCAGAAGGGAAGTAAAGCCGTGGGTCCCGTGTCATACATTTACGGCACGAAAAAGAACCTCAAGCCTGAAAGAGAGGCCTCTGAGCAAAATTTGTTGGCCGTTTCACGCCCTGAGTTGAATGGGACACTGATGACCTGAGCTGTTAAAGAGCATCCATAAATAAATCATTAAAAAAAAAAAATCATTGATCCCAAATCAACGCATAAATTTGACGGGATCTCTCTGAAAATGTTGGCTCACTTGTTGAGAAATTTATGCTCTGATTCACTTTTGATCCTGAATCAGCACAATTCTACTCTCAAAATGTGAAATTTGGTTGGTTGCTAGTAGCCATTGGGGATGCTGATATTTATAATGTTTTCCCTAGCTCCCCAAGCTTCCAAAAAAAGATGAAATATGTGTTCCCTTGAAATGCTCAGAGCTTTCAGCAGTTTTGGACACCTTTAATTTCAATCACCCAGAACCATGTCTTGCATGTCTTGATAATTTCTCATGTCATGACTGATTTTGGATGTCTGCTACATGGGTCTCATCTTCCAAGCTTTCAATGCTTAATTTCCATGATCCACTTGTAAACAGTTTCATATCCTTTTTTACAAAGTGCTTAGAATAGAATATTTATTTCAGTATTTCATTACAGAAAATATAACAAATGATTAATACATTTCTTACAATTGATACTGATGCAGCTTTTCTTGAGGTCGTAACATGTAATGACTTTTTAATCATCAACATGCGTTGGAGCCCTGTTTCACCTACATTTCCTCTTTTTCTCTCTTTACTTTCCTAATCCATTTGCCTCTTACTCTCTTACTAAATATTCACCATACTAATACTTCTTTCCTACCCTTTAACTGTAAACACTTTTATTGCTACATTATTCATTTTATTTCATTTTGGTCCCACATACTCTCTTTAATTACTTGTTTCCTTGCACTGCATCAAGCAATGAAAGATATCCTGTTTCCCCACACATAACACATATTTCCATGTTGCTGCTTCTAAATCCTTTAAGATATAATAATACCCCTGTTTGCATCCATTCATATTCTGCCCTTCTTTGCTTATCACAGCTGTCAACATACTTTCCCTACCCCAATCTTACTTTAATATTTTGTACAATCTCGAATTTTTATTCTCAAAACTTGAGCATATCAATATCATCTATCCTCCTCCTTGCCAAGTACTTAATAACCACATAATGTTCCAATATTTGCCATTTTTCCTATATATGCATGTCTGCACTGTAACAAGCAGCTATAATTATTGACCAATACATGTATTTTTGCAGAAATGTTCTGTAAAAGATGGTAAGTTTTGATAACAACTGCCTTGGAAGTGCTGCTACAATTTGTGAGTTATTTTGAGAATTTTCAAATTATCCTCATGCCAAAATTAGAAAGCATGTGATTTGTCCAAAAACTAATCGAGAAATTTCAAGAACTTGCATGTCACATTCTTTCACTGAATTATAAGTGTAGTTTCTTATTAATTACCTACAACATTGATTATTAGCAGATACAGAAAAATCAATTATTTTAAATATTTCCTTAACATTTTCACATTTCATTCTATAAATCTTTTAGTTTTAAAATATGATCTGTAAAGTCTGTTAAAAAAGCTTTTAAGTCTGTTAAAAACTTTTAAACTTTTGCTTGTCAGCAGCAGAGAGAAATAATGCAGTCTGTTTTCTAATTGCAACTGTAACAAACTGCATTACACTGGAGCCAACATGAAGATCTGGCCATTTCTTTCCCATTTTCCATATCTACTCTCCTTGCCACCTGCTATTCAGGAGATTCCATCTAAGGTCTTCATATCTACACAGTGATGCTCTTCTCAAGTTTGTTGCAACAGTTCCTTATTGCTGATTGTGTCTGGCCAAAAGATGTATAATACTCTTCTAAGGTGGAGTTAATGGAAACACCTGGAAATCTCAGTGGTCACTTCCCAGGTTTTGCAGCCATAGAGAAGTACTGCTTTGACTTTGCTTCAGAAGATCCTTTAGGTTATTACTGGCCTTTCATATTAACTACAACTGGACAAAGACAGCATGTGTTTTTTAGATGGAATTCATAACATTTGCATTGACTGCACCATTCTTTGTACATGCTACCCAGGTACTGCACAGTTTCCACTTCTCCATTAAATTGGAACCTCAGATTTGGGCCTATAGTGTTATTGAATCGCATCTCTCCTGTTTTCTTGCAGTTGATCCTCATGCCTTCCTTGGCTCCTTAGCAATTTAATTTTTCCTGCATGTCCGCAAGGGACTGAGAAACCTCACATATATAATTTTCTAAGTCCAGACCTTCCAGCTGTTACATCTTTTTCCACTGAAGTCCAATGTTCACTCAAGTAATACATTTCTTATGACTATGCATATAGTAATAGGGAAGATGGTTGGGGACAGAATGCAGCCTTGCTTCACTCCTGTATTAATATTTATTAAGTTGCAATTTTTAATACATTCAGGAATCTCGCACAGTGAAACTAGCTTAAAATCTCTTCTAGTTAAAATATTTAAAACATCAAAAAACTCGTTATGGCTTCATTCCCCTGGGATAAAATCAGTACGAGTTAAAATATTTCAAACACCCTTTATGGTTTCACTCTCAAGAATTAAAAATTCAGGACATATAGTAATGGGTAGCCCTCTATCACCATTCCTGACAGACTTGTTTATGAGTTGTTTTGAAATGCACATTACTAAGGCTTCCCTGTACATTTTTAAGGTCTGGTACAGATATGTAAATGATGTATTTGCAACTCTACATAAAAAACATGTAAAAGATGCTCTTAAACTATTAAACCTGCAAGAACCAACAGTAAAATTCATTATCAAAACTGAAACTAATAATACATTGCCATTTCTGGATCTGAAGATGATAAAATGTAATAACAAACTTGCATTTGGCACTTACAGAAAGGACACACATACAGATAATTACATTAAAGTCTATGGTTTTAATCCTAGATCTCATAAGGAAGCAGTTTTTAACAGCAATAAATATATACATAGATAGGTTAGTGAATATGCCACTCAACAAAGATGAGTACATGAAACGATATCTGCACATAATAGAAGTAGCCATTTCCAATGGGTTCAAAAAACAGATGATCAACAAAAAAATACAAACATTCCAGAAACAGAAAAGAATTAAATCACAACTTTGAGTGCAAAGCATTCATAAAGTTCACTTACCAGCCATCAGTCAGTAATAAATTTCAAAAAAATGTTAAACAGCATATATAATATCACATTAGCACCTGAAAACAGATTAGTGTAAAACTTATTATTAAAGTTAAATAAATAGATTCCAGACCAAAAGACAAGAAATCAGACATATACCAGATTAATTTCAAAGATTGTGATAAAATATAAAATGTGATAAAGACCAAGAGTAATATAGGCATCAGGTGGAAGGAACATTGGAGAAACAGCAATCATAAACAGATAGACAAATCGGATGTGGCAGCACATTTCTGGAATGAGCATCATGAAATTGAAAAAGGCCTAAAGTTATTACAAGCTGTTCAACAACCCAAGGAACTTAGTATATGGGAAAAGATTTTTATAAAAAAATATGAGCATAAACTCATGAATTTGGATATTCCGAAAGTAGTCAGCATCCTGTTTAGATTCATCACTAGATCACAAGAGTCCTCAAAGATAATATTTGAATTTAAAGAGATTTTATTTATTAAGTTGGTTAACTTTCTGTTAATACATAAATTAGAACTTGCACAGTTGAATTTTAGCCTGGCTGATGATGAGAACAAAATATTCTCGAAACCGATTCTGTATATTATGACAAGTAAGTGAAGCATTAAGAGTGTGTAGTTCAACTAAATCATACAATTATATCAATTAACTTTCTGTTCAAATAAGTGTACTTACGAAGCTGTTGACAATGGAGTGGTATATATATAAACAATGTATACAGTTTTTTTCACACTAACTCCATTCACTTACATAAATTTGGAACATATGTTTCGGGAGCGATCCCTCCCATCTTCAGCCTGTTGACAAAACTGTTGGGGGGGATCGCTCCCGAAACATATGTTCCAAATTTATGTAAGTGAATGGAGTTAGTGTGAAAAAAACTGTATACATTGTTTATAACTTTCTGTGGTTTACTACTTGACATCTGTATTCATAAAAGTTTTTTTTTTTTTTTTTTTTTTTTTTTTTTTTTTTTTTTTTTTTTTTTTTTTTTTACCATCTATTGCAGAGAAGCAAATGCTTTTAAAAAGTCATTATTTTTGGAATTAAATTTGGAATCTTAACACAGTGAAGCATGCATTAATAATCTTTTCTAATGCTTTAAACTTTTAAACCTACAAGAGCCTGCAATTAAATTCATCATCAAAGCTGAAACAGAAAATATATTGCCATTTTAGGTCTTAAGATAATAAAGTGTAACAATAAACTTGAATAGTTTTGAATAGCGGGAATTTTTGCAGTTAAATATAGTATAATATAACAAATTATTATTTAATTTGTTATAATAAACTTGAAATTGGCATTTACAGAAGACACACATACAGACAGTTATATCAAAGCTTGTAGTTTCAGTCTTAGACAACATAAAGAAGCAGCATTCAACAGCATGACATACAGACTAGTAAATATACCACTGAACAAAAAAAGAGTACAAGAACGAATAACTACAATTAATAGAAGCCGCTAAATTAAATGGATTTAGCAAAGAGATGATTAACAAACAAAATTTTTAAATTGCAATAACAGAAAAGAATTTAATCGCAATTCTGAGAGGTTTACCAGGGAAAAATGTGTAAAATGTCAACATACATGTGTAGTCAATTAAAAATTTCAAAAAAATGTTAAGCAATACAATATCATCATAGCGTCTCAAAACTGATGGTGTGAAACATTTACTGAAATTAAACAAAACTGATCCAGACCCAAAGATAAAAAATCCAGAATTTACCAGATTGTCAGAAGTTTGAAAAAATCTACATAGAAAAAACATAAAGCTGAAGGAACATTGTAGAAACATCCATTACAAGCAAATAGAAAAATCAGCAGTATGTAATAAAAAAAATTTATTACAAGACCACTAAAGTCAACCCAGACATTTACCAACCTAACTTTTACAAATAATGCAACAGGGAGGGGTTCATGAAACATGAATTGAGTAAATCTCCAATAAATGAAGCCAAAAAGAGTGTTTAAATAGACTCAGAAAGAATATGAGAAAATGATGCACGTATCTCATTACACTGTTGCATTATTACATATAAAGTGTTAACCTGGTCAATACAGGATCTGTTCTTCTATAGAAGTTAAAGTAATTTCACTGCAATTATCACAGCCAGCCAGGTTACCTCTCTTTGGCAATTTCACCAACAAACCATTCTTTCATTCTTCTGGAATCTCTCTTTGTTCCCATGCTTCTTGAACAAGTGTTAAAGTAATATAGCAAGTTATTTATGTGGAAATCATTCAAATTTCACTAAAATTTTTCCATTTACTTGGACATGTTTCAAAGGCTGTTGCCTGCATCATCATTATGGTTTCACTGGCTACATCCCAGCTTGATATTAAGATGCACTATGTGGATTTTATGAACTTAGTGATGAGGTTACTATTGTTTGGGAGACCAAATTAACTCAATTTTCTTTAATATAACAAATTATTATTGAGGAAATCACTCATATTTTACTAATTTTGTTCCACTTACTTGGACAAGTTTCAAAGGCTGTTGCCTTCATCTTCAGCATGGTATTAAGATGTTGCTCATGGATTTTACAAACTTAGTGATGAGGTTACTATTGTTTGGGAGATCAAAATGAACCAAATTTTCCTAGGTTTTGTTTATGAATATATTTTCCCACACTGTTAATTCTATGGGTTTTTGAACAGGTTTTAAGGGTTTTAGTTCCCTTTGGAATTCATGGTTCTTTTGCCAGAAATAGTGTGCTATTGCTGATTTTACCATCTGTTTATATTTTACTTTTCTCATGTGTTCCTTAAATCGAGGGTAATGTTTCTTTTTGTTATGTGTATGTATTTCATATTGCAGTCTTTGCAACTGATTTCATAAATGCCTAATTATTTTCCTGACAGAATTTTGTCTTTTGTGTTTGTTTTTAGGAGGTTTTTTAAACTGCATTTGTTTACTGGAGCAAAAATAATGTTTGCATCTTTAAAAATCTTAGGGAAATTTTGTTGTGCCCATGGGTGAAATGTGAATTTCTTATATATGATCTCCTTTGTAGCCTTTTAGTGTGTTAATCTCTTTTATTTGAGATTGCTTTTTTAATTTTTCTATTTTCTTGTTGATCAGATCTATTATGTAGCCAGTTTTCTGTGCTATATCTATGATTTTGTGGTACTCCAATGTTAATTTTAATGTGAGGCTGTTGATTATGGCAAGTTTGTTGTTTTAGATTGTGGCTGTTGTTTTTTATATCGTTTTCTGTATGGGTATCTGTTCTGAATTTGCCAAATTCCAGTATATTGCCATTTTTTATAATTTTTATGTCCAGGAAGGTAAGAACCTTGTTTTCTATTTCAATTGTAAATTTAGCAGTGCTGTCATGTAGTTTTATTGCATCCTCTTTCCATTTTTCATTTACTATTGCAAAGCATTGTCATCATAACTGTACCAACATTTAAAGTATTTTGAATGACAGATGAATTGGACTAATATTCCATTTTATTAGTCACAAAATGCACATCAAACCCAGGTCATATCTCGGTGAAAGATAAATGGCCTCCAGTTAACCACGGTTTCCATGTTATTCTCTAAATTTTAATGTATTTATTTATGTGTGTATGTATTATTATTTGCTAACTGCAGCCCAAGCATACATAAAAGTGCATTATGGTTCAATGTGCTGGGGCACATTGAAATGAACATGACACAAGAAAATGTACAAATAATAAACAATCTATAAAGCAAAAATGCTCTATTTAAAAAAAATATATATTTCTGCCTGCAAAATGGGATTGGTCTAATGCTTGGGAATTCTTTAACAGTTGCACAGTAATCATCATAATCATGCTGGAGCAGAAAATGGTGACCCAGAAGCTGCATTGGGTGGTGGACAAATACCCCCTCCACTTCCTCCACACAAGGAAGAAGAGGCAGAACATGACCTTGGAGAAATCTTTATTCATCAAGGCATTCATACAATAGAGTATGTGCTTGGGTCAGTGTCACACACTGCATCCTATCTTCGACTGTGGGCTTTGTCCCTGGCACATGCCCGTAAGTATAAACTGAAACAGTTGACTGAGTGACACAGGTTTGTACAACATTACATTAACATTCCTATGTGACATTGCAGAACTATCGGAAGTGCTGTGGAACATGGTACTGCGTAATGGGCTCATGTTTGAAGGCTGGGTTGGTGGTGTTGCCCTCTGGATTCTGTTCTCAGTGTGGGCGGCACTTACTGTTGCAATTCTTGTGCTAATGGAAGGACTCTCTGCCTTTCTGCACACTCTTAGACTTCATTGGTATGTATTATGTACTAAGTTTCCATACCTGTGAACAATTGGATGGAATACACATTTATATAACATTAAGTTTATAATAATGCATTGCTTTCATCAAATTTCATCTGGGATGCTCAGTCCTATTTGAGTTAAATGAAATACAGAAGTAATCTTAGAATGTGTCCTTTAATTAATTACAACACATACTTAACATAGGTACTGAATAATACACCTTTGCCATTAATGAACAAATTTGATGAAGTCCTTTCTCTATTTCTGCAACCTGTTACTTACAATCATCTCAACTTCTTTGGATGCTAGTAATGTCCACAAAGAAGTTCTGTAAATTCAGGAAAAGATTCTAATCACAGAACACAAAATCTGGACTGTATGATAGGTGCTATATACCCACATTGCCAAAACATTGCACTAAACAGCATTAGTTCATGTAAAGTTGGCTCTGCTTTGTTTGCAATGTTGCATCAACCACCAATACTTAACAGCTGATATTGTGCTTGTGAATTAAATTTCTATACAATAATGTAAACATAATATAGTCGATCCTGGTGGTGTAGTGGTAACCATACTTGCCTTCTAAACCCAAGATCATAGGTTCAAACGATCGATGGATTTTTTTCGGTCATAAAAATCTTAAGTATGGCTTCCTTCGGAAGGGAAGTAAAGCCATGGGTCCCATGTCGTACATTTACGGCACAAAAAAGAACTTCAAGCCTGAAAGAAGAGACCTCTGGGCAAAATTTGTCGGCCGTTTCATGCTCTGAATAGAATGGGATGCTGATGACCTGAGGTGTTTAAAGTGCATCCATAAATAAAACGAATCAACAAGTAAGCATAATGTAGACCAAATTTTCAGTTATTCTGAATTTCCTGCACCAATATTTCGGGTTCAGTGTGATGTCCCATCGATATCCAGAACATTTCCAGGGATGTTCAATTTGGCCTCCACACAGCCCGGATATTAATCCCTGTAATTATTTCTTATGGGGACATTTGAAGGAGACAATCTACCCCAACAAACCACACAATCTAATTCAACTGCGAGCGGCTATCACAAAATTTTTCCAGTAAGTAACAGAGGACTTATGTCATAGAGTGGTCGGAAACGTCACAGTTTGTCTCAAAGAGATGGTACGTCAACAAGGTGAACATATTGAACATGTACTGCATGCTCGCTGAGCATACACATTCTGATGATTAATGTAAAAAAGAAAAAATTATGTTTGTTTATTAAAAGTTATATAAACAATTTTCACTGTATGACACTTCGTGTGCCACCATGTGTGCGTGTGTGTATTTATTTATTGTTAATGCATGCTGATTGGGAAACAATATTACAAAACTTATTTGTCATAATACGTTACAAATGTTTATTTAAAAGAAAAAGGTGCTTCATGCCAGTTGGCAAACCTGTGCGCTTAACCATGCTATCACTTCATGCTCTGCCACAGAGCTAACAGAGGACACATATTACACAGCATTTTAGTGTATGCCATATAACATATCTGCTGCAGTGGCTACACAGCCCCCTGGTTACCTTTTGAACCGTGTACTGTAATAAGTAGGACTTAGAAGAATTTTGTATTTAACAGATGACTAATTTTTTGTCAAACAGTGTACATCTTTAATAATCTCTTCTGAGTGTTTCTCTGTGTTTGCTTCCAAATTAAATTAATATTTAAAAAAAAAGTGTATATTTTTACTCATTATTTTATATAGGAAAATACTTTAAACCATTACAATATATGTCTTTTCTAAGAGCATTGCTTATGTTTAACATTCTAAAACACTGAAACCAATTTTGCTTGACACCCTTTTTGGTGAAATTTTGCCTCTGGGGAAATATATTCTGCTTTCTTTAGAGATATAAGTAATTTTGCATAGTGGGGTACTCTTTTCTACTAATATGCATAAATAGCTAATGAATTGCATCTTTTATCTGGAAAGAATCCAGTTTTTTAAAGCTGCTTTTTTTTCTTGCCTTGTAAGAATGTTAGTTTTCCAGATGGCCCACCATATTACAGATTCATCTTCTTGAAGCAGTGCTTCCTTGCTTATAACAATCCTTGCATTGAGTTTTGAGATGAACAATATGCAGCTCTGAAATTCTTTCATCTCAATAAATCTTTAGCTGAGGCCAATGTAGAGTTTGTTTTTACCTAAAGCACAGCTTGAAGATGGTTAAAAATATTTTAAAGCGGAGAGGTAATCAATTTTCAAAGGAAGATGGGCCCAGCAATTCAATTTGTGCTCTGATGGAGGAAAGCATTAACACCACTGTTGTTATTGTCAGAGAGTATTGTCGAATAGCATTATGAACACTAAGAAATTCTCAAAATTTCACTTGGTGCCACCCAATATTGGTAACTGAAAAGTCTCAAAAGTCATGTTTTTGTGCATGGTGGGTTCCAAGACTGCTGATTACCGTTTGTATGCAAGTTTGCTTGTAGTTGAAGATGGTGTTATAAATCTTGTTGAATTAAAAGGTAAAACTTCTAAAATCATGTCAACATATTAAACTCTCTTGACGTTTCACATTAAAACTTTTTTTATTAAAAAGTAAGTTGGGACTAGTTTCGTGAGTCACTTGCTCACATTGTCAACCAATTGATGACTAACGGATCTCTTCAAGTAGGATGTATACTTGGCTGTATATGCTCTGGTGGTTTGTTGATGAACCTGTACAATATGTTGTCTGCTTCTGGTATATCAAAATTCATAAGTCTTTGTTCATATTTTTTTATATAAATTTTTTCCCATATACTAAGTTCCTTTGGGTGCTAAACTGCTCTTAGCATTATTATATCTTTTTCTATTTCATGATTTTCATTCCAAAAAATTTTCTGCTACTGCCTATTTTTCTATTTGTTTGTATCTGATATTTTTCCAGTGCTCTTTCAATCTAATACCCAAGCTTCTTTTGGTCTTGCCTATATATACTTTATCACACTCCTTACAGTTGATCCTATATATGCCTGAACTATCTTTTGATCTGGGTTCAATTTTGTTTAGATTCAGTAATTTGCCTACACGGTATCTATTTATGGGTGCCAAAGTGATGTTGTATTGTTTGAATATTTTTTTAAATTTGTGATTGATGTAAGGGTGGTATGTGAACTTTTGATAAGTTTTTTCTTTTAGATAAAAGCTTATCAAAAGTTCACGTACCACCCTTACATCAATCACAAATTTCAAAAAATATTCAAACAATACAACATTGCTTTGGCACCCATAAATAGATGTAAATGGTTGGTTGCTAGTGGCCATTGGGGATGCAGATATTTATAATTTTTTCCCTAGCTTCCCAATAAAGAGCTTCCAAAATTATTTTTTATTCGTTTGTTGCTATCTAGTTGGCTGTATATGTTATTTGTTTAAGACAATATTCATGTCGTTACACAGTGGGCAGTGGCTGTCCTTGATCAATTTCATTCTGAGATGATGTTCTGACAGGCAATCATGCCCAACAATTAAGAGGAATTGAGCAACTTCAATTTTTCTTGACTTCAGTGAAAGGTGTTTGAAAGTATTTATATCTTTATTATGGTTTTCCTTTAAGTTTTTGTTTGATATTTTGTTGTTCTTGTTAATATATTAATCTTTTTAAGTGTTTCAGTTTAGAGGGAAGTTCTAGTTCAAAAGATGGTTTTAATTTTATGGTGGCTCCTTTTTTTGCTAAAGTATCAGCAATATCAATCTCCTTCAATCCCTTATGGCTCGGAATCCATTGTAAAACAATTCTGTATGGAAACTTGGCTACATCATTTTGATCCTGAGAGCAAATAGCAAAGCTCTATGTGGAAATCTCTGTCATCATAGTTGCTTTTGTAAGGAAAGTTATGGTCATCTCATTTTCAATATATTAGGAATGGTTTAACAGCATGTGTATTTGACATACCTTTGTAATTGCACAGTGCTACAGAGATGTTCTGAAAATTCTACAAAGCCATATCACACAGAAAAGGCAACATTTCCATGTACAAGTTGATGCTGAATATCTCATAAAAATCAATAGGTAAGTCCCTCATCCTCCGTACAGTCTCACTTCAACTACTGTGATTTTCTGCCCACAGACTCAAACTCTCGCCTAAAGCAAAAACTACAGTATGGTCATAATATGTGCATACATTACATCTGCAATGTGCATCTGTTCAATAATATAACACCCTCTCTCGATATGCTGTGTTGGTTCCACCTGAAAGACCAAAGAAACATTCATTGTCTCATACTACTTTTTAAAATTATCTTTACATCTGCTCCATAATATCTATCCACTCATTTTCAAAATTTATCTTCCTCTCATAATCTTAACACATGTTTTGAATCCCAGCACATATTATCATTACCATTGTACCGAACATCACTTTACTCATCATTCACCGTAACCACAGCCCGCCTGTGGAATGCATTGCCACAGGATGTCGGAGACTGCCGAATTTTAGGAGCATTTCGAAAGATATTGTTTAATATTATTAGAAAAATTTATTACCCTAGATTCAAATTCCTTTTTTTACAAGGCATGTATTTATTTGTTTTACCCTGCTCTAAAGAATTATTCTATTTATTACTACCATAATGTTCCTATCTCCTTCATAGTATTGTTAGGGTTTTTAATTTTATGTTTTGCTTGTATATTTCTTCTTTCAGGATTTAAGTAGGTTGATATATGTATAAATTGACATTGCTGTTGCTTATTCTGTATTATTGTACTTTTATTTACTTAAATTTTTTTCTTCTTAAGTTAATATTTTTCATTGTCCATATTTATGTATTGCTATACATTTATTTATATACATGTTTTAAATTGGTTTGTATGTGTACGAGTATTGTCAACTTTACTGTCAATATTGTGATTGTAATATTGTGGCTATAACTTTTATGTAAGTAGTATTAAATTGATGTAGCAGAAGAGAAGGCCTGATGGCCTTAGCTCTGCCAGAATACATAGATAAAATAGTCCAGATTTAGGCTTCTGTGTCTTCATGGGAGGCAATTTCCATCATCAGAAGCAGTGGTGAAGTCAGTTCTATTTTCAATTCTAAAATTTTTCTTGTCCGTAATCTTATTTTCATGACCAATTTTCCCTTAACTAATGCTTTTCTATCTTGATTTATTCATCCATCCCCCATTTCTGCCAATCTAGTAGATGCTGTAAAGTTGAAGCAACTTAACTTATGATCACTCTTAAGTGTAAAATTTGGCAACATTAAGTAAATGCCAGGTAAATTTGAAGGAGAAATGAAAAGAAAATTAACAGAATGCAGTTGTTGACTGATGTATTTAGAGAAAGTAGAAGAAACGAAGAAAAATGAGCATGATTATATTTGGAGTTCAAGAAACAAGAGAAAAGTGAGCTTGGCATCAAATTGAAGAGATATTTCAAGACAAGTTAGGCACACAACTTAAAGGTTGGGAAATAACTGATGTTTTAAGAGAAGGAAGAAAAGGCCAGAACTCAAGACCAGTATTAGTAAAAATTGCAACAATGAAAATAAAATTATGAATTCTCTGAAATATCAGAAAGCTAAAATGTTCAAGAATATTCATTGTACAAGACTTTGTAAAGAAAGAAAGGGAAATGAAAAGTTAATTACTTTAAGAAATGAAAAGCACAAGAACCAAAGAAGAAAAAGCTTTCATTTGTGACTTAGATTTGTGGATAAACAGCAGGAAACAAAATATTCATCAACAGACTGAAAGACACGTTGGAAGAGAATAAAGTCATGTCTGCAGAAAGAAAATGAACACAAGTGCCAACATTAGGGCAGGACAACCAAACTAGTAATTCCTAAGGCCCAGCTGTTGACAATGTGCATAGATGGCCTTGGGAGCAGCTGTAGAAATTGATGTTTGTGGGAATCTTGAATTCAGCATCATATCTTCACCTTGAGAAGCATTATGCAAGTGCAAGATCATGTGGGAGACAGACCAGCTACCAATAGGATGATTAAAAATAGAGCCAAATCTCAACAATTGAGATTTGAGAAAAAGGAATAATCAGTATAGGGAAAAGGCATTGGGGGTTATATTCTGGAATATAGAAGGTTTATTAGAAAAAGTGAAGAATGAAGAATTTGCAAGAGTTCTAAATTTAGCAGATGTGATAGGTATTGTAGACACTTGGTTAGGAAGTAATAGTGTCATTGATTTGAGCAAATTTAATTTTTAAGGGAAAAAATGGTATTAAGAGAAAGGACAAAGGTAGGGGTATCAGAGGGAATAAGGCAGTTTGTCAGGAAAAGACTTTCAAATCAAAGTTAAAGTTGCAAAGACTTAAGTGAAAATTCAGTGCTATGATGTGTGGTAAACAGAAAATCTATGAGTTGCAGTAGCATATGACCCACCAAATTCCTCATAGTTTTATGATCCAAATTTATTTAGCGAGTTAAGACTAGACATATAGGAGCTACAAAACAACCACATGTATAAAGGTTTCATAATAGTGGGTGAATTTAATGCAAGATTAGGAAAAAGTCCATTCCAGATATTTAATTTTGATTGTAAATATCAGGAAAGGTAAGAAAGATGGAAATAACAGTTAAAGAAAAAGTTTGCAATAATGAAGGAAAGAAGCTGATACAATTCCATGCAGAGTTTAATTTGATAATGTGCAACGGTAAAAGGAAATGGTGACAGTGTACTTTTGTGAATAAAAATGAACATAATATTATATATAATATTGATGAATTTTTAAGTGTTGAGTATAGCTTGTACAAGCAATCATTTTTCAATAAAGACTAAATCTCATAGAACATGCAAGAGTAAAGAAATAATTTCTGACCCAGAAGGAATTAAAATTCATAAATATTATGCGGAAAAAGATGGTGAATATGAAATAAAAAAAATTATATTGGAAATAGGAAATTACTTAGGTAAAAAAAATTACAAAATGGCTGAAGAAAATCAGTAAATAAAATGAAAATGAGATACAAAGATTGTTGGGAATTAGATTTAAGGCTGAATAGGACCCAATAGCTGGAAATCACAATGTTTAAGCATATTGCATTCCAGGTAATTCAGCAACTGAGTTTCTTGGTATATAAATTTCTGACTTAGCAAATTAAAATATTTTCTTATTCAAAATGTTTATAGTATAAACTTAATGACTTTTAAATACTGTATGTCTTTTGTAAACATGCATTTGTTCCTTTTGTATTTAATAATGTCAGAAATTTGTGTGAATATTATTTGAATTACATATATGGGTTATCAACTTTTTGTTGGGGTTAGTGCCTTCTGGAAATGCCAAAGGCCTTGATCCTATTTGTTACATTTTAATTGTTTTTTTGTATGTCTTAATTTTCTATAAATATTTTGTATGTAGATGTTTGATAAATAAATTCATATTCATTTATATGTCACTGTTCTCAGGGTGGAGTTTCAAAGCAAGTTCTACCAAGGAGCAGGCTATCATTTCCAGCCATTCTCATTTGAAACCATTCTTGAGTCTGCTGCACAGGCTGTAGAAGAGTAGTCAGTTAATTGTCCATATAGTCGTACATGTAATTAATTGTTATAGTGGAATTAATATTGAATAGCATGTACATGATTGGTTCTTGAGAAAAATATTAATGGTATATAGGCAGAAAGGTAACCCAAATTCACACTATTCATTAGCATTGGAATTTTTAAAGTTTCTCTGACAGTATTTAAGGGCTTGTTTACATTATTTTGAGTTTGGGCCCATAGGAAATGTATATTTATATACATTATTTTGTTACTTGTTTTTATATTCTAGGTGCTTAATATGTTTAATGAATGTAAAAAATGGAGCGTGAAATGACTTATGCTGTGAACAAATGTGCATTTATGGCATATTAAATGACAAGCATGTGTTGCCTCCAGAGATCTGATTCTCTATATCAGTCAAGTACATTTAACAGTACTTGTAATAATTCTTCATGTTATTGAAGGTATATCTTAAATATAAAAAATAAAGCATTTATCCTGAAACCAGACATAGTATCCTTATATTCAAGTTAGTACTATATTTACTTTCATATAACTTATTTTATAAAAATACAGCAGAAACCTATATAATGAGTATAACAGAGGACATGCTTTGTGCTGCATTATAGCATAACCTCAGTATATCAGAATGTTACTAAAGAGTGTGGGTCTCATTTAAGGTATTAAAGTCTGTAGCTGAGTGCACTGTATATGTAAATTGAAATTGTAGTTTAAAATTAAAAACGATAAACACTCAGCAATAATGCAATTTACTCTATAAAACTTAAAATGTAGAAAACCTCTTATCATTCACAACCTATTATATTATGTCTTTATTTTGCACTGTCTTAAAATAGTCCTTAAGTTGTTTTTTTTTGGAGGGGGAGGGACAAACTGAAGCACTGTGTGCTTTCTGCATGCTCTGTTCTGCCATAAATTCTGTCCCTCAAACAAAGGTGGCTGAGGAAATCAAATCTTACTAAAAAATTTTCACTTGAACATTGTTTCGAAGGCTGTTACCTTCATCAGCATGGTTCCACTGTCAACTTTCCAGCTTGGTATTAAGATGTCACTCTGTGGATTTTATGAACTTGGTGATAAGGTTACTGTTGTTTGGGAGATCAAAATTAACCCAATTTTCCTTAGTTAAACATAGTGGATTTTTTTAACAGTGATGTTTAATACAAGTTTTTTTAATGATCGAGTTGAATTTGTAATGTAAGTGTTACAAATTCAACTCACTCATTCAAAAAACCAATTTTCCTTGTTTTTGTTGATGAATGTACTTTTCCACACTTAATTCTATGGGTTTTTGAATAGCTTTTAAGAGTTTTGGTTCATTTTGGAATTTGTGGTTCATCTTAATATGATGCTGGAAAGCTGACAGTGGAACCATGCTGATGAAAAATGAAAATTTAATTCAGTTCCGCATATAGAATTCAGAATTTAACTTAAAACCTCAAAGCAATTACCGGGAGAATACAGTTTATAAACTCTCAATTTAAATCAATTTTGGTCGGTCCTGGTGGTGTAGTGGCTACCATACTTGCCTCCTAAACCGAAGATCGCGAGTTCGAACCCGGCCAGGATCCATGGATTTTTTCGGGCGTAAAAATCCTAAGTCTGGCTTCCTTCGGAAGGGAAGTAATGCATGTAACTCAGAGTGCTGCCTTTGCCAAAAATGCTATTAGGAGCTCAGTATGAATGGGGTTTTGAGTATACTTTCTCCTCCAAAATGTTCCGTAAGCAATAGTCCAGGGGTTTCAAGTCAAGATTTCCAGAGGGCCAAAGCAGAAATGAAATTGGACCTGTTGAGTTTCAACCAGTATTACTTTATGAGTGGATGCTGAAACTTACTTAAATATCCAGTCTTTATGCACAAACAAGATGGTGTTTCAGGGCTTTGCTAGCTTCTCAAGAGCATCAATTTGGTAGTTGTGGGCACTTGTTCACTCCCTGTTTGCAGAAATGCAAGGCTGTGATACCATTAGATACTACACAGAAGCTTCACGTACTCTGGTTCCATCTTTCATCTTATAGAATTTGGCAGCAGCATAAATTCTGTCATTTTGGTAGTTTAGTTTTTCTTACAGAGTGAAAATCTCCTCTGTTAAAAAAAAATTTCCTGTTGACTGCTGACTGCCATTCCCATATTTCATCACTAAGTTCTTTGCTCTTAGAGTTTTTATGTGCCCCTTAACATGCTGTCAGGCTCTGTCCTCTGCTTCTTCAGAATTCCCCCAACCTAAGGTGTTCTTTTATTATGCACAAGATGGCTCATGGTGCCATGATTTTCTGCTTACGGAGTAAATTCCTTTGGATTTTCTTAACGATAGCTTTGCCAGCTACTAGCGACTCTGTGCAGGCAACCACTTCTGTACTCCATCTCAGAAATCTGTGAAGCAAAGCTGCATACATTAGAGTGGAAGAATAGATGAGTGAGCAGAGCTAAGAAGTACTGCTGCTATAAACATGCAGTATTTCAATTTAAAAGTGTTTACAAAAGAGATGATAATTTCCTGTGTTATTAAATGACATAAACTAAATCATGCCACCCTTGGCCTCTAGAATGACTTTGAATTCCCAATACATTTCTTCCACAATGCCACCAACAAAAATTCATCAAAGTTGTAATTCGAACACTTCTTGCTCTGTATTTCTAAATGAGGTTTCCATCACTCTCACAGACTGTTTTTTCTCCTTCTGTATTTTGTAAATAATACATTTTCCAACTCTGGTAAGGGCAGCTGGCTTTTTCTTATTGTATTATTACATAAGCAAATAAATTTTCAGATAATCTCAATACTATACAGACCTCTCATGATCTAGCTTTAAGACGTGACATATTAACAGCAGTTGGGTTAGAACAGAGATTATTTCCTCTTAGCAGGTGAGTTGCTCATTCCATGTATTCTGTATACTTCCATGCCTCCATTGGTTCAGTTGTGATAGAGCAGTGGATTTGTTTTTATTTTCCTGTACAGATTCCTGTGGCAGATGTTAGCGCTGTCAGCAGAGCAAGTCTCATGTGTTAATTTTCTGATAAACTTCTTTATTATTCTCAGCAGCTGCAGCATATCAAAACTCCAGTCTTATAATACTTGTATGCACCCCTTTCTACATTGACCATGCAGCAAGCATAATTGAATTGTGTGATAGTTACTTGGAGTAACCTGTACCTGTTGGACATCAACACTGCAGGCATGCCAACTTAATATAGCGTATAGCCATCTGTAAATTGGGGAAAAATTTATGGCAGAATTAAGTAGCAAGGTGGATGGGATGAACAGTTTGAGTTATTTTGTCTCTCCAGCCAAGAATCTAGACAATTTTTCAGTTTATCATTATTGAATATCCTTTCTGTTTCTGAGACATCAGTCTGCGATTATTACACTCGAAACTAAACACGCAGGATGCATGATTTAGATAAAATGCAAATTTCTGGAAAGTGAAGGCAGCATTTCAGATACTTGTATTAAGCAATGTATGCTGCAGAAATGCTCTCTGCAGGCTGCTTTATTTCTCTAAAATTTTTAAAGAAAAATTTCTAGTAAAATTTATATATTTTATTGAGAAACATAATTTCCCAGTGTTAAAATACTAGTTTGTGGTATATTGGACTGCTTTAAATCGTGTTTCTACTGTATGTGACAAAAAGTTTGTGTGCATTATTTATGCAAGGATTTGTTAAAATACATAATAGGTTATAATCTCAGTGCATATTGACATATGCATTATAGGCAATAGTGGAACTGAATAAAAAACAGTATGTAATTATCAGAGCACACGTATTGCAATTAAAGATGTTTCATCCAGCATCTGTGGTACCAACAAACTGGTATTTATCACATTTTTCTGGATATTCCAGTGCGTGATTCTGCGTCACTTTCATATTACATATATGTTCAGTGGAGTACTAGCAAATGCATTTTATTAGAAGCCAACAAATAACCTGTAATATCACTCTTTTCATCAACAAAACTATATACACATTTCTCTAAATTCCTAAGTTAAACAAAATGTACATAGTTTTAATACAGTGAATTTGTGATGACACAAATTGTGTCACTAGTGTGGGATCTTTCACTTCCATTCTGGCTGTATTTGTTGCTGCCGAAGCATTATCTGATTGTTTTGTAAATTCTGTACACTTCTGTAGAAAAGTGAAGTGTGAAATGCGACTGGATTACTTCCTACACCAAATAAATGGCTGAAAGGGAACACTTTATAATTTTTCTGTTAATAGAAGTCTCTGTATGCTCCAATGCCGAAAATAACAACTTTTATTGTGTCATTAATAATCTATCATGAGTCAAAATATTTTAAATAATATACTTCCTTGCTAGGAGTGTAATTTCAAATAGTCAACTTATAATAGATAGCAACAGCTCTGAAAATGGGGTAATAATTTACACTTACATAGTGAGTTATTTAGGAATTACACTGAGAGAAAGAACATGGTCTGCTCTAAACCGTTACTAGCATTCATATGGATATCAGAAAGTCATGAATGTTGTTTGTAGCTAATTTCTTCCATATTTTACAGTTTGAGTTATATGCAAGTAAATATAGTATTTTATACAAGTATTTAAAATCTAAACGTAAACAATTTTTAAGAAGTGAATAATAGTGTATCAGGGTTGGATTTACAAACCTGTACTTAATAAATAAGCTAGCAAAACAATCTAGGTAAGGCATGACAGAAATTGCAATGGATCTGAATGAAAAAAGTGATAATAGATTTAATGTATTTCTGTGTAGGATATACTTATTAGTAGTTGTAAATAAATGTAATACTCTTATTGATGTGTAAATATTGGTGAAAATGCTTTAACATTTCCTGCATTCAATAGAACTAGATTTTAATCCCTTCAAGGGAGATGTTAAAGTATGTTATAGCTAAAAATTGTATTACAGGAAATAGTGTGGAGAGAGAGTTTTTGATGTTCTGATCCAATATTCAGCTTTAAATAGATTGATTTATAATTGATTTACATCTTCATATATTTTTGCAGCAGCATTGTTCCCACTAATAATAAGGGTAAGCACATTGCAAACTGAAGTAAATATGATTTTCTTTAATAATTGGATTTAATTGATATGTTGTTATTAAAAACACTTAAGAGTATATTTACTGTGTGAACATACATTTGAAGTTACAAATTCAAATTAGCTCTCTCACTAAATAACCTTTGTTTGGGATCAGCTCTTGAGTTATGACAACACATTCCTACCACATTATTATTGTAAAGTTAGTATATGTGAAATATAGTGAAGTAAAGTAAAATGGATTTGTTTTTATTTGTTTCATGTAGCCATCAGAAAAATTTGAGGGTTGAGGTAGTCAGTTTACCATATTACTAATGAATTCCAATAACCTTCTTTCTTGGAAAACAATTTACAGCTTTAACTAAAGTATGGCTGACAAAAGATGAGCTCTAATGAATCCTGAGGAGCAAGGCAGAACATGTGCCATTTTGGTGAACATGTGACTGCTACTTGTAGTTAGATTTTTTAAACCATTTCCTTGGCAATACCGAATTTGCAAGCTTTTACATTAGTGAAGGAAGGCCAAAATTTCCCGAGCTAGTCTATTGACGATTAGTGTTGCAGATGCTGAAGGTTGAAATTCTGGAGTACTATTTCATTGTTGTACATATGTAGGGTGTTAATGAACTGCACCAGAATAATTTCAGAGCCTATGGAGGTGTTAGACAGGTAATTTGAGATAGAAAATGTGTGGTCTATGGGTTCAAATTTTGAAGCTATAGCTATAAGTTTCTAAAACACTGGTGGTTACGATATTAGCTTTCAAGTAAGAGGTAATTTGTTTTTTAGTTTGATTCTTGTTCATAACTTTCCCTAGGTCTTTTAATACAGATTTTAGCCTCCCTTTTAACTTGATGTTTCAATGTATACACTTCAATCTATATATAATTATATAATTACAACCCTTGTAGTAGTTCATATTGTGCTTACCAATGAGAATCGTGTTCTGAAGTATGTGTTAGGTAAATTAAGTTTTAGGCATCATATTAGTAGTAAGCTTATTAGCCTATGTATATTGGTAATACATTCATTGTTGAGAAAAGGAATAAAACTTGAAAGCATTAAATAAATTTAATTCATATTTCTCTAGTATGTGTATCACAGCACTTCATACTTAAAAAAAAAATTATCATGACAAGAATTGAACCCGCACTCTACAGGACAACAGCTTTTGTGTTATGCATTAGGCCATACAGCAGTTAAAGAGCTCCCTATAGAGTAGGCTACATTTACATTTATTTAGGTGGTCTTGGCCACATAATGCAAGAAGGCAGTTAATAGATGTTAGTGTCACATTGTCAAATGATTAGTTCGAGATTTGAAGGATTTTAATGGCACTATATCTTGAAACTGCTGATAAAGCGCTGGAGAAAATCAATATTTCTATGCTTGCAAGGCAGTTTTAAAGACCTAAATCAATTTTTCACCTGTCTTGGCTTTAATACCGACTTATCAGCATCTGATGCCAAAATGTTCAACACCACTAAAACTGTTTAGTTATGGACCATAACATTACCTATCTTAAACTGCTTATATATGACATCTCTACACATTCTGATATTTTGGTGTAATTTATTAACACTGTGTGTGTGTCCTAGTGTAGTTTATAGTCTAAAGTAGTGATAGCTGTAATTACATTATTATATGACAATTGTTGACTGCTAGATAATTCACAGTATTTCTTTAGGGATATTCATTCTGCTCTGGTGGAGGTATGATGAACTTGAAGTTGATATTTTCATTCCCAGAGGTGTCACAGTTCTACTCATTTCTTTAATGTAGTCTATAGGAACTGGCCCTGGCCACTCGTCCAAATAGACATACTTAATATCTTCCTTTATTTGCAATTTTCCAAATATCTTCCATGCTCGCTAGCCCCTATTCCTTTTTTCAACTTATTATTACAAACTGACAGCTATTCCTATTAATCCTTCCTACTATTCCCAATAATACCATCCCCTTGTATTTATCTCAGCACCTATTAGGCCACTCATTTCCAGTTCACCGGCCGTTACACGCCGAGATATCCAAGAAACTTAAATTCAAATATTCCATTTCTGCATGTAAATTTACCAGTTTCCCCTTATACTCTACTTCCATTAGTCCCCAGAATACTTCTTAACACACTTTTTCAACTGACCATTTCCATTTCCTCCTAAATTTCCATAGAAATTCTCCTAATCGTCTTAACTGCCCTTGATCTAAAAACATTTTCTTGATCACTACACTTCTATTGCTTCTTAGCCACTTTTCCCTAATTAACATTTTCCTCCATATGTTTGTTCCTCTGCATTCCAACAAAATATACACTCCCTCTTCATTCTCTCCACAGATGGGACATATATCTTGCATTACATTCCCCTTTAGGCCTCTTAGTATGCATACTTCTAGCCGAAACCATGCAGTACCTTCCCTCTTCTCCCTGTTGCACATTTCTAAATATCTTTCTTAGCCCATTTCTGCCTTAATTATTTTATACAGAACTAATGACCTCATCTCCCTCAACCCTGCCCACATTGCTTGCTTGTCCATATCTTCGAACCTGGATCGAACATATTTCCATATCCATGAACCATATCAAATCTTTGTGCCCATACATCTCCTAGTCCTCCCTCCTCCAACTGGACCTTAATTTTGCTCAACCATTTCTGGGCACTCAGGTGCTTTCCTTGATAATTAAAACACACTTTTAGCATATTTTCCTGATGCAGCTGATTTATCCTGTATCAATATTTGATTACTCTCCCATCACCATCCCTTTCACATTCATTTTCCTCATTTCTATAAGAGAACCTGTTTGTGTATATAGTAATATTTTATAGCTTCATCAAGAAGTAAAAGAAATACACATGGAAAGCAGCTGTGCCATGCTATGTCCCATCCTTCCCTTTTACAAATATGGTCCCAGTCATTATACTCCTAAACTATTATATCTCAGAAATTCTGGAAAAGAGCTGTGTGCCTGACTCTGCCTCCTAAAGTGGATGTCTATCCATTACATAACGATAGTGCACAAGATGTGGCACCATAGTAACATCATCTGTATCTCACACACTAAGCACAGAGCTCATCATTAACTGGCCTAACTTTAGTAGATAGAACTGAGTACCATGTCCTCTATACTTTGAGTAGTTAAAGGAAACTAGAAGTAAATAGTTTACTTATATTATAATTTGTTTTCAACTTTTCTACAAAATAATATTCAGATAGAAATTGTATTTAGTTTGTAGTTTTGAAAAAGGTAATCTTGAAGGTTTTAAAAGTAGTGCAGGTAAATTTTTTAATACCTTAAATCCTCTCTTTTTCAGCATTACTCCTTGGATCTGAGACTCATTTTTGCAGTCATATTGTATGATGAATAAATGTCAAAGTTTGCCAAAATACCTAGTCTTAGCATAAATACTGACACAAAGTTTTGAACAAATTAACACAAGATGCTGGGAGATGTTATTCAAAATGACCATCTTTAGCACTTGTATTTCTTAGGTCTTCCTGGGCATACATCATTTGCATTACACAACACATCAATAGGAATTCTGCAGTGGCTGTTTTAGATGCTTAAACTGTACGGGTCTCGGATTGAAACTGAAAATTTGGATTATAGAATTCAAAGAAAAAGTAACTGTGGTTCTGAAAATGAGAGCTGCATTAGCACAACCATTTTTTTATGGCAATGAGTTAAGTTACATTTATGGTACTGTTTTTAAGAACATTTAATTGTATTTAAAGCATAAACTAGAAATTGGTAATTAATGCAAAGGTCACATCAGATCAATGATCTAACATTAATATCCTGCGTATGATTACATATGCAATATAAGAATAGCATAATACTGTATTTATGTGCATCTTTTTTTAATCCAAATGTAGTATTCAAATTTGTGGTGCACATTAGATTCAATGCTAATCCATTCCATAGTTTGCCAATAATTTCATTTAAATTGATTGTTTATTACATCATACAATTCTCGACTTCATTATACTTATTGTTGGCCCATTATTGCATAGAGTGTTTGAATAGTAAATATAAGGAAACAAATGAGGCAAACAGAGAACATCTTATGATGCTACTTTCAAGTGTAAAGTATTTCTTTATGCTAAAAAAATGGTAACATAAAGGCAGAAAGAGAGTTCAATGTAGCTGAGAGCAACGTTCGCTTGTGGTGGCAACAGAAATTGACATTATTTGCAACTAAAGCTAGCATGAAGAAATTCACTGTTGCTCGCAAAGGAAAACATCCTGACACTGAAGAAAAAGTTTTGGAATTGGTACATGAAAGGAGGAAGAACAGGCAACCTGTGACTAATGACACCATAAGTTTCTTCTTGGACTTACGCCAACTGTCCTGGCAACAACAGGAGTGAAGGATTTCATTCTATATGCTCCAAGATGTAACAATGGTCCATTTATAAATTCCATGTTTGGATTGTTTTATGAAGTGGATGGGCTTATCTGTAAGATGCCATACAACACTATGCTAAAATCTTTTTTTATGATTTTAAGTTTCAAATTTGGGATGTACATTACATTTGATGGTGCATTAGATTTGTATAAATATGGTATTGTCTACACAGTAACTAACTTTTCATACCTAATGCATCAAAGTACTGAAACAGAGAAAGAGGAATATAGGAAATGATACTTGAAACAAAATTTTGACCTTCAATATTGAAATGCCCATATTCTTCCTTCCTCATTAGAGGGGTGAGTTTGAGACATCTCGGTTCACTGAGCTAACATTTACTGTCATACAAACATCAATAGGGAATTCTGCAATGGTGGTTTTAGACATTTACAAAAGGTAGGGAGGGGGGGATTGAAACTGAAAATTTGGGTAATAGAACTCAATGGAAAAGTGACATGCTTATAAAAATATAGTGAGCAGCATTAGCACAACCATTTTTATGGAAATATGTTAGTTACACACACATATATCATTATATGTTTTTTCTTATTTAATAACATTTAATGCCTTTAAAACTATGAACTAGGAATCTGAAGTTCAAATTATCCAGAGGTCAGACCATAGCAATAATCTAACTTTAATTGAATCATTTATTTCAGAAATCAGTAGAGCGCCAAAAATGCACATATCAATCAAACTTTGTTCTCCTGTAATGGTCAGGCATGACATTGAATTTTGTGTTTAAGTCAGAATCCAGTCAAGTGACAATGTTGGCTGGTTTTTGCAGTAAACTGTAGGTATATTTTGCATTTTTGTTACCCAATATGGTAAAAAAAAAAAACTGATCCTATAGTGATGATTCATCAAGACAAAACAAGAATCAACAGCTATTAGATTTATATGAACCTTTATAATAAAGTATGATTTAATAGTATTATCCACAACTTCCCTAATAATGTTTACCGTGTGCAAGACTTTGGGGCTATAAAGCATCTGCTGAAAAACACCCCAGAAGAATATATAGAGCTTATACTGAAAGGCAATAAAACAAATTGTTGTACTGTTTACAAAAATACCTCCCGAGATGTCTGAAGTTTCAAAACATGGTGGCCTCATCATACAAAAAGCTTACTAACTCAGACAAAACCTCTAGTTGAGGTGTTCCTAAAGACTAAAATGAGAGTTTCAAGATATCAACATACAAACAGTTTTGTTACGACAAGCCACTCCTGGAATCATTCAATCAATTTTCACTCTGCTGATAACAGCTCTTGCTCCTGACTTACCCACCCAAATGGCCTATCCTTTAGGAAAAAGTAAAGTTTATAAATATAATTTTTTATTTCAATTAAAACTGAATGTAGGAATCTACACAGTGAAACAGTGAATAGTTGACAATGTGAGTGAGTGACTCACGAAATATGTCTAGAGTTGAATAGTTGACAATGTGGGCAAGTGACTCACGAAACATATCCAGCAGTCGTTGAATAGTTGACAATGTGAGCGAGTGACTCACAAAACATGTCCAGTTTACTTTTAAATAAGTTTTTAAAAAGTGGAACATCAAGAGAGTTTTATGTGTTGACATGATTTTTAAGTAGTTTTACTTTTAGTCTAAACCAGATAATTTTTATGTGTAGTTAGCAAAATATTATTTAGGCTTATGTGTAACTATATTCTTTCATCTAAAATTTTATCAAAAATCTAAAATATATTGCAGGCTAAAAATTTTTGGACACTCTTCGTTCATGTTTCGGTCTGAGCCTTGAATTTCATTGTATTGTTTTAAGTTCCCATCAATATCAAGAAGATACAAGACCCAAATAGTCTATAATCTTTTAATGACAGCATTTTACAATGGCCTTCTGTAGAAGCAGAATGTGTGTGGAGTTTGTTTATGAGGATTGATTATCTTCTGTAATGATGAGTAGGCATTGCTGATTTCATCCTTTTAATTATATCTGTATTAGCAATGAAGTCTAAACCTAATAACTAATATTTTCATTTTTCACAAGTATGGGTGTTATGACAAAATCTTCAAAAATTCGAGAATTATGCCATAAAATTACATTTGCTCCTCTTGTTTATTGCAGAAACATTTTAGTTTTTTTTTTAAAGCAGTTACAAACCACAAAATAAATGTATTTAGTTAAAAAATATTAAAATTACTACCAAAACATTTAGCCTGATGCTAGACAGTTTTTTTTAATACCAAAATGGGCAAACTTGGCACTTGACTGCTTTCTGAAATAAACAATTCAATTATACATGCACTCCGAGGT
Organism: Metallyticus violacea; assembly: GCA_030762175.1. NCBI lineage: Eukaryota > Metazoa > Arthropoda > Insecta > Mantodea > Metallyticidae > Metallyticus > Metallyticus violacea. The sequence goes on from CM060844.1 coordinate 13,235,604, forward strand.
GATGTTGAGCATAATATTGTCTACACAGTAACAAACTTTTGATTCCTAACACATCAGAGTACTGAAACAAAAAAAATGGATATAAAGAAGCAATATTCAAACGAAAATGTGACCTATAATGCGAAATACCCATGTTCTTTTTTCTTCATTAATGGTAAGAGTTTACACTCAATGTCATTACCTTATTCTCCATTTTGCTAGTATAATTTTAGACATTGTCATACCTTTCATTTGCTTCTAGTTCTACTGCTGCTCTTAGTATTACTTCTGGGCCTCCCAACTTGCAGGATCACACTAGAACTGGAACAGTAATTATTATATGCTACTAAAAACTTTTGTGAAATGATAAATACTTTATGCAATTGTTTGAATAGCTGACAATGCCAGATATATCATATTTACAATGCATAGAACATTGTTGGTTGTAGTGGATGATCTAAAATGCTGATTATAGTATGCACTTACTAGATGTACTATAAAGTTAATTTGTTACTATTAATTCTTTTTATTTTATTGGTTATTTTTAATCACAATAAGCTTTGTGTTAAAGGTAACATAGTATGAATAACATTTTAAATCCATGTATTGGGGTATTTTAATTATTTCATAAAAACTGCAGGGGTCTATGGCCCCTTAGGCCTGGGCTAGAACCTCCTCCAGAATTCTACTGCTGTATTCACAAGAGAGCAATATTTGGGTGTGTCTTTCAAACCATGTCCTGAAGCACAAATCCCAATTTATAGTCAAGGGGGTTTATATATGGAATATCAGAAATTCAACCATAGGTGGAAATGAAGGTGGGTAGTTGAATTATGTTGAAAACTTCAGTTCTGACCATGGAACATGGAAGAGGGTGTTGAGGTTCTTGAACAGTCTTTCCAGCACTCTCTCTCTTGTTACATTTTGGATGGTGTTTTTTACCCCTTTCTTGCAGAAATAGAGCTCAGTTCAGCCTTTATAGCTTTAATAGCATTGTAGGCTTCTTTAACACTGAAAAGCTTTTAATCAGTTGGTGTCTATTTGCTGCATAATGCTTAAGTGCTTTGTTTTAAGCATGTAGCCCCAAATCACTCCTTAGCATGCAAGATATAAACATTCTGGATATTCTTATTTTGATTTAAAGTAAAACACTAAAAAGCATGTCGTCACATTAAAACTCTCTTTAAGTTTCACAAACACACTTATAAAAGTAATTTTGGTACATGTTTCGTGAGGTACATTCCTCACATTGTCAACCAAAACGACGACTGAGGAGCCAATTTCAGCAAAGTATGTATGTTACTATGCTTGCTCTGGTGGTCTGTTAATGAACTTAAACAATATGTTGTCTGCTTCCGGTATATCAAAATTCATAAGTTTGTATTCATATTTTTTTATGTAAATTTTTTTCCCATATACTAAGTTCTTTTGGATGTTGAATTGTTTTTAGTAATGTTATGTCCTTCTCTATTTCATGATTCTCATTCCAAAAATGTGCAGCCACTGCTGATTTTTCTACTTGCTTGTGTCTAATATTTCTCCAGTGTTCCTTTAATCTTATCCCCAGATTTCTCTTTGTTTTTCCTATGTATATTTTGTCACAATCCTTGCAATTAATTCTATATATACCTGAATTTTCTTCTTTCTTCTTTTTTTGTTTAATTTTATTTAGATTTAATAGTTTACCAACACTATATCTGTTTATTGGTGCTAGAGTAATGTTGTACTTTTTGAAAATTTTTTGGAATTTATGGTTAACATAAGGGTGATATGTGAATTTTTGATAAGTATTTTCTTTAAGTGAAGAACTGAGGTTGGTGATTAGTTTAATTTCCTTTTTATTTTTAAATCTTTTTATTTTTTTATCTACCATTTGTTTGTTAAATCCATTTATTTCTGCTGTGTGTATTATATGTGCGTATTCTTTCCTGTATTCTTCTTTACTGAGTGGTGTATTAACTAGCCTATATGTCATACTATTGAATGCTGCTTCCTTGTGGGATCTGGGGTTGAAACCTTTTGCTTTTATGTAATTGTCGGTATGTGTGTCCTTTCTGTATATACCAAATTCTATATTTTTATTCCTTTTTATTATCCTTAGGTCCAGAAAAGGTAAAGTATTATTAACCTCGGTTTCCATAGTGAATTTTATGGTTTTTTCTTGCAAGTTCAACAGTTTTTGTTTTACTTTAAATCAAAATAAGATTAACAAAAGTTTCACTGTGTGGATTCCGAAATTCCGTAAACATTCTGGATATTTTTAGTTCAAGGGCCATCACCATGTATCCTTGTTGGATTTCTGAACATATATGGTTTAAGTAGTTTTTTGTATCAAGGATTTTCACATTGAAATATAGTATAATATGACAAATTATTATTAATAATAATTTGTAATAATATATGGTTTACACTACTTTTGTTGATTTGGTTTATTTACTGATGTTCTTTAATATCTCATGTCATTGGCATCCCATTATATTCAGGACATGAAATGGCCTATAAATTTTGCTCAGAGGCCTCTTCTTTCAGGCTTGGGGTTCTTTTTTGTGCTGTAGTTGTACAACAAAGGACGCATGGCTTTACTTCCCTTCCAAAGGAAGCCATACTTAGGATTTTTACACCCAAAAAAAAATCCATCAATCCTGATCTGGTTTGACCTGCAATCTTGGGTTTAAAAGGCAAGTATGGTTACTACCACACCACCAGGACCGACTTATACTACTCTAACCAATTGGGAAGTCTGTATTGTGCTTGGCTTTTCTTGACTGAGGTAATCTTTCACGGTTATGAGACATTGGGTAGTGCAAAACACAAACCCCCTTGAATATGTTCAGGCTCTGGGATGTTTTCTCACCTGCTGACTTGGCTACCTTGCCCAGGTCCATGATAGCCCCAGTTACTGCAAACAACTTCCTACTTCTGCAGCTCATGAGCAGAATTACAAAGTTGTAACAGTATTTATGGTAAGGATAGGTACATGCAATAGATACAAAATATAGCAGCTATTTGGCCTCAGCATGCAAGGTATAGTAGACAGAATGGTGCATAGAAGAAAGCCTCATTGCAACTTTTTGTGTCATAACCCTGATGATGTAATGAATTATTCTTTTTAATGGAGTTGTGCCACAGTAACCCCTTTCTCATTTAAGATATGCTAATGAAAGCAAGCACCCTTTTAACATTGAATGAACCTTTCTTAAATGTATAAAGACGTTTATAATAATAATAAAAAATGAAAATGAAGACCACCTCCATGGTCTGCATGTCTGCTTGCAAATCTGGAAGTCCTGGGTCAAATCCCATAAGGTCAGATTCCTGGGCCTGGTTTTTCCTTACCCTGGAAAGGTGAATGCCAGGTAACTTTTAAGGTTGTGGACCTTAGGCTCATTTACATACTCATTTTAGCAAACATTAATTTGTCTCTTTGTTGTAAGGGATATTAAAATGCAAGGAAAAAAAGTCTTTAGGCTGTTTAACATAATCCCCACGATAACATAATTGCATGGTGGAAGCTATTTTGATTGGCTGACATTCTCTTTACACTCTAATCAGCTCCAGATATGTCTGTCCTGGTGGTCTAGTGGTAACCATAATTGCCTCATAGACCCAAGGTTGTGAGTTCTTAGGGCATAAAAATCCTAAGTATGGCTTCCTTCGAAAGGGAAGTAAAGCCATTGGTCCTGTGTTATAGAAGAACTCCAAGCCTGAAAGAAGATGCCTCCGAGAAAAATATTCCCCCCCCCCCAATATAAATTTCCATCAGAACAATGCTTTTTATGGAAAGGCGTAATGTGTTTCATAAGTATGTTATTAAACTGCTGCTATATGGCGCATTATCTGCTGTAATTTAACTATCATGGCAAGTGGTAGTTCATATTGATCTCTCAATTATCAAACACAAAACAGTAACATTGAAAATGACGAAAAAATTGTTTTAAACTTTTTAAATTAATTTACCATATAATGCTCCACATCAATCCTGATGAAATGCTAGTGTAAATAAAACCACAATGTAGTGGTTTCTGTGTCTATTGTTTCTAGTGCTTGAAAAGATTTAACTTTTACGAGAAGAAAGAAAAGTGTTGTTGATTTTGTGAGAACTAGAGTTCATCTAAAAGTGCATGGTCTTTTTTCAGAACAAACTGTAAACAAAGATCTGAGTGTCACTAAGGATGATACTTATTTGCTCAATCCTAAGAGATCTATCTTGCACAAGCATTTTAAAGATGCAGGATTTGAATTTATTAGCAGAAACAAGAAAAGCATAGTTACTAGAGATGACATTCCATTATGGCATTTGAAGGGAATTGGAACCACTAGCATCCTCTGATTCTTCTTAAAATGTGAGCATTGCTGTTTTTTTTAAAATTAAGAGTTATGTCTAGCAACTTTGCAGTATGTGCATGATGGTTCTATTATTCTGTATTCCTAGCACTTCATTTTTTATACCATAAATATGAAATAAAACAAATTGAATAAGTCTCTCATAGTAGTGAAACCTTAGGGAGGTGTCCCAGATGTATAGAATCAAATGAGAAAAGTTTGGGTCCCATTTGGAGGGGAATATGGTAGAATAGTTTGTTAGAGCTTTAGCAGCGAGGCTGAAGATCCAAAGTTCAAATTCTGGTTGAGACCCAAATTTTTCAAGCACTGATTCTTCTTTTCCAAGTAACATTCTTTACACTGGTAGTGTGAAAGAACAATTTCCATATACAAGTTAATCCTGGTGGTTAAACTAGAAGCCTGGCTCACAAGTATTTGTAGCATTACAAGACACATCTTAAGGAACAAAACTCTCATAATAAAGAAAACCTTTGGAATGTTTATGAGGTACATAGAATTGAATGAGAAAAGTTAATTATACTGTGCTCAAGGAAGAGACAATAGCTCAGTGGGTTAGAGTGCGAGCATGTAAAGCCAAAAATCAAAGTTTTAAATCCTGACCAATACTGTAATTTTTAAGTCTAATTCTTCCTTTCTAACAAAACAAGACATAATTGTTGAAACAATGATTTCCATTACCTTGGCATTAAATTTGAGAGCTAAACAGAACAAAGGATTGAGGCACAAATGGAAGTGTTTAATACTGTAAGGTTTTGATGGATGGAGAGTAAGTCCAACATCATTGCCGTAACTTGAAAGCTAAGAGCGATTCCTCTAGGAAATTGCTGGTTTGTGCCAAAAATGTCATAATTATTACTTGTTGCAGTTTTGAATGCATAAAAGCAATGTTTCTAGGGGACTTCCATTTTGAGCCCAAAGTTTACAGTTTTTTTATCTGTTGGGTACTTGATTTGCAGTTTGCAGTGTAAACTAATATCTGTAAACTTTTGTAATATTTTGAGAGGTTAGAGGAAAGAGTAGGAGAAGCCTGTTGCCCATAGGAGTCATTATGAAGCGTCACCCGTTGCCAAGTTTGTTTCCAGGAAAACTTTTCCTCCAGCTTTGTACAAACCGATTGTTATTATGTTGCAAAGTTAAATAAAATATTTTAAAAGACTATAAGATAATTTTAGTGAAACAGTATATTAATAGCAACTCAATCATTTAACAACTTTTGAAGTAAAATGTTCTCATGCAGACACATTCCAGCAGCAGTAGTCAGTCATTTTGTTGGTAGTTAATGAGTGGCAGGCTAGGGTAGTTTTGTGTAAATTTAAGTAGTTGCTTTATTTTGTTTTGTACTAATCCAATGTAAAGAAAATTAGTATGATAGAAAGCTTAGTTTCTGAGCCTTTTTCTCCTCAACCATTGGAAGAGAAAATTGAAACTATACAACTTGAGTAGACTAACTGAAAGTATTAATTTTGGTCAAACTGTGATTCCAAAATGTAGGAAATATACAGTGCTTTCTATAGAGACTTCATACTGCAGATTCCAGACATTAATGATAGATGAAGTGAGGGCTTTTAGCTAATTAACTTTTTAAACCATATTAATAAAATATAATTGTAATTAAAATTCTCCAAACTAAGATTAAACCCTATTTCTAAATAGATTGCAAATTCCTACATTTATCAATACAGTCTAACCCCAGGTAGAGTCGTCCTGGTGGTCTAGTGGTAACCATATTGTCTCGTAGGCCCAAGATCATGGATTCAATTCCAGCCAGGGTCGAATTATTTTGGGCTTAAAATTCCAAGTATGCCTTTTTTTGGAAGGGAAGTATGTTGTAGATTTAACGGCACATAAAAGAACCTCATGCCTGAAAGAAGAGATCTCTGAGCAAAATTTATCAGTTGTTTCATGCTCTGTATTGAATGGGATGCTAATGACCTGAAATGTTAAAGAACATCCATAAATAATTCAAATAAATAAAACCCAGGTAGTTGTCTGTAGAAGTCAATGTTTCCTTAACTGTATCTCTTAACTCATCTGGATCAGACAGTTCAATAAGTCCTCTTTTGAAGTGGAGTATCATCATTATTTATGGAATATGTTTCAATATAAAATTTGCTTGCACAATTCACAGGATAAGATTTGGACCTTCAAACAAGCTACACTATATTGATTTACTTCCCCCCACCTATGGTTCACTATTTGACTTGTCATAGGTAGCTAATACAGTGTTCCACCACCTGGTAGCAGCATTTGCCAAGGGAACACTAGCTATCTTATTTTGATTTAAAGTAAAACACTAAAAATCATGTCGTCACATTAAAACTCTCTTTAAGTTTCACAAACACACTAAACAAAACAAAAGTTTCACTGTGTGGATTCCCAAATTCCGTAAACATAACACTAGCTATGTTCACCACGACCAGTTCTTCATCTGCTGTCAATGTATAAGTGAACAGTATGGAGAGTTATCACACAGGGTAGTGCTGGACAACTTTATATCTCTGGAAAGAGGGTATAATCTCTGCAGAAATTCATAATAAATTTGTGGCAGTATGTGGAGAACATGAACCTTCATAGAAAAAAATTGACAAGGAAGGTTGGACTTGTGGCACACATTAACAGAAATTCAGACCAATTTCAGAAGGAAAGTGACAGCATCAATACCAGCCAACATGCCAGGGTAGAGATGGCCATTCAGGAGAACAAGTGCATCACAATCTGGGAAATGGAGTAGCAATTAAACTTTCCAGTAACTCCCTGCATGCATGACGACATTCAGATAGGGAAGGTATCTGCCAAATGGATTCCTTGACTGCAGAGCAGAAGCCAAGGCATGTGGGTGTGAGCAGAGATCTCCTGCAATGAAACATGACCTAGAGACCAAAGAGCAATCAATGCAATGGAAACATAAGGGCAGTTCCTCTCCAAGAAATTCCTCAGTTTGCAATCTTGAAGAAACCTCTGTGTGGTTGCAGTTTTGCAGACTTTAAAGACATGAAAACAGCTGTCCAGATGTAGGTGCAGAACACTCCAAAAGAATGGTTCCAGAGAGCCTGGAGAAGCTGCCACATTTTGACAAAAGTGCAAAAAAAGATTTGTTCAGAAGATTCTATGCAGATTGTGTAATCTGCAATCTGCAAGTATATGTCAGAAAAAAATAAAGTGCAAATCAATATAGTACATCACTCATATATTGCAACATATTATGTTAGCATACACTATTCTTATTTGTTATCCATAAGTTTCATCTCACTCCTTTCAACCACATAAGTGAATATCACGTGTTTGAACCTCTTAAAGACAATCTAGGTGAAAAGTGTTGATAGAAATTATCTTAAGGTGACCAAATGCGGATAGTTAATAAAGAGGGCAAAATGCTTCAAAAAGGAGGACATATTTTAAAAAAATAGCACAAAATATTTATGATAAATCTTAATTATAATGGTTATAATTATATAGTTATCTATATATATGAAAGCCAAAGAAAATTTTAATGCTCAACATTAAGTTATCAAAAGACAAACAGTATGAAACCTGAACCTGAATTTAACAATACTTAGTTTCTGGATCTCCAAATTTTCAATTTAACATTAAATTTCTTTCTTTTGTGTATGCAGAAAATTGCTGGAAACATCATCATTGAAGTTATATTGCTGTTTTGGCATTTTGAATGCATGAATGCAATACCTAACTAAATTTAGAACCATGTGGTGGAGAAAAAATACAAGGGAACACTTGCACATGTAGATGCCAAGCAGATAGTCAGACTATAAAAATGCAGCAAAGAAATTACGTACATTTATACCTTCTCAGTCGCTTGGATCTCTTGATTTACTAGTTTCTGAACAAAGAATACATTCCATTGATGCTGCTGATAAGTATATTACTTTAAAAAGGCATTTAAACAGATAATTTCAAAATTTCAGGCTTACAAGTTACAAAATGGAGGACAAAAAATGATTGTTAAAAATTTGCCTGGACTCCAGACAAATAGGTAAAAATGAGGACATCTGGTCACCCTAAATAAACTATAAAATACAGTTCTCATTTTGTTGAAGATGGAATCAAAAGAATGTTAGAGATGGAATATTACAGTTGGTTGACCACTGGAAAACGGAGATTTCAAGGAACTCTGTTGAGAAAGATCTTATGTTTTTAATTTTTTGTTTAAATCCTTCCTTCATTGTAGCTTTTTCTATGTCATAAAGCAATTCTTCTAGAATTAGTGTAATTTATTTTGTATGGCTATTTATTTTTCATCTATGGCTCTAAAACAACTGTGGTAATTATTTCTAATATGAACTTGCTTACCACTAAAGATTGGAGTTTCACATATGAATGGTAGAGGGATTGATGAGTGGATGATGGGACATTTTGGGAGAATGATTGCCATGGAAAAACTGCCTTGGTGTAAAATATATCTGCCAAAAAACCATTCAAGTCATAATGTCTCAGAGAACAAACAGTCTGTAAACTTAAGTGCTGCATACTGGAGCCAGGATATAGTGGTACAGTTTACTTTCTGTTAGCAAGACTACATCATTCTATAAGATTTTTTGTCACTTTTCAAGTAGGTGTAAGAAAATCTGGGAAGTAACAAAACAAATTAAGAATGTATATAGTTTATTTACAACATTATATTATATTTGTATAGTAGCTCCATTAGAGTTACTGGCCCTTGTGATTATTATGTTCAGTTTTCCAGATCTGAACATGTGTAAAATTACATCAGTTTGCAAGCCTTCTCAAATATATACTACTTGAAACAAAAAATGGTTAACATTCATTTTGCTTAGAGTAACAAATATTTTTATCTTTTACTTTAATTTTGACATACCTTTATAGTAACACTGCATATACATTACAAAGGATTCACGTTTACCATAATTTTAATAACATAATATGCTGCCAATTTGTCCATTGAAAGCAAAACCATTTCATATAAACTTATTCAAATTCTACCACAGATATAAAAATAGCAACTGGAGGGAATATAATATACAAATTCATTGTACTGCTACTGCTTAAGAGCTTATAATGCTTATACTGGTTATTTTAAATATGAGAGTTGTTCCATAAAGAATTATCATAATTTTTTACTGGCATAATTTCTTGCACTAAAATTTAACTTTGCAATATTTTGTTAGCTTAATGCACAACATACACTTGATATTAGGTTCGTGTTATTTCCAGTTCCCATCTGTGAGAAATGTGCAAGTAGAGACATATTCAGTTCTGCTTACAGCAAAGTAGAAGCAACAGTCTGTGAACAATATGCTGCTCTGAAATTCTGCTTTCATCTCAAAAAATCTTCAACTAAGGCCTATGGAGAGTTTGTTCTTCCCTATAGCACAGCTCAAAGATGTTTTAAAATATTTAAAAAGAGGAGGCAATCAATTTCAAAGAAAGGTAGACCCAGTATTCCAGTTTGTGCTCAAAGAGAAGAAAACATGAATACTGCTGTCATTATGAGAGAGGGATCATGGAATAACATACAGAACACTTTCAAAAAGTCCTAACATTTCATGGTTGCCATCCAATATTGGCAACTGAAAAGTTGCATATGAGAGAAGTTTGTGCATGATGGGTTGCAAGATTGCTGATTCCTGAATGAAAGGATGTTTGCATGCAGTTTAAGATGAAGTTACAGGAAGATGTGGAGTTTCTTTCAAAGGTAATCTGTGCTGATGAAACTTGATAACATCATTTCGATTCTGAGAGCAAACAGCAAAGTTTTGTTGTGAAATATCCATCATCACTAATACCAAAAAAGGAAAAAGTGGTTGCTTCTGCTGGGAAAGTTATGTCATTTAATTTTTGTATATTTAAGGAATGGTTTACCAGTATGTAAACCAGTACACTTAGAACTGTAAATTGGGAATGCTATATAGATGTCCTGAAAATTTTACAAGGTCATATCACATATAAAAGGCAACATTTCCATGCAACAAGCAGATGCTGCATCACCATAATGCATGGCTGCACATTGCAAATGTTGCTGAATATCTCACAAAAATCAATGTGAAGTGTGTTCCTCACCCTCCCTATTGTTTAGATTTAACCTCATATGACCTTTTTCTTTTCCTCAAAATGAAAAAACAACTTCATGGGAGATTTTCTATCATTTGAAGCAATAGTGAAGGCTGTGGAAGCAATTCTGAAGGATCCATCAATAAATGGTTTCAAGCATGTCTTTGAAGATCGGCAGAAATGCAGAGACAGGTGCATCAAATGAGACTACCTTGAGAGAGATCATAAAAATTATGAGGATGAGTAAAGGTAAGCTGTCAAAATAAATTATGATCATTCTTTATTGAACAACCCTTGTATTTCAGCACACAATACAATTTCAGCATTATATATTCACTGGCTCTATATTTATTCTAAACTATTTACAAAGTATTATTATTATACCATTGTACACTATCTGATAAAACAAAGTAACATAGAAATTAAAGATTGTTGTATAGATACAAATTTTCATTTTTTAATATTAAATGGTATCAATGGAAGGAGAACTTCAGAAGAATAAGAACTTTTAAGTATAAAATCAAGAGAATTGGTTCATATGAATAAACAGTGACGGTACCTCTTTTTTCCTTGAGTACAGTGGATCCCATGCAGTACATCTGTATTTCAATGAGAGAAAGTAATTTTATTACATGAATGAACCAACATCTTAACTGAATGCATAGTAGTTGAACAGGGCTGCAAGTTCACATGACATTGTTTCACTTCTGTTTAAAATTTTGCCCAATATCCCGGTTAACCTAGTACCAGTGAAATGCTGGGGGGCCTCATAGCTGTTTATTAAAATAGTTAACATGGAAAAAAAATCAATAAAATAAACACATTTTTCAATTTAACCATTAGCTATTCCACATACTTCTATCATTGAATGAAAATTTAACCTTTGCGCTGATTGTTGGAGACTTTTATAGATTATAATTAACATTGGCAGCTATTGTAGTACTCTATTTTGGTTATTAGTATTTGTATTACTTTTTTCAGTATTATAATTAAAATATATTTCTGCAAAGTTGTGTTCGTCTGTTAAGTAAAATGAAATGTAATTCTGACACAAAGAAGCACAGTTCATTAATATGTTTCTTTAAAAGAAAAACCATAGATAAAGATGATAAGTCAACAGTTACATATTAGATTTTAAATTAAATTTGAAAAGTACAACAGACAAGGTTATGAAAATCCTCTTATGTAATGGGATGGCACACATACCAAGATCTGGATTTGAAGCAGAAACAAGTAAATTCAAAGTCTCAAAATCTAGAGATAGTTTAAGTAATAATAGTATTATCCCTGATTGTTGGTCAAATATTATTTTTTGTGTTTCAATTGTGAAGTATCTTTCCACTGGCCAGTGCAGTCTCTCTCTTTTCTTTTTGTGAGCTCTTCGTTTCATTATTACCAGCACACTATGTCTAGTACATGCTTTTAATTTCTCACTACTTCACACCATCGTTCATCATTGAACTTATTTCCTTTTTATATTCATCATATTAATCATTTCATTTAACTTGTTAGACATCTTGGTGCGGTATACATCTTAAAATTTGTTCATGTAACAATTATGAGATAAAAAAATAGAGAGCTATATTATTAAATTCTTATTTTATTTTTTAATGTTTTTTTATCAAGAAATGTGTAAATGATAAATAAATTGCATCCTTTATTAAGATGAGATTACGGTGACTGCAGGGAAATTAAACCCAATGAAGGATGAGATCTGTCCAGAAAAAATCTCTCCATTTTTAATATTTTAAGAACCAATCACACAATCATATGGCTTGGAACTTAGTGAGATTTACATTCACTATGTTAAGCCACAGCTTTGGATTCATGCTGTTTCACACAAACTATCATGTGCTTTCTGAAAGCTATGGTTGAATTGCAATGTAGATGTTTGGAGTGGAGGAGTGGGAAGATGACAGCCTCCTTATGGTGAATGGCTGGGTGATGACTAATAATTCATTCTTCCATGAGGAGCTTCCAAATGTTGATATACATATATAAATGAAAAATAAAGTAACACTATTAACAATGTAACTAAAATAACAATAACTAGAAAAGCAGAAAAGAATAAAGCACTAAGAAAAAGTCACAGATTACTAATCACTATATTTTGAACTGCTTGAGTTCTTCTATGGCAGGAAAATGAGAGAGAGAGAGACACTCTCTCTCTCTTTCTTGGAACATTTGGAAATACCTGGAAGAACATTGGTCAAGGGTACTGTTATCTTCTCACTCCTCTGCTCCAACCATTTATTATATAAGGCAATTTCAATCCAACCACAGACCTGGCAGAGAATGGATCACCAGAATAAGCAGTCTTTGGCTACCAGACAGCCAGCAATTAGTGCTCACCAACCGCCATACCCACTGGTGGAACCTTGGTGATTTCTTCTACTACTTAGATTACGCATCCCATAGAAAACAGCGAGCCTTCTCAGCTAGGTTGGAACTGGCCAACTATTTCACTGGGAACAAGCAATAAATCTGCTAGCATTTGGAATGTCATTAGCTGACCCACCAGTGATATGAAAATAGACTATTGCTAGTGCAATAGTGATGTACACCACACTAAAGTGTCTAGAGTGAAATTCAAGAATGGAGGCCTGCATCCACCTCAGGATTCCCCTTTAAGAGAAAACACATTGACTAGATGAAGTTAAACAAATTAAATCAAAATAAACCTCTGTGTGTGAAACTGTAAATATTGGGGTTCTTCCAAAGAGTAATGTCCAGAGTGAAATATTTTGTTGTAAAAACAGTGTTAGTTATGCTCTAGAAACAACAGGCATGTGTTTCATCACACACCTTGGCCCTAGAAAAACAGATTTATTAACTAGAAAAGGAAAAACTTTATTACAAATTCACTCTCCATTAGCATGAACACAGCAACCCAAATCATATAGGTGCTGGAAGGCTCCATGAAGGAAATCTCCTCCAAAGAAGATAGCCCTTCCAATATAATCGAGATGGTTGTCCCCATAAGGAACACAGCCTACAGCACAGCAATAATGAAGAATAACCTAAGTGCCGATTTAGGAATCCTTCCAAGGAAAACTTCCATCTCCCGTTCTAAACAAGTATGATTCGCTATCCTCCAGCTAGGATTAGAATGAACCATAGCCCAAAAATGATACCATCTATAAAAAAAAACTCCACCCAAAAAGATGACCCCCTCAACAAACTCCTACACAAAAACTTCCAAGTGCCCATGGAATGACAAATACCCAAACACCAGCCAAAATAGAATATCCTCATCCCACAGAAGGCAGCACTCTCCCTTCCAAGCATCTTTGAGGAACAATGCCAGATAACACATGTAATCAACAAGTCAGACAAATCCAAAACAAAGCCAGTAACTCAACCACGTACAGAATCCAAAATGCTGCCCAAGGCCTAAAGATCCTATTGCAGAACATAAATACCTTCCAGCACACATCAGAACACCTAAAAAAGCAAACATACAGTAGTATTCCTTTACATCAAAGAAAGAACAGTCTCTTAAGTTGTTATCCGAGTAATGCCCCCTGTAATGAACCCACAGAACATTGCTAAAATAAACCCAGCAAACTGCGTCCAGTCAGCCTCCTTTCCAAGTTGAGGAAAGTCTTTGAACAACTCATACTCTTCTAAATCAATGACATCCTTCCATAACATACTGAACTGCTGCCCCCATCAGTTTGGTTTGGTTTCTGCAAAAATCACTCTTATCAAACAAAGCTCACAGACAACATCATTACTTTATTCAACAATGATTCAAACACCATAGCCCTCTCTTGGATATGGAAGCAGCTTTCAATAAACGTTGGCACAACAGAATAATTTATAAGTTGCATCATCAGTTATCCCAAATTGGACCATTCCTACCCCTACAAAGCTACTTACAAATTAGCAGCTTTCATGTCCAAGTCATTGGAGCCAAATCACAAACCAAACACATGAGAGTAGGAGTGTCACAAGGAGCAATCATGGGCCTCTTCATATATGCACATGAGACATCCCCCCTAAAACTCCAGATGTGAAACATTACTTTAAACTGATAACACTGCAATTAACTCCAACAACAAAAACAATAGCTGTCATATGGAGCTCCAGTGACACACTGACTGACTCCTCAATTAGGCAGTAATTGGAAAATAGATATTAATGCAAGCTAATGGCAATTAATGTTATTCTCCCACAATAGACTATACCACAAATACAATTAATGATCAATAACATCAAAAATTCAGTGTCATCCACAGCAAAATATCTAAGAGTAACCCTAGATCACAAACTAAATTGGAAAAAACACATTCAAATGTCATCACCAAAGCAAAACAATGCATCAGCCTCTGTTCTTACATTTTTTGGCTTAAAATCATGAACACAAAAAATAAATCCTTAATGTACCAAACATTTACAATCCCTACTGTTGTATGCATACTCCATATGGGCATACACCACTAAACAAACCTACTACACCTAGAATGTCAACAAAACTTCATCTCTGAAAATCTAAGATTCCCTATTCTCACCACTAACACTTAAATACGTGAGGAACTGTTCCAAGTTACACTTCTAGAAAAAATACACAGCCATGGCGTAAAACAAAAGCATCTCAAAAATAGGCAGAGCAAACCTTGCCACCAAAAATATAAAAGAATAAAGCTTTTTCTCATAAAAAAAAGTACATACTGTAAATAATAGTTATAAGTAGGGCTCAGATTTTATGTAATTATATATTCTATTCCTTTATATGCTGTTATAAAACAAGGCAAATATTAACATGATCATTGCAGTATTAACGTTTCATATTTTTTTAAACACATATTTTGGTGAGCCTATATTACATATTTCATACAATATTATATAAAAATAAAATTTTTCCCAATTTTTATGCTCACTTTTCCTTATCTTGCTCACTTTTTCTTTCTTTTTCTTTAGTGAAGAAATGTGAAGATTGTTAACGTTGCACAGCTTTGTACCATGACTTTCTATGCAGAACATTTTGATCTGTCAATTATGTAGTTGAAATATTCTCACCAGAGTCTGCTCTTTCAGTGTATGCAGCTCAAACTACTTTTAATGAATCTAAAATGGAATTTTCAACTAAAGATAATTTTGTTGGTTTCCAGAGAAGATTTTCCACTACAGAGAAACTGATCTTTTTGTTGTTTCTCTCTCTCTCTCTCTCTCTCTCTCTATATATATATATATATATATATATATATATATATATATTTATTTATTTATTTGTGAAAGCACATAATAGTTTGTGCAAAACATCAGTAGCATGAATCCAAAGATACATGATTTGTGTGTTATGTGACTTATATTTATTATGAATATGTCTTCCATCTTTTTCTATTCATGCTTATCACTGCTCTCAAGACCCAGATTTTGGTTCCCTGAAACTACAACTTTACATACTTAAAAAAGGAAATTAAGAGAAGCATGATGAGACAGCTCATGATGATCTCTAAAGAGGACTCTATAGGCTGTTTTCAGGTACTCTTCCTTTTAATGTTAAATAGCTGGATTTTTTCAGGACAGACTTCATAAATTCTCTTACCACACATTAGAGACTTTATATCTTGTAATGTTTAACAAAATACCCAAGATCTACATATAATTTGCCTACAGTTAAAAATGGATAGCAACCATTAAATGGTCTTCATAACATTTCACCACTCACATAAGGATCTTAATTCTTAACTTACTACTTCTTTGTAAATACCATTAAAATTAAGTAACAGAAAGTATTAACATTTTAAACTAGTATACATACTAACTAGAATACATGCTGGGCGATCAAATTTATTCATATACTTTCCCATGAAAATCAGTTCGAATACAGGATATAATTGCTATTCAGCACACCTTGCCTTAAAGGATATCAGCTTGGAGAGTACAATACTATACAATCTGGTGAGTGGTTAAAGAACATTACACATTTTTTCAGCAGGCTAACTTATAACTATGATGTAAATATTCTTTCTTTTTCCACCCCCAGTGTGCATTCCTGCATTTCACTGTGAATTCTCAGAAGTACAAATACATCATCGAATTACAATGATAGAAACATAATTTAATAGTGTCATAATTAATTTAAAATAACTCGTAAAGTCCAAATATCACCCAGTAGAAAGAAACTCTATTTCCCATATTAATTTATTTAATATAATCTCTTTTAGTGCTTGTAAATGATATACCAAAAACCTTATATTTTGACATACAATGAAATAAAGTGCTTTATAAATGGTACTCAACTTCTCCAAACCTGCAACTAATGAGGTATGCAAAGTGGATGATTGACCAAGCACAGTTGTATTTTTGCACTGTCATTAATCACAATGTGCAACTAAAGTTACACAAAATACTAAAAGCATTGGCTTCTGCCAAAATATTTTCTTTTTCTTCCCTCTGCATATTGACATTCTAAAGCTCCCTGGGATGGAATTTAGTTATTCTGTTGGCAAATGTAGATAGAAAATTATTCCAAGTGCAAGAATTAGTTATTAAGATAGTTTATTTTAATACTCCCTAGAGATAAATTCATGGATTCATGAAATCAAATATAGAGGAGACAAAATTCCCTTTTATTGGATGTATTGGATGGATGGATGGACGGACGGACGGACGGATGGATGTATGGATGGATGGATGGATGGATGGATGGATGGATGGATGGATGGATGACATTTTTCCTCCCTGCCTTAGCTACTATTTACATAACTTCATAATTACATCAATTTGTTAAACATTTTCAATCCATTTTCAGCAGACACATTACAAAATTTAATTTACATAAACATAAAAGTTTGGCAGTACCAAAACTGAGGTTCTCCCATCTCACTTTTATTATATAACAGTTAATCTTTTCTTACAGGGAGACTATAGAGAAAATTGTACAAAATAATTAAAAAGGAGTGGGGAAAGAGAAATATGTAAATTGTTGTGATAAATTTGGGAGGGAAGGACTGATCTGGATTCAAGCAGGTGCATTGTTTTTAAAGGGCTTGAGAGGAGAAAATGGGGAAGGGTGTGTTATATGTAGAGAACCTGAAGGAATATTTCATTGTTTATTAGAGTGTGAAGGGGTAAAGAGATTGAGGGAGGGTGTATGGAAATGAAATGGAATAAATTATAGAAAGAATATTTGCACACAGAATGTTGACTGATATGGGGACAAAGAGAAATAAAATGATAGGAGAATACTAAGGAAAAGTAAGGAAGAAATGGATTGAAATAGTTAAGAAGGATGAGAAAATTGGGGTATGACTAATAAAATAATGCATAATACTAACAATTGAAATACAATAAGTGGGAGGTTTCATCTGTTTATGTAGAGATATTATTAGTAAATAAATTCAATTCAATACAGAAAGACATATGAAACACAACCAAACTATGTCCATCTAAAAGACCTAATAAATGTTGAATCACAAAACACAAGATGCCATGGTCAATGCATGGCTCCATTACAGCCCATCTCCAATAACACATATCCTTTTTGTTTGTTTTTAAGTACCTAGCTACACACTTTATGTAACTAGCTCACAAATTTTTCAGTCTGATCATGGAAATAACATTTATTGTTTATTTTAAATGAGTACAAATTTCATATTTGAAAATTGCTGCATTATATCATATTTCAACTCATAATAACTTCATACTACTACCATGAAGACCCACCCATAAGTTTGTATGTAAACATAAGTCCTTATTAACTTGAAATGCTAATTGGAACTTGTACAGTGAAGTTAATCATATAACTAAGATCATTATATGATTGAGTCCTTATGTTTCTTTGGATGAACCAGATTTGTTGTGTTCCCCTTGTCAACAAACAGTAACATATTACACAATGAGAGCAGTTTAAAAGTGTTTAAAAGCCCTGCTACTTAGATTGGCTCACCAGCAGACCCCCCTTTTTCCAGTTGCTGAGATTCCCCACATACAGCATCATTAGTGCACGCCATATAACACAACTGCTGCAGAGGCTACATATCTGGCTGGTTATTTCGTGAACCATTGCTGTAATGAGAACTTAAGGACTTAGAAGAATTTTGCATTCAAGAGATGACTCGTTATTTTGTCAAAGGGTGTACATAGTTAAATCTTTTAAATTAGAAACAAAATTGCAGGATGTACAAAATTTCTAGCCCACTTGGTAAAACATAGTTTTCATAGATTATGTATTCAAATTCTGTAAACAATTCTACTTTTATTTGTTAAAGTTTTGGCATAAAACAATTTTGTTTCATTTTCAGGGTTGTAATTGTTGACACAAACTAAGTTTACAAATTGTGAAGTACATATTAAATGTAAAGTCTTGTATCTTCATGAATTTAGATGCTTCAATCAGGTAAGTTCACTATTATTAAGCAAATTATATTATCTTTTAAAAGATATTAAATAACCAGCATAAGTGATCTCATTTAGAGCTAGTCTGTTCAATACGTTACCTTTAGTATGACTAGATCGGTTAAAATCTATTGCTGTATGCACTTTGAAACATTATCTATTGATAAAGATGGCCGAAGTCATTTAGGCATCGATTAGTGAATGGAAAATTAGCAGTTTAAATCTCACTTGGATCATCCACCCTAAATGAGACATTTTTAAGATTTTCCTAAATCTTCATCAGTGGCAAATATAAGAAAATACCCTAAACTTAGGCCTGGAATGCCTCATTTTCGAACCTCAAAAAAAAATCCTCTTCAAATTTATCTTTTCATTTCACACATTATTGTGTTGCTTGTAATGCCTCAGTAGTAAAAATGTAAATGATATTACTAAAAACGGGGAGAAAGAAACATCTATAAAAGGGCACTCTCTTCTTTGTATGCAGCATTTGTATCTAATGCCATACCAAGTGTCCTCTAAATATTCTACAGCTGATATCTAGTTACTCTTGCATCCTGGAGTTTACTTGGGTCAATGCTTTGACTCACATGTCAGACTTTTGGTCAACATAAACAGTAACATGCATCACATTATCAGATAGGCCACAGAAATTGCCAAGAAAAACAAAAATATTAACATTCATTCTGTATTATATGCGAGAAAGATGAAGTGATGCCAGGAAGTCTCTCAAGATCAACATCTTTGATAGGGCAGTAAGCTGAGTCAAATTCTTTTTAACTAATTTATAATTACATAATGAGAGATGTTAAACATATGCCTGTGATGGGTGACTGAGAAATTCCAGGGTTACTCTTTCACAGCAGTTAGTTTAAATAAGATCTTAGAGGAAATAGAGTTACTGTAAGGAATAGAGATTTGTAAATCAGGAGAAAACAAAGGTGTGTAAGAAATGTTCAAAATTAACAAAATGGAGGAGTGGTCCATGGAGGGTGAAAAAAACTAAAAGTTTTAATAATTTTATCTATGTAACTAGATATATAAATCAATAGTGCAGGTAATACGGGACAACAAAATTATAAAAACAATTTTTTTATCTTATGAAAGTAGCCATGTATTACAGATTTTGAGGTGCTGAACAAGAATATCACAGTAGAAATGCACAATTGGCTATGTTTATGAGATGTCTGCAATGTTTCTGACTTAATAGAATAATGGTTATATTACACACACATACATAAAGGTACACATCCACTTTTACATCTGCTGCGACTTTGCCTGCTGCTTGTATAATTTATTAGGATTATCATTAGCAATCTTCCAATAATAGTCAGTCATCATGGAAGTGGAACACTTTCCCTAATTTCTTTTTCTCCATTGTTGCTATTGTCTAGTGGAAATGTTCCCCAAGCTCATCATTAACCACATTGCAGTAGTCTAAGAAAAACTCTTAAATGAAAATGGAACATGTGTATCTTTAGAGACATATTGCAGCCAAGTTTGTGATATGCAGACATGTTCTCAATCAGTTCTTTGAAGTTTTCTTACCTGATATTTCTGAGAAAGTTAGTTGACACGAGACAAAATGCATTCCAAGCTTCTTTCTCGACATATAGCTAACATCAAAGTTTTTCATTAGTGAAGAGGGCTTGAATCCCAGAATCCACAAAAACTCCTTCTTTAATTTTATCTTCACTCAGTCAAGGGGATTCATCAAAAAAGTACTTAAAGGCTGGTTCAGTCTGGTTCATTGCTTTTACAAAGTTCTTCATCAGACCAAGCTTTATTTGGAGGATTTTATGCAGATCTACCAGTGGTGGTTTTCACAATCTTTTATTTGGCATTTATAGATTTCCTTGCACAAAATCTCTCTTCTTACAGTGCAACAACTTTGCTTAACTATCAAATTCACTAAAAAAATAGTATTATTTTGTATACCCCAGTTCCAGACCCATTGCCACAGCTACTATCTTCCAGCAAGTCAATTGCTTAGCTTCTGAAGACAAAATGCCTCAGAGGCTGATGAGAGACACAATGTTTGTCTTTGAAAGCTCAGGCATTTATAAGCACCTGACCTGGCTGGACTTCTGGGAAAGCCTTTTCACTGAATGCTTCAGATTTTATATAAGAATTAGCCATAGCCACACAACAAATTTCATAAAATTTTGATCTCTAGGAAACATTAAAATAGAAAGTATAACAACAGAAATAAATTTTAAAATCCTACATATATTTAGGCAGAGCATTATTTTTTTCAGTTTCTTTTATAAAAAGATCCACAATCAATATCATGTTTATCAGCCACAGTACATACCACTTACAGTTTTCAATTGTAATGAATGTTCGATGCCCTATATAATCATTAGATTTAACATTGTTTAAGATGCAGGTAAAAGAACATATAGTTCCTTAATGTATTACTTACATTCTGATTTTTGTCCAAATGTGCCCATTTTATATTTAATTATCTAGTTTACAAAACATATCATATTACCTATTACCTTGTATTCCTTTGCCACTGTGATTACTGTAGTCAAAACTAGTGTAGGCTAGCTAAATTTAGATCCAGTTAATTTTCAGGAAAAAACAATAAGCTATCATTTTAATAACTTCTTCCAGAATCTTAAATAACTATATAGAATCTTAATGTACAATACTTGAACATGTAGTTCCTTATAACAACAAAAAAGCTATTAAAAAGTATTAATAGCTCTATTATCTAAACTATATTCAACAATATTGCACAATATTGGGAATTTGAAATAAAGTCTTTTCTTAATAATAGGGAAGATACAAGATAGGCTCTTAAGGTTTCTGGCCTGACTTAAAAATAGCACCAAATTTAAAATGCCATAAGTGGTAGTAGCACCATCTATGGGGAGGTTAGCACAGTAGTTTAATACTCTAGACATACCATATAACTGTAGTTACTTGTTTGACTGACATTTCTACTCTAAGTTATACAGCTGATCAAAAAAGTTCTATTTTTTTGCAATACTGTTTTTCCAAGGGTTAGCAACAAATGTTAAGGTGGAAACAAGTTGTTGCTGAGAGACAGACTGTTAAATTAGTAAGTTCAATATTCCCTAGTGTTAGCCAGTATTCCGAGAAGCATGGTCAAACATGAGCACCCTGAAGACTATTATACAAACTTGTATACTCCATGAATTTAAACTGGGGAATAATGCACCTGCAATGGCATATGAATTTGCCAGGCCTTGCACCACCCTGGGTGTCCAAGGACATTGAGAGCTGGAGGTCTGGGGTTTGATTTGGACCAGGAGTCATGAGCAGGAGGTGTGGGATTTGATTTGCACCAGGACCATTCTCTCTGAATGGAGTTTTTTTTCCATGTTTCTTCAGTCAAAAATAAATGCTGGAGAAGTACCCTGAACTTAGGCCTTTAATGTTTACTTCTTTAAACAAAAAAAATCCTTTCCCAATTTATCTCCATCTCATGTATTATCAATGTCCATCTGTGATACCTCAGCTGTAAATACAGGCGTTAAATACTATTAAAAATGTCCATGCCTTCAGTATTGATGCTGTGAATAAATGGACAGTGCAAAGATAGTTCATGCAGATCCAGAAGGACAATGAAATATACTTGAGAATGAGCCACGAACTGAAAAACAAACAACATTGGATAACGTATAAGCTGATGCCTGTTTTGCATTGCTATCACATCAGCAGAAAAATCCCCTTCTTGCTGACAATGAAAAATTAATTCTTTGACAACCTCCATGGTCTTGTGGTAGTGTGTATCCTTGCCAATCTGAAGGTTCAAAATCAGTAAGGTCAGTTGCCTGGGTAAAGTTTTTTTGCAGAATTTTTCCTTATCTTGAAAAGGTGAATGCCAAGTAACTTAAACATTGTGGGTGAACTTGACTAATTATGCACTCATTTTATCAATCATTTATTTATCATCTCTTTACACCTTCATTGTTTTGAGAGACATAAACTGTAATAAAAGAGTGAATGTTCTATGACACTCCTAGATGCAGTTATCACTGTTGGCAGACTTATTGATCTGGAAACTATACTGAATGGATTTTTTCTTCCCACCATATGCCGTTTTATTACAATGAAATTCATAGTCTTGCATCATGTTGGTGATGACTATATATAATACTAAAGGTATTACTTTGTTCAAAATATGATTTAAACCAACAAATTTTTTGGTTACTGTATAAAAATTTAGTTTTGCATTGTGATTAAATTCTTCACCAAAGAAAGGCTTGCTCATAGTGACTTTCAAAGAGTGATTGATGGAATTTAAGGGCTGTTTCTTCTTCACATTCCATTCTGAAGAACTGGGCTGAAAAATTTTGCCTTGGAATCTCATTGAATAAATTATTTATATTTTTGAACTACTACTAATAGGCAACTGAAATTCAATCTCAGCAATTTGGGTTTCTGTTAAAACCATCTTTTATATTATTCATGAGAAGCTTCACATGATGGTCAGTGCAAGTGAGTGACCTGGTTTGTTTTTGATGTTCAGAAGGAGCATCATAATGACACATTCCCAAAAAAGTTTTAGAGCTTTGCCAAGGTAATTATAAAGGAGTTTTGGAGACCTTGTCACAGGGGATGAAGACTACATTCTTTATTATAACCCATTTTTTCAAAAGTGGCACAAACCACACAAATCCTATCAAGGTCATCCATTTCATCAAGCTGATCATGCCCACTCTTTTGAGATTGCTGTAAATTCTGGTTTAATTCGTGGAAAGGAATACCACCCTTAATGTAGAGAATTATGCTCCATGCCTGCACAAACTATGCAACACCTTAAAGGAGAAGTGGTGAGGAATGACATTGCTCCCATCCATATGACCCTTGATTCTAGGTGATGGAACATCATCCTACATCTCAAATCTAACACCTAGTGACAATAATGTAGACTAAACCAGTGTGGTCCAACAGATGGCCCCCTGGAGCTTTTTCTCTGGCCTTCAAAAGAAGTAGTTACACTCCTTAAAACTAAAACAATAAGTTAATTTAAATCTAGTACCTATGCACTAAGTTGAAGTAAGTGAGAAACTGAAAGGCTGGACTCAGGCCAAATTCCTTGATTTGTCCCTTCTGGCTGCATTCTCTTTTACCCCAAGAAAACTGAAGAGATTTATATTCTGTGAAGAACAAAGTAACCCCAGTGTAAAGTAGCTTCAGCAACTAAGTTAATGTCCACAGAATGTGAAAGCTTGACAATTCATAATGGGACTTGGGGATTAAAGCTATTTATAACTTCTTACCTTGTGTCTTTGGTTCTTTAGATATAAAAGTCATGAATTTCCAGAGTGTGTTGAACACAAATGTTAAGTTGGCTTGATCTGCATTAATCGTGAGTTTGAGTACTTTGATCTTGTTCCTTATGAGTTATACATATATATTAGTATATCAATAAAAGAAAAATACCTCCTTGCATGTAATAATGTGGCAAACTAGATATTCCATGTAGAGAGATAAAACACTTAAACAGACACAACTAAAAAAATTTCAAGCCTCTTAGGCTCTTTTTCAATAAAAGAATTGAACTAAATGAACAAGATATAAGATGACTAACTGTGGTAGCAGCGAGAGTCAATCTCACAGAATGTAACAGTGTAACTGAAAGGGTGGTAAACTGCTGAAAAAGGAAAGAAATCTCGAGTAAGTTGCATGTCAGAGGAGCAATCGTGAGATGGATGACAAAAAGATCAGAGGATATAGTAGCAGCGGAAATTATTGCTTTCAAATAAATGGGTAATGCTTATAAAGATAAACTGAGGCAGGGAGGAGTGTGCACTTATGGAATAAATACTATAGCTACCATTTCTCTTTCTCTTAAAACTCTTTCTGAAGGAGAGGCAAAGCATCAATAAGAGTTGGTGAAAAGCAATCATGTAATGTGGAGACACATTGCACAGCATGCACTGTTACATGTCTGCACATTTGATGATTATTTTTCACTCACTCTAATTGATGCTTTGTCTCTCTCAGCTCCAGAAAGTGTTTTAAGATGAAGAGAAATGGCAACTATAGTATTCCATAAAGCACTCCTCCCTGCCTCAATTTACCTTTATAAGCATTACCAATTTGCAAGCAAATGATTTTCATTCCTACTGTATCCTCTTTTGTCATGCATCTCATTATTGCACCTCCAACATGCAACTTATTTCAAATGCTTTCCTTTTTCAGCAGTTTACCACTCTGCCAATTACATTGTTATGTTCCATCAGGTTGGCACTAGCTGCCAGGATAGTTAACCATCTCATACTTATTTTCTTTACTGAAGAAGAGTAACAGGCTTGAAATATTTATTTTCTTAGTAGTGCCTGTTTAAGTGTTTTATCCCTACATTGAATACCTAATTCACCACATTATATAATACTTAGTCTTCAAAATACCATCATGATCATCATCATCATCATCATCATCATCATCATCATTTGTGTATATGTACATATAACAATAACTACAGAAGCAGAAAAAGGATAAAACACTTAGTATTCACAAATAATTGCTTTGAAGAACTCAAGTTCAAATTATAGTGATTACCTGTGAATACTAAGTGTTTTAAATAAAATATAGTGATCTTTTGTAACAGTGATGTCAAATATAAACATTTAAAAAAGTTCAGTCAAAATTGTAACATATACATCACTAAAATTTTAATAAAAAGGAAGACTAGTTTCTGGAGTCATTGCTCCCATTGTCAACCTTTCATAAATTTCAAAAGATTTTTAAAAAATATAACATTATTTTGGCTCCAAAAAATAATCCATTAAAAATATCCTCAACTCAAAACAAAAAGAAGATAACTTACAACAAAAATCAGGAATATACCAGATGAACTGCAATGATAGTGAAAAAGTTTATATTGGAAAGACCAAAAGAAATATAAAGACAAGAGCTAAAGAATACATTAGGAATATAAACCAAAGACAAGAAGAAAAATCGGCTGTGGCTGGCATTTTTGGAAAGAACAACATACCATTATAAAAACCCCAAACTACTTAAAAATATTAAAGGGAAAACTGAACTTACAGTCTGGGAAAACATCTATTTGGAAGAACAAGCAGAAAGTTTTTAATTTTGAAATTCTGCCAAGAGATATACTAATGCAGAGATTCATTAAACCTCCACCAGAGACGAATCAATCCACCATGAGGAGCGAGGTCAACAGTCGACCAGGAACTGACGATGGGAGCGATGGCTCGAGAAACTAGTCTTGCTTTTTATTAAAATCTTCGTGATGTATACGTTACAATTTCAACTCAACTTTTTTAAATGTTTACTAAGTGTTTTATTCTTTTTCTGCTTCTGCAGTTATTGTTATTTTAGTTATTGTTCATAGTGTTACTTTATTTTTCATTTATATTAAATATATCTATATATAGTAATAATAATAATAGTTTTCAGCACAACAACAATAATAATAATGACAATAATAATAATGATGACAACAGCAACAATAATAATAATAATAATAATAATAATAATAATAATAACCACATAGACTATGGTAAAGAATGATCTTTGCTGAAAGAAATCAGATGAAAAGAAACATGCTAATACAGATGAAATGTGTATTCAAGTAAATAGGAATTATATTGAAAAATGACTACTTCATTTATCTCTGTCACTTCATAAAGCTAATCAGGCCAGAACCTTGTAGAATTTACCCCATACATACGTGGGCAGGAGGTATGCACCATTCATTTTTAAAATCAATGACTATTTTAAAAACACATTTGTACAAATTCAACTATGGTACATATGTAGACTAATGAGAGAAACCATAGTTATGGCTCACTTATGTAATTAAAATATGTCCATAATTTGTTTCTCTTCAACTAACTTCCTTTTAAAGAAATTATTAATATTTGAGAAAACAATAAAGAAAGGAGTTTTCAGTTTCAAGATTTACATAACATAGTAATGTTTGCCTTTCTGCAGTGCTTTAGTTGGGGAAAAAAATATTTGGGGTTCTCATCTTTACTATAGTAGCTCATAAAGAAAGGCAGAGAGCTTCGTGAAGACTCTTGCTTACAACACACTGTCTCAACTGCCTGCTAGATTGGCAAGATAGTTTTCATTAATTATTTTAAATGTGATAAAGGAAAAAAAAGCTTAAAACATTTTAAAACAAATATTTGGGGGAACCCATGCATTTTGTAACTAAAGCACTGCTTTTCTAAAACAAAAGCAAATAAAAGCAAGAAGATGATTATATGAACTGTTTAAATTAACATTATCTTGGGCAATTATCAGAACAGTAGGCTGTAAATAATTTCTGCTGCAATTTGAAACTCTAAATAATGCAAGCATTGGCTTAAGTTGATAATATTTCAGTAGAAAGTTAAATGAGATTATGCAGAAAAATCAAAAATAACTTTCTTAGTGACCAATGGTGATAAATAAATATTTAACCCTGAAGTTAAAATACGAATTAAAATGAGTAATGCTGAGGTTCAATCAAATATAAACAAATTTTTATATAAACTAACTAAAATGTTAATTGGAACATTCACAGTGAAGTCAATCATATAATTGAAAACATTTTTGATACAGTCGAACTACACACTCTTATGCTTCACTTACTTGTCATTATTGTAGACCGGTTTCAAGAACAGGTTGTTCTCATCATCAGTTCAAATCTCTGACTCCGAACAGTCGGAGATTTGAACCGATGATGAGAACAACCTGTTCTTGAAACCAGTCTACAATAATGACAAGTAAGTGAAGCATAAGAGTGTGTAGTTCGACTGTATCACAAAATGTTTTCAATTATAAATTTTTATATTATTGCCTGTAAAAAGTATAGAGCAAGACACACTTTTGAAGCATTATGTGTTGAGGTCTTAAGAGTAAAAGGAAGAAAATGGCTTGGCTCAATCATCTGCTTCATTTGTCAATTGTGCAATGTATGCAAGAGAGTGTAAAATTGGTCACATCTTTGCAAACATATATAGGTAAAACAAAAAGGAACATTACCATATGGTTTAAGGAACACAGGAGAAATGTAAAATATACACATTCAAAAAATCAACAATAGCATACCATTTCTGGCAAAAAAACCATGAGTTCCAAAATGAACCAAAACTCTTAAAAGCTCTTCAAAAACCCATAGAATTATCTGTGTGGGAAAATATATTCTTGAATGAAAACAAAGAAAAATGAGTTAATTTTGATCTTCCAAACAACAGTAACCTCATCAAAAAGTTTATAAAATCCAAAGAGTGACATCTTAATACCACGCTGGAAAGCTGACAGTGGAACCATGCTAACGATGAAGGAAATTTGCCTTTGAAACATGTCCAAGTAAGTGGAACAAAACTAGTGAAATTTGAGTGATCTCCTCATAAATAATTTGTTATATTACTTGAATAAGTTTGGCAGAAAGGAATATCTTTGTTCTGCCCTATAGTAATATTATGTAACAATTGGCAACTTTAAAAAAAAAATAGTGGATGAATTAAGAAAGTGATGTACAGAGCTGCCCTAGTGAGGAAAATGGAATACGTGAACACAATGGCACATTGTGCTGGAAATGAAGGAATTTAAATTAGTACAGGAGACATAAACATTTGCAAGATATTTAGAAGGTGCAGAAAATTAACTGAGGAGTATACAATGGTTGTAGTAGCTGCTAAAAAGGGAAGAGTACCATGAATTTAAAATGGAAATGGAAAATGTTTTTACATGGAGGATTAAGGTAGCAATAATTGTGAAACAAACATCATGCTATTCAGAACCTTATTGAGTGTGACTGACATATGATGATTAATGAAATTGCTTCTGAGATTGGGAAGGTCATGGAAGTGTTCAATCCATTAGTTCAGATAACCTGGATTAGCAAAAAATCTCTGCAAGGTTTCCTCAAATTCTCACTGAGGATTAAAGGCTGCACATGCTTAATACTGGGATCAAGGAGAAATGTTTCTGCATTGAATCGTAACCTGCAATGAAACATAGTTACACCACTATACACCTGAGTTGAAACAAGCTAACATGGAATGAAGCAAAAGATGGAAATCCACTCCAGTTGAAGCAAAATCTTAACTGTCAGTTGGGAAGGTTCTCTTGATAATTTTCTGGCATTTCTGAGTTGTTCATTGACTTTCTTCACAAACGTCAATGCAGCTTATCACAACCAGCTTCTGGTTGAAGCAAAATGTGCTTACCAATGAAAAAGATGGCAATAACAATTAGATAAGTTCTTCTCCTCCTCCAAAACAATGCCCATTTGCATACAGCTGCTTTGACAAGGGAAAAAAACTTGAGGAAATCCACTGGTCAATATTGGACCATAGTCCCCTATAGTCCAGACTTATTGCCTCACAATTACCAATATTTGGATTGTTAAAAGCAGCATTGGAAGACCCCAAGATCATTTAAGCGCAGTTTGATTCCCACTAGCACTGTCCTCCCTCACTGAGGTTTTTTGTAGGTTTTCCTCAGTCATAAATGGCAAATGCCGAGGAGATACCCTAAACTTAGGCCTGTAATGCTTTCTTCCTTAAAAAAAACCTTTCCTAGTTTATCATTTCATCTCATGTATCATCAGTGTCCATCGCCTTAGTAGTTAAAATGGGCATTAAACACTATTCATTATAAAAAAAAAAATTAGAAGACTGGCCATTTAACAGCGATAAAGATGTGAAAGTATTTGCACAATAGGCTATAAATCCAATCTTCAATAATGGGATTAAGCAGCTTCCTATTCACTGAGATAAATGTGTATGTAAATTGGAAAAATTTATTTGGTCAGGTTTCAATAGATTACAAAAAAAATCTGGTTTATATTTGATTAACCCTTGTGCATTTCACAGCAGTATGAGGTATAAAAATCAATACACATTAAGAATTAAAGACTGGTCTTTAGAATAAAATACTTTTCAACATAATACATTTTCTAAATAAAAACAATATAAAATCAATAAAGTAATAACTTACAAAGAAAAAAAAATAGCATGACTTTGAGTTACATTGTTTGATAAACACATGATTAAAGTTTAAATATAAGTTATATAAAAAGGTATAAAACTATAATAACCTGAAGGAAGAGAAAACGGGAGGAATGTTCTTTTATTCTTCGCCATTTCTGGCTCCAAATAAAACTTAACAGATTATCGCCAAATACTTAAATCAGAAAAAATATCAGACTAAATGTAACAGCAAACAACAAAACAGTTTTAATTATAGATAAATTTGCTGTCATTTTGTTGACACTTTTGTTAATAACAAGAGCTCTACTTATTTTTTATTCTGTTTATTCAAAGACAAACGAAACAGAATATCTGATTAAAGTTAAATTTCATAAAATATATTACCTAGAAAAATTCAATTGGAAGCCTCAATGTGCAATTCCTCTTGGTTAATGGTTATAACAAAGAAATAGTACAGAAATTCATTCTTGGTTAATGGTTATAACAAAGAAATAAAGAAACCACAACAATTTCAACAAAAAAAGAAAGCTAATTTTTAAAAAATTAACATATCATCCATGGGTTACAAAAAATTTCAGAATATTCTTAAAGATATTAATATCAGGTTAGCACCTATAAATAGATTTAACGTTAAAAATCTCCTGATTGACAGTATTCCACAAGAGAAAAAAAGCAGGTATTTATAAAATAAGTTGTGCATAATGTGAAAAAAATCTACATTGGAAAAACAAACAGAAATATAGGCACATGGTTAAAAGAACATTTCAGAAACATAAAATACAAGCAGTTGGAGAAATCAGCAGTTATATCACATTTCTGGACAGAAAACCACGACATAGTGAAAAAAACGAAATTATTAAAATCAGTGCAAGGACCTACAGAATTAGCCACATGGGAGAAATTCTACATTTGCAAGTACAAAAAGAGTTTAATGATATTTGACACTTCTGGTGATGAAAACATAAACTTTAAGTTCATCACACCTCCACCAGAGCAGATTACACATCCCCACAGCATAACAGTTTACCCTTCAGTTGACTCAATCAACAATGATCTTAATATATGATTAGTTTAATTGTGTAATTAACACTTTTATTTTAAAACAATGTTGGACAAAGTGCCTAAGGGAGGCTATGTTGAGAAAAGGAACCATTTCAAAAGAGTAAACCTTTATTTTGTGTTTAATTCCAAGCTTCACAAAAGACCCTCATTAGTTCTATCTGGTCAAACTGTCATTACTGAAGGCTTGCTTGAACATATTGTGCATTTCTGCAGCACTTTAAAACAGAACTTGATACAGATAGGTTGTTTTTTTTTTTTTCATTGTAAAATTGCACACTCTAGCAAACATAACAAAATAAAAGCAACTCCCACAACAAATGCATGTACTTTGACTGGCAAACTTGGGCTCATTCACCACATCATACAATTTCTAAAAGTTTTGAGTAAGATCTCAAATTTTCATATTTAGTAGTTTTTATACTGATGGGAACTCCTTAGATAGGTTATTTTTGACATAATGACATTATTGCACTCAATAATTAACATTTTTCTATCATTTGTTCACCAAAAGAATTAGAAGCTCTTGCACATTAAGACTTTCTCTTGCTATTTAAACAAAGATTAATATGAGTACATAGATTATTTTCATTAATCAGTTGGACAGTAAAATAAGCAGTTTATTTGTTCATTTTGGATATCTATGAGGAGAAAAAAAACCCTTTATTTTATTTACATTTATGTTCAGTTTTTCAACAAGGCAGACTGCACTTTTATATAAGGCAAACATAAAGGTAAACTATAACATGGAAAAATTACTTAATTACATTTTTCAGAGCCTTAACTTGCTTTGCACATTCTTTCTAACTCATCAACAGAATTTTTTTCAGATGGAAAGAGTAACAGAAAATGTAACATATATTAATATTTAAATAAGGGAAGAAAGTATAGGGGGGGAAAAAATTGCTGACAATGCAATATTAAATTAAACTGGTAAAATAATCAGTTAAATAATGTGATCCCAAAACTTACTCAACCCTTTTTGCATTTGTTTATTTTTAAAATTTTTATGTCATATAACTACAGATTCGCATTGGGCCATCTATCATTTTAAAAACATGATTAATATCGAAACCAATCCAGTTTATGTCTATAAGTGAGAAACAAATTTGTACTATTGGCAAATGTAACATTTTTTTTCTTCTTCTTCTGAAAATTCATAAAAACAGACTGAAAAACTTTTGAGATCACACTCTTCAATTAACACTGCATTCTGTCATTCCAAATAAGAAGTGGCAGAAAACAGAAAGTAACACAAGGCAATGGAATCACTTTCTTTCAGTCTTGGACATGTTAAAATTATCTTGAGAGCCTTTCCAATCAGCATCAGGCACATTCTGGAACTGTTTGCATCACCTATAACATTTACAGAATTATACTGTTACAAAAGTAAGAACTGTTGGAATATTTTATTTCTAAATCATGAGAGTAAATAATTATTATAGCAAGAGTTAATGAATGAACATTACATATTAAACATTATTCATCTATCATATATTCTTATGGAGATAAAAATCAAAATGTGAAAAAAATTTTAAGAGCACAACAAAGTAATTCAATAATTTCTGATTATAAATTCTGACTCCACACCCTTTCTTATAAAAATTTTAGAAATTATATTTTGAAAATAGTATTCCTCTGCGCATAAATCTAAATAAGAAAAGAGATGTACCACTCTACCTGTAATCTTTTACAGATTTCTTTAAACAGATTTTTTAGAATTCCTGGTTGGTTGTCTTGACTCTGAAACAAAAACCAAATGATTTTAAAGGTTTTTTTATATTACACCTGCAAAATTAGGTATAATTACTTTTTACATGTTATATCTGCATGCACTATAACTTTTCAAGCAATTTCCTAATTTTTCCACCAATTGGGTTTAAATAAAAAATCACTGACTTATGAGGGATAGGCTTAAGGCCTATTCCGAGTGCTGGCAGACCATATGAACCATTAGAATTAATAGCACCTGTACAGGGATGGGTAGCCAGCCCATCACCTCAAGTGTCATCTAGTATGATCTAAGGTATTACTTGGACATGAGATGGCCAGTAATTTTGTCCAAGGACTTTTTTCAGGTTGGAGTTCTTTAACATGCTGCAAATCTATTATACAGGATCTATTGCTTTTAAGTTTTTCCTGGTTGACATGCAATTGAGATTTTTACATCTGGTAAAATCTTATTGACTTCAACTAGGTTTGAACCTGTGAACCTTGGATCTAGATCACTGAGTCCAACTTCAATAAATAATAGAGAGAAAATTATGTGCACATTAAACTTATGTGGAAAATTTGTGGAGCATAAATGAGTGCCACAGCATTTAAGGTCTGCCTGAAAAATATTCAACCTTACTCTAGGAAATAAAAGTTACTAACTTGATACTAAGCAGGGTGGCTTGAGCAGTAAATCTTGGGATTTGCATTTGGGGATGGTCCTAGATTCAAATCCATTGGGATTGATCATCCTAACCTGACCTGTGATGAAACATGGGTACAACACTATAAGCCCGAGTCCATGCAAGTGAACATGGAATTCAGGAGGAGAAGGAAATTCACCCCTGTCAAAGCAAAAACTCACCTGCCAGTTGGTAAGGTTCTCTTTACAGTTTTCTGGGACACCCAAGGCATTTTGTTCCTTGATTTTTTCATGAACGTCAGAAAGTCAATGCATCTAATAAGTGGCAGATTCTGGTTCAGGCAAAATGTGCTTGTGTATAAAATAGATGTCAACAATCAATTTGAGAAGTTCTTCTCTTCTAAAACAATGCTCATCTGCATGAAGCTGCTTTGACAAGGAAGCTCAAGGAAATTCACTGGATAGCATTGGAACACTTTCTGTAGTCCAGAATTATTACCTTGCAATTATCATATGTTTCAACTGTTATAAGATACACTGGGAGGTTGGCAAATTGACAGAATTGAAGTTGCTGTGCAACTGGCTGGAAATTCAACCCACTCATTCTTTGATAATGGGATTATCCACTTGGAAAAATGTGTTTGTAAATTATGAAATAATGTAGAAAAATTAGATTTTTAAAAAATGCAGGATTATAATTTTAAATCAAAATTCACCCTCATAGTAAAGTCAGCAATTCAGCAGTTTTTATATTGGCACTCAATTTGTGTTTAAATTAATGGCATGAGCATTATCAATATTTTTCTATCATGTAGCATATGAAATGTGAAAGTTCTTGCATACTAGATTTCCCTCTTACTTTTTGGATTATAAAATGAGGGGGGAGTTCTAATATGTAAATAAATGGAACATGTAAAAAAATTATCAGTATAATAGTATTTTGGCAAATTCTGCTATTATTCAGATTAACAAAAGTTATGAAACATTTTTTTCTATTTGCCTTTATCTTTATATGCTATGGTTCAGTTCATTGTTTTTTTTTGTTTTTGTTTTTTTTCCCCCACTTTCATCAAATGAAACTGTATGCTAATATAACTCTGAATTACTGTCACCTTATTCCCATCACATCTCTTTTTGAGGACAAATAATTAATTCACTGATCATTATTTTTAGATAGCATAACTCCTAACATATCAGCACATACAAAAACTGTAAATTGAGAGATTATATCTTTGGCTATTGGTAATTCTTTTCTGTATAATGGGGAATCAAAAAATAACTCAATTGGTTTTATAATTGATACATAATGGCTTTGTTTCATTCAAATATTCTCCCTAATGATTCCAACAATCAAACCACTTGAAGCTTTCATGATTTCTTCTCCTTTTTAAGCATTTTAAACCATTTTCGAGCTGTGCTATAGGAAAGAACAAACTTTGCATAGGCCTCAGCTGAAGGTTTGTTGTGACGAAAGCAGAATTTCAGAACAGCATATTGTTTACTGCATGTCGCATCCAATTTGCTGTAGGTGGAATGAACAGGTTTCAACTTGCACCCTCTTAGAAGCAAGAATCTGAAGTGACAACAAGGAAACTAGTACCGTGCATACACTGTACATTATGCATTAAGGTAACAAAATAGTATAAAGTAATATTTTAGTAAAAGAAATTATGAAAATTCTTTATTGAACATCCCTCATAGCTTTGAAGAATTGTTCTTTCTAATCTTGCTTTTACAAGCTTGCAGAATAATTTACTGGTTTCTGTCTGGTAGAACACAAGACCTAATTATTACATCTACTGCAATTTTATATCCATGTAGGGTATAGTAAACATGTTTCCACATATATATTTCTAACTCCACTGAATAGCTCCATATGAATTGCACTCACAGACTCATTATATGAAGGCTTAACCTCTTCACCAACAAATCATTTGAGCTCCAGGGCATTTTTTTAAATCCATTAAAACAATATGGCTATTTTTTGATTCCCCCTCATATATACATATTAACTGTGACAAAAAATGAAAAGTTCTTGACTCTATATTCATTTTTACAAGGAGAATTAACAAAGTAAATAAGTGATTTATGTAGGTGATGATAAATATTTTGCATACCTCATCAATTACAATAGTAGGTATAAATGACACATGTGGCCTTAGTGCTGACGTCGCCAGACCATGTTTTTTTAACAGCTGATCTCCTTCACTTCCTGTAGCACAATTGAGTACTTCAGTCCAGTGAACTCCATGCTGCTTTGCACACTATAACATCCACATTGACACAATAGGA
The DNA here is from genome assembly GCA_030762175.1 of Metallyticus violacea. Classification (NCBI taxonomy): domain Eukaryota; kingdom Metazoa; phylum Arthropoda; class Insecta; order Mantodea; family Metallyticidae; genus Metallyticus; species Metallyticus violacea. The sequence continues at coordinate 13,270,944 of CM060844.1, forward strand.
AACACTTCTGCCAATACTTATGTTTATTTTTTCAGGATATCTAAATAAATCAGCTGCTACAGAAATGAAATGAAAATGAAAATATATCCCGGCAGACTACATAATATACTACACTCAAATATACATCCTTTATCAATCCATTACAAAATAAGATCTAAAAGTAAAATAAAATAAAATAAATAAAAGAAAATCTTGTAATTAAGATCACTGTTGATTGAGATGAACTACTCACTCTTATTGCACCACTTACTTGTTTATAATATGTAGTACTAGTTTCATGAACTCTTGTTATCATCATCAGCTACCAGTCCACTGCTGAATAATTCATCATGCTGTGGGAATGTGTATTCTGCTCTGGTGGTAGTGTGGTGAACTTAAAAGTTTGTTTTCATCCCTGGAAGTGTCAAAGTTCATTAGACTGTCTTTGTATTTGTAGATATAGATTTTCTTCCATGTTGCTAATTCTGTAGGTCCTTGTACTGATTTTAATAATTTTGCTTTATTCACTATGTTGTGATTTACTGTCCAGAAATGAGATGCTACTGCTGATTTCTTCATTTGTTTGCATTTTATGTTCCTGAAATGTTTTTTTAACTGTGTACCTATGTTTCTGTTTATTTTTCCAATGTAGATTTTTTTTCACATTCTGCACAACTTATTTTGTAAATACCTGCTTTTTCTCCTGTGGATTAAAATCTTGGGCTACGAAAATATTTAAAAAATTTCTAAAAGAAATTTAATATCAGATTGGCACCTGTAAACAGATTTACAATCAGTTAAAAATATCCTGATAGACAATGTTAATGACAGTATTCCACAAGGACCTACAGAATTAGAAACATGGGAGAAAATCTACATTTACAAATACAGAGAAAGTTTAATGAACTTCGACACTTCTGGGGATGAAAACATAAACTTTAAGTTCATCATACTACCACCAGGGCAGAATACACATTCCCACAGCATAATGAATTATTCAGCAGTCGACTGGTAGCTGATGATGTAAACAAGGTTTCTTGAACCTTGTTATAACCTTATAAACAAATAAGTGGAGTAATAAGAGGGTGTAGTTCGACTCAATCATACAATGACCTTAATTATATAATTAACTTCACTGTACAAGTTCCAATTAACATTTCTAGTTAATACTAATCTTACTTATCTCCTCTAGATAATTTCTTTCTAAAGTTGCTTGTTAACATTCTAACATTCTGGTCCCAATACTCACAACTCCAGGTTATTAGTTTAATGATGTCATATTTATTGCTGTATTATCCTATACTTGTTTATACTTATCTGTTCCATTATACTTCTAAGGTTACGTTTCCTCTATCTTCCTCTTAATCATTCTTATCCATTTCTCTCTAACTTTGCCCAAATAATCCTGTATCATTTTTAAATTCTTCTCTACTTTTACAGTTAAAATTTTTCTGATTAATAATTCCCCATCTAAGTTGTTCAACTTTGGTTGCCAAGCCTGTTCTCTCCATAACTTTGTTTGTTTGCAGTAAAATAAACAATGGAAATCTTTATTGATTTCTCCACAATTGGACATTTTTCTACACCTTTATCATATCTTAACACTTTTAAATTCATAACTTTAGTTCTAGCCCATGCAAACCCTTTCCAACCCGCCTTATCACATTGTTCTATATATTTTTTCCTACCCCATATTATTTTTATTTCACTATAAAGTCTCAATGAACTCTTTTCACTCATACTATCAACTTTTTCTTGTCTTTCAAGATCTAATCTTAGATTTATTTCTTCCCAGAATCTGCTGTTTTGATATTCCCTATTATCCATAATTTTCCCATACCTATCAGTTGCAAAATTTCCTGCATTTTGAGATTCCATGAACTTTTCCACTTACATTTCTCTTGGATCTCTCCTTCAAAGTATCCTGTCATGTTAACTACTTCCCCTTTTGCCATTGCTGAATCCTACATCTAAGTAATGTAAGGGTTTTTACTGCCACAGATGGACGAGGTCTTTAAGGAGCAGACTCATAAGTGGGAGGTCAGGGTTTTGATTCTCACCAGAACATTCTCCCTGACTGAGGTTTTTTCTAGGTTTTCCTCAGTACTCTTAAATACCACGGGTACCCTAAACTTAAGACTGGAATGCTTCCTTCCTTTAAAAAAAAAATCCTTTCCTAGTTTACCATTTCAACTCAAATAACATCAGTGTCCATCACCTGTGATGCCTCAGCAGTTAAAATGGGCATTAAATATTCTTCAAAAAAAAAAGTAAGGGTTTTGCAGTACCAATGCCAGTACACCAGTTGACAATTGTTCCTTGAGAAAGCCAGTCCATTAGTAGTATGCCTGAACTGTCCCTCAGATGAAACAGCATGAAATTTCTTGGGCCATGGGCTCCTGGACGTTTTCATTACACTTTCTTCTTTGGTATATAGTAGTGATACCATAACTCGTGAGTCATCACAACTTTTTCAAAAAATCAGAATCATTATAAATTTTCAGTAGCCAATGAGAGACTTAAACCCTTTTGTCCTTCCATGTCAAGTCTTGTGGAATCCCATGTGTGCACCTTTTTCATATTCAAATCACTGTGAATAGTGTGCAGTGACAGCCAAGCTTGTCTGACATTCCAGCTCATCTAAGTTATGTGCCTAACAGCCATAATCAATTCAGATACAACCTTAATGTTCCTGGGAGAACCACAATGTGGTGGATGACCAATGCTCACATTCTTGTGTGCAGATTCCTTGATGCTGGCAAACCTGCTGCCTCAGTTGTAAATGGTCTTCTGTGCAGCAGCTTGTTCACCACATATTGCAGTTTAATATCTATGAACTGATGCAGTTTTGATGGCTTCCTTCCACAAAAACCATGCAGTCCATCTTTGTCCATGATAGCCAACTTCCACCTTGTCCATATCTTTCTCTGCTTGACACAAACGTATATTGTCCTTTCACCACATACTCTGCTTATAACTGTCATCTAGAAACTGCATACTAGTATCAGTCCATCGCCCTACAAATGGATGCACACATAGATTGCGCAGTATTTGTAAAATACTGCTACTGTAATTCATGTCCGAATGTCCTTTATATGTCATATTACTTTTAAAATAGTTACTTTGGTTAATGTATAATTGTTGAATTTCAGCATGTTTATCTTTAGTTTAGTTTTATGTGAATAAAAGCAATAAAGTTTCTGGAGTATTGTTTCAATTTGCAAATGGAAATGTTGGTTACATTATTCTTGTTATCAGAATAGTAGACATTGCTTACTACATGAATTACAAGAGGAAATGGCCAAAGTTTAGTATGAATTTACTTACTTTAACACATTCTGCTGAGATCTGTTGTTTTGACTTGTTTTATTAAATAACATTTAAAAGAGTATACCTCAAATTGTTCCTAAGGTAGTTTGGAATTTATTGAAGATGCAGTGATATAACAGTTCTACTTATTTTAAGGCAAATTCACTGCAGGATGGCAAATGGATGAAAAAAAAATTATTAAACAAAGAGAAGAAAAAATAGAGAAAGTAAAAGCAGCAGAGGAAGAAAGGGATTGGATATTTGTTTAAATTATTCAAATGAATGTATTAGGATTGTTAATGAATCTTTCTTCTCAAAATCTGTCCACTTCTGCATAAAAACCACATTCATTATTATTTTTAGTTTACTCAAACCATTGCAACAATGTAAGCTTACTCCAAAAACTTGTGAATTCAGAAATGCTTGCTGTATGAAGAATTTTAATCTAGGTTTATAAATTATTTGAACATTGTTTACCTGTTCACCACTTTCTTCAGGGTTCATATTGTCTGTAATCATACATGTGATGTATCTTAACTGCTGTTCTGCTTGCAGAACTCTGGAGACTGCACAAGCATGGATTTTATTGGCTTGACACTCAATTGGACCATGTTGACAAGTGAATGATAAGCTTTCACCTACTCTTTCAGTCTACAAGAAACACAGCTTCACTAGCAAACATGAAGCAATTAATCCTTCCAAATGGCAAACAAAGAAACAATACTAGCTTAAGCTATCTTTATTTTACAACATTCTCAGAAATACAGAAAAATCATAGTTCCAAGTTTTAACAAGATGATTTTTCTCTATTAACCAATAATATAAATAAAAACAAATGGATCAGTTCATATCAATTCATCTAGAACATGTCATCAACAATTTTCAATTTTTGCTGAGACTTTGCACATCTATAATATACCTTAGTGACTGACTGACTTCCTTTGTAATATTATTGAATTCGCTTAGCAGAAAATATAAAAATTGTTATATGTGTTAGTCACATTTTAACACCTGAAAAAATTATAAATAATGAACTTTCCAACCTAAACACCGGATTTTCATAAAACTTGCACTATAATCTTAATATCAAAGATTATAAAAAACAAAAATTTTAAACTACTGTAACATTTTACTTTTTATATGCAGTTGTTTTCATTTATTAGGAACTAATTTATTTTTCAAAGTGCCACACCTTAGAAAAGGTTGAAATTATGAATGATAATGAGAATAGAATATTAATATCTATTGATAGAAGTTTATAATGGAGAAACTATAATTTATTTTTGGCAGAAAAATATAGAAATAAGACAATAACATTTTTCAAAATTAAAAATAATTTTAACTTTTTACAACTGAAAAGGTTTGGCTTTTATTATTTTGTAAGAATCTGGGCTTAAAACACAGGTTCTCCCTGTGGCAGTGTAGACATCACTTTAGTACAAAATGTATGAATGTGGATTTTTACTCTTATAGATGATGGAGACAGTCATGCGGTTACATGCACTTAAATGTAGATACTCTTCTTAATTTATTTTTTCATTAAAATTCATATATAATATAGAATGATACATATAATATAAAAATTGGACTTGAAATTTGGATTTACAACAGATTTAAACATTCAATTTGGAATATTTTAATTCTTCACTTTCAATTTAATAAAAATAACTTTAAATATGTCATACATACAAGGTGATTTGTTTGGGTAGGCATAAAATGAAAACACTAAAATATTTACTACTGAGCTTTATATTTTGAAACTTGGTGTATACAACATTGAAAGATGAGAAATTTCTCAGAATGCTACATGACCCCCATTGCGCACTCTGCACAACTCATAATGGTGACGCAATTCAGCCCATATCCATTGTAACATCAGAGGGGTGATTTTTTGGAAAGGTTGAGTAATTTTTAATTTCAGATCATTAATGTTTTTGAGTTTCTGTGAATAGACTGCGTCTTTAACAAAATCTCACATGAAAAAGTCAGGAGGGGATAGGTCTGGGGAGTTTGAAGGCCAAGAAATTGATTCATCATGACCACTACACATACGATTAAAAGCAGTATTTAGAAAATGATGAACTTCCCATGCCCAGTGAGGGAGTGCACCATCTTGCTGGAATACAATGTTAATATTTGTCTTCAAGTTGTGGCAACAGAAACAACTGCAACATATCCAAATAAGATTCATAGCTCACTGTCTTTTCTCCAAAGAAGAATGGTCTATACACTTTTTGTGGCTCACTCCACACCATATGTTAACTTTTGGACTTAATCTTTCATGCTCATAGGAGACATGTGGATATTCCTTGCCCAATAAAGCAGTTGTGAATGTACTCTCCCCCTGACATGAAAATTTGCTTTGTTTATAAATAGCCATTTGTTTAAGAAACTGTCATTAACTTCTATCTGTCGGTACATCATAGATGCAAAATTAAACTGAGATTCGTGATCATCACACAAGGCTTGTAGATGTTGTAAGTGATATGGGTACAGATATCACTTGAGGTATCTTCTGGGTTGTTATGCCATGGTCTACTGGAACTTGGAGTTCCAGATTTTTCATCCATATTAGCAGCAGACATCTTCAGTGGCATGGACAAAGATACCTTGGAGAAGGTATCACTGTGTCTGATGCATTGGCCATCAGTATCGCTCTATTTATACTGTGAGCACCCTTTGCTGATTGGTCCTGAGTGGGCAGAGATAGGCAGCTGGTGGGAGGGGCCTGGTCTCTCCTGTGTTGTTCTCTTCTGATCGATTTGCTATGTATTCTTCTGTTATATGCCTTATTTTGCTTAGGATTACCAGATGCCAGCTGTTATTTAGTTTTAGAGCCTCTTTCTTCTTATTGAAATGTTTGTAAATTGCAATAGCTTCCCAGAGTAGTTGGGCAAGAGTGTTAAGGATGCAAGGATGCTTGTGTCCTGGAACTTGATGATGTGCTTGCCCTCCACTTCATGGAGACTTCATCCACTCCACTGAAGATGTCTGCCTTAGCTGTGGATGAAATTTCTGGAATTCTTAGCTCCAGCAGGCCATGGCATACTGCTCGAAAGATACCTCTAATGATGTCTGCGAACATGAAAGTCTACATTCTCTCATGATATGGGTACGGTTTCAGGTTCTTCTGAAATATACGCTGACAGGATATATTAGGTACATTCATCTCTACTAATAATCATCTTAAACTTTTCATACGGCTCCTTGTTGCAGCTTCAGAGATAACTGCTTCTTGTATTGGGTCTCAGCTGTGATCTCCTGCTTTTTTTTTTAACACAGATCCTGTTTCTGCAAATGTTTAATACTACAACATTATGCAATTGTATTTAGGTACATTACGCACATGATACTCGCATCAAAATTCTCTTTGAGCTTGTTTAACACATTCAAATTTAGCACACCAAAGAATGCATTGAGCTCGCATTGATTTATAATAGCCATTTCTATCATCAATTATTTTCATTTGTCCTATTATGCATTGTTGATTTTCATTCTTGCCATGTATGGAAACTCCCATCTTTTAAGCAAAATGTTATAAAAAGAAATGTCTTCTACTATCATATTGGATTTTATAATAATATTTAATATTATATTTACCCATGTGGATCACCCTGTACTATAGTCAGCATCAGAACTTAATTTTTTGCTCCAATATGAGATGCAGACAGACAAAAATTGATGCATGTAATATGTCGAGGAATGATTTTTACATTTTCATGAGAGCATTTACAGTTTGTACAATTACCTTCTTGGGATTTTCCTTACAACACTGTGATGCAATGGTTATTTGTTCCGTAAATAGTCTTTGAAAATTGGCTGTAGTAACAATCTTTTTCAAAATAAACCCCCTCCCCTTTTCCCCAATCCTATCATGAGAATTGACTGTAGTAACAATCTTTTTCAAAATACACCCCCTCCCCTTTTCCCCAATCCTATCATGAGATTTAACATGGCTAGTAGCAAAGACATATATATTTTATTAAAAATATCAACTTCATAATGTGATACATTAATGAAATTCTTATAGCTCTTGTATTACCAACACAATCATCTGATAAGTGTTCACAGCTTTAATATATTCTGTTTTCAAAAAATGTATAATATTTAGAGTTTGTTATACCAAAGATATCATAATATTAAAATGACAATACTGAGACAGAAATTAAAAATTAATCAGCACAGAAATAAATGGTTTCATATTTCTGACAGCACACAATGTTTAAAAAACATAAAAGACTTTTAAAAATTACATACAGAAAGAAGATTTAGGTAAAATTTTAAAAATAAGTACTAAAACTACCATTTACAATACACAGATATCAGAATGGAACTAAATTTGGATACAATATTCCAAGAAGAAACACCTAAAGTATTAAGATTGACAACCCTTAGCACACTAAACAACTATTATCCAACTAATTCATGGTGTAAAGTACACACAGATGGATCTCTTAAAAATGGAGAAACAGGCTTTGGAATGAACTGTGAAGGATTCTCTCAATATACAGTATGCTAACAATATTGATGGTGAAAAATGGCCATTAGAGCAGCTTTAAAAAATCTACATCTTACATAAATTAAAGAATTGTTATCTTAAGTGCCATTAAAGCAGCACTCAAAATATAATCAATTACAGTTACTCACCAACATACACTCTAAATGAAATAAAACTATATCATATAATACAGAAATAGTTTTACAATGGATCCCGAGCCGTGTGGGATTGAAGAGGAATGAGATTGTTGACATTTTAGTAAAAATAGGAGCCATCATAAAATTAAAACAATATTTTGAATTAGAACTTCCTTCTACATTGAAACTGATATAAAGATTAATATCTGAACAAAGAACAACAAAATATCTAACAAAAACTTAAAAAAGGAAAACCATATGAAGATCTAAAGACCTTCAAACATCTTTGGTTGGAACCAAGAAAAATTGGAGTTGTCCAATTCCACTTAATTGTTGTGCATGATTGCCTGTCAGATCATCTCTTCAGGATAAAATTAACCAAAGACAGTCATTGATCATTGTGAAAGGACATGAATACTATCTAAACAAAGAACATATACTGAAATGCAGCCAACTTGATAGCAACAAACAAGTTAAAAATAAATTGGAAGCTCTTTTGGAAAGCTAGGGAAAAAATGATAAATATTACCATTTCCAATGGCCACTAGCAACCAATCAACCACCATCATGATACTAGTCATTGGAAAATAGGCACAAGTTCTCTGAATCAAGTATTTCATCTTTTTTGTAATATAACACTGCTGACGCTACCTGTGTTCCAGTGATACACTTGTATAACAAAATTGTAGTTTTCACTAAAATCCAATAATATTACAGCTAATTTATCATCCATGCTCTACTATTCAACATTTTCAAGTAAGGACTGTGGTTTTGAATGTGGAATGACTTTCAAAATTTTTTGCATTAGTAATGCGCAGAATTCTGAGAAATTGCTTACTTAAACCACCATGCATACTCTATTTGTTGCTACATAATTTCTGTACTGGATTGGTTCATCAGAATCAAATTTATTTACAAAGTGTGATTAGATATGCTCTTTCAGAAAATGACTTCAAGGCACTTTTCACAAACATGTAGCATGCAAGATCTGCTAGATATGTCACAAGTTACTAGTTTAAGAGATCGTGTAAGTCCCATTCACATGAATGCTTTCTAGAAGCAAGTGAGCATTCTGGAAGACTGTACACCCACAGACAGCATTTATGATCCTGCAAGTGCACACTCTTTGGGTCTCAGAATTGAAATTTTAAACATTTTTACTTTGTATTTGTTTTGAGTTTTCATCATCCAAGTAAAAATTATCATCTTTTGGTTGTCTCCTCTGATAGCTTCTTCCCTTGCATTGGTTAAGACAATGCTAGTCATTCTTAGTCACCAGTGCACATGCCTGGCATATCATGTACTCTGAAACTTCAAAAATTTCACTGACTTTCTTTCCAGGCCAAGTACTACTGTAAGTAGTTAGATTCATTGCTGTTGTCCTTAGATGATAATAATAATGATAATTTATACAAGTTACACAAATATTTAACAATTATTTGTAAAATCCAATTCAATCTGTTTAGATATTGTACATGCATATTAATAGAATGAGGAGCTGACCAGATTAAATTTTCTTCTTCTCATTTGGAACTACAGCCTGGGGTGACCTAGGCCTGCAGCTGCAACCTCAGCTTCTCCTACCTTCATCTTACAACTTCATTGATAGAGGGCAGTATGTCAGCACTCTGCCAGTAGACTATCATGTAGCTTTTGTGGTGGAAGAGCACCACCTCTCCATCAGTAGCTTCCCACGAGGCTGGGGGTATCCCATTCCAGGCTTCCCTATCTTAAAAAAATTCAAGTTGGGAATCGAAACCAGGCCTCCCGGCCAGCAGTCAGCAATGCAAACCAAGAGACCAAGGAGGTGGTCTGAATAAATTTTACATATATATTAGTAAAACAATAAACTAACAAAATATCAAATAAACAGCATAATGAGACTGATGCATGATTTACCAGTATTAGAACAAATCTATTTAAGCAAGAAGTCTTCTATGATATAATAGCATTTATTAATGAGATATTATTTTAATTGTTTATTAAAAGCATTTTGTATTCTGTTTCTTTTCTTTTATGTAATTGGACAATTTACTGAAGAATTCTTGTGCTGCAAGTTGGTTTGGTCTTATACAATTTTAAACTGCATATTGAATGGAAGTTAGCTTTAGTTCTAGTGTTAGAGTTGAACATCACTATTTAACAATTTACTCTTGCTCTCTATTTTTTAAATATATCATAGTTTCAAGTATATGCGAAGAATACCTTGTTAAAAATGTTTGTTCTATAAATTTTCAAACAAGAATCAGTTTGAGTTTACCAATACATCGAACTGCTCTTTTTTCTGCATGAATATTCTATTTGCATTTTTTTTGTACAGTGACCACAAACAATTATACTATAGCAAATGTGCAGATATACAAGTTCATATGGATAATTTTTAATATTTTAGATCATTAAATTTAGACTTCGTCCTAGAAGGAACAACTCTGAAGTAATTTTATGCATATTTTATCTATATTCTTATCTTATTATCAATAGTGACTCCAAGGAAATTTGTTGAATTTACATGACCAATTTGTTCATTTTAAATCCACAAGTTGAATATAGTATTGTTTTTGTTCTAGGGTATTTGAAACCTCAAAGTCTATGTGTAAGTTGTTAGTTTTGAGATATTGTTTAATTATTTTAGTATCAGTATGAGTAGAATCATGTAATGATTTATCATTTTCCTTGTATTATTGATCATCATTTACAAACATTATCAGTTTACAATCAGTGATTTTTGTAATATCATTTAAGTAATTAATTTTCATTTCATATATTTGAACTTATTATCTACATCGCAGCTTATAAAAAAATATCCCAGATAAAGTAGCAGTCCTAATAAATGCTTGAATGGCCTTAAAAGTTATCTTGAACATCGCAATGAACATAAAACTATGAAACTAACAATTGACATTTTTTCTTCTGTTTTAAAAAGCTATTCCAACACTGTCAATTATTTCTCCAAAACAATATCTTTTCTATAATGACCTAATTAGTCCTAAATTATTCCCTAAAATTTTCATAGTAGTTGAAGGTGCAGCAATATGAAAAAAATATTTATGAATTTTCTCAAATTAATTTTATGTATAAAGGCTGACTATAAAATGAACTTGAATTAAAAAACTACATATCTAACAAACAAAAAATCTTTAATTTTAAAATATAGAATGTCTGGCTCAAAAAAAAAAAATACATCACATTCTGTATGTTTACATATAACAATTTTCAATTTTAAGTCTACAGCTAATCCACAAGATCCATTTAAATTTTAAGAATGCACATAGATGTGCTTATGTGTTTATGAAAATCCTTGACCAAGGGCAATATTTACAGTATTTTCTGAATGAACTGACATGTGATGATACAAATGTTAATCCATTGTTTAGACAATATACTTAAAAACACATAATAGAACTTTTAATATAAACTGATATCTTGAATGTGTAAACAAATGATAATGCAAATACCTTTGCTTTACCATAAGGTACTAAGCTTATCTGCAATAGGTGAGGAATCTTCTCAAATGTGGGCAATAGCTGTTTTGTGAAGAAGCTGCGTGAATCAGGACAGAGAGCTTCATAGAACACGGACAGATGCACTGGTGGTAACATGGACACAAAAGAGGGCAGGACAGCACTACTAAAATGTTGAACCAGACCCTACAGAACAATACATCATTTAAACCAATCAACAAAACACTCCTGTTACAAACTGCTCTCAGAACAAGGTCCACCTCCTGAATATAACAAATATTATATTGCATTTTATTCGTTTTATTTTTTTAATTAATTAATTTTTTTTATTTACAATTGTAAATTTTCCCAAAAGGACTTTAGTTGCAGCTGTTTTATTTAAGTGCTTACATATGTAATCAATTCCATTACGAAATTTCAATTAACTACAATACATCTGCCCCACAGAATGGCAAATATGTAACATACGTATTTGTCAATACTATTACCAAATTGTATATTAAACGTTTTTTTTTAAATTAAATTGAATATATATTGAATATTACGTTAGATTCTTCACCTGATTGCTTAATTCCGAAAAAGAGTAAAAATATCTCAACGTTTGCCACAGAATTATGCAAAAAACTAAGAACGCCACAATTTTGAATCGTAACACGTGTGTCAAGAGCATACTTGATTTTTATTTTATTTCTCCAATTCCTGTTTCAAATATTTTATATTTTCTAGTCACATAAATTTAAATGTCCCATGAGTTAATGTTTAACTCTGTATTTGACATTTCCGATGGGACTGGCAATGGCAAAGAGTATAGAAGAAAGCGAAGGTAAACATTGGAAATACATGGGTTAATCTGTAGACGTAAAAATAACATCAAACAAAGGTACTCTATAAGCATTATATTTTATTATTTATATGCATACTTACATAACTATAAAATGCATTATGAATAGCATTTTAATCGTAATTTCTGATGTTAAAATCTTCATAGTACTACTAAACACTATATTCATTTAACCGTCCATCCATTATGACCCAGGTCAAAAGTCTTCGAAGATTGAATAATTATTACGTTAAACAAGCTAAATATCAGGCATTTCATTTGCATACTGTACTCATACTGACACGCTACCTCTATGTTATAAGTATTATATTAATATTATTGGACTTTATTAGTTAACCAGCTTACATAATCCGAACTCGTATTGCACTTCTAGGGGGGGGGGGATATAATAATCTTATCGTACATGCGAAAATGTTAAGGAGAAATGTGCCGTTTTTTTAATGAGATAATTAAAATAACCTAAAGTTGCTGGGCATTTTAAGAAATTTATTGTTATTAGCATTCACCGATGGAGAAGTATCTATCGAAAAATCCTTGTCCAAGGTCCTTTACCTTCATTTTACAAAGCTCTGTGTATCTAATTAAGTTCCTCGCTACGCCAGTTCGTTTTATGTTTGTATACATTGTAATAAAATTTAGGCATTCAAAGTAACTGAATGAGACCAAGATTTATCTGCATTCCATGAGATTCTTATACAGTGTATTTACTTCAAAACAGGGAACAAGTAAATGTGTACAGAGTAGTGTTGCATTAATGATATCTATATGGATAATTAAAGTATCTATATAAATACACTTGCGTAATAATTTCGCAACATAATTATTTAAGAATATTTTAAATAAAAAATTATAGAACATACATATAGTCAATCTCATAAAGTAACAAAATGATTTATAGACATTTAAAAATGTTCATTAATCTTAAATATATAACAAAGTTATTTAAGACGTAATAGAGATAACGAAAGAGCACTGCCTTTCTTGCCATATGCTGCCTACAGTTATATTTTGCAATATTAGAGATATCGTGTTATGACTGAACACAATGTTCACATTATATATTATCTGTGAATTCGTCAACTGAATAAATAGGTCTTGTATCCCTATTATCGAATGGTAACAATTGAGAGTAATTGGGAGAGTAATGTATTCTGATGCATTCGTAATATATTCTTTTATATAAAAGGGTAAATTTTCAATGGACCTATGCAGATTACACTTTTGTGTAATGTTTCTTATGTATTTGTGTGAAATTAATGACTTGATATTGATTTTCAATATAAACGTTCAAAAGAGAAAGTATATATTCACAGAGAGGTGTTGTGTTAGTGTTATAGAAATAATCTATACATTATTTTCTATTGTTTACACACATATAGTATTATTCGTTTTGTTTTATTTTTAAATATACAGGTTTGCTTTTTCAACAGTGTTTCCCTGAGTGCGTGTGCGTGTGTGTGTACGTGCGTTTATGTGCTAGCGCGCTGAAAGTAACAGTTTTTTTATGCTGTAAACTATTTGTTTTAAGCTGTTTCAGTTTTGATGCTGCTACGAGAATTTAACTTAAAGGAGGATCTGTTGGAATGAGCATATATGCTTCAGTTTCAGGCATAAGGTAATGTCCGGGAGGTATGTTCGTGGCCTCCAGTATTTCAAAACTTCGGGTGCCATCTTTGAATATGTTCACTTTTGCCAGCGCCCATAGAACACGAGATACATCCTTGGTTTGTGAGTGCGATCTTCCTTTCAATGTTTCATTTTCTATATGCTCTTCATAAAAATTGTTGTCCAAAGTAGCAGGGCAGACCTAATAAAAAAAACCAGAAAAAACAGCGTGGTAACAAGAGATTGGTTCACTACCACTATCACCATCATCACCATAAAAATGACACTATATTGACATGAGTGACTGAGTCATTAACAATAGTCATTAAACTAGTGAGAGGATTCGATTCCCATTACAACCGTCCTCGATAATTTAGGTTTTCTTCAGTTCTCATATATGGCAAATATCGGGACGGTGCCTTAAGGAATTTCTTTGTTTAAAAATATTCTTATCCAAATTATCTTAAACATCAGCATTATGCCCTACCTGTGATGCCTCAGGATGAAAAACTTGCATTAAACACTACTTATAAAAACTCACACACACATTTCCTGTCATCACTACTATGAGAAATGTCAACAATTTCCAACAAAACAATTGTTAATGTCGCACTTTCAAACATAATTGACTATATTTTTATTTTCCGTTCTTTTGTTAAACTACAGTGAAAAGAGACCTTGTGACATTTCTATCTAACTGCTTTCTTTAGCCATGCACATGTATGTCACTGGGAATGTCAGGCAATTCACCTTATGTACAAGAAGTTCTTATATGCGGGCTTTAACTATTCACAGGGAAAAGATTAATTTTTATCAGATGTTTGATTTTTCTCCCCTATAAACTCATTGTTTTTACACGGCTTGGAGTGAAAAGTTAACATCTGATTATACACTGGTATAATTGTGAATTCTGAACATTGTGTTTATCAGCATATAAAATGAGATTCATCGACAAGCAACCGACAAAAACATTGCTAGTTTACTAACCTAATGATTAATTTGGAGCTGCTTGGTAGCATCCTCCTTTAGAGCTTACATAATCAACTCTTTCCAAAACTCACCTGACTTGGTCTTCGAACAGTACAAGGTGCTCTGAAGATGGAACCACAATATTTGCAGTGTATAGTGTATAAATGTCTGTTTTCTTCCTTTATAGGAGCTTCTGGATGACGCATGGACAATTGCTGCTCTAGAATACTATGACTGCCTAACTCAGTCACATTATCTAAAGCCAGCTGTTCCTGTCGTGCTTTTTTGAGTCCTTCAGGCGTCATATAAACACTATATTGTGGCATAGCTTTACTTTCAACATTTTCTTTTGTCATAGGCGGGTGAATGCTATCTCGTTGCACAGAAGGCCTTCTATTGTTCGACAAAGACTTTTCAATATTGTTAGCTTTAGAAACCTGGAATGTTTTGCCTTCAAGAAATCTGCTATCATACGGGCAATAAGGGATGGTAATATTCCCAGTAGGCGTGTTGCCTGGCGTTTCATTCTGTGCAGAACTTGAAAATGACATTTTGTCCATGTCTAAATTTTCTTCAAATTTTTGTAGAGAATGCAATACTTTCGAAGAATAATTGCTTTTATTATCTTGCTTGTCAAATGTCGCCACGTTGCTTCTATCTGTATCGCTAGTCTTCGAGAGTGTTTCGTTTACCAAATATTGCCTTTTGGCTTTAGTGTCCAATAACTCCTTTCCTGTCTGCGTGGAAGATGTCTCATAATTTTGCAATTTCAAATCAGAAGAAACAGATGTTCCATTAACTTTTTGAGATCCTTGTTCTGTTGTCAAAAAACCACCAGTTGTTTCGGTTCTTATGTCAGAAGTTGGTTCTTTGTATCTATTATTACTGAAACTAGAATATTGCTTTAAAGGCGTAGTGAGAACAGGTGCTGAGGAATCTCTGACCACATATGAACCATCTATTACGTCTTGAACATTAGATTCTAACGAATGCTTGGGTTGTTTTTGAAACTGCGTTTTCTCCTTGGATTTTCCATTTGGTGCCTCTGATATAGGATTGTATTTGCTGTTTGGTCTAATGTCTTCGGTATCAGATACGTCCATTCCTCGAGTTAATAAATACGATTTATGCGTGCGGATTATATAGTTCGAATCACTGTCAGAGGAATATGTCAGTTTTATGTAATCTGAAGGCCGTTTGTGGTCTGCTGAATTATGGTTTGCTTTGGACAGTGATGTGTGTATGGATTGTTTAGGTGTTACATCTCTGGTTTGCTTAGGGCTCTCAGCAGATGGTGGAGAGTGATGAGGCTGTGCGAAATCTTCATGTCGGTCTCCTTTGTTGCTTGTAAAATTTCGACTGTGCTCGATTGGTAAAGAATTACGCTGACCAGAGGGGTGCGCTTGAACTTGTAATCTTTCCATATCTCTCTGAGAAAATTCTGGTTCCGAAGGTCCATGCACCACACTATCTTCTGTTGCTGTCACAATATAATCATATTCCTTTCCTATAATATGTATAGTAGGCATTCCACAGGAGTAACAGGTTCTAAGATGCTGCTCCAAAAACTTTTCCAATTCTGCACTATATTTGTGTTGTTCTGTTTGAGTAAATTCATTGGTTGTAAAGTTGTGGCAAGGCTTCTCCTGGGCAGTAGGCACATTCTCACGAATCGTCTGAGAAAGAATATGATTATTAGAATTTCCCGAGGAAGAGCTCACGCGTGAGCTGTCGGTCCACTCGGAACATTGTGCTATGTTATTGCGTACATTATACTGCGAGTTAGATTTACTGCGAAAGGTCGAATGAGCACTAGGGTGACACTCTCTGGTAAATGAGATAGGAACCTTGTGATTGTTAGTAAGGCTGTCAAAGGTGGATTGCTTGGTTTTTGACATAGATTCACTTGTTTCATATACGCGTTTGTCGGCGTTTCGAATATCTTGAGTTTTTGAGAGATTATTCTTAAAGTAACTGTTGTAGACGGATGGTCCATGTTTATGTTTATTGTTGCTCCTTTTTGGCCTTCCTGGTTTTTCTGAAACTTCCTTTCCATCTTTGTGAATAACACTAGGACCGGGGCCCAAGTACATTGGTTGGTTAGGCATGACGTAAATTTTAGAAAATCGCCTTTTGAATTCATCATTTGTCATTGTACGTCCTGCTGGATGAGGAGCACTGAAACAATAGCAATTGATTTGTAAAATATTTATCATAGACTGGTAAATATTAAGAATAGATTTAATTAACATTCGATGCTTGCAGTTTTTTTTTTGATAAAGTGCGCTTTTAGGCAATATGGGCATCTGCATTAATTTAGGTCTGAATAAAATTAAGGCGGGTTAAATAACGCAGCGTTTTCGTTGCCTGGGTTGCGAAAAAATATCCCCCCTCCGCGCTTCCTTTAGTGCATTGTACTCCAAGTATTTCTTTTATAATTAGTGCATGGTAACAATAACAACGATGATGATGATGATGATGATCTTCGATTAAACACTAATTACCTATAATAGCTGCCATTCATGTTTCTACTAGTTCTCTTTTCGTTTCCGCGATATCCAGAGTGGCTTGTTTTCTGCCGATATCCTTCAATTGGCCCTTTTGATGTTCTATGCTCATTGTCGCTGTCTGTTGTACTTCTTTCTGCAATGGACTCTTCAGAATTTGTTTCTATTGAGCTAGATGACAATTGCCGTCGAAACTTATTGGTGTGTCTTTCATCTCGTACTGGCATAGGAATTGTGGTTTCCCTTATACTCCGATGTTCGTCGGTCTGAGATGAGCCTATGGCTGTAGGTTGCTGGTTACTGCCTCCTCCACGGAATCGCATACAGCTTTCTACCATACTGACCCTGCTCCCACACCTCTTTATGACGATGGTTGTGGGTTCGCTTGCAATATCTACAGTGTATTTCGGGTCCCTTCTTTCGCTTGTACATATATATTTCTGGACTTCATTATTGGGTCTATTTTTCGATTCCGCTGGTTCATTCTTCTGCAGTATAATATGCGTGCAAGGTTTGACCAGCGAACTCTCAACTGTTTTGATATAGTAATCTCTCTGCAGCTGATGCACAACCATGCCGTTATCAGTTTTCAAATTAGAAATCAAAGTGCTGCTTTGTTCACTGACTTTTGCTTCGCCCATATGCCCTTTAGAAGGTACTGACAGGTTATTTTCGCCTATGTTGGTTTTTGAAGAAGGCAATGAGTTTAAGCTAGGGCTGAAGGGCAAATGGTCAGAAATTAGTTTGTACTCCAGGTTATCCTTTACTGGTTTAATAATATTGGTGTTCTCCATTTTAGTAAATGTAGTTGTGTGCTGGCCAACATAGTAGTGTTCGGGTATTTTATAACAATGTCATGGCTGGCATGTTCCATCCGAAGCTTCCAACTGTTAACAGTTAATTTGAATACAGTACTCTTGATTTACGCCGAGTCTATTAGAATTAATTCTGTTCTTTGAATTAACAATGGGTAAACAGAAATGCATCTATTAGTAACGAACGAAAAGCGTTTTATTTAATGGCTGTCGTTTTAAATTTATATATATAGCATTTCTCTCCTCAAGAAAATTTTCGTGTATAGAAAAATAAATACAAAATTTTGGAGTTAATATTATATTGTATTATGTGGTTAAAAGGCAAATTTATGTGTAATAAACATCACAAAGGGAAAAATGAATATAAATAATTAAACGCCAATATATTCAGTATAATTCACACCGTAAAATACACTATTATGAAACTTCATTCCATGCGTTTTCAAAATGGAATATTTTCTGTTTTTCTTGGTGTCTTTAGACCTTTTGTAGAATCTTAGAAACTGCTTTCATACTATTATAGCTAAATATAATTTGAAGTTCAGAAAATTGGTACTGAAACTCTTACATCAGTTTGTTCTATGGAATCGAAACTTACAATTCAATCGCAAGAAATTTAGACAGTACTTATTTACCAATTACATGTCATAGAATTATTGTTTAATTTTTAGGTTAAAGGTTATATCCATTTTTAAGAAAGTGGATGCTATAAATCATGCCGAAGTTAGTGATGCCGCTTTCCTAATTTAGCTAGAAAGTTTCAATCTCACTCTCCATTAATTCATTTTTGGAATTTTCTAGTGTTTCCAAATGTTAACATATGCATTTTCACTTTACTTATTATAAGAAGGATATGAATGACTGTCACATAAACGATTGTCTTCTATTCTTTAATACTAATCCCCCCTAAAAGCATTCAGGTACCCATGATTTTCCATTTAAGATAAATAGCCATTAAAATTTATAAGCGTAGTTTGATGTATGAAGCGCAAAAAGCACATTTATCTAATTACACTTACAAGTTAATTGAAGTAATCAACAATAAACAGTATAATTTTTTCTTCGCTAGACAGAAGTAATGAGACACGATTCACAAGATGTACGACAAGTAGTGCTTTAGTTGAAAAAAATAGGGGGTACTCACATTTACTGTATTAGTTTTAATGCGAAAGCCTTTAGCTTATGACACGCCGTTTTATCTGCCTTTTAGATCGACAAAATAAATTTTATAAATTTATTTAAAACACTTAAAATCCAAATAAATAGGGAAATGATTTTTCCCTGCATCCCCCCTACCCAACTAAAGTACGGGAGGATGGGAGATAAGAAGCAGAAATTTGATACATGAATTCATTTAAAGATGAACATGTGTGAAATAAACAAGCAATCCCTTTTCTCTTTCTATTTCACTTATTTTCTCTCTCTTTCTCCCCTATTTTTTCGTATTTGGTGGATTTCTGAAAGAGATATTTTCATAATTTTGTAATTTACTAATGATTAATTATGGAAATTTTAATTTAAAATATTGCTTAAAATATTGTAGTAATTAACTTATTATACCTATATACTCTGGTACATGTAATATTTAGGGGAAAATGTACAATAAAAACAATAAGTATACAAATAACTTAACTAATGGTCAATATAAGATATGTATTTTTCCCCAATAGTTCATGCTTTTAAAGCTCTATGAGGAAATATAGTGCATTAAATAAAATTTAAAATTTATTAGACATTTTTAAATTAATTTGAATCAAATTAAATTTGATTCAAAGAAAATTCGGAAAAAAGTACAATCTTTGAACGGAATGTCTTCCATTAGTATTATTAACGTTCTTTGGCTCCTCTCCGTACTCTTAGGCCGCATCCGTGAACTGCAGTGATATCACAAAAGTGTGATCATATCTATGGTGTAAAGCTTTCAACGGGCCGCACAGTAAGCACCTGTGGTGGTTATACTGTAGTGTGTATGTAACGTTCTAAGAAGATCAAGTGATGAAAGCTGCGTGATTAAGCGTAATGGTTAAGGATGGATACCTTTTATTTATTTCTTGTTTTAATATACGCTATATTTATAAACAGCGGTAGTGCAGGTATGTGATTGAGCTTCTATAAATAATGTAGAATTGTGGTGGAAATAGTTAAGTCACAAACAAATGCTGGATGACCAATATTAAGCAATATGGCGTTACCGTACAGTAAAATATATTTAAATTAACGGTTTTGTGAACTGATGAAGATGCATATGACATAATTTTAAATTTTATTCCATTGTTGCTACTCTGAATGATGCAAACGCAGTGAAACGTTCGCGCGTTATAAATTTGTAGTTAACTTATGAATGTAAAATGGGCGTGTACCATTAAAAAGGTTTGAGTTAATGAGTTTGTGAATGCAGTGCAAACCGTTTGTAATGTCACATTTTAATGCTTAATTGCTATATTTAAGCGGAGCTAGTCAGTCCTGGTGATGTAGTGGTTACCATACTTGCCTCCTATACCCAAGAACGCGGGTTCGAACCCGGCCAGGACCGATGGATTTTTTCGGGCGTAAAAATCCTAAGTATGGCTTCCTTCGGAAGGGAAGTAAAGCCGTGGGTCCCGTGTCGTACATTTACGGCACGAAAAAGAACCTCAAGTCTGAAAGAGAGACATCTGAGCAAAAATTGTCGACCGTTTCACGCCCCGAGTTGAATGGGACGCTGATGACCTGAGATGTTAAAGAGCGTCCATAAATAAATAAATAATAAAAAAAAAAACCGAGCTTCGTGTATAGCTACAGCCATCCAGAGAAACCCATGTAAGATAGCTAACTGGTGTTCACCGTATACCAAAAGTTACGAACCATTGCATTCAACGGTTTTTCTTGTCCAGTTGCTTTCTTTTGAAACAAAGCCATGAATCAAATGTCATAAAACCAATTAATAAGGAGTAGACTTGTTAGCATAATTTTCTGAGAAATAACTATAATTTTTTGGTTCTGGTATATTACATAATAGGTCCAAATGAGATGTAAGCAGGCTAAAAACTATCTTAAAATATCACTATTAAATAAAGTTGAGAATAGATCACCTTATTTATTTGTTCCCCAGAGCATTAATGTTTTAAGTATCTCAGAGTAATGAGTAATATTAGTCCTTTCATGTGTGCACTTACTTTCGCTCCTTTCCCAATATATCATTTCATTTATCACCAGTGTTCATCGCCTGTGGTGCCTCAGTAGTAAAAATGGGCTTTAAACACTATTAAAAAAAAAACTTTCGGCTGTCTACTGGTCTCTCAGATTACTCCGGCAATGGTAACTGGATGGTTGGTTAAGGCAGGGAAGGAACCTTCACTTCTCCCGCTACTTCCCTTCCATGCCCTGCGTGGAATGTATAATAAGCTAGCATATTCAAAAAATGCATGTGCGCATCTGCAGTGTATAAAGTAACTTTTAAATATACATGCTTCCAAATAACCCTCGAAATGTTCTTGGCATTTTCCAAATACTGGTATGGAGTAGTTGACAGAATGCCACTTTCTCTGAATATTCTGTGCATGTAAACATATTTCCTCTATGTCAACATCCTTCATGTAAGCTTTCCGGATTCCTTATGTCCACAAACTGAAGGGAGTGATTCACCCTCAAGTGCACAATATTATGTTGAAGGCATTTGTATGTCTTCCAACAATCAGTAACAATTGTCTCCAGCAGAACAAATATCGAATAACTTGCAACAATGTGTTGCACTTCTATTGCCACGGGTATATGAAAAGTTCTGGTTCTCTCTTTCATTGCCCTCAAACACCCAATACCAACCATGTGGCAACCTTTGTTTGTTGTATTTCCTTTTTCCAAATTTGCTTTCATCTATTTTTATTATTATATCTTTTCTCTTATGGGTTTCGAGTAAGACTCCATCCTGTCCATGCAAACTTTGTAACAGAACTACCAAGCTATTTTGGCGTCATTTAACAAAAAATCTGTATGTGAAGATTCACTTGGATAATTTTATTTATCTGCTTGCATAGTAGGCAAAAATATGTATTCTTTTTGCATGATTTCTTGAAATTGTAATATTTTGTTTTTTGAACTGTGGCAATTAAACATATACCAGTCCTTTGAAAGTCCACACATTGCACACTTTACTTCTCGATTTAACAGGCATTTGTGGCACAAATATCAAAACTTTGTCATTGTGATCATATATATTTTTAAAATTATATAATGTAGCCTCACAAGCTTCATATTTATTTGAAACTATTGAGGGTCTAACACACCTGGGGCCAGTTGTATAAAGAGAGGGCATAAAATTAACCATAATTTATACTTAACTTGGAAATTTTTGTTGTATAAAAACCAATCTAAGATTATTTCGTCTTAACCACAAATTAATTCTAAATGGCAAAATTTCACAAGTAAAGCACTAACTATAGTTCACTAATTGTTAAATAAAACATTTCTCAGGATCAGAAGCATAACAACTTCATTTATAAATAAAATATTTAATTATATTATTTTAATTTGATGTAGATAAAGTTTCTTCAATGTTTCACTTTTCATTTCCACGTAATTACAACAGAGTTGAATTCAATTATAGTTTATGTGAAGTTAACCGTACAAGCGATATATTGTACAGATTTCTGACTTCTGACATTTCATCCTAAGATGAACTTTGCCACGCTCCTCATGTATTTCACAAGAGAAAAAATCTGTTCTTGGAATTGAATAATAAAAAATTCAATATGTGATTTCACATAGCAAAAGATGTCAAAGAACTGGTACAGATGTAACTCCCCGATTACAATTACAAACTAAGCGAAATCATACTTTGAATTCAATGTTCATGATACTATTAACTTTCAAGATTCTGTGCGATAGGGAGCTTTCAAATAGTTATAGACGTTGTATTCAAAGTGGAGAAAGGAACAGCCAATAGAACCATCTATAAAGATACTATAGCAATAGCAGCTCTGAGACTTCAGTTCATTAAAATGCCAATCGAAGAGGGTAATGTAAAGAAATTGATGCTAGGCTTTTATAACATCCTGGAGTTTTAGGTGCTATAGATTGCACACACATATCCATTATATTGCCTGGGGGTAATAATGCAGAAGTCTCAAGAACTTCGGCAATTTCCTCCCATATAAGTTCTTTATTGTTATGAGATCAGGTCTTTTTTTTTTTTTAATTTATTTATTTAAATTATTCCACAATATTTTAGCAGGTCAATAATAATATCCTCAAGTTTGCTAAATTTGCCATTCGCGTTTGCTTTGACTTTTCCTTATCCATGTTTGAAGATATATGAAGGAAAAAAACATATGTCTAGGAGACGGGAAAACTGAATAATTATTGCTTTTCTTAAGTTGAACATCAACTCCTCAAAACATGAATTTCTCTATTATTTTGCATTGTTGCCATAGGTTCGATGATTATTGCAAACTCAAGGTCTGAGATTATTTTTATGCAACAAAAATGATGACCACTAGTTACTTTTTAAATTACAGTTAAACATAATCTCCAGTTAACAACTTTTATACAACTGCCCTAAAACTTGCAAAATATTGTGGTACCTCTTTGTGAAATTAAACATAAAGTAAAAACCTAATGCAAAATGAAAACTACATATACAAGCAATAAAATACTATACTCAAACAAATGTCTGAAAAAGAAAAGCTAAAACCTAATTACTAAAAATACCCGGGAAGCTCAACATTTTAAATTAGGTCTTGCATGCTTGCAATCTCCAAATTACCAAAGGTAACAGGCATGTACTTTCTCTTGTTAAATTCTGATAGCAAGCTGTTGCAGATAATTAGTGGTTTTATAAATCTCTCTTAATAACCTACAGGTGTCTTGCAAAGGAATCTGGTGCAATTTATGCTCAGTAAGCCACCTTACCCTTGACACAGTGTCATTACTAAACACGACTTCCACCAAGGGTGCTTTTCTCGTAAAGCTATCTATAGCATGTTGGGCTGTACAAGACTCATAGGCAATAAACATAATAGGCCAAAATATATAGTGAACAAGTGATGTGGGAAACAAAATCATATGGTTATTGCAACTTTTGTATATGGAAATGGCCTACCAGGGAACTATTAATACATTGCCAGTGCAGCATAAATAAAAATGTTGTGAATACTATTTTACATATTAGTACATGTATTTAGATGCTGGTACTGAGAGACGAAAAAATAGAACATATTTTGATCTTATAGAACAAAGAATTTTGTATTTAAATTTTAATATGATTCATAGATAATATACTCCTGCATGCTAAAATAAAATGATAGTGCTGCTTGTTCCTCTCATAAAGTAAATAAACACACAATGCCAAAATAAAATCAAATTCAGCCTCTGCGATAATGTGTTAATTTACTGTTTTTTTTTTTTTTCCTCTTTATGACTTTTGATAGCTATTATATTTAAACCAATTAATAGCAAGATTTTTACCTGTCACAACTCTGCCTGCAATATAAATAGGACAGTTTTCCTCTAGCTGCTTAACTATTCCAGTGGTCCAGAGGATAGAATACTGGTTGAGAGTTCTGAGGTACATTTCTATATATACATGGGATCAAAATCCAGTCCGAAAGTTCATATTTATAAATATAATTTAAATTTTACAACTAAAATCTGTCTGAAGGTTCGTATTTATAAATGTAATTTAAATTTCACAACTAAATCTAAGTATTCTAGATTAAGCTAGTGAGTTGATTTTTGTGCTCCATTTAGCATTGAACTACTAAGAAAATGTTTCACAATCCTTTGTCCATATCATCAGCTGTGAGTCAACTGATGCGGTCAAAGGCTTGTGAACATGCTCCGAGTGGTTCAATGATAAGTAGAGCACAAGAAAAACCAACCCACTAGCCTTATCTAGAATATATGATTGCCTTATGGTAGTAATTCTAATACAAAGTTGATTTTTAAATTTAAAGTTCTTAAGTGTTGTGTATATCTATTGTATAGATATATAAATTATGCGAAAAAAGACAATTATGAATAGCAGAAAGGTAATGAGAGAGAAAGATAGATTATTTGCAAAGAAATATGTTTTAAGCTTTACCTGCCCAATTTTCTCACCCTGCTTTACCACCTCCTCACCCAAAAGCCCCACTTCCCAGACCTGTCCTAGTAGTGCAACAGCCTATGGTTATCCTCCACGACGCTAGAATTTTACCCTAGGAGCTAACACTGTGGGCTTGTGGGTTATAGGGTGGTTTGCAGGAGTAAAACTACTAGAGTGAACTCGGAGCTCATGTTTGTGTAAGAAATATCTAGGATTGCATAAAATCAATTTGTAGAATCATAGAGGAAATTGTATCAATCTTCTTCACTCTGCTTACCATATATGTTACAAAGGAGCAGTAGTACTATTTGACCCATAATTTATCCACCTTCAGCACTTATGTGTTGGTGATTTTGATGCTTGTGCAATTATTATAATGTTTTACGCTATCCACTGCAATTATAGCATTAAAGGCTCCTTAGGAACCACCTAAACTAAATTTTTCTCAGACTGAGACTAGAGCTGCACAGGTTGCAGAAAGGTTTGCAGAGTAAAACCACTGGAGTCAAATAAAAAGTTCATTTTCACATAAGGGAATTTTTTTTATAAACTTGTTGAACATAGTGAAAAGTTGTAAAATTTTTTAGTTAAATAAAATGAAAGAAGCCTTAATTTTATTTAAATGGTACAAAGATGGAAGAGCCTGATGTATATGGAGGTAACATGTATTTATCAGCAGTTGTCAAGGAATAGCTTTTATTTTTGATTAAAGCATAACGCACTAACAGATTCTAAATTTTAAGATTGAGATTACAGGTGTGTACCTATATGCGATCTATAACAATCTTAAAATGTAACCTCTAGGTTAGGTTTAAGTTCATGAGAGGTATTAGCAGAGACTTAATGGTACTTTTATATGCTATTTCTACATTTCAATTACTGTTGCACTGAATTGAATGTAGTAAAATATGCCAGGTTGGCAACTCTGAAAAATAGTAGAGAAATTACCGAAGTTGATGCAACGAGCTGCCCTGATGGGTTAAAATGGAAGACTTAAAAAAGACATTTATATTAGCAGAGGACAAATTAACAGCATCAAATACATGTAAGATGAATGTAGTTAAAATGAAAAAGCAGAAAGTATCGCTGACAGCAGGAAATACCAAAAAGAGATTGGACATTTAAGGAGCATGAACAAGACATTTGAAATTTCCAGGAATGTTTGATTCATCTGATTCCAAATATCTCCTTAAGGAAATCTCTAGTTTGTATAATGTATTAGTAACATGAACATTTTTAATATCTCCATCTCCCTTTTTTTTTCCTCACTTCTTCATTATGTTGTAATTTTAACCATTTATTGTGTTGTTAAGTTAATTACAGATGTTAAAATTTAGTTTAGGTAAAGTTCTAAACAAAAAAATAAAAGTGTATATGATTTTTACTACTCACTGACCTGGATAGTTCATTTAAGTTGTCATACTCTTCAGAAGACCATACTTTTTTTAACTTTACTTAGCAGCATACAGGGCAGCAAAATAATTTATTTTGAAGTGCTTCCATACAACCATTTATGATTATTGTATGCCCTAAGGCAAAAAATGAACAACACTTAAAAAGTTAAATTTGTCCCTAAGGGTGGACAACTTGCTCCACTGATTTATATGAAGAATATTCCATTCAACATTAATTTTCAAGCTTTTAATGAAAAGCTATAGATCTAAGGATTCAAAATGAATGCAGTGGAATCATCAAATCTAGTAACATAAAATTTCTTGGTCTTATGATTGATCATAATATGAATTAGAAAGACCACATTGAGTACATCTTATCCAAAATGAGCTCCTCAGCATGCTTTGCGATCAGATCATTAATTCATTTTAAAAATAAGAGCATCCTAAAAACAGTATATTATTTAAATGTAAAATTGGAACTTGTTGAACCTTAGCATGGCTGAAGATGGGAACAAAATGTTCTCGAAACCGGTTCCATACATTTATAAAAAGTAAGTGAAGCTTTAAGAGTGTGTAGTTCAACTAATCATACAATGATATCCATTAACAGTATATTATGTTTACTTCCTTTCTGTAACATATGAAGTAATTTCTGTGGAAATTCAGTAAATGCTAAAAAATATTTCTTACACAAAAAGAGCAAAGGTAGGGCTAAAATGATTAACTCTTGTAAACCACTATTCAAACCATTTAGAATTTTACTGTTAGCGTGCAAGTGCATTCTAGCTATTCTGTTGTTTGTAGTAGACAACTCAAAAGTGTTTATAAAAATTCAGATATACAGTGTGATATATGAGAATCCCCGAAGTTCTCCAGTCAACACATAGAATCTGGAAATGACTAAATTTATTTTTGTCAAAGGGTGTATATAATCCTAAACTTAGGTATTAATTTTTTACACTAAACTCCACTTACATAAAAGTAAGACGAGTTTCGGGAGAATCTCTCCCATCTTCAGTTGCTCACTGAACCACCATTACTTGAAATGATGGCTAGACAACCGGATGTTCCTGTGGTGGCCTCTGTTGGTTGAAGTAGGAAGTTGCTGAAGGGTATAATGTATTTCTTACAAAATCTACATCTTATAGTTGGACTAACTCCTTTAAAGTTGGCTATGCTCATTATGTGAACCACAGGTTGAGGTGATAGATGTGTCGGTTGACTCAGCTTTTAATCCACAGCATGTCTCTGTGTGAAGGTCATACAGTCTTTAGTCTTATTTGGTCTTCACCATTTGAATCAAGTTCTCCTGGTGGTGTAGTGGTAACCATGTTTACCTCATAAATCCAAGATTGTGGGTTCAATCCGGCAAGGACCGATAGATTTTTTTCTGGTGTAAAATCCTAAGTGTGGCTTCCTTCGGAAGGAAGGTAAAGCCGTGGATCCCATGTTATAAATTTATGGCATGATAAAGAACCTCAAGTCTGAAAAAAGAGACCTCTGAGCAAAGTTTGTCTGCCATTCCACACACCGATTTGAATGGGATGCTGATGATCTGAGATGTTAAAGAGCTTCCCTAAATAAACCAAATCAAAAATATATATACACATATAATCGATGGTGTTCAGTAATGAGAGCTACTAAAGTTCAAATCCTATTCGTGTGTGAATTGTTTTATTTATTATTTTTCACAATAATAATGCTCAGTATACACAGATAATATCACTGCAAATTGTAAAGGCTTATTTGAATTTTAAAACATTCATACTCACACACACAATAAAGTAATCTTTGTTTTCAAAATAAATAGTTAACTGATAATTATTTCTAAACTGAATAAAGACAATTTATATTTTCTTTGTGTTTTTCACTATAGAATATTTATTAATCTGGCATTTATTTGAAAATTATGTTTAATTTATGTTTTTGTGTTTGAGCATGAGTGCCTTAAATTCAAATATATGTTTCCCATCTTCTGTAGCCATTATAATTTTTGTGTAAATCTTAATATTTAATTTATTTCCCATACCCATTCTTGAAAAGGGAATCAGCAACAAATTAGTTATAACTTCTTCACTATTAGACGTTCTATAACTAGAACTCATTTTCACTCAGTAAAAATAGTATGTATAAATGATTAATTACCACATACACACCACATTGAAACTACCAATAAATCCACTGTTTTTAATTAAAGCACAATAATAAGAATTCTCATTTTGTGCCCTGCCTCATGGACCTCACAGACCAATTTAACAAGCTAAATATGGGCAACTATTTGCTCATAACTGTGGCAGCTATCACACACATCCTTGCTTTTAGCATGAGGCAAATTCCTGGTACAATCATACTCAATGCAAGTGTAACATCTACAGAGGAGCAATAGCTCATATGAGAGAATCACAAATGTGTAACAACAGTATTAATTAAATGGTGGATGAGTGATTGAGATTAGTAAAGCAAAATTTTAATGTTTAAGAAACGTTTAAGGGAGACATAGAAGTAAGAATGAAGCAAGTGTTTCAAAAACATCCCTGGTTGAGTTACTATTTTGTAGTCAAAGGCCCACTTAGCCATATTTGCCTGATATTTAACTGTCTAAATATATTTGTGTATCAAAAGTATCCCTGGTTGGGTTACTATTTTGTAGTCAAAGGCCCACTTAGCCATATTTGCCTGATATTTAACTGTCTAAATATATTTTAACTTCTACATGAATTTTCTGGACTTACTTTCCCTCGACTACTTTAAGAGAACTTTCTTCCAGCTACACCTTTTTGGAATACAAATGTTGAATCTTGAAGTTAAATTTTTTTGTTTTTTTTTTCCCCCACAAAAAGAATGTGCCGAATGACAATGGTGTTTTTTTATTACAGATGATTATGAATGTGATAAGCCATTGATTTATGGTGCCCAATTGAAGGCAACATCATATCTAAGTGAAAGAGGACCAGAAAATGCCAAATTAAACAGTAAGTATAAGTTTTTTTAAAATTAAAAAAAAAAACAGCAAAGAATGAATGGAGTACTTTGTTGATTAGAATATTCCAATTATTTGCTACAGAGCAACCGTATGAACTAGGACCAACTTGCAGTGTTTTCCCTATAGGTGAGAGCAGCACTTGTTGCCATTTGCAGGTATGGTAAAGTGATGCTAACAAAACCACTCAGTTTCCATAACTGTTTTCAAAGGTTTTACTTAGGAGGTGTTAAAACTGGTCACCATCATCCGTGCATTTTTGGAACCTCTGTAATAAACTATTAACCATACACTGTAGCTCATTTTGAGTAATGCTGGCCATTTCCTGGTAAATATTTTGTTTCAATTTCATGGTGTATGGGTTTGTCTTGTATACTGTATTTTTTAATTTATCACAGAGATAAAAGTTGCAAAGGGTTAGGTTGGGTGACCAGGGGGATCACAAGTCCTTACTAATAATTCTTGTCATTCTGAAACACTCTTTAATTACTCTCATTGTATGAGCTATGTGTTGTTGAAAAAAGACAAAAACACAATCCCTGTTGGCTAATTGTTTAAAAAGGGGGGAAGGCAAAATTGTATTCATATATGTGGGGGCATCAATTGTCCTGAATAAAAGATGACAACATAATTCTTTCTCTGCTCATGAAGCACCATACATCACAAAGAGGAGTACTAAATGAACAACATCATCAGGTTTCTCAATGCTTCAATAACAATTATCTTGAAATTTATTATAAAGATTGTGCAGTGTTGTGTTACCTGAAATTTTTATACCGTGGAATTTTTCTTTAAATCATACTTGAATTTTAGCAGCTGATTGAGTTCACATTAATGAATCATAAATAAATATAAATATGCTTGTGCAGTAGAAAACATATTTTACCATAAATTGAATCTGTCGTCTTAACACTCTTTATGCTTCACTAACCTTAAAAATATACGGAACCGGTTTCAAAGATATGTTACCTCCATCTTTGGCCGTTGACGACTGGTGTGAAAGGTTGTTGTTACGTAGTATCAGAAGCAATCAATGTTCCACTCTGGTGAAACTTTTATGAACTTAAAATTTATATTTTCTTCTTTCGGAATGTCAAAATTCATCAAATGATCTTTATATTTGTAGATGTAAATCTTTTCCCAAATATCCAATTCTACCGGTCCCTGTACCGCTCTCAGTAATTCAACTTTTTCCTTTATATCATGATTTTCGGCCCAAAAGTGATATGCCACCGCTGATTTTTCTATTTGACGTATCCCCACATTCCTTTTAGTTTTTCTTACTTAGATCTTATCACATTCAGCACATGAAATCTTGTAAATTCTTGCTTTTTTCTTCTTTGGGGTACTATCTGTTGTATTGTATTTCAAAATATTGTTTAGACTAAATCTATTAGTGGGGCCAATTTCATATTAACATCTTTAAATATTTTTTGAAATTTATATATCACTGTTGGGTTATACGTAAATTTTTTAAAGGACATTTTTTCTTTTATTGTTGATAGTGTAGTGCAATTTTCAATTCTTTTCTTCCTCTGGAATTTTTTAATCTTATTATGTATTAACTCTTCATTAAAACCATTTAAAATTGCTATTTCTTTATTAAAAATTTTTTTTTAAAGATTTACAATTTTAAAAAATTTTTAATATTTTACCATAATTTATTTTGCAATTAAATGCAGAACAAAACACGGCACTTGCAATAAGTGAATTAAACTTGATCACTATCAGGTCCTCACTTATGGCCAGAAGCTAGCATTACCATGTTCCATTCAATAGTAGGACGCTCAGTGGAAAAACTTTGCAAATTAGTTTATAGTTCATTAAATTGCTCTATAGCAGATGATTTGTCTATAAGAATAGTGGGAACATTGGAATTAGCTTTAAGCAAATAAAAGTGAAGGATGAGAAAGACTTTATAAAAATTAATAATAGTAAATATATTTAGCACTGCTTATAGTCTTAAATATATCTACCTATGGATTTTCTTATCTGCCATAATTGAAATCAGTTTTAGCGGTAATTAAAAATAAAGTTTTCTAAGTTCACTTTACTCTTATCAAAAATGGCTGCAATTTACTAGAAGTTGCAAGAATTTAATTTGTATCTGAAAACACTTAGATTTTAAAAAGGTAGGGAGTATACATTCATGATTTTGGTTTAACAATATAATATTCTTAGCTGAGCATAAAGAGGTCTTTAAATCAAACATCTCAAGGTCAGATCTGTCAAACATAGAAATGGAGCGGTAGTGAGTAGCATAAATGGGGGAAGGAACAGTGGGAATCCCCTTGCGCTATATACAATGATAGACAAATGTTTGAGGTTCATTGGTTATGAAATACGTATATATTGTCAAAGTCAGTCAATCTATGCTCTGATCTAAACTTATTACAGATATCAGAAAGTGTCATATTGCAGTTGAATAATCAAAATAGAACTGCACAATGCACATGTATAATGAAGTCAAATGAAGTGGTTAGTGATGTAACCTGGAAACATACAGATAAAATTCCCCTTTCTCCACCACTCCAATACTAGGTAGGAAGAATATCCCTATGTGGACAAAAAGTTCTGGAATTCCTACGAGAATGGAGAAATTGGCTACCTGTGACAATTGATACCATTAGAGATAAAGCTGAAGAGGTGGCTAGACTCCATAACATACCAAGTCAAATGTTCTAGGCCAGCCATGGTTGGGTGAATAGATTTATAAAGCATATTGATCTATCCATAGATGCTGCCCACAATATGTTAAGCTTCACGCCAATTTTGAAGAAACACTTTAAAAATTTCATCGTTATGTTATTGAGCTTCAGAAGAGAGACAAATTCCTACTGGGACATACAGGTGATGAAGACGAGATGCTAATCTGTTCGGATATTCCACATAGCTGCACTGTTGCAGAGAAAGGATTGAGAGAACTTAAAAACTTGAGGTTATGAAAATGAGTGGGTAACTGTGATGTTGGCTATCACTGTAGAGAGGGCCAAAACTCCTTCTTTCTTATATTGAATTAAACATAAATCTGTTGTTACATTCATACGAAAGTGTTATTGGAATAAAGCATAAGCATAGTGCTGTATAAAATTATGACAGTATACTGTAATAAAATTAAATTCATGCTGATGGTTGTTTCAAGTTGAACTCTTTTCTTCAAGTGCTCATTGCATTCACCATTGCATTTTTTTCAAAATCAGAGTTTAAATTTTGGTATGTGCATTAGATTCAGTGATACATTAGGTGTAAACGTGGTAATACAGTATTTTTACATGTCATTATAGATTGGAAATAAGCTTGTATTAAATAAGGAAACCCCAAACTTTTTATTGTGGAGCTTATTTTCAAAATATGCCAAAAAGAAGGTTAGGTGTATGTTTCATAAACCTGCTCATTTCTGAAGTTTTATTGAGTGGGAAAAAGAGCTGTGGTGCAAGTTTTCTGCATTGTCATTTCAATTTTATTCTGTTACCACCTTGTCAGGAACTTTAGCAGGAAATTGCAAATTAGCTTAAGAACTGTTGTGAACTGGTACTCCATTTTCAGAGGTTTTTGTTGATGTGTGTGGCAGTGACAACATGCATATTGGTTTCTAATATTAATTACTTCAGTAACATAGTTTAACATTTTGAAATTTTGCATTGCTGTTAAAAGAATCAACCAATAAACAACTCATATTAGCAATAGAAAAATTAAAGAGAAATCATAAGTACAAACATAATTTATTTTTTTATGTACCATTAAACCAAAATTTATAAAAATGTTTGATCCTATTGAAATCTAGAGGTTTTAGACTATGTTCATAGGATGTTCTATAAGGAAGTTCTAGGTTGGTCAGTAGCAACAGTAAATGAAGTAACTCAGATTGAAATGGGAAGAGTAACAAGAAAGGGAATAGTTATGGAGAGAGCATTAAAATATTGGTACAGGATTTTAAATTTACATGATAATAATAAATTATTAAAAAAAATGTTTAAAATACCAAGAACCAAGTTTATAAAACACAGGTTGGGTTAATATAATTTAGAAGGTAATGGTTTAGGGGATATATGGAGAAAAAGAGAAGCAAATCATAAAGTTTTCTGGAAGAAGGTTAGGAAAAGATTTGAGGATATAGAGGTCCAAAAATTGTTCATTCAGCTATCTGGGAAGAGGCCATTTATTTTTTGAGTTTGAATGAAAAATAGCTGGGAAAGGGAGAGGTATATAGACAACACTAATAATGAAGAAAGAAAAGGAATACCATGGTTAAGAGCTGAAATATGGAGGTTAAAAAGTCAAAGAAATGGATACCTACAAGGTGGGTGACCCATTATTTGGGAGTAAGGAAGATGTAGAACACATATTATTTGACTGTAAGGAAACTGAGACTTGGAGAAATGAAAGTATAAGGTTAAAAATTAGAGGGAAAAGCAATGCAAACAAAATAATAGAAAACATTTTTAAGGATGTAGGGAAATTTTTAGAGAAAGTAAAAAATAAATGGAAATGAACTGTTAAGAAAAGAAAGGAACACTAGACTAGGAAAGTATGTTTAATAATTTGGTAGTGTGTTTTGTAATATACTTGTTATTTATAAAGCATTGTTTAGAGATCCTGGAGTAAATATTACGGGAGAGATTAATAAGAACATGTAGTATTTTAATAAAATTAGTATTAGTAATGTAAGAGCTGGGAATGGGTCATAACTCGGTCCCCTGGAACTCCAGTAGATTGCTGCTGATGAACCGGGGACTGAAGTAAACAAGATGGAAATTTTGTATTTCAACTAGAAGTTTCTTCCGGGCTTAGAAGCCATGGTCTGTTGGAGCTAAGAAGTGCAAACATTTCATCCTCAACTGTAGAGACATCTTCAGTGGCGCGGTCTGAGTCTTCTGGGCGAAGATCCTGCCACGACTGAAATGCCAGCTGGAGTTGTTATATTTATATATGAACTGCTCGAAGGGGATTGGTTCGGCTGGAGCAGAGGGGTTGTACTCGGAGGGCAGGGCATCTCCGTTCTGATCGGTGATTGGTTCGCATGAATTTTGCTAGTGTGGGCTTGTTTTATGTGCTCTAATATCGGATGCCAGCTTTTGCTCAGTTTGAGAGCCTCTCCCTTTTTGTTGAAATTATTAGATGCTTGTAGATTTCTATGACTTCGCGTTGTAATCTAGCATGGTAGTATGGTACTGAAGATAGGATAGATGTTTCATTGTTTTGGATAGTGTGTTCACCGTCTGCCCACATAGCATGTTCTGCGACCGCGGACTTGTCCGGATGTCCCAGACGGCAGCATCTATTGTGTTCGGAGATCCACGTGTTGACGCTTTGTTGAGTGGTGCCTATGTATACAGCACCGCAGGAACAAGGAATCCGGTAGACGCAGGCCGAAGCGAGTGGGTCCCTGGGGTCTTTGGTCAAGCGTAGTAAAGTATTGATTTGTCTGATAGGCTTGAAAATGGTTTTGACGTTGTGGCGTTTGAGTAGGCGTCCAATTCTGTCAGTGACCTTGTTGAAGTACGGCAGGAAGGCAATACCATTGCTCTTGGGCGAATCATGTATGGTCGGGTGGTGTGTGGATGAGCGTATAGCTCTGCGTACTTCTTGTGCTGTATAACCATTTGCAGATAGATCCTGTTCCAGATGCCGGAGTTCCTGTTGCAAAAAGTCAGGCTCGCAGATGCGAGCAGCACGGTCAGTGAGGGTCTTTATCATCGCGTGTTTCTGCTTCGAGTGATGGTTGGAATTTTTGTTCAGATACCGGTTGGTGTGGGTGGGTCTGCGGTAAACTGTGTGTCCCCCATTCCCGTCTGGTTTTTTGGTAACCAGAACATCCAAGAAAGCTATTTGGCCATCTTTCTCTTTCTCAATGGTGAACTGGATTCGTGGATTGATACTGTTGAGATGCTGAAGGAAAGCATCAAGAGCTGAGTCTCCGTGACTCCATAAGATGAAAGTGTCATCAACATAGCGGTACCATATGGATGGTTTGAGAGCTGCAGAACTCAGATCCTGAGACTCGAAGGACTCCATGAAGAAATTCGCAATAACCGGGCTGAATGGGCTGCCCATAGCGACCCCGTCTATTTGTTCGAATAAAGTCTGGTCCCACTGAAAATAAGTGGTAGTGAGCACATGATGAAACAATGCAAGTATGTCATCTGTAAAGAGATCTTTCAGCTATGTGATGGCGTCACTTACAGGAACCATGGTAAACAGGGAGACAATATCAAAGCTCACGAGGATATCTTGAGGTTGCAATGTGATGGTCTGTATTTTCTGTATGAAGGGATGTGAGTCCTTGATGAAGGTGTCAGTGGAGTCGATATGCGGTTGCAATAAATTGGCTAAAAGGCCATGGGTCCTAAGCCCGGAAGAAACTTCTAGTTATAATTCTGACTCCGGCCGTGAAAGCTTCCGATTACTCATTTTGTATTTTGTTTAGTTATATGAGTTAGAATTTAGATAACTGGGATAATTAAAATTAATTATTGAAGTACAATCTCAAAATAAATAAATTTCAAGTCATGTTTTTTATTACATTTTTAATAACCTTATATATATATATATATAAATTTCTAAGTACAATCTCAAAGTAAATTTAAAGTCATGTTTTTTATTACATTTTTAATAACCTGATATATATATATATATATATATATATATATATATATATATATATATATATTTTACACATTGAATGAAATTGGAAGAAAATAGTACTTGTTTCATGCAAATATCTTAGACCAGGCCAGAGAAAAACACAAATTTTGAAATTTAAAATTATAAATAAAAACCCTAATGAAATAATGGATTTACGCTTGGTTCTGATCATTCTGTTAGCATATCAAGCTTCATCAGTATATAAAATATGAGTAAAAAATTAATCACTTGACATGGAATGGCTGGTAATTTTTTTTTGTTTTATCGTGTCAAAATAAATAGCATTTTGAAATATAAAGTAGCACAAGAGTTTCCTGTGCTTTGAGGTATAAGGTAATGAATAAACCAACACTACGTCACTTTTTCATCCTTGCTGGTTAAAATTGCATTGAAAATTGTATAAATGGTACTTTTTAATCATAGGAGTCTTATTTTTATTTATTTATTATTTGAATTAAAGTGGATGTTAATACATTTGCCCATAAAGTCATGATGGAATTTCAGACTCCTACAGTACAAAACCAAGCAATGCACTGAAGAGCATCTTGGAGTTTTGGAAGTGTGCAGAAGACTTGAAAAATGCAGGCTGGTTGTCACGTGACAGTGACTAAAGCCATGCCACTTGCTCAGTATGTGGATGATACAGATTGCCAGCTTTAAGGAAGCATGGTGGAAGCAAAACATTTTTGAAAGCCATTGGTTATTGACCAGACTGTCATAGCTGTATAGGAAAAGCATGTAAGGAGCACCAAGGACTCAGTGTACTTGCTTGGAGTTTAGGCAATAGATTATAGATGGCTCACAGGCAGTGTTAACCATTGTTCCTCAAACATCAGTGACCTCTACCACGTAGGGGAGTAGTAAATGATGCCCACACTAGCGCCTCTAGCAGCCTTTACACAAACCATTTACTGACTGGTAACATCCCATAATCTCGTATTATTTTATATGGCTTACAATAATGAAATCATGTTATCACAGTTTCTCATAATTGAAACATAATTTTAACATTTAGGGCCCTATTTTTGAGAAACTGTGATGATGATTTCATTACTGTAAACAGCCTATTAATATATTTCTTTTGCACATTGCAAAAATGCAGTACATAATTATATACAAAGAGTGAAAAATGCAATTGAAGATAACAATATTACTGCAAAATAACAATTTGCATTTGCAATAGTAAAGTAAAGGAAAAGGAAAATTAAAAGGAAAGGCTTCTATATAGAATATAACAGCAGTACGTGTAATTTCAAAACAAATATTTTATTTGACTTTATTTTTAAAAATTAAATGATTACATCTCACAAAATGCAAAAATTTTTAGAAATGAATGGAATGAATAATAATGGGTCAAATGCTTCTGAAGTCAGTGGCACATATAGTTGCCTGTAATTCACCTTTTCAGGGTAAGGGAAAACTCTGAGAAAAACCATACACAGACAACTTAGTTTTACAACTAAAATATTGTGAAATAAATGCTTCTACCAACACCATTTAAAGCACAGAAGAATTTGCTATAATTACTAAAATACTGTTAAATTACAGAGTCTACTAACACCATCTGAAACGAAGAATTTGCTATAATTGAGTACTCTGGATTAATGGTTTTTCAAAATTTTCAGTTTTCTTTGTGATGCCTTTTTGTAAAGGCTGCCTAAGATTCATGAGGCTTCAGCATACAAAATTGCTAGATGAATGAATGAATATTTATTTATATAATTTAAATACAAAACACATTGTTTAATTAAAGTAAATTTTAC
Source organism: Metallyticus violacea (assembly GCA_030762175.1). Lineage (NCBI taxonomy): Eukaryota > Metazoa > Arthropoda > Insecta > Mantodea > Metallyticidae > Metallyticus > Metallyticus violacea. The sequence goes on from CM060844.1 coordinate 13,308,907, forward strand.
AAACAGCCCCAGTCCTCAGTTCATCAGCATATTTCTTCTGGTCATAGACACAAATAAAAGAAAAAAAAACATTATCTTTAAATATAACAATTAGGAACAGTGCCTCCGGCAATTCCAGAAGGCACTGAATCCATTCAAAATTTATTCTAATTTGATTGGCTCAGCCCCCCAGTCCCCGTTCACCAGCAGCTACCTACTGGAATATCCAGGGGACCAGGCTTCGATCCATCCAAAAACAAAACACAACATTAAAAGTAATGTATACATTAAATATATTATTTGGTTATATTTCTTACTATACTACATCTTTCTTTCTGCCTTCCTTCCTCCCTCCCTCCCTCCCTCCCCCATTTTTTTTAACCATTTGGCCAAATTTATATCCTTTAGAGTTGCTTATTCCTTTGGGCCTTATACACACTAACACCTGGTTATTGGTGTATAAGGATCTTGTTTAACTAATATTAGAAAACTAGCCCCATACCCTCCCCTACTGATTCATTCCTCCTTTCACTATCAAATAATTTTATTCTCAAGCACATTTCAAGTATTTGACACCCATAACCATTTTTGTCTTACCTTGCGTATTTTCCTAGTTCCTCAATGTTTTCATTTGATTTTAAATTTAAAATTCTTCTGCCTCTTATTTCATCTTGTAGGTTTTCCCATTTTCTTAATAGGAACTGTTCCCTCCAAAACTTGGTTTGCTTACAATGCCAAGTACTATCTGGTTCTGCACACATAGGACATTTCCCCTAAATGTATCCATTTTTTAATCTACTTAAATATTTTACTCCTGTTCTAAACCATGCCAACCCTTCCCTTCCTACATTATCACAAATTTCAACATACCTTTCTCTTCCCTATACATTTTTAGTGTACTAAATTGCTAGATAATAACTTCAGTAAAAATAGAAAGAAATTTACATGACAATTACATTTTATGCTTGCTATGTTTACATCATGAGAAAGAACACTGCTGTTGTACTGCTTCTGAAAGATGCCCTCCCACATAATTTGAATGAATTATAATGGTAACAAAATTTTTGATACACAAACAGCAAGTTCTACATCATGAGAAAATTCCCTTGCTGGATATATGAGTTTCCCTCCAACATCTCTTGTATCTACAATGTCAGCTCCTTCTCTGGCTTGAGGTGAGGCCGGCATACTCCTGTAGTCTTCGCAATCTGTATTAATGAATAAACATTTAGCAAAATAACCACTCACATATGAACAAACTAGCATTCCACAAATCCTAGAACATTCAAAGAAACATCATTATCCAAAACATCCAAAGAACTGCTTGGCGCCAAATCATCTATGTCATCTGTAATAAAATTATCTAATCGAGAAAGTAGCTGTCCCTCGTCATCTGAAAGATGAATATGGCGATATGGATTTATAAGATTAAGGGTGGATGTATAAAACCACAGACTCCAAACTGTTGTCATGCTGTAATATCTTCACTCTCTTTTTATTTTAGATAAGTTTAAAATCTGTACTGCATATCTATACATAAGTTTACATTTTTTTAATAAATTAAATGAATGTTCAAATAATTTAAGTCGGTGAAATGTTTATGACAATTGAAATAACTGGAAATGATGTCACTAGGGCTTGGACTATCAGAAGAGGCGTTATATATAGGATATAGAGGCACTTTCAAGAATTTAGAAATCCAGATAAACTAAGGATTACAATGTCAGATTTCTGTGCCTTGAAGGCCCTCAAGAGAAAAGAGATCAGCTGCTATTATTTTAAGAAGTGTTCTGCATAATGTTGTCAGTTTTAAACATTTCAACTAAAACTATTAGAAATAGGCTGCATGAAAGAGTACTTCATTCCCACCATCTAGTAAGGTGTCCAGTTTTCTGTTGAAATGTTGGGAGCATGTCAGGAACAAGGCAGCCATGTTCTATTCAAAATGAATCTCACTTTGGTCTGCATCCAGATTCCAGGAGAATGTGCATATGGAGACAGCCAGATAATGCAGAAAGACTGAGGCATATGTGTAAAGTTTATAGATTATAAGAAGGTACCATCATACTATGGGAAGGAATGGTGACAAGGAACAATAAATGCAAACAGGTACATGAAGATTTTTTGCAGCCTGTGGTTATTCCTATTTCAGAAGTATCTGGCCCCGAATTCCTATGCATGACAATGTTAAAGCACATGATACAGGATCACCACAAATGGCCGAGGTCGTTAAGACATGAACACCTGAGCAGGAGGTCCGAGTTCGATTCCCATGCGGACCATCCTGACTGTTTCCTCAATCCTCATAAATGGCAAATGCTGGTTGGGTTCCCTAAACTTAGGTCTGGAACTCTTCAAAAATTGTTTCCCAGTTTATCATTTGTCTCATGTATCATTGATTTCCAGCTCCCCACAATGCCTCAATAGTTAAAGCAGGTGTTAAACACTATTCAACAAAAGAGAGAGAGACAGAATGTGTGTCTAGATGGTTAGAAGAAAGACAGTGTTACAGTAACCTGCTCAGTCCCTAGAACTAAATCCAAGTAAGAAGTAGTTTTAGAGGATATTGAAAACATGGATACTCTGGATCAGCTATTTATACATCCTCTACAGAACATCTTACAAAAGTAAATCCTTCATCACATTTCTTCATTGCTAAGAAGATATTGAATAGTACTTAATACAAGAGATTGTGCTACAAATACCTCTTAGGGTCAGTTCCACCTAGCTTTTCCAGTATAATGTTAGTTAACATGTTGTAAAGGTTCCCGAATATTGAAAATTGCACGGATCAAGGTGGGTCATAACCAAAAGACTTCTGAATGCATTCTGGTGTACTTTTGTTTGCATAAAATAATTAATACATGCAGCTCATGGAAGGAATATTAAAAGGATTAGAGGCACAAAGGTTTTCTAACTTGTCTTGTATTTCATCCACAATCCTATGACGATTGTTTTTCACATTCTGTACTTTGTAAAAATTGCTTTTTTGCATAAAAATTTCAAAGTAACTACATGTTACTGTTCGTTCTATGTTATGAATGACTTTAATATATCCAAATAAAGAATTTTGACATCTATAGCTGTTTACAACTGCCATTTTTTTTAGCATTACCAGTTGTTATGCTTTTAACACAAGGGAAAGGTGATGTTAACTTAACACGAAGTTAAAGTTAACATAAGTTGATGAAACAGAATTTTTTTAAATTTGACAGTTCAGCAGTTGAATAATTAACCAATTTGTAGCCACAGAGTTCAATACATTTCGTAGATTTGAAAGCCTAAGTTTTAAAAATTCAATGGATCTCATCAACAGAATTAATTATCAACTGCCTCTCAATGAACCTTAGTTTCTTTTGATGTCAAAGATCTGTTCCCTAGTATCCCACAAAACAAAATCTTAAGTCTTTTGAAAAAATGGCTAACATCTTTTAATCTAACAGAGAAACACATCAATGAGTACATTAATCTTACAGAACTATGTTTGAATCAAGCTTATTTTACTTTTGAAGGAGAAGTTTTTAAGCAGAAATCGGGATAGTCATGGGCAGTCCCCTGTCACATTTTCTAGCCTATCTATTCATGAGTGCATTTGAAGCACACATCATAAGAGCCTATCCGTATATTTTTAAAATTTCGTATAAATACGTAGACGACATATTTGCAATTGTTCAAAAAAGACACATAGAGAATGCACTTAAACTGTTGAATTTACAAGAATCTACAATAAAATTTACAGTAGAAATGGAAATGGATAATGTTTCACCATTTTTGGATTAAAGATAAAAGTAAGAGCAGACTGGAATTTGGTATCTACAGAAAGGATACACATACTGATAATTATGTTAAGCCCAAGGTTTCAATCCAAGAATGCATAAAGAAGCAGCTTTCAACAGTATGATATGCAGATTAATTAATGTGCCACTCAACAGTATTGAATATAAGAAGGAATATCAGTACATAATAGACACAGTCATTTCCAATGGTTTTAAAAAACAGATTTTAGATAAAAAAAAATTGTAAGATTTCAGACTCAAAAGAAAATGAAACAAATTACCACATTGAGTGTTTTGTCCAAAGATAAGATCTACAAAAAGTTCACTTAACATTCACAATTGAATAATAATTTCAAAAAAAATTTAATCAGCACAATATTATATTGGCTCCTCTAAATATAGTGCTGGGTAATTGTTAAAACTAAACAAAGTAAATGGCATACCCAAAGAGGAAGAGTCGGGGATATATCAGATAAATTGTAAGAACTGTGAAAAGATATACATAGGAAAAACTAAGAGAAATATAGATATCAGAATGAAGGAACATATGAGAAACATTAGACACAATCAGATAGAAAAATCAGCTGTAGTGGCATATTTTTGGAACAAGTACCATGAAATTGATAAAGATAAGATACTAATTTACTGAGAGCTGTCCAATTTCCTAAAGAACTGAGCACATGGGAGAATATTTATTAAACATAATGAACACAGGCTTAAGAACTTTTTAAATTCTGGAAGCAGCAACATTATGTATAAGTTCTTTCATAGACCACCAGAGTCTCTTACAGTTACCTGTCTCTCCAACTCGGCATGCCTCATTAGTCATATCAGTTGACAATGTGAACGAAATTCATGAAATGAGTCCTGAATTTTAGTAATTTAATTAGCGAAACGCTCAAGAGTGTTAAATATTTTAAAAATTTAAGCTTTCCCTTGGGAAAGGAGTTTTAACTGGTTTGAAATAGGTTTATACAAAGAAAAAAGTCTAACATCGTGCAAGAAAAAGTCTAATTTCATATTGATTTTTAACATCTGTCAATGAAATCAGCCCTTAGTATCTTTAAAAATTAGAAAATTGTGTTATTTTCATTAAAAGGTATTAAATTTGGCTTTTGTGTACTATTGTGTTATATTATCAGTGTAAGCATTATAAATATTGTTACATAATTGTATGATGAGATTTCATTCATAATTATTAGAAATTTTAGATACTTCTGACTCTTTGTAGTTTTTAAACATTCATCTAGCCTCTAACCCATCAAAACCTTCCATTCTGCCATCCCACACTTAGTTGCAGTTTAATTCACAAAGTAGCAGCAATATTGCTTTGTTCTGTAATAATTTAATCTATGACAGATGGTATAGGTACAAATTATGTTTGTGGACTTAAATATTAACTTTTAACAATTACAAAATTTTATATATTTTTCCTGCCATTTGACAACAATGTATGTATGATAATCAGTTTGGAGAGAGGTCCATAATTTGCATATTTGTCCTATGCATTCATTAATTTATAATAGAAATAAGTGGAATTACAAATTCAGAAAATTCAAAAACTTTTAAAGCTATAATTCAGATGTTAACCATCGTCCTTTCAGGAGCTTTGTTTTAAGAGAGTTAATGATAATAATAGTGACAGAGTTAATGATAATAATAGTGACAGAGTTAATGATAATAATAGTGACATTTGTATGCCAGAGGTTCAGTTTAATATCTTGTCGACAAGAACATTGTTAGCTAATGGTGTATAAATCTTAATTAAGGTTTTATTAATCTTGTGACCAGCTGTTAAAGTTTGTGTATTTAGGGCCTGTTTTGCTGTAAGGTAATTGCCTCTAACTATATTATTAATTTGAATTATCATTCCAAGTATCAATTTTGAGGGCTTTTTTCTAATTCTGTAGATAATATTCTACTTTGATTTTCTTGTATTTATATTCCTAGGATGTAAATGTTTTCTTGCTTGATTCTACTCCAAGTAAGCACATAATTTCTTGAATTTTTTAAACTTTATTATAAATTTTTTATTATTAGTAGCATTAACTTTATCAATAGTAGTGGTTAAGGGAGTGGCATACTAATTATATTATGTAATTCAATTATATAATATTATATCTTTTCTGAAAATGTAATTGGTGGAAAAATAAATGATATTGAAATAATTGTGAATCAGTTTCTGAAAACTACTAAACCAATATCTTGCAAGCATCCTGTAAAAATTGGCATAAACGTTTAACAATCACATTCTTTATGTTCACATAGTTGAAGACTTAACTGTAAAATGCCTGCCATCTGGTGAGAACTGTTAGAATTACAAGTAGTAGTAGAAGAGTTGGGGGCTAGAAGTTAGTAGTATTTAAACCCCACCATGACTTTACAGGCACATTATATTAATTCATCAGAAGCATAGAAATAGGCATAAATGCAGAGAACTAATTTGTATATGTTGGCAAAAAAGGTTTCTTTTCTTTCTTTTTTTTAATATAAAATCGCAGATGTGATAAAAGCCGACTGATATTATGAACAATTAAAAACACCAATTGGACAGATAGCGGCATAAAAGAGTAATAATTGAAGACTTAATAAGATAACACATTTCTTTTTTAAATGAAATTAATTTAAATGGAGAGGCATTTTTGACATTCCACTCTCTCTGTCTCTTCCCAGGTTTCTGCAAATTATACAATATATGAGAAGTCATTTTCAATCTGTTGACCAAATTGATGTTTTTTCTGACCATGAATGGGAAGAGAAGTGTTCGCTGGGCCTTCAACTATGGTTCATGGACCCCAACAGATGCACAGTTTCAGCTTGCTGCCTCCTGCATTCAGGAGGAGGAAAAAATGAGAATTGGACGATTTGTATTTAAAAAGGATGCTAAAGCATCATTAGCAGGCCGTCTCTTAATGCGTAAATTTGTGGTAGAGAATAGCTCTGTGGCATATGACAAAATTAAGTTTGCTAGAGATGAAAGAGGAAAGCCATATCTGGCAGACCCTGTGAACAAGAATTTGATCTTTAATGTGTCACATCAAGGAAAGTTTGCAGTTTTAGCTGGAGAGGTTGATAAACCTGGACTGAAACTTGGTATAGATGTGATGAAATTGGAATATAGTGGAGGAAAAAGTGTTTCTGAATTTTTTCGAATAATGACACGCCATTTTGCACCATCAGAGTGGGTGAGCATAAGGGGACCATATGGGACATCTGAACATCAACAGATTGCAATGTTTTGTCGACATTGGTGCCTGAAGGAGAGTTATGTGAAAGCCATAGGAACAGGAATCACAGTTAACCTCCAGAGCATCAATTTTCAGTTAAAGAAACCAGAAATAAAATTGGGAGAAGTGGCTACAGACACACAGTTGACTCTGGATGGAATAAATCTACAAGAATGGACTTTTGAAGAGAGCTTGTTGGATGAAGATCACTGTGTTGCAGTTGCGCTTGGTTGTGAGGAAGGAAGTGATTGTAGGCAGGAAGTGTCCCATTTTGAGCACTTGGGATTTGAACAGATGATGGAAGGGTGCATACCCCTAAATCCTCCAGATCTTCATTACACCCGAAATTTCTTCAGCAAGAGTGAAAAGCCATAGCAGAAACCAGAAAAGTGTGCTGCTTATGTATTGGTGATGACCTGAGAAACCTTCAAAATAGTGTTTTAAAAACTATTAATATAGGAACCAATTACTGTCCTTGGTGTAACTTTAAATTATTATGCTTAAAATATTTTAACTCTGATATGACCTGCTGTTTACTCCTCCCCCCCCTTCCCCTTCCCCTCCAGAACATAAGTAAAATGTTAGTTGACTGTGTTGCAGTCATTCAGATAATTTCTGCTGTAAGGTTATGGAAATCATGTTCTTTCAGTATTTTAGGTGCAAAATTGACAAAGAGTAGGTGGATCATTTGATGTATTACCAAAATGAGAAGAATGAACAGTATCATTGAAGGCATAAGTTTGTTTTTGTAACAGGAAAGCCTTTATATTTTATTAACTTTTCATATTTAAGTGTTTACAAAATTAAAATTTAGTTGCTAACATTTTAATTATTTTAGAAATAAAATGGTGTAACATTTTTTTAATCACTTCATACTGCAAAAAATTGCATTGTGCTAAAACAGAATCAGCATAGAGGTTTTCATAGGAATTATTGTTTATATGCAGAAGAAAAATAGTTTTATTACTTTGTGTATGTAACATGGTTTGTGATTTGTTCAGCCATGTATAAATATGATAAAAAGTGCTTTATTAAGCTAGCTCTTCATACATATAAAAGTGAGCACAACAGACAAAAAATTACATCCCTCCCTACGAGGGCTAGTTAATAAATACAAAATATTGTCCCCCCCAACCTCATCACAAAATAACCTGTGGTGAAAATTTTTCATGAGAAGAACAGATCGCATGTAATTGATAGGAAAAATTGGAAGTGCAGTGTACTGCTTGTTATGAAGCAACTCCATTTTATGCTGCCAGCTGGCATCCTGGATGCTCTGAAAATTTGCTTCCATCTGCAGGAATTTAGTATGGAAGGGTATGTCATGTAACAGCAAGTATATGGTGATGGTGTACTGCCACAATCAAGGGCACTTCAGTGGTTCAAAGAGTTTAAGGAGGGCCATGTTTCAATAATAAAGGAGGGTGGTCCAAGTGCTCCAACCACTGCAGTGAACGAGACCATGATTGACACATTTACCATCATTGTTTGGGAAGATTGATAAATTGACTGCCACACATATTACAGATTTTCCATGGTAGTGTGTTCACCATTCTGCATGACACATGAGATACTTTTGTGCCAATATGAGCCGAGATTGCTGACGCCTGAACAGAAAATGATGTGAGGTGCTGGAACTTCAGCAACTGTTAGCGAGCATGGCAAGACATATCTGAATCCTATCATTATATGTGATGAGACTTGGCTTCACCATTACAATTCCAAAAGCAGATGGAGTTCAGTTTGGAATCACCTGGTTCTCTTGACACCAAAGCCAAGGTTGTTCAGTCAGCAAGAAATGTTATGAGGATTTCATTCTACTTTTGTGGAATGGTTTTATCAACATCAACATGAAGTTCCCTGCAAACAATGATTAATGGTGATAATTACAATGCTATTTTGAGCATTCTACACATCCGACGAAAACACCGAGCTGTATTCATCTGGTTGGCACCTTAACCAGTGCACTGCATGGCCTTGCATTTGCAACATTGTTGCTAAACATTTGGCCAGGAATAACATCAAATGTGTGCCCCACCCTCTATACAGAACCTAGCTCCATGTGATTTTTTTATGTTCCCTCTTCTCAAAAATGAGCTGATTAGTAAAGGATTGGAAGTGGATTATCTGGTCTGATAAGTTCTGTTCTTGCCAATTCAAATTTTGAGCATAAGCAGTGTACTAATGTTCTGAGAATGCTTCATGTTTATTCTTTTCCTCAAGTTCTTGACAAACAAATTCTTTCTTTTGTTCAACATCTCGCTGATAATGCACCTGTGGACACACCGTTTTTAGGAGAATAATCATTGTGTGCATGAGCCTCAAAGTCACTGTCTAGTACTGCAACATTGTGAGGAGCTTTCCTGGCCAGCAAAATCCGTAGAATTGCATCGTATTGAAAACCTTTGGACTACCTGGAACAATTTATCACTAGCAACTACAGACACCCAAAACTCTTTCCAAATTTTGGGACTAGTTAATTACAGAGTGGTTTCAAATTGATGGGAACCTCAACATACCTGTTGAAATCATACTATGGCGCATTGCTGCTGTTTTTTGGACCAGGGTGGATCAATTCCCCATTAGTTACCATTCAATAAAAAGTCTAATTTATTGTCTGTGCTTATTTTATAAACAGTAGCTTGAATTTTATAGCAACCATAAGAGTATTTTTATAGTTATATGTTTAATTAGAAACATTCCAAATGATGTAGGTGCAGTTGAGAATCTCCTCTTGTCTGCTGCTTTTTATAATAAAACTTATAGACATTACATGAACACCGATAAATAAATATTCTGTTGTAAAGGCTATGAAGTCTGATATATATTTGGTTGATTTTTGCATGGAAAGAAAATGTAAATAAAATTAAAATAAAAACTTTATAGTTTTTTATGGCCCTAAAAAGAGTGCAGCTTAACTGTTACCGACAAACACTATTGACAAAAGATATCAATTTTATTCAGTGTCATAGCCTCCATTGAGGGCCACACATTGATCCAGCAGACTAATTTTTTTCACCCTTTAAAAAAATTAATTTGTTTCAAAATATGAAAAATGTTTTGTATGGTATTTTTCGTTATTTTGTTGAGCTCCTGCTCAGCAAGACTGATAAAGGATATTAGTTGTCATAATCACATGATGTAATATAGTATATTCTAAGATTTATTGATCTCAATGTTCTTTTAACAACATTCCTGGCAATTACCAGGTTCAGTATTATGACCTTGGCCTGCTTTCAATCTGGATAACTTTATTTCACTGCGGAGACGGCAGTTGTAATCCACCTTTGGTCTTATGGACTTCATCTGGGTGTTAGAGTCACCGACCTGCTAGTAATATGTAAATTTTCAGCAACTGACTCGGTACTTGAAGTGTAGATTTTCTATGCGAGCTCGTCATCAAGATATTAACTCTGTACTTCATTGATGAAACTCATACTTAATAACCTAAGCATTAAAAGATGCACACCTATAGACTAAAGACTTGAGAAAATGCTGTGCATACTCCCTTATGTAATAACTTGAGATAATGAATCTTGTATACCCACGTGGAACAAGACTTGAGAAATGCCCCCAAAAGCAGAGAAACTGTCTCTTTGTATATCCTTTACAAAACTCCTAAATGCGTGCCTTACCGACGCCAATGGTGTTCATGAATGTAAGCACATGCCTCTTGCAACATTTCAAAAATTCAAAATATGCAAAAGCAATCAGCTGACTTAAAAAGCAAATGATGTCATATGGCTGGAGAAATAGGTGACTCAAGGTTAGATTCCAACTGCCATCTGCCTGCAGCTGAGTCATTAAAAAACATAAAACTTGTCTCTCGCTTCTCCCTTCTTGGTTACATCAGTGATTTAGTGCATATTTCTGTAACTCTTCCCTTCTAGCTTTGGACTATAACAAATCAGTTAACATCAGAATAATTCTCATTCTAAAATGGTACTTTGGAATATATATATATATATAATATTTACGCTATTAATTAACGTACATAAATATAGTAAAATGTTTACAATATGTATATTTTACATTAATGTTTAAATAGAGACTGGCCACATTTACTGTTTAACTTCCTTCACTACACTTTCACCAGTTGTCCGCAGCTTTGACTATCATTCAACTCAGGTGTGTATTGGATCCAGTTGTCCATAATCATGAACTGATGCAAAAATTGTGAGTTGCGATTTTAGTTCCCTAACATTTTCATTGTAATGTCCTTCTGTATACATTTTGGTTCACAGTCAGTGATTGCTACACCTTTTGAAAACAACTTTTTGTATACACATTTTCATAAGCAAATTGTGCAATGACTTGAGATGTTGCAATATTAGTTTTTTGGTTACTTTCACCTAGCAGCTCTTCATTACACACCATGACCTTTGGTGATGACCTCAGAGTTTCATCTCTTACTGCATTAACTGTCACACACCCATCTCATCTGTCCAAAAATGTTTTATCACTACATGGAACATGTTATTTTCTCCCCCCTCCCAGTCTTATAGTTGATGCTTAATTGGTTGATTCAAGTGTTTGTCAAATGCTACTACTCTTTGCATCTGTGTGTAACTATGTCATAGACCATTACAAGAACGATGATTGGCCATAGTAATACCAATTGATTTTTGTGGGGTTCCATGGAAATTTGTGTGACTTTTCAAAACAACCGTCATATAGCATATTAAACTATAAAATGTCCAAAAAGATTCTGTCGATTTCAGCATCATATTATGAATAAAAGAGCATGTTTAGTATTAAATTTAATCACGATTGCTGTCAAGGAATTTTTGCCTATGTTGGGGAAGATTATAATTCCTTAAGGCTAAAAGCACAACATTCATCTAGTGCAGTTCCAGGTCGGCGAAAGTTCAAAGCCGCCGATGATTACCCAAAGAAAGGAAAACATCTTCTGATGGTACAGTTACTCAAATAATGAATGACTTCTTGTCGAAAACCTACTACTTCGTGCTTCCGAACAATATCGAAATCCCAGGCAGGCTCCTACAAGCGATGTAAGCGATGTTATTACAGTACATTACATAATGTGATTGCGAGTAGTATTGAAATAAATTAACCTTCAGCGATACATTTATTTCCTCAGAAAAACAATATAAGAGTACTACTTTTTTTTTTTCATTAAAGCCAGAATGTAAAAAGTATTGGTTTTTCATTGATTAAACGGAATATAGTAAGCAACTGTTTTCTAATATGAAAGCGGATCGAAAACAATAGCTTTAACATCCGAACCTAAAAATGTCCGAGCGGTTTAAGACAATACTTGATGGATTATGTGTACAATGATACGTGGATTCGACTCTCACGCAGTTTCTACAGTTTTTGTTTTTTAATTTTAAAATGTATATTATTGTCTTAAGAGTTTTCTACTGTAGCCTTACAAATAAATGTTTACATTGAGACAGGTTCGGTCTCTGTTAAAAATTAAAATTAACAAAAAAAAAAAAAAAAAAAAAAAAAACCTAAATACCCAGTCCAATATCCTTCATGCTGGAAAAGCTTGTTAATTCTAGGCATGAAGTCTACCAGTCGGCGAAATTAATTTGGCTTTTTGCTGGGGAACCCGATACGTCTTCATCTCTGTGCCATAGCTGGACAGACGTCCCGGGATGTGTGAGACGAGAATTTCGAAGAGTCTACTTTATTTCTGTCCAAACGTTCTCAATAAGGTTTAGATAAAGTGATTTGGCAGGATGAGGTGTACTCTTGCGTATCAAACCAACGCTATACTATCCTTGACTTGTGGTAGCTATGACTATCGTGCAGTTACAAAAGTTTTTCCATTGGGATATCTTACTCTGGCAGATGGGACTAAACTGAATTTCATAAAGTTTCCAAGTATTCGCTCAAGGTGATCAGGGCCTTCGAACGAAATCGAGCCTCAATTAAGACGCTTACGCAACCACCGTGAACATGAGTAGCCACGTTATGTCAATCATATTGGTATCCAGTGGTCGATTCACGCGAATTGGCCATTATACGACCACGACGCTACAACTTCTTCCGCAAAGATTGATCTCCTCCAGTCAATGTTCGCAGCGTCGACGGCATATGGAAGACGGTCCACGACGTGTTCATCACACAGGACCTCCTTACATGCAGCAAACCAAACTCTCTATAGCGATTTCCTACGGTCTGTAAAGAACCGGGAAAGTGATACGCCGCCTTCACTTGGGCAGCAGGGATAAAGGATCTACTTTCTATCTGTACCCGAAGGCGCTCATCATCCTTCCAAGTAGAAAATTTTATAACCTGTGCTATGCCTCTTTTCGACCTGTCGATCTTCCCTATATTGCTGAGCCAACACCTCCCATTTCGTTTTGGTATACCTCGTCTAGGAGCAGCCTGACTGCGAAGACCATGCGTTTGTCAAAGCTAATACAGTGGTACGTTTGTCCACAAAAAGAGTCATATATCTTTGAAAGAAATAAGGTCAACAGCAAGCTATTCGAAATAGTATCCTTTAGTTTATTAAATGATGATGTAGAAATAATTTACTATATATACGCCAATAATCCCCGCACATGGCTTTTAGTAAGGGAGATTTGGAGGGGAAAAAAATTAAAATATTCTTGCATTTAAGTAATTTGTTGTGCAGTAATCTTCATAACCACGTCGCTAAAGCGGGAATATAGAAGCCAAAATATCGTTACTTTTATAATTACGTGTTTCCTTTCCTGTATAAAGTCGGTCCTGGTGGTGTAGTGGTTACTATACTTGCCTCCTAAACCTAAGATCGCGGGTTCGATCCCGACCAGGACCTAAGTATGGCTTTCTTCGGAAGGGAAGTAAAATCCTCCTTAAACTGTTTGACTTGTTGCTGCGTTTGGACTGAGGAAAGAAGTTTAGGCCCCCATCTTGCACTAACCTTATTCATGTTTAAATGTTGATGAATAATTCAAAGGACCGTTGTTTCAGAAAGGCCCAACCTTGCTCTTTCTATAACTTTGAGCTGCTGGTTTTCCATAATTTCACCTTCCATAAGAGCCATGTTTTCAAGAGTGAGCACCTCCAAGGGCCAACCTGCACGCTCTTCATCTTAAATGATTTCTCGAACAATCAAAAAAGTTTGGCCCATTCTTTTACAGTAGTATATGAGGGGGATGCTTCCCCATACACACCAATCACACAATCATACACACACAATCACACCAATCACTGTTTAATTTCATTTGGAGTAAGTCCTTTTGTGAAGAACTTAATAACAGCTTGATGCTCCATTTTGAACATGTCCCAATCTTGTAAACATTGCCTTTTTTATTCAACAATTCTGAACAACTGAACACAGTGGAGCAGAAGTTACACCTGAAATTATTTATTTTACAGATAAGGTAATGACACCAGGTAAGGATTTTGTGAAAGTGATAATCCTTATCAGCGAGGCCGGAAACTTCATACATACTTTCACTCTCCCTCATCTCCATCATTTGTAGGGGCCTTGATTCGAATGGGACTTAGTCAAATTTTACCCTTCAAGAATGCAGCCATTTTTTCTTTGATTAAGTATACAATCCCTGTAGAATACGGTTTATATAATAAAGTCTCCCAGATATAATGGTCTCACAAACTGTCTTAACTGTATATGGTTTAGCATTATCATGCAAAAAAATAACACATTTGTGATTCATAAATGCAGTATCACTAATATTCAGCTTTTCATGGACATGTTCCAACTGGCTGGAGCACACAATGATTGTCTTAATTGATTGTCTGACTGGCTGACAGAACTTCACATTGGACAATACACCAAACATAGAGCATAATTTTCTTTTGGTACAGTGATTTGGAATAGATTCATGGGCTGCTAACTGGTGATGGCATCTTGCAGTGTCTTACAAAGGATGCAATCTCACAATTAAGTTGATAAATAGCAGCTTGTAATTTGGCACTGCATCTTTTTTATATGATTTTAATACATTTTTAATATAAAATTTGTTCTGGGTAGCCATTGTGATATTATATTCTTTAAAAAACTTTTAAAATTTGTTATTTATTTTTGAGTATTAAGTGAATTTCATTCTACCTTTGCCATAGGACAACAGTCAGTCTCCAGCAGATGCTGAGAGCGAGTGCTCATGATGTTTTGGATTTTAAATAAGTTAGTGAGGTGTAATAATGTTACTAGGCGACTGCTATGATCATTTGCTAGCAGTGTTTACAAAAAAAAAAAAAAAAGGTTCAAAGCTCTAAGGAGTAATAGAAATTGTTTAACGGAACCTGCAGTCATAAACAAATTTAAAATGTGTTGTCAAAAGTGGTTTTGATAGAATAGAACATCTTGCTCACACCAAATAAAACAGCAGATACCTTCAGAATTTTAAAAACCATTTCAGGCTTTCAGCTCGATTAGCCCATTTTTTTATGTGAATACTCTCTCTGCAATTGCATATGAGCTTTTTAGGTACTGAGTAGTTGTTAATTTGTTTATGAAAAGAAACATATATAATATCTTGCCTTTTATTTAATCAATCACTTCAAAGATGTTCTAAATACTTTGTCTCATTTCAGAAGTGGCAGTGAATAACTTGAGAAAATTAAAACTGGTTTCATATGGCAGTAGAAATGAATTTATTTTTTCTTCACTTTTGTTTAGTTTGTGTTTTAGAAGTTAGAGAAAATTATTCTAGAAATTTTTTGTTATGGTGCCAAGTTGCTTTAATTATGTGAATATACCTTTCAATGCATACTTGTGAAAAATTTAAGTTAAACAAGAAAGATAGTTCTATACAGATCCACTTATATGTGTTTTATATTTGATAATTTTGTCTTACAGCAAACTCCCAGTTACCCATGTCAAAATTAATTGCACTGTTAAACTTTTCAAGCATAGTTCTTCAACTTTTTTATTTTTGTTGAAGGAAGAAATAATTAAGGCAGCAATTATACTAATTCAGAGAATCATCCACTTGTTAAAAATTTACAATTATATAGCACCAGTATGCTAGCATTGATACAGTCTGCAATATGTGCTGTTTTGACTACTCTTCATTCCTGTTTTGCTAATTGTGAATAAGGTCATAACAGGAGAATAAAAATTTGAATATCTTGTTTCAATGGTAGAAAATAAATTAAATATAGTTGTAAAGTGTTAGAAAAATAATGTAAAGCTATCACTTGTGTAAGCAGAGCTGGTAACCAACAAGTTGTGAAATTTTGCAAATGCCAGCTTTAGAAGAGGGATTGTGCATATTCTCTGATTCATACTCCCCTTTTATCTGCACAATCTTAAACACTTATTGACATGGATAATCAGGAGTTTGCTGCATTTAGGAAAGAAAATATAATTGTTATTAATTATGTTAAAATGTAGCAACTATGTATAGAAGGAGGTAAGTCAAGCTCCTAAATGTTGTGATATCACTTGAAGCAGGTAAGTAAAGGTAGAAATTACATAATCATGTTATGATCTTTCTCTTGCAACCACAGTAGAAGTTGTAACCTTAGAATAATGACTTAATTTTCTGCTTCCTTATTTAATATGCTTTTTGAAAGCTATGGGGCATTCACTATGGTACACTGCCTTTTGGCATTCATTATATTTTTTAACAAATAAAACAAAAGAATTGTAATATGCATACAAAAACTTCCAATGTTATGAGCTATAAAATTACATTTATTCATTACAAGGAGGTTTTAATCACTTTTTTCATACTAAGCTTCATGTAATTTGGAAGCACATCTAGTGAGGTTTTTAGAATGCAGGTACTCTACAGATGCAATTAAATTATTCAGTTATTAATTATAGGTAGTTTTCTGCAGGTAATAACTAAGCATTTAAAAAAGGTATTCATAAACAGACTATAAAATTAAATAGTTCATACACTAACTTTGAGAGTAACATAGGAGCCTTCCACAAATGCATATTTCTTACATAATAAACAAGTTAAAAAGAATTACACTGAGCTTATCTTCCAAAGATCCAAATGTGTGAATATTTACTGTTTGAAAAATGTTAATGTAATACTTAAGAATGTATAATTGATATTATTGTATGATTTAGTTGAACTACACACTCTTCACTTATAATCATACAGTAATATCAATTATATGATTGACTTCTCTGTGCAGGTTTCAATTTACATTTTAATTACTTAAGTATGTCTTTAGAAGCATTTGACAATGAAGCAATGATATCTTCACAATTGAATGTTGACATAAATTCATTTACAAGTTTTAAAATTTAGACATGTTTCAGAAACGTTCGTTCCCATTCTTAGCTATTTATTGCATGCTTGCTAAGTTTAAGGTTGCCATTGTGGTCATAGTCAGATCTGAATGATTTCTCTGTTGCTATCCATTGGCTGGAGTTGACATTTCACCTTTGACGAATTCAGTAAATTACTTTTACAAACAATAGATGTTGACAGAGAAGCCATTCAGATTAATGCACAACCACACCAAGCAGCCAGTATATATGGGGACAAAGGTTCCCAAAACATGTCCCAAATTGAAAAGCTTGTAAATGAAGTTTATGTTGACATTTAAACACATTCATTTTGAACTATGTTTCTGAGCACTCTCATAAAATAGTGAAAAAACCAAATGTCACTAAGACTGCATTTAAAGACTTTGTTACATTAATATTTCTTGCTGATAAATTTTAATGTAAAATTACAGTAAACAAGCTGGTAATAATATTTATAGTGATTTATTTTGTAAATAGTTTTACTATTAAGAGATTGGGCTACTCATAACCTTAAAGAACAAAACTAAAGTAATAAGATTATTCATGTTTAATTTTTATCAGAAACTTATGAAATAGGAAAGGAAAAGAGGAAATAACAGAATTATACAAAATTCTTCTTCCTTTAAAAACATGTTAATCTTGGTTAAAGAAAAGTCCAAATAAGGTTGGTTGCTAGTGACTGTTTTTTCCCTTGCTTCCCAATAGAGACCCTGTATAGACCTAACATAAATAAAAGAACTGTTATCTTAATTGACTCAAAACAGCACTGCAAAGTATAATTAATTACAATTATCCACCAACGTACACAATGCTGGTCCTGGTGGTGTAGTGGTAACATACTTGCCTTCTAAACCCAAGATCGCAGGTTCAAACCCGGCCAGGATCGATGAATTTTTTCGGTTGTAAAAATCATAAGTATGACTTCCTTCGAAAGGGAAGTAAAGTTCTGGATCCTGTGTCCTACATTTACAGCACGAGAAAGAACCTCAAGCCTAAAAGAAGAGGCCTTTGAGCAAAATTTGTTGCCCGTTTCACACCCTGAATTGAATGGAACGTTGATAACCTGAAATGTTAGAGCGTTCATAAATAAACCAAATCAACAACCAACATACACTATATATGAAATAAGAATACTATATCATATAATCCAAAAATAGTTTTACAATGAATCTTGAGCCATGTTGGATTAAAGGGGAATGAGCTTGCTGATACTGTAAAAAGGAGTCACCATAAAATTAAAACCAACTTTTGAGCTAGAAATTGCTTCTAAATTGAAACTCATAACAAGATTAACAATCGAACAAGAGCAACAAAATGTCCAACAATAAACTAAAAGAAAGCTACATGAAGATATAAATCTTTAATTAAAATCAAGAAAATTTTGAGTTAATTGTCCAGTATGATTGCCTGTCAAAACAACACTTCAGGGTGAAATTAATCAAGTGCAGTTACTGCCCATTGTGTAAGGACGTAAATACTACCCTGGTACAGAACATCTACTGAAATGCAGCCCACTTGAAAAACCTAGATATCTCCCCCTGTAATATCAAATCGTCTAATTACCTGATAACTGATGCATAGGCAAATAAGGCATCATAATGTTGAAAATACTTGTATTTTTATTCTCTCAGCTGCCTATCTGGTGAGATCGGAAACTTATGGATTGAACTTCATAGTATTCATTTTTAGGGCAATCCAGATTCATTAAATTTCTGGATCATTTTTCTGTTAGCCATAAATATTTTTCAGATTTTTTTCTACATTAACTCAAGTAGAAACTTGACTGTGCTTTATCAGATATGTTAATTATCTAAATTTGGCCTTCTAGTTTTTAAAAATTCCAAGAAATTGAACAAAAAAGGTGCTATTTAGGGAACTAAATCAGTTTAACTTATGGAAGCATTAAGAAAAACTGAACTATATAGCTGTAACTTTCTCTCATTGGAAGCTACAATGATTTTGCAGTCATTTATCAATTACCAGTTGACAGGTTATTTAATATATTAATAATCTTAGTACTGGCAATACTGTTTTACAGTGCCTAACGAGTATGCACTTGGTTTATTTCAGGGTGGTGTCTAACATCTCAGGTCAATAGCATCCCATTCAAATCAGAATGTGAAACAGTGGATAAATTTTGTTCAGAGGTGTTTTCTTTTCTTTTATGTGCCATAAAAGTAAGACAAGGACCAAGGACTTTACTCCTTTCTGAAAGAATCCATACTACAATTTTTATACACTAAAAAATATCCATCAACCCTGGCCAGGTTTGAGCCTGCGACCTTGGGTTTACAAGGCACATATGGTTACACTAGACAACCAGAATTAACTATTGACCGATTATGCTTATAATGAAATTTAAGGCTGATGTTTAAGAGACACGTAAATTTAATTTTCAATTAATGGCCTGAAAGCTCAGGAATTTAATAATTTCTGATGGTGGAGGCCTCAGCTTTTGGAATAAAGAATAAGCTTTGTGTAATTTGAGCTGATGAAACATTTTAAAAGTTTAAGTTCTTGATCACATTTTATATGGGAAACTTGTTTTAAAGCCTCATTGCTGCTGTGTTATGTGTACATTTTCTGTTCTAACAGTTGAAAATATTCATGCTTTAAGATGTGAGAATGAGCTTAAGAGTCCATTGGCAGATAAAACATTTTCCTTTTCAGTGCTTGGAAAATTAGGTTAAGGGGGAACTTCTTTCTAGTAAATTTATTTTAACTGATATCAAACCTGGGCCCAGAGCATGTACTCTTTTGTCTGAACAGGATTTATATCACATTTGACGGAACAGAATTTAAATAAAATATATTGCATTATTTGCTTATGCAGCAGATGGTGTAGGTATAAGCTGGAAAATTGAGGTCTGGAAGTTTTTGTATGCAATAGAGAAGGCTGCTGGAGTTTTTAGCATTTATTTTGAAACTGATTAGAATGTTAAACCAAGAACTAGCTAGGTAGCTTTAGTATTTTAGTAATTTAATTACATAGATGTATGTAAGGTTATTTGAGCTATGGGCTGCCTGAGTATGACTGCTTACTTGGGAAGTGCAGCTGCTACAACAACAACAACAAAAAAGAGAGAGAGAGAGATAGACCTGCCACATGTTTTTAATTTAGTATATAGTACATATACTGGGTGGTATTTTCCCTCCGTATGAGTTTACTTGTGGGTCAGACACATTCAAGGACTCAAAAAGAGCAAGAAACTATTAAATAATATAATTTTTTCAGTATGATCCTCATTCACGTGGAATAGCTCACCATGTCACAAAATGGGCTTTTCCCTCTAGCAGGAGGCCCTAGCCCTTTACGGGACATAATGGGCTCTTTCATTTCATTTCTTGTGTGAGTAAATGTTTAAGTGCAAAATATTTATTAGCTCTTTCATTCAAAGTGAAAAGAAATGTGTTTTTCGTTTTTAGATACTTCCATTAAACGTTGAAATTTTCGCTGCAGACACAAAAGAATTGTTTTAGGAAGTATCAAACATTACAATTCCAATAAGGCAATTGGTGCAATGTAATTGCTTATGCTTTCCGACAATCAGTGCATAACAGGCAGCTGTCATATTTCCTCTCCAAACTTAAACTTTCCTAGCTTAACACTCACTTCATTCCAGTATCTACAAGAGGAAGGTATAGTTGCCAAATGTGTATTTTTTGAAACACTTCTCTCTCTCTCTCTCTACAAATCAATGAAAGATAGAAGATTTTTTATAAATATGCTGCATACTACAGACAAGCAATGCGAAACAACTGCATATAATCATAATGAACCCGCAACTGTAACATTATCACCCTGCAATTTCAAATGAAATAAACTAGAAATCATTGAGTGAGAAACAGAATTAATTTCACCTAATAGAGATGCAGTTAGTACCAAAACCACACAAGGCAAATGTACAGCAAAAGTAATGCAGGTGTTACATCAATGTTACTATACAATACTGATTTTGGAAAATGTACGGAGCATTACAGTGGAAAAATAGCCTATCACATTCTAATGATGTGTGGCAATCATCCAAATTTTAGGAAACTGGATTGTAAGGTATACAGTTAGCTTTCTTCTTTACTCTCACCTTCTTTAATAACAGATTAGGATCAATGTGCGATCATTTTAATGATCCCCTTTCTCTTGTATATTTAAATTTTAGAAGAAGTTCGGGTGTGCAGTAATCCCACCTCCTCTTGGTGCAGCTGGGTAATGCTAAGTGGATTATAGATATGACAAATTTTCCAAGATGTAAGTGAAAGGTAGAAGAAAAGTATTTGTAATCTTTTTCATTGTCCCCATGAGATCTCTTTCTGGTTCAAAGGATGACATCTATATCTTTCCACCTGGTGTGTAATATAGCTTCCACAGTGTGTAATATATATATACACTATTCAGTGAAAGTAAAATATCTACTTTGAGTATAATAATGTGGCAAATAAGTTTTCATAGTAAAGAGATAAAACATCTAAAAAGATACAACTTAGAAAATAAACATTTCAAGCCTTTTAGGCTCTTCTTCATTGAATGACATGTTTCTTTCACTGAAGGAGCCTAAAAGGCTTGAAATGTTTAATTTCTAAGTTGTGTCTTTTTATGTTTTTGTCTCTTTATATACATACACACAAGGATTGCTCCAAACGATTTTAGCAGCACTCAAACCATAAAAGTGGCAATAATGTAATTGCTTCATTTGAAAGAGGAATATTTATAGCCGTAAGCATACTTTATAATGCAATAATGTTACAGTTGTATTTTAGGGAATGCAGTTGAAATTGCATTCATTGTAACGCAAGCAGACAATTGCAAAGGAGCTGTCATGATATGAATTTTGTGAAATGACTTATTATGACTTAAAGGGGGGGGCAACAGCAGGGTAGTGTCATGAGTCTTTGGTGGACATTTTTAATGACTGCACCAGTCCTAGCCACCACTGGATATTGGTTTCAGAAGTTCCAAAGATGTCAGGAATATCTGGAAGATGAGCCTGGAGCAGGTTGCCCTGACACAACTGTAATACCAGAAACAATTACAACAGCACAGAAGTTGCTTATGGAGGATCCCCCATTACCTATGCTGGATTTCAAGAGTACCCTTAACATTGGATCATCAGCAGTAATGTCATCTTCATGTAATAAAGCCTTATTCTTGTTGAGTACCTTATTCATTTATAGAGTAGCACAATGCAACTTGTATGGAAGGTGCCATTACTTGTCAATAAGAGAAGCAAGAACATCAACATTGCAACATTGTTACAGGAGATGATTCAACAGTATAGTCTTTATAGAGAAGACTAGCTAGCCCACCAACAAACAAAGTGCAGGAAAGAAGATGGTAGCTTTTTATTTCACAAAAATTGGTTATTTAGCATCTGTCATGGAGGATGCCCATAAAAAGTTAATGCATAGTGGTATGTGATGACTGTCTACCACCAGTCATGCAGCATGGATAGCAGAGCATCCAAGATCGAAGACCACTTACCTGTTGCTTCACTATGACAATGCTTCTGCACACCCAGCTGCCAGAACACTCAATTTCATGGCCAAACAAAAGATCATAGTCCTTCCCAAACTCCCATATTCAGCATATGTGGCTTTTTTCCTTTTCTCTAAAACCAAAGAGAAGCTTTGTGGTCATCACCCCATTGCATGAACAGGCTGTTGGAGTTTACATGGAGACTGTGAATGACCTATAAGTAGTTGCAGGCATTTTCAAAATGGTTTAAATGATTGCAAAAATGTATATTTTGAAAAGCAATAAAAGTTAACAACTAAACTGAAAAATATTTGTGGCTGTTGCTAAAAATGTTCAGAGTAACATATATATTTATAAACACTAACCTGTGTTAAAAAGATGTTGAAAACTATTCCCTCTGCAGCAATATATTGTTGTAGAAAATTCCTGTATTCTTATCTTCCATATGAACACATTTCTCATCATTGAGGGATTCCGTTTCTTGTAACTTTTTAACAAGTTTCTCTATCAGGAACATGATTACCTTGCAAATTTTCTTGCAAATCATTTTATCACCTCTGTGCAAGTATTTGTTTTCAGATATGTACTATACATAAAACCTATTCTTCAAGACTATATTTAATTATGGTATAACTAACAAAGAACAATTAACATAATTTATATACAGTGAAAGCATTAAGTAGCTCATGAATCACAGCTACTAACTAATAACCTCCCTCAAACTAACTACAAGCTATTACCCGTACATGCATTATACATTGTTGACAACTGGCTTCTCCCAATACCAGCTGTGCCCTGCTGGCCTGTAACTCAAATAACCGTACCGTATAAGCCAGTTTGAATTCAATTGAAAAACGCTGCCCCAGTTAGAAAAAAATAAATAGAAATATAAGCGATATTTGTCATCAGCGATACTTTTAAGCCAAAACAATATGACAGTTTTTTATAAGTATTTATCCAGCAGATCTGGTTTAATCTAAAATTAATTTGCATTAAAACATTTACACGTAGAGCTTATTTTTTGTGTTTTACTGTTGTACTTTCCTTCAATTATTTTGCACAGTATGCTGCTATTGTGCACCAAAGGTAGTGCAATTGCAGTATGATCACGTGTGAGGAAAAACTTCAATACCAAATCTTCACATTAGCATTATTCTAGAGGCACTTTAATTAGTAAATAAAAACTTTTTAATGGTATAATAACTATTTGTAAGTTAGTTTTTCTGTTCCTTAAAGCATACACAGTAAAACCTTTGCTAATGCCCTGATTATTTTGCTTGTGTGTAAGAATTTGGATCAACTGATTGATACTTTTATGTTGCAGTAGTCACTCTCTGGGATGTCATACACACTGCACCTTCATTTGTGTTTTACATTGCACTGTAGTGAAATTTGGCAGATAATATTAGAACTTAATATTTTATTTGTTTATTTATTTTCTTTTTGAAGTTATTGACTGTTATCTTTTCTTAAGAAAAATTTAGGAATTTTTTAAGAATTAATTGCTAGAGGCTCATTTTATATATTCCTGGGTTAGTTTCCCAGTTAAAAAATTGAAAATGTAATTGGTCAGATTTTATATTAAATATAGGCCAACCTCTATTCATGTCATCTCATTTATAAGTTGTTCCCAGGAGGATGATGAAAGCACATGTTTTTCCTAACCTTTGAATGGTTGCATTTTCCTCACAGTACACTTTTTTTTTTTATTTTTCTAGATTTTGTTTTAATTTTCAAAAATAAAATGACTACATTTATAACAGACATTCCTATAAAGGTTTTATTACTTCTAATGAAATTCTATAACAATAGAAAGCTGTGAAAAATTGGAAAATTGTAGATCTTTCCTTTATTTAGTTGCAGTTAACTAGCCATCTCCCTGTACTACTCTCATTTTCACATAAGACATTTAACATAAGTTAACGTCTAATTCTTAGACATCAAGAAAAATAACACTAACAAATCCACACAAGTCTTTCCACTAAATGGCAAATATTCTTGACATGATGGTGATGTTTTGGCTAACAGTTTCGGAAACTGATTGATCCCTTTAATACTTGAAAGCCCCGACATAGCTTTCCCAACAGCATGCTTTTCAAAAGAAAACTGAATTTTAAGGATAAAAGAAGGCTTTAAAGGACTTTAATGTTAAATGAACTGTAACATAAAAAAAAAAAAAAAAAAAAAAAAAAAACACTCACTGAAAGGCTTCAGTTAAGGTAATCCCCCATCATCTTCAGAAAAACCCCTACATGGTTGGGTGCATGGTGAGAAATGTATCACATGTGAACAGGGGTATTAAGAAGACCTTAATTATGGACATACATTGTGATGTGTCAAACTTCAAACTGCACCAGCTTATATAAGAATATGTCAGCTAGAAAAAAGACAGTCTTATAACATCTAATTTGAATTGGTTTGTTTATGGTTGCTGTTTAACATATCAGGTCATCAGCATCCCATTTGATTCAGGAGGTGAAACATCTGACAATTTTGCTCAGAGACTTCTTCTTTCAGGCTTGAGGTTATTTATCATGCCATAAATATAGGACATGCGACCCATGGCTTTACTTCTCTTCAGAAGGAAGCCATACTTAGGATTTTTACGCCTGAAAAAAATGTATTGATCCTGGCCGGGATTGAACCCCTGATCTTAGGTTTAAGAGGCAAGTATGGTTACCATTACACCACCAGGACCTACTATAAGATATCTAAAAAGAAACAAACCGAAGTTCTTTTGATTTTGCAGAAGGTGAATCTGAGTTAGTTTCAGGTTTTAATGTTGAATAATTAGGCAGTTTGTAACTATTCTTTTTTATCTTACTGACTTGAATTGAAGCCTGATATGTGGAAAACTCTTACATCTTAACAGAACAAATCCTAACAGTCCTCTACTTTCTCCTTTTTAGACTTTAAAATAATATTTTAACTAAATGCTCACATAGGGACCACTTGTGGGTTAAATTGGGTTTTAAAAGGTAACTAAGTTTAATTTAATTTTTGTGAAGCCTAAATGAAAGTTAATAATAAAAATAATAATATATTGTTTTATAATTTCCCTCACTCTGTAAAAACTTAATAGCTTAAGACATAAAAATTTAACATTCTTATATCATTGCACAAAAAATGTTTCCAGATGGAACATTCTATTGTATTGTTTTGCAAAATTTGAATAAGCATTTTAGTAACTTATTAAAATGCTTGTCATCTGCTGCTTTATGTATTCTTTAAAATGAGCAGTTTTTAGTTTGATTACCTTTTAACAAATGCATATTGCTTTATAAATACCACATTGGTACTCCTAAAAAATTATTAGGAACTATGTTATTATTTATTGAACATTATAAAAACAGCTTGCCAAAACCATTCATCTTGAGAACACTGAGTGAAATTAATCAATAATGGTATTGAATTGAATTTATTAATAAGTGATATTTTAATACATAATTAACATTATAAACTTAGTTTAATTTAACACACTATAACACGAATATCAACCAACTTTTACATTAATCTGGTTCCTAAATAATCTAGCACAGTTCGATACATGGATCTGCCATACCCAACCCCCCAGCTTATTGGTATATTTAGATTCATGTCTTTATTAACCTTTATTAATCTTCTTGCCACATATCCTATTTTTTGTTCCCAACCCCCCTCTTTCCCCCGCAATTTTCAGTTTTCTTGTGTTCAATTAAACAATGAAATATTTACATAACATACTTCCACACTATTCCCCACATAGCATTTCTTTAATGTTGCACCTGATCTGATTCAAGCAAAGGCTTCTTTGTGTCACCTCTCTCTTTAACCGCCATGGGTGGCCAAGATCATTATGGTGCAGGCTCATGACCCAGAGTTCTGGGATTCAATTCCCTCCAGGATGATCCTCCCTGGCTGAGGTTTATTCCACATTTTTCTCAGTCATAAATGGCAAATGCTGGGAGGTACCCTAAAGAAGAACCAATACCTTTAAAAAGAGAGAGGAAAAATAAAAGGTTTCTGCATAAAATTATTGGCTGTTTCACACCCAAGAAATACCTTAGTTCCTTGTCAGATAGCATTGTAGGTAATGGACTTGCATATATTTGTTTCTTTGCCCTCTATAGGGAAATAATTGTACTTGAAATTCTCCTTGGTAATTGAAGGGAGGTGCCCATGTTCCATGATGGAATGACTGGCACTAACTAACTAAACTCTTAATTGCTCTTATGGCTTCCTTTTATCATAATTATGCTTCACAGCTTCCACAGCTGCTTAATCTTACTCCTAAATAGTAAAATTTCTTCATCACCTCTATTTGCTCTACATTTACATATCTTTTCATTTTCCTCAATTTTTTTACCATTAATACCACCACTTTAACTTTCTGGTTTAATTATAGTAATTGGCCTGCAATCAGTTAATATTTTTGTTTCCATAGGGAAAAAACTGTAGTCTCAAGGCAGCTGAACAAAGGATTAATAAGCAGATGCTTAGTGAATTCATAATAGCATTGGATGGGAAAGAAACCTTTGAGGCACATTTTTTAATTTAACCAATATTTATTGTTATGTTAGTCAACTGCAATGCATTCATTACATAGAACGTTTATAAAAAAGAAAGACAAAATTTCTATATTAAGTAATAAGAAAACATTAAACTTGGAAAATAAATTGAAAGTACCTAGACTATCATATGTTTCATTTATTCCTTTTATGAAGTGCAGGAAAAAATTCCGGTGCATTGTGATAGAACCCAGTGAGTGAAGCCAGTATTGTTTGTGTGTTTATTTTTGTGTACCATTGCTGTTATGTTTGATGTTGGTGGCTGATGCATGATGTCGATGTTGCTTGTTGTGCTATGGTAATCGCAGATGGGAATGCATGGACTGCGTCCAACTCAGATTTTGACCAGTACCTCATCATAGACCTGGGTCAGGTGATGGTCCTGAAGGCTATTGCCACACAAGGACGGCCCCATTCATCTGAATATGTAATGGAATATGCCATCAGCTATGGAACCAATGGATTGGATTATGCTGATTACAAAGAGCCTGGTGGCAACACTAAGGTAAGTCTCAAGTTTTAACATAAGACATTTGCTAGTAGCTGGGTTCTTCTTCTTCTAGTTTCTGTGGTGATATTACTGCTCATCATCTGTCCTTCAGTATGTTCATGGAATTAGATTGTATTTAGGCTTTTTAAATTTAGAAATGAGGTGACATAAACTAATGCTTAACTTGAATTCATGCAGTGTGCAGTTTGCCAAAATGGTGCAAAAGGAAATGAACTAATATCAATAGTGAGGCATTGAATAAAAATTTTAATTCCTCATCCATGACCATTGCAGAGAACACTCTTTTGCAAATTCCTTTCTTAAATCATCTTTTCATCTCATGTATCACCAGTATCCACCACTTGTGATACTGTAGTAGTAAAAGGCAGTTAAAACACTTTTTAGAAAAGGGCTCTTAATTAATATTATTGGCAATTATTTAAATATCCCTTTTAGTTTTTGTTTAAACCTTTTGGAATGCAGAGAATCTTGCTGTAGTATGTGTGAAGGGTAGTCAGTAAACACCAAGTGATTTTTTTTTTTACTTACGGAGTACACAGGCAGGTCAAGATTGGTATGTCTTTCTTGAAGTAGTCTCCATTCAGTTGTATGCACTTGGCATGTCCGCCAGTCCTGGAAGATGCATTGGAAACCCTTTTTTTGACATCATCTTCAGAACCGCCTTACTTTCATAATTGTAATTGTAAAAACAATGCATTGCAGAGACTGGCAGACATGTTACAGATTTCTCATGGTAGTGTGTACACCGTTCTTCACAATCGCTTACACATGTTATGTAAATATTTCATTGTTATTCATTAAATTTCTTGAACAATGATAGCAGGTGTATTAATTCACTGTATTGGTGAGAATACATGTACTGCCTGCTTTGTTGTTGAACCACTGATGCATGCACAAACACTCTTCAAATTTTTTTCACCAATCATGTGAGATCTATTCTCAGAAAAATTGTTTCACCAAAATATCTCCATCGTGTCCTGAGAAAACCATTCTCAGTATTTATTAACTCTCATACATTGCCTCTGCCTGTAAGGAACTGTTATAATTGAATGAAACTGGAAATTTCAATCACAGAATTGAGCACATGTAATAGCTGTTGGAAATTATCTCCATTAGCCCCACTATTTTTTAATTTAATATAATTATTTTTTTTCCAATTTCACATTTTCATGGAGATAAACAAATTTTAACATACATATGTCATTTAAAAAGAGGTCAGAAGAAGTACAAAATGAAGCATAACTCTTTTGAAATAGTTCATATTTTTCAACATTGTCTTGCTTGACATTAATGTACTTGGACCAATGTTCTAAGGGCTTTATCCCATCACAGAAATCAGATTCTTTCTACCAAGCAATTTTCTCAAATTTGGGAAGTGTTTTAAGTTCATTGTAGCCCACTCTGGGAAACAATGCAAATGTGGAAGTGAATGATAGCCCAGTTCATTAAGCTTTGCCATTGCATTGACATAAGTGTGAAGACAGATATTGTCTTAATGCAAGACCACTATCTTCTTTGATAAACTTGGTCTTTTCTGACATATGTTTGCCTTTAATTGATCCAAAAGCTTGGCATAGCATACTCCACAATTACAATTTTCCGTTAGAAAGATTTGTCAAACTGTACAGTATCTTCAGCATCTCAGAAAACAGATGTCTTGATGCTCCCATAGTTTTGTCCATCATGTGTAGTATTGTACCCATGTTGTATCAATGGTCACAAATTGATGGATAAAATAGATCACACTGAAAAAGTGCCAAACTTTGCTCAGAGGTTTGCATTTTATTCATTTTTGATCAGGTATCAACAGGCATGTCTCTGTCTTATGTGGCGATCTTCAATATGGCAGTTTCCTGGCTGATGTTTTTTCAGTTTTCCCTCAGGTCCTAAAGTGAATGCCTAGGAAACCTAGGCCACAGAGTATCTATCTGAAACTCATCTGACTGAATTATCATCTAATATCCCCCTGGCAACTGTCCTTGGGATAATGTATCATTCCTTCCAGGCATCCTAAATTCAGAAGTTGATTAATTTTAGAGGCTGGGGAAATATCCTACATGTTTGAGTGAAAGTTGTGGCATTGGAGGGAAGGGTTTGGGAATGGTAGTATATTCAAAATTTAATAAAAGAAATCATGAATGAAGAGACAATTTTGCACTATTTACACACCTCATTAAAAATCTAAAGCCATGTACAATTTTAAATATCCCCAAGGAATTATCTGAAGACTTGTATTGTATTATTATGATATTTACTTTAAAACAAACTAGTATTGGGAGAAACAGTACAGTCAGAGTAATATGATGATGTCCATGAAAATGATACTAAAAGGACAGATGAAGCTTGGGGTTTCTTTTTCTTTGAATTTAAAAATTTGTCACTGATTACAGGCGCGTTAGCTTGGAGTCCCAAAGATAACACATACAATCACTTCCTAACAATTAACCTCAAAAGTAGAAAGGAGGTTAGAGCAATAGCAACCCGAGGTCGGGCACACACCTCCGAGTTTGTCACAGAGTATGTGGTGCAGTATTCTGATGATGGCGACGGTTGGCGCAGCTATGCCAGCACTATGGGGGAGCCCGAGGTACTATAACAGTGGTTTAGGTCTTTATTAAAGTGTATGATTTAAAGCCAAAAACTATTTGTGTTGCAAAACTAAGTTTTTTTCAAAGTTTATTTTCTTATGCATGGACCTTACTCATTTCTTTATGAAGGAATTATTTATTGAAAGTAAGGTTCAGTTGCTTCGTGTTTAAACAAATTTCAGGAGAGAGTTTTTCTCAATAGATAACCTGCTCAAGTTTGCTTCGTAAAATGAGCCATTAATTCAAAATGCATCTAATTTTGTATACTAACTGTTGCATTGATATTACAGGTTAAAAAATACCTCACAAATAAATGATAACAGTACATTTACTATAGGTGTAGGGAAAAATATCCACAAAAATGGAACATTTTTTACCTTGTTAGACCATCTACATCTTGAAACAAGCTATATCCGAGTCAAAAGTCACTTGTAGCATTATGAGTCTCCTCTTAAGGATTTAATCTCTCATAGTAGATTGTAGGGAGCTCTTGGATATATAGAATCAAATGAGGTTTGCAGTTCTGTGCTTGGAGGAGGACATGGTAGCTCAGGTGGTAGAGCATCAGCTCGGTAGGCTGAAGATCCGTGGTTCAAATTCCAGCTATGACCCGAATTTTTCAAGTGTGGTTCTTCATTTTCTTCTATGTCCTGCACATGACTAGTGTGAAAGAACAACTTCTATATATAAACTCAAGTTTTTGTTACACCATATATTTTCATTTCTCATGCCATTAAAGCTCGCAAGCAACAATTTTTCTGCGGTTTGTTGAGAATTATCAGATTGTTCCAACAATAACAGTGAAATTTCTATCTGTAGAAAAGTTTACAATTTTAGCCACTAGGTGTGCCACTATTATGCAGAGCATCAGGAACCTGATCAAAACTTCTGAAGAAATTTCAAAGCATGCATCACTGACTTAGTTTCCAACAGGTTCAATTGCAAATTAAAATACCTGTTTGTTAGGTTAGTTTCAGTTATTTCAAATTCCTCCAAAAGAGCATTAAGTAATGAATTTAATTTTCTATAAGTTCAAAACACTATTCTTTTTCTCCCAGCTTCTATAGTCATATGTTGGTAGTATGGCTGACATTTGCTTTATTACTTCTCCGGAAACATAGTGGTAACACGCTGTTTGGCTATAAAAGAAATTGCACTAAAAAGGAACAGTGGGTGGGTTACAGACTTGCGAACAGTTTGCATTGAGTTCTAAATTTTTCCATAGCAATGCATTTGTATGCACTATGAAACTTTTATTTAATTCGGAAAATAAAAATAACATACATTTATTGAATAGGGTAATTAATATACTTACATAATTATCACTCTTTACATGTTGCATTACCTCAAGTTTTCATAAAGACAACAACTTATTACTTATTATTTAATTATTTCAAATGTGATAGGCAACTTGCTATCAATAAATGAAAGAGCAATTAAATAGCAGAAATATTAATTTTTATAAACATATACTTTATAAACATGAATATTTAATTAAATTGCCATTATGTAAATTAGTTTTTTAAAAGTTAATGCTTAATTGACATTCATATTTAGGCTACAAAGCAGGAAACAGTGCCAAATCAATAGCAATAATCTAAAAGTTCATAATAAGAATTAACAATTTTGAAATAATGGGACTAATTGAAACTTAACACATTGTTATACCAGATTAGTCAGTAATATATGAACAAATAGTCTCTGTAATAAATGGTAAAAATTCTTGGGTTTTGGTTACTCATTTTTCTGTTCCTGGTGTCAGTTAATTGCATTTACATTCTTGAAGTATGAAATTTGGCATATGAATAACTTTTTTCTCCAACATTTCTGTAACAAACATTTTCAGAATAATAAACATATATGTATATGGAATTTTTCTTTATAACCTTAAGAAATATGTATAAATGTAATTAGTTTGAAAAGTTGTACATTTGAAGCAAAAATATTTATTATTTCATGGAGTATGTTTTTAAGAAATACTAGTTACATAACAGCTTTAATTTGGCAAGAAAATTAGGAATTTACAGAGACATCCTTTTGTTTCACTTTGGCAAGAGAGTAAGGTCCATAGCTTTATTTTATGGTCTAGACCATATTGAACAAATTATTTAATTGTAACTCTCCCTCTCCAAATTATGTAATTTCTTTCAGATATAATGGTTCTCATATCTGCTTTTAACTTGTTGCATGCATTTAATAGCAAAAATTAATTTGAATTTCAGTCTTTTTGCTGCTTAGATGTTAAAAAGTATTCATTTGGATATATTGCACAAATTTGGTATGACTCATACATAACTTACTTTTCTGCACTAGCATTGAAATTCATTCTTAGCGCATACATTGTAAGATTCATTTTTCCCAGGCTTTTTCCTTGCATGCATTGTATAATACAACTGCTAATTGCTATGTAATCAATTTTATCACTCATTACATTTTCTTATGCTTTTTGTCACAGTCTTTAGTTATAACTGCCTGAGTGGGTTATTCTAGTGAAAACGAACATTTCTTAAATTGCATAAATCTTTGTTGGAAGTTCTTCTGCTCTTAATTTGATAAGCAAGGAATTTCAAATATTTAA
This sequence comes from Metallyticus violacea, assembly GCA_030762175.1. Taxonomy (NCBI): domain Eukaryota; kingdom Metazoa; phylum Arthropoda; class Insecta; order Mantodea; family Metallyticidae; genus Metallyticus; species Metallyticus violacea. The sequence continues at coordinate 13,341,784 of CM060844.1, forward strand.
CTTTTTAAAATGCATGTTATATTCGTATATCTAAATAATATTAACAATAAAATAAATGCTGAAGTTTATAATAAAATTCAAAACACTCAGTTTTGGGCTTTCTGTTTACATTTCTTTTTTTGTGTAACTGTTTATTGCAACCAGCCACCTGACAACTGTGTACAACAGAAGGTTCATTATTACTGCCATTTAAGGTATATTTTGAACAAACTAAAAAGTTCAACATCAGATACAAATTATAGGAACAGCCATACAAATATTGATAAATTGTGCAGCATTTTCTTGTGATGCATATGCTACAAGGCTTCTAGAATATATCTTTACTCTTTGCATCTTTGCATTTGGACATGGCATAGCAGGCCGGGCCTGTACTTGAACTTTGTTTTTCAAACCTGTGTATAAAATTTTATAGCAAAATGCTGGAAATGCCCTCCTTCAGCTAAGCAGGCATTTTACTGGGTAAACACGTTAGGATTGACATGATTTAGTCAACCACTGTAATGCTTCTGATTTCATTTCATATGTTTTCCTTGAATTCTTCCAATGTGTGAGTTGTTGTTGTTGTTGTTTTTTTTTTTTAAGGGGATACACTTTGTCCTTCAGGCTACCCCAAATAAAAATCACAGACTCTTGGGAAGCAAGAGGGCTATGCATCAGCACAGTCTCTCTTATCTTCAAACACTTCCCTAATTTTAGTGGCAGAATCTTGTTGAAACAATTCTCTTCTTCCATCAACTGATTAAAAAAAATGGGGTCAGAATCTCATTTTGCTACCTTTCTCTATTTACTCTTTGCTCGTAAAAAATCAGACCAATTATGCATCTTGAGCTAATCACACATCAAACTTCAATTTTCCTATCATAAAGAGGAGTTTCTTGTTTACAATTTTGATTCATAGAACGCCAATAATTACTGTTGTGATTATTCACATGACAATTTTGGTGGAACCATACCTAGTCTAAAAAGACTTCCTTCACCGATAAACTGAACACAATAATGCACATGTGCTAGGGAATCATCTTGTCACAGACATTGGACACATGTAATTGCTGAGAGCCAAATCTGATGAACAAGGAAGATGTGGAAGCACTTGAAGTGAAAGTTGCGCAGCAACAATCCCAGACATATGTGAAGGCGCATTATCGTAATGAAAGAGAACTTCCTTTTTTGCAAGTTTGGCCTGAATAACATCCCTCAAATGGTCCAGTAGTGAAGCAAATACTTCCTGGTGATGGTTCATCCCTTCTGGGGATAGTCTACAAGCACCACTCTGAGAATCCCAGAAAACCATAGCTATGACTTTTGCTGCAGATGGAATCGTTTTTGCTTTCTTTGGTGCATCTCATCTGTGCTATTGGGGCTTTTCCTTGGTCTTAGGCATGTAGTTATTTTTTTTTTCATGTGCTATTATGAAAGATCGGAGAAACTCACTGGAGATGCATTTAAACAAGTCTAAACACACTTGCAAAATTTTCTTTTGAATGTGTTTTTGGTCCATCATTAACAAATGTGGCACCTATTGAGCAGAAAACTTTCTCATTTCCAAAATTTGGTGTAAAATGTAGTGGACAACAGCCTATCAATGTCTTTGCAATGTCAGCCAAATCACATACCTTCATTCGGCAATTATTGAGTACAGCATTGTGAATTTTTGTCACAATCTCATTGGTCATAACAGTTTTGAGATGCACTGAATACTCATTATCGTGAATGGATGTATGACTAAGCTTAAATTCAGCAACCCACTTTTTAATCTTTGAAAACAAAGGGGAAGAATTCTTTAATGTGGAATCTAACTCCCTTTTCACAGCTTGTATTTCAGTTTTATCCATTTTTAGAAAATGTTAACATTAGTTTGTTTAAACAATTGTCACAACTGACCACACTTGTACATCTGAAATAATACAGCTCGCCATCTAAAGGATGATACTTAACAACTATCAGGTAATTTGATCATCTTCACAACATCTGTAAGACAGGCTGAGAACTTTTAGAATACCCTTCGTATTACTTAACTCCATGTCTTAACAGTCAATTCTAAGAGTAGAATGAAATTCATAGATGACTGCATCTGTCAGTAATTTACAAAGTGCAGTCCATAAGCTTCCAGTCTAACCATGTTAGGTAGGTAATGGAATAAAAGTGTGGGTATCATTTTTCACATAATCTCCCATTACTTAAATGCATTTCTTACATCTCTGAATTAACTTTTCAATCCCCTTAAAAATGATCCAAAATATTGTCTTCAAAATGTTGAATCTCTTTCCTTGATGATCAGATTTCAGTTTAGAAGACAGGTAATAGTTGCTGGGAGTAAGATTGAACTGTGTGGTGGATGATCCAGCTTCTGGAAGCCACATATGTTCCTGAGCAACAGCAGCTGTGTGAGCTGGTGTTAAATTATGCAGCAGAAAAACTCCTGGACTCAGCATCTCATACCTCTTTTCCTTGATGGCACTGGCAATGCAATAGTTCAGCATAGTACTTGCCATCAACAGTGTGCTCCTTTCTTTGAAATCTTATCATCAGAATTCTTCTGCAGTCCCAAAAAATTGTCGGCATGATCTTAGTGAATATGTGACCTTTACCTTTTTAGGGGCTTACTTTTTTGCTTCTACATTAATTATCTTTTTAAAGAAGATAATATTAATTGAGGACTGCAGTTTTGTTCCCTATGACAATGGGTTCCCATATAGCCCTCTTGTTATCAGGACAAAAGTTTTAAAAACTTCTGACAATGTGTCATGCATTGTTCATTTGAACTGCTAAAACAATCTGGGCACACATCTTGTAATTGACCTATGCATATGCAAATGTTGATTAAAGTATATGAAGCACAGTTGTTTTAAAAATCACCAATTTTGCAGCTATTTATTTTGTCTTCAGCACCTGTCGCTGAAAATTTCCTCTTCAGATGTTTTCTTGCGTCAGCACATCCATTGGCCTACTCAAAAAGCTTATCTTCAAAGCTCTCTCTGCTCAGAAAAAAATAATTTTGGCTATTCCTTCACAGTGGAATATGAAGGGGACACTTCTTCATACTCACCATCGGTGTTGTTTAATATCACAGGTGAAAGACCTTTTTTAATTACAATTTTTATCACTTTGTGTGTTCAATTCTGAACATTATGCAGTATTATGCATGTTTGACTTCAAGTAAATGAATATTTGACTGGAAAAGGAAATACAATGTTTATACTGAATCATATGAGTATCAGATAGCATGAATATGGCCCACAGTGTCAGGCTGGAAACTAATGAATTGCACCTCATACGTTGCATTAGCTTATAATGTGAAATGCATCATTGTTATGTTGTCACTTCTTTAAGCAAATATTTGGGTATTATATGGTAATGCCTGTTGTGTTATTGACAACAATGCAGATATGTAGGGCACAGTCAGCAGTTGTTTACATGTTGCTTTGCATTATCATATAACATACCTGAACTGTTGAACAAGAGTCTGGGACATGATCAAAACTTACATCTTTGTTCCATAATAGTGTAAAGATTAGGTCAGAATTTATTTTGAACTGCTAATAGGTCTCCTATTGCAAGTTTTATTATTATAATTCATTTTAAATAATTGTAAAACAATTTGTACATTAAATGATATAGAAATGTTTACTCCTCTGTGATGGCATTCAACTTGGCTAAAAAATAAAAATTTAAGGAAATGCTGTGAGCTTAGAAGATTATGACAAATGTTTTCTGGACCAAAAGGATGGCCTTGTGAATTTCAGTAGATTTCATGGAACTAGGGGCAATATCAGTGCAGATATATTGTGAAGTGCTTTTGAAATGGAAGCATGCCATTCAGAACCTGTGGCCTGAGATATTGTTTTCAGGATTTTATTTTCTTAATGAAAGTGCACATTTATTATATTATGCTGTCAAAACTGATGGCAAGATTGAAATATTCCAATAGGAACTGCTTTCAGGCATCCACCATTTAGCCCAGACATTGCAATGGCTTCCATATCTTCCTTCATCTCTAAAAGTGGCCTCATCCTTAAAAATTTGCTTACAATGAAGAGAAAGCAGTAGTACTGAAAGAATCCCAAGCATATTTAAAGCTTGTTCTTTGACAAAAAAAATTGTTTGGAAAGGAATGATGACTATGTAGAAAAATAAAGAAGGAATGTACAAAGGATGTTTGGAAATGATTTACAGTATTCCTGGTAACTTCAGTATGACATTGTAAAACCATTGTTTTGAAGTACTATGCCACCACTCGTGAACAGCAGCCTGAATTTCCTTATTGTGGCTGAATTTTTTATCTCACAGCAAGTATCTTTTGTTGTTAAATAAGGCATAATCAGATGGAACACAAGATTTGGGGAATGTGGTGGGTGCAGCTTTACAATGAACCCCAGCGATGCCAACTTTGCAGTTATAATGTTGCTGGTGTGAGGTCATTCAATGTCATGTTAGGGGAACATTCCAGTTGACCACTTCCTCTGTTGCTGTTGCTGAATCCTGCATCTAAGCCATGTAAAAGTCTTGCTGTTGACGGTGGTTTCTTGAGGAAGGCAGTTCATTAGCGGCATGCCTGAAGTGTCTGAACATGCCCACAGAGGAAGCAGCACAAATTGTTGTGGTTCAGGACTCCCATATGTTTCCATTACATGCATTGGACTTTCTTCTCTGGTGTGTGGTAGTTACATCATGACTCATCACCAGCTTCTGTAAAAAATTTGCATCTTCATTATGCATTTCCAGTAGTTAATGACAAACTTTCAACCCTTTTGTCCATCTATGCCTCCCAATGTGCGCACATCTTTTTCATATTCAAGTCTTCATGAATAATGGTGTACTGAGTTGCACAGCCTAGGCCTGTCTGACATTCCAGTTCATCAAAGGTTAAGTGCCTATCAGCCATAATCAATTCAGATACAATTTCAATGTTCCAGGGAGATTGCAATTTTGGTTCACATTCTTATGTGCAGATACTATGCTGCTGGTAAACACATTGATCTCTTTAAACAGTATTTTGTGTAGGAGCTTCTTGACCACATACTGCAGTTAAACCTTTATGAATTTCTGCAGTTTTAATGCCTTTCTTCCATAGAAGCTATGTATCCATCTTGTCCATTATAGCCACCTTCTATCTTGTCCAACTCTTTCTGTACTCTTCAACAAATGAACACTGTCCTTTCGCCCTGTTCACAACTGCTATGTACCATTTGCATGGCATCGCCCTACAAATGGACTGATAATAGTATACCATAGATTGCGAGATATCCATAAAATACCACTATTATTTTTTTTAAAAATTTTGCTTTTATGTTGTGCTTTGAGTGATAGTCCATATTTAAGAAATGTGTCTCTCACTAACAATGAAATTAAATATATTCAGTACCATCACACTGTTCTGCTTTTGTTTTATGGCTTTTTCTGTTATTGAATACATACTAGTTTTAAATTTTACTTTTGTTTTATTACATAGGTTCTGTTTATTAATGCTCAAATATCAACAAAAATAATTGTAGAGTAATGCTAAGTCAGTTACAGTAAAAAGCTAACAATTGTTTTAAATATTCTCATTTATTATAAATACAGGAATTTGCAAACGTATGTAGTAGTACATTTGTCAGTGTGTTCATTGGTAGACTTTAAAACAACCATGAGATGAGATGGCTCATATTGAAGACTGGCAGAGATAGCACTGTTAAGTACCTGGTACAGGTTAGTTCCAGCTTATGTCATACTCAGTTATTGATCCAAGGTGTAGAGTGTGCCAGGTGAATACCCTCTGATTTTGTTCTCAAGATTGAGTTCATTAAACCTCTCCATCTAAAGCACTGGGAAATAAATAACAAGCCCATTTTCAGTTTGTCCTTAAAAATACCATCTTCCTGGGCATAACAGCAATGAATGAATAAAGAAATAAAAAATATAAAATAAATATTTTTCATATTAATTATTAAATATGTGTAGGACGTTCCAAATTGAATGTTTTGCACATTGACACGAACTTCAATTACAGGGTTTTTAATTAGCACATGTTTCAGGGACCTTTGTTTCCATCTTCAGTTATTGACTGACTGCTTGGAAAATTTTGGGCTGTTTGGTGTAATTGTTTACATCTGTTGACTGGAATAGGAATTTACTAAATTCATCCAGAGTTTATTGTTAATTTAGATTGTTTGTGGATTTTCTTTAACATCTCAGATCACAAGTATCCCATTCAATTGAGGGCATGAAGCAGCCAACAAACTTTGCTCAGAGACCTCTTCTTTCAGGCTTAAGGTTCTTTTTTGTGCCGTAAATCTGACATGGGACACACAGTTTACTTCCTTTCCGAAGGAAGCCATACTTAGGATTTTTGCACCTGAAAAAATTAATCACTCTTGACAAGGATTAAACCCAATCATCCAAAGGTGGAATGTCAAAACTCATTAATTTATATCAATTTTTAGAATGAACGTTTTTTTCTCATGTGAGTATATATTAGAATATTGCTTCTTTTTCTTTCTTTTAACAAAATGGCTTCTTGCCTAATTTCATGGTAGTGTTCCTAACAATGAGTCACTACAGCCAATTTGTTTTAGCCAGATATTTTTAAAAGTTTATTTCTTCCTGATTTCCAAATTTTTCTTGATTTTTTCCTATGTATTTTGAATTGTAATCAAAGTATTCTATTGCATATATGCCTGATTTTTTTTTTTTTTTTCTGTGGTAGCATGCTGTCTTTTAGCAAAGAAGCTAATAAGTCTTTTGTATAATTTATTTTATGGTGCTAATTTTATGTGATGTTTTTTTAAGATATTCCCAAACTTGTGATGTATGAATCTGCTATATTTGTAGTTCTCTTTGATATTTTTAAGTATAGAAATATCTTTAATTTCAATTTGTTAATCTTTTTTAACTACTGTAGTATTGTATCCATTGATTAGTGCTGTATTGAATATATATATTGTAATTATTTTTTGTATTGTCTTTTTGAGTAGGAGGTTAACTATGCGTAAAAATGGCATATGTGTGTGGAATTGGATTGTATCTGTTCTTTTTTTATTTAGTTATCTGAATGTGTGCCTTTTCTATAAATACCAAACATGAGTTTTTCTGCATTTCTAATGATTTTTAAAGTCTAAAAATGGCAGTTCTCCATTTACTTCAGTTTCTATGGTGATTTTATGTTTTTCTCTTGTAGTTGAGCACTTTTAGACCATCTGATTAATATTTAGTATTTTGCAAATGCATCACCACTACATATCTGTACCACACTTAAATTAATGGATAAACATTTATGATGTGTGTTTAAAATATTTATGAATAAGTATGCCAGAAATGAAGAAAGTGGGTTTTCTATAGTCAGTCCTGATACTAGTTGATAGATTTTTTGGTTTAATGCAAAAAATGTTTGCTATAAGCATAGATTTGCGACTTTTATTAAATCTTCTATTTCTTCTGTTTGTAATGTATAGATTTTAGCCATTTTCTTAAGAGGTCTAAGCTTTTCTGTGGGAATGCTGGGGAATATGACTTTAACATCAAAGGGTACCATTTACTTCTATGAGTTTTTAATACTTTGACTTTGAAACTTTTGAAAGGAGTGGAATTTACTATTAAGCCATTTTACTAATTGGTGTGTAGGGGATTTAATGTTGTTTGCTATGGTTTTGTTTATGAATTTTTGGAAGCACATAAAGTCTTGGTGAAGTGGGTTACTATAGCAAAATACAAAACAGTAAAAAACAAAATATGAATATCTTACAGAAGGAGATATCAAGTAGAAACCAAGTCTAAGTCCCAGAAAGGAAACTCACAGGGTCTGTTTACGTAAGCTCCCGATTCTTAATTCTTTCAAGACTCTGAACACCAGCAACGCTAACACACAATCCACCTTTGATGTTCCTATTTAAGAATAATTATAGTCAAAACTGTTGATGTCACATATATTCCTAAAATGCATATTGATTTAATGATTTAAACCTTTAAAATTTGTTTTTGTATAGGCAGAGGTTTTCCCAGAAGTGAACATTTTCCTGGAGACTGCACCTAATTAGAAATGACCATTTCATAATGCATCCCATCATACTTAAACAACAAATAGGATGTGGCTGATGGGTATTTTTACCTGCTAAGTTCTCCTCATGTTGTCCTATGGTGATGCATACTTCCGAAGTAATTTCCATTGATGTAGTCCATATTGAGCAATGTTAAATATTTAATTCTTAATATAAAATTTGCAAACTTTTCCTAAAATAACAATAACCTTGGTTTCTATACATTACACCAATTTGCCTCCAGTCAGCTGTTACAAGACCGACTCCACTATCCAGACCCCAATGCAGAAAAAAAAAAGGTGGCAGTCATTACCTTATCACTGCAAACCAAAAAAAAATTTTATGTACTTTGCAAAAAGATATTATTTCTCATTAAAAATATTTTGATGGTTTTTAAGAATCTAAAATTGTTAACAAACACTTTCTCATATGTAAGTGAAACATAAAATAATACGAATTTGGCTTACATAAAATCATTTATGTACAAAAAAATTGTTAATCAACTACTGCTCATTACAATTTACGAGGGTAGGTCCATAAGTTTGTGGCCTAACCATTTCCTAGATATGATAAAGGCAAAAACTATATTTCACTTTTCAATACAGTTACCCTTTATTGCAATACATTTCTCACATCTTTGAATTAACATTTCAATCCCCCCCCCCCCAAAATAGTCAGAAGTCTTGTCTGCAAAATGGGCATAAACAGCATCCATCACTTCTTTGTCACACCTAAATTTCCTTCCTAGAAGGTCCTTCTTTGGTTTTGAGAAGAGGAAATAGTTGCTGAGAGCTAGATCTGGGCTGTAGTGTGGATGGTTGATCTCCTTGAAGCCACTCTTCACAACTTCCTTTCCAACAAGAGCTGTGTGCACAGGCGCATTGTGAAGAAGGCACACACCATCACTCAGTTTTCCTTGCCTTTTCTTTTTGATAGAAGCACGTAGTCTATGCAGTAGGCCAGCATAGTACTCCTCATTTACTGTGGTGTTCCTCTCCTTGAAGTCAATGAAGAGTATTCCTTCACAGTCCCAAAAGATTGTGGCCATGATCTTAGTTGACTGAGTAACCTTGGCCTTTAAAGGCGGTGCTTCGCCAAGTTTACGCCACTCCATTGATCCTCTTTTGGGCAAGGGATCATAGCATAGGACCATAGTTTCAATGGTTTGCAGAACTTCTCTCTCATTGCCATGGTAGAGCTCCAAAAATGCCTGACAACAGATGACTTATTGCTGCTTTTGTACTGAGGAAAGAAGTCTAGGCCCCCATCTTGCACTAACCTTATTCATGTTTAAATGTTGATGAATAATTCGAAGGACTGTTGTTTTAGAAAGGCCCAACCTTGTCCTTTCTATAACTTTGAGCTGCTGGTTTTCAATAATTTCACCTTCCATAAGAGCGATGTTTTCAGGAGTGAGCATTTCCAAGGGCCAACCTGCATGCTCTTCATCTTAAATGCTTTCTCGAACAATCAAAAAAATTTGGCCCATTCTTTTACAGTAGTATATGAGGGGGATGCTTCCCCATGCACACCATTCAATCGCTATTTAATTTTATTTGGAGTAAGTCCTTCTTTTGTGAAGAACTTAATAACAACTGGTTACTGCATTTTGAACATGTCACAATCTTGTAAACATTGCCTTCTTTATGCAACTATATCTGAACAACTGAAAACAGCAGAGCAGAAGTTACAGCTGCAATTATTTAATTAACAGATAAGGTATGATACCAGGTAAGGTTTTTGTAAAGGTGATAATCCTTATTGGCAAGGCCAGAAACTCGTAGACCAACCCTCATACTACGTGCATTAAGTAATGAAATAATAATGAGAATAATTATAACACCAAGAACATGTATAAATAAGAATAATTTAGATTAAGTATTTTCATTGGTGTAACATGTATACAAATTATTTTAAGCCACTTTGTAGCAGTGCAAATTTAACGGATCATTTAATCAATATACACATTTTACTTTTGACATTTGTAAAACCATACAAATATAACATGGTTAGCTGTTTGTATCTATCTAACTTCAATGCTCACTACAACTAGAACAAACAATGTTAACCATATTACTAGATATGAAAATGTAATGCAAATACAATTTATCTTATATATATGTAAGAATAGTTGCAGCCCATATCAAGAGCTTTGCTGAATAAGATAACTTCCAATTATTCTGATGCAAAGTTTATTATAACTACTTTATCTTTGTCCAACTCATGATCTAGGGGTAACTTTCTTTGATCATGTTTATTAATGAAGTCACTCTGTTCATTATTAATATTATTAGCAGTGCAGCTCAGCAAATTATCCAATTTGCTCCATCTGTTAAACTCCTTACTTCCTCTGCACCCCAAGATCAAACTGAATTTCTCTAAAAGGCAAGCACAGATCGTAATAAAATACACTAACTTCCAAATTACTGGACAACTTAAACCTAATCGACATAGATGGGACATACCTGTCATCATCTATTTTAATGAAAGAGATACAGTCTTCCTGCAATAGTTATAAATGAATGTACTTGTCTTTTATTAAACTTGCTTGCAAAGGAGTCGAAACATGTTATGACATCTTGCTACCAGAACTTTCCTTTCTTAGCTAAGCTTCATTATCACATATGATGGTAAATAAGGAAAAATTGTATGATAAACATCATTAGTTAATTTTGAAATTTTCTAGGAACACGAATTGGATCACCATTTTGCACAAGGAAAATGTCCTCCATAACCGCAAATTTTGCTTCAAAATGTTTAATACATACTACAATTTTATCATTAACTTCAAAATTTGCATTTTAACCATTTCTTCTTTAATGACAGCTCTTTAGGAATTTAAATATGGTAGTGTGTGGTGCACAGTCATAATTAGAGAGGTACATAAAGAGTAATACATGTTGTACAAAACACTTTCTATTACACAAGTCCCTGTTGTAATTTCAATAAATCAGCATTAATATAAAACAAAATAACTAACACACTCCTGTTGATTTACTCCAATTATAAACCACTTAACTGCAACGAACCAAATAAATAAACAAACCCATGTGCATAATAGTAGCAACATGCATGAACCTTGATTACTGCCATTTTGTGTATTATTGACATTGGCATCATGGCCTGAGGATTGGAGTTGGTCTCGGCTGTTATAAAGCAGTGCACACTAGGATGCACATAGACTTTTCTTGCTTTCTGTTAGTGAAGTTTTTTCTTCCTTTTTTCTTTTTTTTCCCCCCTTTTTTTTCCCCTCTTTCCCCCCTCTCTTTTTTTTTTGTTTTTTTGTTATTTTTGTTTTTTTTAATGTAACTATTTTCCCCTGTAGCCCATAATTTAAGAGAATATAAGATCCATTTAAAAGAATTGAAAATTTTAGTAGAATATAAAAAATTAAAACAGTAAAATGTTTATATAAGGAAAGAAAAGTAAAATAAGTTATTAGATATGGCATGAAGATTTTTTCCTAACAATTGTTGATTAATTTACAGATGTTCAAAGGAAATGTGAATGGAGATGGAATCAGAAGAAACACATTTGAAGTGCCTATTATAGCTCAGTGGATCAGAATCAACCCCACTCGTTGGAGAGATAGGATAGCTCTTCGAGTTGAACTCTATGGCTGTGATTATGGTAAGTCTGTAATAAACACCTGATTCGTACATATATTTAGTGATACACTGCTCTTATTTGAGTGACACTCTTCAGATATAGATTTTTATTCTAATGTCAACCCTAAATATATCATTATTATTAATTAGTATAGCTAACAAAATATTAAAGTGAATAAGTAAATCAGTAAGGAAGTTGTTACTTATTTGAACAGGGGAATTAAAAATAATGAAAGTTAGCTGGAACAGTATGTTTACAGTGAGGAGTAATATAAACAGGGTTAGTCCAACACACCCAAATAACTTTTGAAGCTTGTGGTCCATTGAAATGAAACTCTGTGTGTGGAAATCGTTGTATATTCAGAACAGGGGGGGGGGGGGGGGAATCAATGTTTTTCTACTTCTGGCTTAACTGGAAGTACCTCCAACTCTGTTATTTTAAATGAAATCCCAATATATTTTTACATTTTCATTAATGTTCTTAAGATCTTTTCAAAAAGTACCCATACTAGATACTTCTGTATATAATAAATAAATGCTCCGTGCTTAACAAGAATTAAACAAAGTTAGCTCAATGTCTAAATTATGTTTTCAAATGGATAACTTTTAGCTGCTGGACAATGTGCCAGTTGATCATAGAAACCATTTAAAAAATGACATAATCAGGCTTTAAGAATGTCTTGCACCATTTCCATTATTTGATACTCCAAAACTTTAAGTTGTTGGGGTCTTTCTAAATATACTATAGACTTCAAATGGCCCAAGAAAAACAAGTACAAAAGTAACAAATCTGAGGATTTTGCTGGCCACTGTACATGACCTCCCCTACCAATTCATCATTGTGGAAAACCTGGTGTAAATACTGATGAATGCTCTGTCTGTAGTGGGTTGGAACTCTAACTTATTGGAAATAGATGTCATCTCTGGGTAGCCTATGGTCAACTGGATGTGAAACAAATTAGTAATAACTTCGAACCATAATTAAAATTAGAATTATTTTCATTTCACTCAACATCAGTTAGAATTATTTAGCATACTAGATAACACATTTAATCCCTTAAATAAAATCTTTACCATTAAACATGATTCCATGGTTATAATCAAAGCACAGTATTTATGTTAATACTGACAAAACACAGTAAATTAAAAAAGTGTTTTATTAATCATTACACTGTTTTGTTTTCTTGATTCAGAAGCACTAAATGTGTACATAAGTATCTGGTGTAGGTGCTTTTTGAAAAGCTCTTTTTGAGCATTATTCAAAGGTGTAAAAATATATTTGGTATTCTGTTTTAAATAATAGAATTGAGTTACTTTCAGTTAAACTGGAAGGAGAAAAAGGTTGGTACTATTATTTTGGAGTTTTTAGTATATAGCTATCCCCACATACAGAATTTCACATCACTGAACCACATGCTTCAAGTTATTTAGGTATGTATAACTGAATATTGGTTCATTTGCCATAGTCCACTACAGCTCCTAGCACTCATTAACATGTTTTATATATTTAGGTATCACATCTCCCAGCAATTTCTTCATATGATCCTCAATAATTGTCAGTATTAACAACAATTTCATTGTAAATTACTTAATGTTATTAAAATTATTTTAGCATGTTCTCCTAAATATATTACGAGTAACTTGATGCACTTGAATAATTTGTTAGACTCTTTCAACCAATCATGTTTGCAAATTCTCACAGTTATAGAGCCGGTATCCCTACTCAGTTTGCTACATCTTTCTGTCAAAATTTGTCACTGCTGATTGTAGCATCGGCCTTTGACCTTTAATTAACCTCATCCACCTAATTTCTACTCTGTTAATGCATTTCAAAAGCCCAACAGCAAATGTATCCCTTGTACTTCTCGTGCTTGTAAAAGTGTGATTGTTAATTTATCTTCTGCTTCTTTATGATTCCAATACATTACTTGGACTTATATTGCGGCATTATTATAGCAGAATCCAAAACACCTGTAACCTGTAGGCACACAAATCACTTCAGAACTTGTTGCAAGCTTCGGTAAGACTGAGGAATGAACAAAAGTAAGTCAAGGTTATAAGATGCTTGGAGTTGCAAGTTGGATCACTATTTTGCTGTTGCATGTTGACATATGTGAAAGACACTGTAGTTAATTTATGGTGTTTTTGTTGTTACAGTTGCAGAAAACTTATACTTTAATGGAACAGCGCTGGTGCGGTGGGATCTGATGAGAGATCCTATAGCAGCAACTCGAGAGTCCATCAAGTTTAGGCTCAAGACTAATGTTGCAAATGGTGTACTTATGTACAGTCGCGGCACTCAGGGAGACTACTTCGCACTTCAGTTGAGAGACAATCGCATGCTGCTTAACATAGATTTAGGTAAGTAAGAAAGTATTAAATATTATTTTAAATTTCATTATTGATAATTTGAATATTATATTCTTCACTCCCTTTTTTGCTTTTGTTCTAATGTATTATTTTCCTTCCATCATTCTGATATTTGGGTTTAATTAAGTGCTTTGTTTAGGCTCATTTTCAATCATTCATATAATTGTTTCTTGACTGGACAGAGGTAAATGTATGTCATATCATGAAAATAGATTTACATCTAAGGAAATGTCTGTCGATCCTGGCAGTCTAATGGTAATCATGCTTGGCTCATAGGCCCATGGTTGCAGTTTTAAACTTGGCCAGGAATGATGGATTTTTATTGAGGTTCTTTATCGTGCCATAAATGTACAACACAGGACCCACGGCTTTACTTCCCTTCGGAAGCCATACTTAGGATTTTTATGCCCGAAAAAATCCATCGATCCTGGCCGGGTTCGAACCCACAATCTTGGGAAGGCAAGTATGGTTACCACTACACCATCAGAACCGACAACTTTCGAAGGGAAGAAAAGCTGTTAGTCCCATGTAGATTTACAGCATGTAAAAGGCCAGAAGGAATTTATAAGCAAAATTTGCTGTCACTTTCATACTCTGAATTGAATAAGATAACTAATGACCAAAGCTGTTCAAAGCTTCCTGAAGTAAAACAAACCTAATCTAACATAATCTAAGGAAATGCTTGTAAAATATATTTACATATCAATTTGTAGAATATCATGTGCAATCAGCAAATGTTGTTTCCTTGAAGTTTCATGTATAAAAATTTACATCATATAATAATGAAGCCATAAGTTAAATTTTTGTATTATAGTATGACATGACGCCCCATTATTAAAGTCTGAAATTCATCAGTGTGTTTTTCTTTTGGCATATCCTAGTTAATGGATTAAAATTTTGTTCTAGATTTAGCTATGCTTGTATATTTAAAATATTAGTTTGAATTTTTTAAACTTAAATGTAAATTGGAACTTGCACAGCGAAGCCAATCATATTAATTGATATCATTGTATGATTCAGTTGAACTACACACTCTTAAAGCTTCACTTACTTTTCATAAATGTATGGAACCGGTTTCGAGAACATTTTGTTCCCATCTTCAGCCAGGCTAAAGTTCAACTGTCAGATCATTCGTTGATCTGAACATTGAACTACACAGAGTGTGTAGTTCAACTGAATCATACAATGATATCAATTAAAATAATAATTAGTTTGAATGTTACCTATGATGGAAATATGCATACTTTTAACCATAAAATGCATGTATCTTTAGTAAAGCAATATAAAAGATGAAGATTTCTTTGTGTCTACATCCAAAATTCCAGAAAGTTTCATTGTCTAAATACTGAACAATTCTTTTCTAGGTGCTGGTATAATGACAAGTTTTTCTGTGGGGTCCTTACTGGATGATAACATTTGGCACGATGTGATTATATCCCGCAACAGAAAGGACATCATGTTCTCTGTAGACAGAGTACAGATTAAGGGCCGAATTAAAGGAGAGTTTTTCAGGCTAAATCTTAACAGAGGGGTACGTAGCCTTCTATTCATAAAGCTTATTTATTTGTCTATCCTGTTTCTCCCTGCCTTCATTTCGGATTCACTCAGTCAATCAATTAATCTTAATTTGTCATCAATAGACTCAAACAAAAACGAGTATACATAACTAAACATATGGGAAAAAATTTACATCCAAAAATATAAATATCAGTTAATGAAATTCAAGAAACCAGGAGAAGAAAATAACATTTTCTAGTTCTTAAGATGTCCATCAGAACATAATAGCACATCCTCAAATTACAGCAATCCTCCTGGCAGTTGACAAATAGCTGATGATGTGGGCAAGGGTCTGCAAAATATATTTGCATACAACCCATTTACTTGGAGTGATGATTCTCTGAAGGGACTCTTAGCTCCAGTGTCAAATAGGCATAGGCTGATTGTGCTACATCTAGGAAATGATGGTTTCAATGATAACTCATATACTGTGCATCAGGGCTCATCAGAAAAGTGGTGATTACCATGATGAATGAATTATGCAAATGAAAAGTGGATAAGAGAATGGCTTATTCCTAACCATTCTCCTTGTAATCATCAATGCACCATACTGTAATATAATGCTTAATCCTTCTCCAGATTCCAATACCTGTAAACCTGAAATAATATCCTGGCCTACTAACCATATGTCAGAACAATAGCTTCAAGGAAGCAAAAACTTAAATAGTTTAATAAAATCAAAGCTATACAAATTGATAAAAAAGGTTAAATCCAAAGGCATCACATGCAAAATCGATGCAGTTTTAGAAGAGAAAAATCATGCAATCATATGCCTTCCACCCTATCACCCATAGCTAAACTCCATTGAGCTAATAGCGCCATAGTGAAAAAACTAGATTGCAGAATGCAATATCATGTTTCACATAGAGGATGTTATAAAATTAATTCTTTCAATTATGAAAGAAGATTGGAAACATTGCTGTGAAAAGGTGAAGAGAACAGAAAAGGATTATTTTGAAAATGAAGGTATGGAATGAGTGATTCATTTACATGAAGACGGTGACTGTTGAAAACCGTGAAACAGGTGCATAAAGTGATAAAGGGGAACCATAGGTTAGCATAGTTTCTTTGCAAGTGTTTCATCATCACGGTAAATACACAGTTTATTGGACAGTTGTACTGCTCTCATCTTTCTCGCTTAACAGCAACTTATTTCCTAAACTTAAGTATTCATTTTTTTTACACTAAACTCCACTTACTTACATAAAAGTAAGTGGAGTTTAGTGTAAAAAAATGAATACCTAAGTTTAGGATATATTACCACTCCATTGTCAACAGCTTCGTAAGTACAATATTTAGCAACTTATTTGTTTTATTCATGAAGCTGAGATGTTACCCCACCACCAAGTTCATGCACTGATCGATACAAGTTCATTAGCCAGCAGTATTAAATACATCTGTAGATTAATAAAAAATGAGCACCAAAATATGAAACCTGTAAGTGCCATAAAAGTTAAATAACTTTTTAAAGAAACTTTATAAGAAAATAACTAGCTGTTTTAAGACCCTTTGTTGATTCCATCTCTTTCTCTCTTTACATATTTTTATTAATACCACTAGTCTATGGTGTGCCAAAAACATTGTACTGTAGGTATTAGAAAATAGCACTGGGAAAAAGATGTTAGTTCTAATTGAGAAATTGGTAACTACAGCATATTTGCAACCACTTTTCTTGACTAATAGTTTGCTTTTTCTTCTGAGTCGAGCTATTTAAGCACACTCTTTTTGACTTCCCTTACTGGAGAACATGTTTCATGGACTCTCGTCCACATCCTTGGGTGTTAAACTTACATGTTTTACTGTGTTAGATTCCAAATTGAATTAATATTGAGTATGCTATTTGTTTATTTTGCTCATGCAGTTCTACATTGGAGGAGTGCCAAACAAGCAAGAAGGACTAGTGGTTGTCCAGAACTTCACAGGCTGTCTAGAAAATCTGTTCCTTAACAATACCAATATCATCTCTAGTGTAAAGGAGGCAGATTACAATGGTGACGGCTACCTCTACCATAAAGTGAATACACGCTACAGTTGTCCAGTAAGTTATGGCATTAAGCCTTTGATAGTGAATGAAAACATTGAAAAAATTACAATTTCTTATATCAGGCATTCTTATAGCTTATTTTCAAGGACTAATACAATTTATTCTGATATAGGAACCTCCGATCATCCCAGTGACCTTCCTTACTCGTAATTCCTATGCCAGGCTGAAAGGTTATGAGGGTATCAGGTCCTTGAATGTCTCCTTTGCTTTCCGTACTTATGAGGGTGATGGAATTCTACTGTACCATCAGTTCCTCTCCAAAGGTCACATAAAGGTAAGCAAGTACATGAAACATATATAGGTTAGTATGTTCTGCAGAACTTTAACTGCAATATTTTTATTTAAATAATGATGAACTGTTTTTCTTAGAAATGCATGCCAGCTTCTATGAGCTTTTGTAATTCTCTAGCAAGAGCAGAATTCCAGTGGTAAAAATGTAGATACCTGAGGGGAAAATAGTTTTTCTTAATTTTTCATCTCATGCATTTTTGAAGCAGTATCCTTTCAAACTGGATTGCATTGAGCAAAGCAGCTGATAATACAAAGGTATGTTGTCTGGCAAATTTGCAAAATGAAAAACTTCCTATCCTAATTTTGATTGATTTTGGCTGTAGTTAAGATTAACCTTCTTTAAGATGATTTTCTGCTGTTTTTTATTGCTAATGACATTTTTTAATAAATTCTTAAATTGTTGACTATAGTGCTGAGTATGGACTATTTTGACACACATCAACAGTTCATAAATTAGTGGCACATTTCTTGTCCCATTGTATGTATAAGTGCTTTGTGACTGTGGTTGCAATTTGGAATATATAGAGAACGTTGATTTATATTTAAACTGCTTTTCTTATGGATAGCGTTATCAAAATATATCCACCTTTTAATCTGATAACTCAAAAGTCTTCTTCTCCTCCTCCTCCTCCTCCTCCTCCTCCTCCTCCTCCTCCTCCTCCTCCTCCTCCTCCTCCTTCTCCTCCTTCTCCTCCTCCTTCTCCTCCTCCTCCTTCTCCTCCTTCTTCTCCTTCTTCTCCTTCTTCTCCTTCTTCTCCTCCTCCTCCTCCTCCTCCTCCTCCTTCTTATTCTTCTTCTTCTTCTTCTTCTTCTTCTTCTTAAATTAACACAGTACAGAAATGTAGGTGTTCCACTTCAAGTTGTATCCTTAGATAAAAGATGCAAAACACTCCTTCCTTTTTTCTTTAGCTTTTCTCTTTCATATACTTCCAAAAAACAGTCTTACTTTATTCCAAATTGCTTGCCGCATATAGAAATATTTTTAGGAATCGAAAATATTAACTATAATCTCATTATAGCAGGCCTCAAGAATATGTCCTCACTGTTCACATGGTTTTGCATCTTGGCAAGGTCAGCTCCCCTGTCCACTCATAGCCGCCTGCCTGTCCTTAAACTTACAATCAGTTACCAATCTACATTCATTTGTGAAGACTTTAAAGCAATGTATTTTTGTGTATAAATTTATCATGAATTTGAATCACCTTATCATGTTTGTGAGGAATTTATTTGGAAGTGTTTTGGACAATTACCTCCTTCCATAACTGAAATTAACGATCTTGTGAATAAATATGATCGTAATGGCTCAGTGCAAAACAAGAAATACATGGAGTCATAAAAAAAAAAATAGATGAAATTGGCACACATCTTAAACGTTTGCCAACAAAAGCACTACCGAAATTAGCACTAGTTACGGTTTCAGTATCTTTTGCACATAAAACAAAAAATTGTTAAAACTCAAACCCTAAAAGTGTGCATTATTATGAGCAGTTTATTTCATCAGGGACTAAACACATAGTTTGTGTTCTTTTCAGATGAGGCTTTGTTCCACCAAAATAGTCATGTGAATACTCACGACATTTGCTATTGGTGTTCTGAAAATTCAAGGTGTGTACAAGAAACTCCTCTTTATCTTATGAAAAGAGGAGTTTGGTGTGTTATTAGCCAAAATGTATTAGACCTATCCAACTGTTGCATATCCAGACAAAAAAATTTGAAGTGCTCTTAGGGGGACATAAGTAACAACCTTAACTTGTCCTTGAAGTATCATTCTCAAGGTAAAATTTGTTTTTTCAAATGGAATGACATTTTTTTTCCCCTGGTAATGGAAAGAGTATTCAATTTTCAGTATAAAAGTTCTAGTACATCTATCAATTAGAGCTAATAAATGATGAGATATTGGACAATAAGACAAATATTTTTCGCTCACTTTCACTTTACTGGTATCAATTTAATTACAGTACAGTACAGTTATAACCATAATTGAAACAATGTTATGTTCACATTACAAACAATTTTAATTCAGTATATGCTTGAAAGTATGACCATTAACTTCAATGCATTTCGGAAAATGTGCTTCAAACGATTGATGAGCACATCTCAACATTTCTTTGCTGATTCTTGCACAGACATGCCTAATTTGTTGAAGCTGTTTACTAGGTATAGTTGATACTACTTCATAAACTTTATCTTTAATGTATTCCCATAAGAAAAGTCTGGAGAAGTGAAATTAGGGGAACAGGCAGGCCAATGAACAGATCCTCTGCATCCTATTCATCGACCAGGTTACTCTCTGTTAAATGTCTCTCGAGCTACAGCTGAGTAATGAGATGAACAACCATCATGTTGATACCATATTGCAGCCCAGTCCACAAGGGGCACGTCTTAAAGCAACACTGAAAGTTCTTGGTCCAAAAATTTCTGTATTTCTGCCCATTAAGTTTACCTTCAAAGAAGTATGGTTCAATTATACAGAATCCCAAAATACCAAACCAAACTTTCAGGCTCCATTGCCACTGATACTCCACTTCCTATAACCTTCTTGGATTTTCCACAACCCAACAATGCATGTTATGTCGGTTCATTTGAGCATGATCGGAGAATGTCGCCACATCAGAAAATAAAGTGTTGGAAAGTTACAGTTTTGAATTTGTAGATCCCATTGACAAAATTCAACACGCTTCTGAAAAGCATCCCCATGAAAGGCTTGGTGTAGGCTAATGTGATGCTGAAGTTTTCGAAGAACACTCCTTCCAGAGATTTCCGAATCATGTTCCAATATATGGGAACTTGCATGAGGATTAGCAGCAACTGCAGCTGATACAGCAACTTCTGAATTTTCCCTAGTAGCACTTCTCATTTGATGGTGTTTTCTTGATGCAACACCTCCCGTTTCCGAGAATAAGTTCGCAAGTTGTTGAAAATTTTTAACAAATGGCTGCTTCCTTTCAGGATATCCATTTCCATATAAGTTGCTAGCTAATCTAGCATTCCTAAGAACTTCACCATAATTGTAAAGCATATCAATCCTCTCATTGATCGTGTATCAAACATCCGTAATTGAAAACGAAGTGGAACTGATTGAGAATAATGTTCTTTTAGGTTTGAATTGGCAATGATGAGTACTCATTAGTGTACCAATGTCAACAAATGAGCATATCAAATGAGCTTACTTCATAGCAACAACAAAACAGAAGTGAAAGTAAATGACTAATATCCTAAACTTAGGTATTAATTTTTTTACACTAAACTCCATTTACTTAAATAAAAGTAAGGTGCACTTCGGGAGAATCTCTCCCATCTTCAATTGCTCACCGAACCACCGTCACTTGAAATGATGGCTGAACACCCGGATGTTTCTGTGGTGGCCTCTGTTGGTTGAAGTAGGAAATTACTGAGTTCATCCATAGGAGGAAACTGGAAATTCATTAGGTTTTCTCTATTTTTTAATGTAAATTTTTTTCCCCAAGTGAATAACTCTAATGGGTTGTGAAGATATTTCAGCAGTTTAATTTCCAGTTTTATTTCATGGTTTTTGGTCCAAAAGTGAGCTGCTACTGCTGATTTATCCATTTGCTTAAACCAAATATTCCTAAAATGTTCTTTCCTCCAAATTTCCAAACTTCTCTTTGTTTTGCCTATCTAGCTCTGCTCACACTCTGCACATTTTATTTCGTAAATTTACACAAATTATGGAAATTTGTCGGTCATTTCGAGTAATGGTGGTTCGGTGAGCAACTAAAGATGGGAGAGATTCTCCCGAAATGCATCTTACTTTTATGTAAGTAAATGCAGGTTAGTGTAAAAATAGAATACCTAAGTTTAGGAAATATTATTGCTCCATTGCCAACAGCTTCGTAAGTACAATATTAAAGTGACTAATATTTGCTGTCTTATTTGTTCATTATCTCATCTATCACATCTAGCTGATAAATGTACTAGAACTTTTATACTGAAAATTGAATGCTCTTTCCATTCCCGAGAGGGGGGGATTACACCATTACGTTTAAAAAAAAAAAAAATGACCTTGAAACGACCTGGAAAGTTATATTTTAAGAAGAGTTAAGGTCGCTATCTTATTTCCCTCTTAGAGCACTTCAAAAGCATTTTTTGATTTTCCCCTTTGTTTAGAAATTATTTGACTGCGACATTTTAATGCCTCACTTTGTGTATACAGAAGGTAATCCTATTTGTTGTAAATAATGATCATGACAAGCTCCTAAATAAGGATTGCCACAGTTATAGCACTTAGACTCAATTATTATCTAAACGTAAACAAAGAAGGTGCCAAAAGAGATCCAAGAGTTATTGATAAAATTTTGTATAATAAATTGCATCGGTCAAATAAAACTTAAAGGGAATGTGTTCCAAACTGACTGTGTGTGTAAGATAGATGAACTGCAAATGAGTCTAAATGGTATTAATTAGAAATAACTAATTATTATTATTATTATTATTATAATGAATTTTAGTGATCTATTTTCTTAATAATTTTAATTATTGATCACTCAAATTATACTCATTACATGTTTTGTTGATTTTAATTTGTACTATTCGACACTAATTAGTTTTTGACTGAAACTGTAATGTAGAGTCTGGTGTGATCTGCAACAAAATTATTATTATAATTATCATCATCTTTCAGAAACACTTCCAAAAGCTCAATTTCCATTCCTGTAGATAATCCGTATTTGTCCTTCAAATCAAAATTAACATTTTGAACCATTAAAAAATCACTTGCAAGTGTGTGTAGGTACAAAAGCATTACCAATAGGCTTTTTCAATTAATTATTTTTCTTAGGTTTTTCCCCCCTCAATTTCTTCTTTTCTTTTTCTTCTTCTCCACCTTATTCTTCTTTTAAGGCAGTTATACTGATGTATCACACTGCTGGGTACTCTCCTCCTTTTCCCCTTCTACTCTGTTTCGCTTAGTCAGGTGACTTTGTAGAGTGGAGATTAATGTCCTTGGCTACCACAGTATATTTGCAATACTTTCATTTTCAAAACAAAAGCCAGTCATTGTCAAGCAGTCAACATGTTACAAATTCCACCTGAAATGGGAAAATCAATATTTTGTTACCTATTATGAAGGCAAAACATGTTGTGTAATATATATTGTTATCCTGCAGTTATCCAATGAATCATGGATTTTGCTTTTATAACAAATCCAGTTATAACTAAGATTTGAAAGCTCACTTCCTGTTTTCTAAAGCACAAAATATTGAGTACTAAGCCAGTTCAACAATAAAAAAAATACAAAATATTACATTTCTGACTAGAATAATCCATACGGTTTGTGCAGTTGTATTCCCCAGCAGGTAAAAGAGAGAATGGCTCAAGAAGGAACAATCAGTATGAAAGTAATGTGGTGGAATTAGAAAATATGTTGAATAGTACTGCTATGAAGTGGTGAAAAGATTATAATATTGAATGTATTTAACAAGTTCTGTGAGAAGTATCCAGAACTTGTTATCAATGAAATGGTGAAATTAACCAAAATGTGCCAGGATGTCCATTACAACCATTTATAGTGCACATATGAAAAGTCACAGTTGGTGAAATTATGACACCAGCAAGAAGAGACTGCATTCCAGGCAAGTGCTGGATATTGTGTTTGATGATTTTGAGGTCAGCAATCCACCCTAAGTTACCATTTGTTCTAATAATGAACCCTACACTTTAAACAAAGTGTTGTTGGCAGTTAACTCCAACCCTGACCTTCCAGATTTAAAATTGTCTTCCCTCTACAAGCTACTGCTGGAAATTGATTTCAAGTTTGTGGACAGAGATGACAATTTAGGGCAGAGAGATTTTCTCTGTAAAGTAAAAGAACTATGTAAAACATGAAAGGTGCACTATTTAGATGAAACCTGAGATAATGAGGGGCAGACGACCCACCGTAAAATCAAAGAAGCAGGCAGTTCAATAGAGATTAAATGCAGGGCTTAAATATCCTATGATCCTTGAAAAGTTTCTCCCCACATTACACCCAAATGGCGTCCATGTGAAGAACAATGCCTCCTACCACTGTGTGAGATTAGAACATATACCAAACCAATCTTGGAGAAAAGGTGACAACACAGCATGGCTACAAAATAAAAATTTAGCTTTTGACAAGGGCCGGTTAAGGTGGAATTGCTAGCATTCGCCAAATCTCATGCTAAAGATTATGAAAAATACATAATTGAAGAAATGGCATAACTTGCAGGTCACCCTGTACTTCGACTACCATCTTATCACTGCTACTTAAAAAACTGATAGATATGGTGTGAAGGGTTACATTGCCAGAAATAACACAATGTTGAAACTCCAGGAAATACTGACATTGATTGATGCAGCATTCCAAGTTGTTATACCTAATAACTGGAGTGCTTGTGTCCAACATATGATTAGGAAAGAACAAAAAATTATAGAATTATAGATATTGCAGTAGAAAAATGTGTGATATATCTAGGGGATGATGAATCCAGCTCGACACGGGCATCCAACCTGGAGGTTATACAACCAATGTCAGCTCAGATTAATGGAATGCTGGTCACGTAAGTAGCAGTTAATTTCCTTGTCTTGTGGGCTGCATGTTATTTAGAGATAAAATAAAAAAATATGACTCTATTAAGTGGTGAAAAACTCTTATTATACTTAACGTAATGAGTCTTGTGTTCTGTCCATGCCACATTCTGTCATTACAAATGCATGTGGCTGGGAAATGATGCAAAGAGGGGGTTTGTTTACATCTACTTCATTCTCCTAATGTCCATTATAGAAATAATGACAGTAGATCATTATTTTCATAGTGCAATTTTAGAGTGCTAGGAATGCAAACAGCTTACTCTCCTTTCTGTTGGGTTTCTGCAGTGTTCCGTTCAGTAGTAGTTAGTTTCTACTCTTATTATCTTATCTGGAGGGATTAATAGGTTAATTATATCATTAAAAAAGATTATGAAAATAAAATAGAGTAAGTAGTAATGTGATCACTCGTGTTTAAAACATTTATCATGTTAATTTTAATTTTTAAATTATCTTTAAATTTTTTATGATATAGTGGCATGGTCAAGTGACTACTTACCTCTCATCAAGGCTATTTAGTTTGATGCACAGTTGTTGCAAGTGGGATTTGTAGCAAATAAGGTAGCATCTGGACACTGTTTCTTCGAAACCTTGGACTTCCTCTTACATTTATTCCATCCCCATCTCCACTGTCATTCAGAATAATGTGGTGCACTTTTCAAATGAACTGCACTGAAACTCTCTGTTACCCATGTGTCAAACTCCATTTTTTTTATTTCTTTTCCTTTTTCTTTGTTTTCTTTTATCCTCCTCCTTCTTCTCCCCCTCCTCTCCCCCCTCTCTTTCGTAGTTTTTAACGCTCATTTTTACTACTGAGACATCACAGGCAGCCAAACTCCATGCCTGCCATTGATTTGGCATTGGAACTCATTCATTTATTATGACTTACTACATCATGTGTGAGTGATCTAACCAGCAAAGGTATAAAATATCCACTGAGAGGATCGGTGAAAAAGTTAATGATTCTCCTTTGTCGGATGTTTAGTTGGATGGAAACTTTATTCTGTTGCTCTAACATCTTTATTTTCAGATTAGAACTAAGTTTGGTCATTCATTCATTTTAAACATTTACTCATGTACCTATGCTTCCAAGTTGTTAAACATGATACAGTCAAACCTTAATCCATCATTCCAGGAAGCATTATTTTTCTGGATCCATCATTTGATGAATGTAGTCCCAGACATAATTTCATTATAAAAATAGTTGAAATAAAATCAACATTGATCGTTCCTTGAAGTATCATTTCCCATATTGATCAAACATATTTTTTGATGTATATAACTTGCATCCTCAATGTTTTTTTTAACATAAATCATTAATAAATTGCAGCAAATACAGTACATTATTTTTGAAATGTACTACTGAAACAGGGGTGCACATTCTCTTCTCTTTGTGATGTGGCAAGATATTGCTGAATGGAGTGGGTGAGACAAAAAATATATTGTAGTGGCATATGTTTGCAGTGGAATGGGATAGAGTTTTGATATAGTTCAGTAGAATCTGCTAATGTAAAAGAATGCTCATTTATTTTTTGGCACAATCCTTTATATAAATGGTTTTCTCTACAGTTGTTCTTGGATGATGGTAAAATAAAAATAGAGCTGGAGACAGCAGGAAATCCAAAGGCAGTGTTGGATAACTATGAGGAGACATTTAATGATGGTAAATGGCATCAAGTGGTGTTGACAGTAGGCACAAATAATTTGGTGCTGAACATTGATGGACGTCCAATGAAGACAGTCCGTGTTTTGTCCATTACAACCAGTAATGAATACTACATAGCAGGTAAATATGACTAACTTAAAATTAAATGTATGCAGTAAAGTACAGATCTATATGTAGTATGTACATAATTTATGAAAAAACGAAACTTGATATTTACTGCAATGGCTTAAGCACTAGGTGTCTGCTTTGCAGATGTCTGTTTAGGTTAGATTATTAGGATCAGATAATTTTTACAGAGGGTTTTCCTGCCATGCTAACTTTGAGTGCTAATCGTAAGCACTCCATAATTTTTGCAGAGAGTATTGAGGGCCCCCCGTAATATTTCCAGGAATAATGATGTCAGTATATATTTCATTTTTAATGTTAATATTAAAAGATTAAAGGAAAAAAGACAGTGACATGGAATAATTCTGGTAATTCCATTAATCTCAGTTTTCCATTTTCATGCTGGTATACCAAGCCAAACAGTCCTGAAAGGAAGGCATAAACTTGCCATTTTAAACTGCTACCAAAACATAATAGCTCTTTAGATCTAAATGGTATAACCAATCAGTCATGGAAGAAATGAATTGCAGCCTCAGATGCTTGCCTGTGTTTCTTTTAAATAGGTAGTTCATAAATTTTCTATTTCCTAAAATGTTTTTATTGATTCGTATTTTTATTTTTTTTTAAATATCTTAAACTAAAGTGTGTTGCAAAATGATACGATCAACTGATGAAACTCAGCATGTAAAGAAAAAAAAAAAAATTAAATATACTTTAACCAAAGCATATCAAATTATATGATCTTTATTGTATGATTAGTTACAAGCAGATGCATTGCTTTCAGAGACTACCAAATATAAAAAACAGTCCATTGCAAAATGCTAAGACCACTTGTCATTAATATCCTATAAATGAACCCTTTTTCTGAACACATAAATCACACTATATCATACCCTCTCCAAGTTTCTGTAACACAGACAGTTCAAGTTCATTCCATGCAGGAATAATAGAGGTCTGAAATTCCTGCACAATAGCATATTGCTTTCCATCGCAATAAACTGACTTGCATAAGATTCCTCATACATTGTCTATAGGGTTTAGGTTCAGGGATTTGGCAGGTCATTCCATGACACTAACATTTTTGCACACAAGTACTCCATTATGGATCTGGCAGTGTTGATGATTGCATTCACTTCTGAAATATCAAACTTTATGTTCCAGTCTTCTCTGCAACAGGTAAAAGGTGCTCAGGCAGTATCTGATAGTGTATGTTTTTCATATATGCTTTCCTTCCATACCAGAACCTACCCCAGGTCATCGGAGACTTTCCTTCTTGCTGCCTCTTAGCGCACACTTCCTCTTGTTTTCTGAGATTATGCCAGTCGTATGCCCAACCATCAATACTGTCCAAATTAAATTTATTTTTATTGCCAAATATTATATGCTTCTATTCTTCCTTTCAGGTGATGTGTTCCTTAGCCAAGTCAACCTGTCTCTATAGTGAACATATAGGCTGGGTTGCTTCTTCTTTTTTTTGTATTTCAATGTTTGTTTGTCTTTAACAGCCTAGCCTGGACACCATTGATTTGTGAACATTTACAGTGAAATCACGAACAATGATCCACCAGCATTGAGTTTTCTGATCACTGACATCTTTTGACATGGCATGAGTTTTTGAGGTCTTCCAGATGACTTTTTCATTCCATAATTATTTCCTAGCTTCTGGAAGCTATTTATCTTCTCTCTCTCCATTCTTTCTTTTGGGGGGGGAATAGTGCTTAAACTCCACAGCTGCAGAAAAACATTTACATTTGAAAATCATGAAATATTCAGTCTGGTTTTATCATTTAGCAACAGGATTACTTTCTGTCTTTTGACCTGTGTGAAATGAATGCATACATTTGTAATTAGCCCAATAATTAAGAACATAGTTTGTTGTCCTTAGGTTCACATATATTTGATTTAATTTTTTCCCTATGCATGACAAATTTCATCAGTGGTCTTATGATTTTGCAATGCACCGTATTTGTATTGATGTGCATGGTTTTAGCTTATAGATTTTTAAACAAAAACCAATAAAAGCATTACTAAACAAATATATCAATTTTATTTTACAATATAGGTACTATATATCATAACTTGTTACTTTATGATGAAGAATTATATAAAAGTTGTTAACAATAAAGCAATATATCATTTGAACATAGAAATCATCATAGTAACACTATTATACCTAATTTGCTTGTTTAAAATCCAGAACATATTTCAAGGGCATTTATATCATCAGCTGAAGACAAACTGTTGTCCTCTGGCAACAGTAGTATGAATTTCCTTAAGACAATCCAATGGTTGAATCTCTAAGTTCATGATGGAACTTTTGTCTTTATAATAAAAATCTTGAACTTTGAGGTTCAGCACATATTTTTTGTTTTTTATAATAAAAGTTTTGAACTTCGAGATTTCACCATTGGATTATTTAAGCAAATTCATCCTACCATTGTCAGAGAACAGCAGTTGCTCTCCAGGTAATGATGAGAGTGAATGGTTTTGAAAATGTTTTGGATTTTATATGTTGTGCAGTAGAAAAGTACACTGAGCCATAATACACTTCACAATTAAATACAAATCAAAATATCGCACTCTTAGTAACTGAACTTAACATTTGACAGCAACGCTAGTGTGATTTTGTTTCAGGCATAGGTGAAAATCCCTGCAAATTGGTTCCTAGTTCATTACATGCATTTGGAGCAAATGAAGTAGTGACATAATTGTCTTTTCTCTGTACCAGTTCTTATACTTTTGAGTTTCTTTTTACAGGTACACCAGCAGGTATGATAAGCAATAGGGGATTTGTGGGCTGCATGAGAGTGATCAGTATTGATGGCAACTATAAACTACCCACAGATTGGAAAGAAGATGTGAGTATCACTATCATCCTTGAGTTTTAAATAAATTTGTTGCCTCTTCCAGAAGTTAAAACATATAAATTTGTAAAATTTACTCTATATCTTCTGTCTCAAAGATTTCATTTATTCACATTGTAACTTATTCATTTTAATTTTAGTATATTTAGAAACCAACACAGTGAAAATGAGTATTAGATCTCCAGTAGATAAAATATTTTAAAATGCTAAAAACATTACTGTGCATTCACTTCCAATGAACACGGAAGCAGTCTGAGTTAAAAACATTTAAAATATTGATACAATGATGAAACTTAACATTTCACTCTTAAAATTGAAAAATTCAGACATGTTTCGCAGACCTTTGCTCACATTGTCAACTGTTAAACGAATGGTGCATGGTGGATTATATTAGGTTTGAAAAGGTAGGCGATTGTGTGAATCTGGTGGTCTGTTAATGAACTTGTACAAAATGTTGTCTGCTTCCAGAATGTGGAAATTCATGAATTTATATTCATATTTCTTTATGAAAATCATTTTGCATATGTCAAGTTCCTTAGAATGTTGAACAGCTTTTAATAAAGAGATAAACTTTTTCTATTTCATGATTTTCATTCCATAAATGTGCTGCCACGGCTGATTTTTCTATCTGTTTGTAACATACATTTCTCCAGTGTTCCTTCAGCCTGATCCCTATATTTCTCTTGGTCTTGCCTGTGTATATTTTTTCCACAGTCTTTACATTTGATCTGGAATATACCTGATTTTTCTTCTTTGGGTTTGGAATCTGGTTTATTTAACTTCAATAATTTACCAACACCATCGTTCTGAAATGCTAATGTAATGTACTGTTTGAACATTTTTTGAAATTTACTATTGACTTGTGGATGGTAAGGGATTTTTTTGTAAGTTTTTTCTTTTGATAAGGCAGTCAAAGTGGTAATTTTGCTTTTGGAATCTTTTAATTTTGTGATCAATTAACTGTTTATTGAACCCATTAGAAATGACTGTTTCTATTATATGCAGGTATTCTTTTTTTTATATTCTTCTTTATTAAGTGGTACATTAACTAATCTGTGTACCATGCTGTTGAAAGCTGCTTCTTTATGAGGTCGGGTTAAAACCATGGGTTTTAATATAATTGTCAATGTGTGTATTCTTTCTGTGAATGCTAAAATTCTAATTTGTTCTTACTTTTTATTATCAACTCAAGAAATGGTAATATGTTATTGATTTCAATTGCTATAGTAAATTTAATTGTCCTGTAAATTTAATAATTTCAGTGCATCTTCTACAAATCTCTTTGGTATAATAGGAAATATATTAACATCTATACTAGATCTTGAAGATGTAGAGGAAGACTTTAGTGATATGTGTTTCAAAAGAACTCATAAATAAGTGAACTAGGAACTGTGAAAGAGGGTTGCCCATTACTAATCCTGATTTTTGTTTGAAACATTTTCCTTAAAATGTGAAAAAGGCTTGATTTAAGCAAGGTTCGGTAAGTTTAATATATTCCTTGAAATGTGTCTCTGTTAGGTGGGTTGCTTATAACCATTTTCTTAGAAGAGTTAATGTTTTATTTTGTAGTATGCTGGGAAACAAAGCTTTTACATCAAATGAACTCAAAGTATCATGGGAGACAATTTTAATCTTTGATTTTGTTAATAAGATTCATAGAGTTATTCATGCTTAAACTGTCAAACTTTGGAAAAGTATTAAATTTTGAGGACAACCAGTTTGCTATGAGATAACACAGAGTGTTGATGTTATTAATAATAGATCTCATGTTTTTTCCAGGTTTATGAATTTTTGGAAAGCCGAAAATCCTGGCTAAAGATGGATTATGTACTTTGATTTTGTAACGGTTGTGTTTTGAGATTAAGGTGCTGCTTTTTAGGATTTCTTCTATTGATTTTTTTACATTTATCTAAAGGATCTGTTTTTCGCTTCAATGAATTCATTAAATTCATTATTTGTAAATTGTAATAAGAATTAGAAGATGTTCCTGTTGTGCAGTGGAAGAGTTGGCAAACTACATGAAACAAAAATTATGTGTTGCTAACACAATTAAAACTTGTTGCCATTTACAGCAGAAAGAAATTAAAAATCTACTGGATATAACAGCTAGAACTAGTAGGCAAGTGATATTCTCTGACTAATAAACATTATTTGCTAGTATATTTTATGTCCAATGCTAAGCTGTAAGAAATTGAAGTTTTCATTTCAATTTTTTAAGAAAGTAATAACATCCTAGTGCCTTTATATACAGTTTTATTTACATGAAAATTGCATTTATATACCTTTGATGTGTTTATTATAATTACATAATTTGGCAATTAAATTCCTAGAAAAGTGGTACATATCTCATACTGAATGTCACTGTAATTGTCTTTAAAATATTCCCCTTGGGAAGCAATGCAGCACCCCCCAGTGCCTGGTCCACCCTTCAAAGCAATTTTGGAATAGAATTCAGTGAGGTATTACTCTTGATGTCATCGATGTATTACCACCTATGGTGCCTCAGTAGTAAAAACAGGCGTTAAACACTACTTAAAAAAAATTATATGTCTTTTCATATTTATTTACCTTTGGGTAAAGAAAGAAGTCATTGCATGCCTGATCAATTGAATAGGGCGGATGTTCTAAAAACTGTATGCTGGACAAAAACTGTGTAACAAACTGCTCTGTGTACTGGTGCATTGTTCATCGCTGAGCTTGAGGATTATTTTTGCAAACACCTTTATCATATCAAGATTTTCATTTAAGATCTTCCAAACTGTTTCTTTATCATTGTTTGTTTAGTCTGCTATGTTTCTCACAATCAGGTAAAATTTTTGATGCACAGTTGTACAAATTGCATTTGGTCCATGTAAGTTCTCCCCAGCAGCTGTATTTCCATGAACCCCTGCAAATTTAATCACTATCATATATGTTTGCTCTATACTTAAATATTTAGACTCCAAGAGACAATAATGCAATGTTAGAAAAGTCTGTTTCCAATATATTTAAAAAAAAAAACAAAGAATGATAAGATTCTTGTGCATTTGATAAAGAACTGGTCATGATCAGAGCCTAGAATTAGGTAAAATGGCTTTTCTACCTGGGTGAATATATGTAAGAATCAGATAGAAATTTACATGTTCGCATATTTAAATGTAAATTGGAACTTGCACAGTGAAGCCAATCATATTAATGGATATCATTGTATGATTCAGTTGAACTACACACTCTTAAAGCTTCACTTACTTTTCATAAATGTATGGAACCGGTTTCGAGAACATTTTGTTCCCATCTTCAGCCATGCTAAAGTTCAACTGAACTTTGAACTTTAAACGTTCAACTTTAGCATGGCTGAAGATGGGAACAAAATGTTCTCGAAACCAGTTCCATACATTTATGAAAAGTAAGTGAAGCTTTAAGAGTGTGTAGTTCAACTGAATCATACAATGATATCCATTAAAATGTTCCCATATATTTGAGGTTGATAAGGGCCAGTTTTTATTTTGATTTTTTTTTACCTGTTTTGGATCATTATGGATTTTTCCTGTGATTATTTATGCATTTTAAAAAGTACATAAAGAATTTCAATATATTGAACTGAAAAAAGTTGTAAAAATAAAATAGCATGTTCACCTCTCAAAAAAATCTATTGAGAATCTTATCATACGTTTATTTCTTTTCAAGCAATCAAAAACTTTCTCCTCAACCCATTTAAGCTCTTTAAATAGCAGAACCTTCATTAATGAAAGGAACGCACTGTTACTTTGGGCATATAAATATTAAAAAATAGGGAGGATGAGGAAAATACTGTAATTTTGAATAGTCCTGGTGAATGACTTATATTGATCTGCACGAGACAGATCTAGGAAATTTATGGTGGGGGTAACTACTCAGCTGCTTAAATGTAACAAACAATTGAAGCAAGAAAGATGAGAGCTGTACAGCTGTGCAATAAGCTGTCCCTATAATGTGTTCAGTATGGAAGTAAGAGAGATATTAACCTGATTCCTCTATAAACGTATAAGCAGAAAATGAACTTGACCATAAATCACTGCACATCTTTTGCTCATTTGCCAGGAGTATTCATTACTAGTTTACTTTGTCTTGATCAACATTTCCATGATGTCCTGAAAGGTGAAACTGATATGAGTCCTTCAAAAATAGTTTGTTTTAAATATATACCAACCACTTTAGTGGAAGTAGAACTTTATTATTTCATAATGAAAAATGTTCTCTCTAATAAACAGCTGACTATGACAGTGGATATCTTGATAAAACATCTTGTTGCTTGTATCCAAGAAAAGTAAGCTAAAGTACTTCATTTATATGATAAAGAAATTATTAAGGCATCCAGAAAGTAAGTCCCAATCGCGCCTAGAGATGGCACCGCTAGTCGGATAGGAATGCGCATGTGCAGGAATAGAGAGGAAGTATGTGGTAATAATGCAGTAAAATTTCAGCCTTGTGACGGCCGTGGTTACGGCGTGTGCTAGGAGAAAATGGGTGCTCTGATATTGTCTCCCGCCAACTGCGAAGTTCGTGCAGTCATCTGAGGTTTGCACGCTCAAAAGCAAAGTCCAGCAGAGATCCATCGCCAATTGTGTCAAGTGTATGGACACGAGGTTATGGTAAGAAGATGGTGCAGGCAAATCACTGACCATGGCCGACCTTCCCTGGTGACGGCAGAAGTGTTGGAAAGTGTGCGGCAAGCTATTGAGCAGAACCGGCGCTTCACAATTTCAGAACTCTCTTGTCAAGCTTCCGGGAGACAATTTCGTGCACAAGGGAGCGAGACATCTGGGGAATTGACAAGAGAGTTCTGAAATTGTTAAGCGCCGGTTCTGCTCAATAGCTTGCCGCACACTTTCCAACACTTCTGCCGTCACCAAGGACGGTCGGCCACTACGGTCGTCGTCATGAATATTGGTTCGTCCTCCAGTGAACTGCCTGCACCATCGTCTTACCATAATGTCGTGTCCATACACTTGACACAATTGATGATGGATCTCTGCTGGACTTTGCTTTTGAGCGAGCAAACCTCGGATGACTGCACGAACCTCGCAGTTGGCGGGAGACAATATCAGAGCACCCATTTTCTCCTAGCACAGCGCGGTAACCACGGCCGTCACAAGGCTGAAACTTTACTGCATTATTCCCACATACTTCCTCTCTACTCCTGCGCATGCACATTCCTATCTGACAAGTGGTTCCATCTCCATGCGCGATTGGGACTTACTTTCTGGATGGCCCTCGTATTAAGTATCTTAAATACCTATTTTCAGTAATAATGAGTGACATTTTGTGTTTTCACTTTTAATAAATGTCTATTTTAATTATATTACATGCCTATTTTCAGTATTTAAAGGCATTCCTGCCTACTTTAACCAAAATAAATGCCTGAACTTCCAGGCTCTGGTCATGATAAATTAATTCATTGGGGATGGGGAGATTGTCTCTAAGACAGCCACAGAGGTGCAGCTTCCCTCATTAATGAGTGGTCAGTGTTTCTGCCTCTGGCCATCCGAAGGCAGGAATACTTGCTACTGAAATAAAAGAGATAAAAGATAACTAAGATCATTGTATGATGGAGTCAACTACACACTCTTATTGGCTGTACTTGTTCAAATGTAGTACATGTTTCACAGACCCTTGTCTGCATCCACAGCTATCTATCGACAAACAAGGGCCCTTGAAACATGTATATTTAAACAAGTAAGTGGAGCAAATAAGAGTGTGTAGGTAGACTCAATCATACAATGGTCATTATTATATGATTAGCTTCACTGTACAAGTTCCAAGTAGCACTTCAAGATAAAAGATATACATGATTTGATAGTAAACTATTTGTCAACTTATTAATTGCATGCCTATAAATTTTTTTTAATAGTGTTTAATACCACGGGTAGTGGACACTGATGATACATGAAATGAAATGATAAATTGGGAAAGGAGTATTTTTTTTTTAAGGAAGGAAGCATTCCAGGCCTAAGTGTACAGTACCTCCCCAGTAACATGGCTGTATGAAATATTGTAGTGGTTCATAGGAAAATCTGCTAGAGCAAGAACCTATAGACTTTTTTTTATTATTATTTTACTTAGTACTCATTAAATAAATTAATAAATAAGCAACTGAGGTAGTAACAGTGATCAGACTCTGTCCAATCTTTTAAAGTCATCCTTGTAAAGGTGATAAGTAATATCTTATAAAAAATTCACTCAATTAGTAAGGAAATTCATATGTATTTTTGTAGTTATATATGTAGTTTTGAATAGCTAATATAGTATAATATAGTAAATTATTTACAAGGAAATCATTCAAATTTCACCAAAATTTTTCTACTTAATTGGACATGTTTCGAAGGCTGTTGCTTTCATTGTCAGATGGTTCTACTCTCAGCTTCCCAGCATTGTATAAAGATTTTGCTCTGTGGATTTTACAAACTTAGTGATGTGGTTACTGTTGTTTGGGAGATCAAAATTAATCAAATGTTCCTTGTTTTTTGTTTATGAATATAAGCAAAAACCCATAGAATTAACAGCATAGGGAAATATAAAAAAAACCTAATAGAATTAACATTATGGGAAAATATATTTTACATTTCATACATTTAAGGAACATGAGAAATGTAAAATATAAACATTCAGAAAAATCAGCAGTAGCATACCATTTCTGCCCCCCTCCCAAAAAAAAACCCATGAGTTCCAAAATGAACTCAAAATCTCTTCAAAAACCCATAGAATTATCTGTGTGGGAAAGTATATTCTTGAATGAAAACAAAGAAAATTTAGTGAATTTTGGTCTTTCAAACAACAATAACCTCATCCAGAAGTTTATAAAATCCAAAGAGCGACATCTTAATCATTCTGGAAAGCAGACACTGAAACCATGCTAACAATGAAGGAAATTTGCCTTTGAAGCATGTCCAACTAAATGGAACAAAACTAGTGAAATTTGAGTGATTTCCTCATAAATAATTTGTAATATGATACTATATTTCACTATGAAAATCCCAAACTATTCAAATCTATATTTAGATCATTCTTTATAGTTTCACTTACAGAAATTTACTCAGGACATTTTGTGGACAAATGTTCCACAAAACATGTCCTGAGTAAATCTGATGTAAATGAAACCATAAAGAGTGTTCTAAATATTTCGCCTCAGAAGATATTAGAAATTTGTATTTTATTTTATAAAAAATACAAAAGAATCAAGTATCAAGGTGAAATTAGTACAAGCATTGGGTATCCTTATAGTTGAGTGTTTTTTCAATACTGAGAACTACTTTCAGAAAATGAATTTCCTTCTCTCTCTCTCTCTCTCTCTCTCTCTCTCTCTCTCTCTCTCTCCTAGAAAAGTTGGGTTGTATAAATTATACAGTGATGCCTTTAATTAAGTAAATATACATTTTTCACTTTTCCAGGAATGATTATGGGAAAAAATATTGCAGCAAAGAAATGAGGTTTCAGTCAGTGTGGGGAAAAAATTAGTTCAGGGTATGAGAACAAATGTTTTTTTATGGGGGCCAATTCCATTACCAAACAAGACTAAGAAAATGAAGATGATAAGAAGGATGTAACAAGGGTTCACTACTGATATTTAACCTGTTAATGTGGACTACTTATCAATATACAATCTTTACAGGAGTACTGTTGCAAGAGTGAGGTGGTGTTTGACACATGCCAGATGACAGATCGCTGTAATCCCAATCCTTGCAAACATTCAGGAGTGTGTGAACAGAATTCGATGGAGTTCTTCTGTAATTGCACTAACACAGGATATGCTGGTGCTGTCTGTCACACGTGTAAGCAGATTACAACTTTCTGATATTGATGTCATTTATATTTACTAATATGTTGCTATCATATAGTTATGTTTTGTTTTTTTTTTTTTATACTATGGGAAGCATTAAGGGTACTTCCTGCCTCTTCTTTTGCACCAGTTAAATACAAGGTAGTAAAGTAAAGCATATATTTAATTTAATAGAGAGGTGTACCAAACCAAGCTATTTAGGAGTACTACAGAAGCATAGTCTATGATTAATATGCTACGAAAATATGCTGGGATCATCCCATAATATACATTTTTTAAAAATCTCTCTTTACAGTCATTCAATATAATCTCTCTTCTTTTCCACTTATTGGACAGTGATTTCAACTCTGAGTCAAAAGTCTCTAATCCATGTTTCATCAGTAGTGACAATTCAACACAAGAATGACCTTCAATTTTAAATCTTTGTTTCAGCAAGGTTTCAATGTTCGTGCATTTCTGCTTCTATTCAGCAATCAAGAAGTAAGGAACCCATCATGCATAAATGTTTCTCTTCTGTAAATCGCTTGTCAGCATATGGAATGCTGACATTTGTGAAATCCTTGTGGCTTTTGAAAGTTCCTCACATTTCATACAAGGATCTTGAAGAGTATCTACCATAAGCTTCACACTTCATTCATCTGTTGATGTCTTGAGTGATTGTCTATGGTGACATGAACAACATGGAAATGATTAGCTGAATAAGAAATTGTACTACAGTCCACAGTGAACTCGCCGCAAACTTCACTCATAATACTGTGGGGTTTTTACTAAGTAAAGTTTTGATCTTCATTAGTCAGTACCTAACTTAACATGCAGGCCCCATTTCTAGCTTTTGTTGTTTACATACAGTATGCTATGGACAAAATGAACGCACTTGCTTCTTTCTCAAGCTTTTAATTGCAATCGACATTTTCATTATTATTGCATCATCCAATCTGCAGTACTGCCAACTGTACATTATTTATGTAATAACTCATAAATAGTAAACAAGAAACTTTCCACAACACATGCAACAAAACAATGCAAGAAAAATATAATAACGAATGCTACTACCGACAGCAATTGTGTAATTTTATATATAAAAAGAAGTAAGAAGTAAGAATTTGTGCAGTTTTCTTTTCAAAATGTTTAGTACAGAAATGGGTAATCTTTAATTATATGCAACCCAACTCATTTGTTTGATTCCCAGAGCTAACACTAGGAATTTCACAGGTTGCATGAAGAGGACCACCAGAGTCAAAACACCCTCTTTTTCATTATATAATATATGCTAGAATAAAGGAAAGGGAATAGATTAAATAGAACTGAGCTTAGTTAAGCATAGGTAATAAATCATTAAGAGTTTTTTTAGGTACATTTAAAACAAGATATGAGGGTAGCTCCATAAGTTCCTGGCATTACTGATAAGGTTTATCACCTTCACTAAATCCTTATCTGGTGTCATACCTTATCTGTTAAGTAAATAATTGCAATTGTAACTTTTGCTCTGCTGTGTTCAGTTTATATATGTTGCATAAAGAAGGCTATGTGTAGAAGACTGTGACATGTTCAAAATGGAGTTACGAGCTGTTATTAAGTTCTTCACAAATGAAGAACTTACTCCAAGTGAAATAAAACATTGAATGGTGTATATGGGGAAGTATCCTCCTCATATTCTACCATAAAAGAATGGGCCAAACTTTTTCGAATGGATCGAGAAAGCATTGAAGACGAAGAGCGTGCAGGTCGGCCCTTGAAGATGCTCACTCCTGAAAACATCGCTCTCGTGAAAGGTGAAATTATGGAAAACTGGTGGCTCAAAGTTACAGAAATAGCAACAAGGTTGGGCATTTCTAAAACAACAGTACTTTGAATTATTTGTCAACATTTAAACATGAATAAGATTAGTGCAAGATGGGTGCCGAGACTTTTTCCTCATTCCAATAGGAAGTCATCTTAATTGATATCATAGTATGATTCAGTTGAATTACATACTCTTAAAGCTTCACTTACTTTTCATAAATGTATAGAACCGGTTTCTAGAACATTTATGAAAAGTAAGTGAAGCTTTAAGAGTGTGTAGTTCAACTGAATCATACAATGATATCAATTAATATGATTAGCTTCACTGTGCAATTTCCAATTTGCATTTTAAGTAGTAAATGAGTCATCTGTTGTCAGGCATTTTTGGAGCTCTGCTGTAGCAACGAGAGAGAAGTTCTGCAAACCATTGTTACAGGAGATGAAACTGTTGTCCTCTATTATGATCCCTTGTCCAAAAGAGAATCAATGGAGTGGCGAAGCACAGCTTCTAAAGGCCAAGGCCACTTAGTTAACCAAGAAGGCTATCGCCGCAATCTTTTGGGACTATGAAGGAATACACTTCATTGACTTCAGGGAAAGGAACACCACAGTAAATGGGGAGTACTATGCTGGCTTACTGCACAGACTATGTGCTTCCATTAAAGAGAAAAGGCGAGGAAAACTGAGTGGTGGTGTGTGCCATCTTCACAATGCGCCTGTGCACACAGCTCTTGTTAGAAGTGAAGAAATGTGGCTTCAAGGAGAATGACCATCCACCCTACATCCCAGATCTAGCTCTCAGCAACTATTTCTTTTTCTTAAAACTCAAGAAGGACGTTCGAGGAAGGAAATTTAAGTTTGACGAAGAAATGATGAATACTGTTTATGCCCATTTTTCAGACAAGACTTCTGACTGGGTGCGGGGGTAGGGGGTTGAAATGTTAATTCAATATGAGAAGTGTATTTCAATAAAGGATAACTATATTGAAAAGTGAAATATAGTTTTTGTCTTTAATCATACCTAGAAAATGGTTAGGCTGGAAACATAGATATGCCCTCGTATTAGATTACATTTAAACGTTTTAGCTGGTGATTTGATTACACACTCTTATCTCTGTTTAACTGTGTTTATTGGCAGAACATTGATAAATGAAGAAACAAAGAGTGTCAAGCTAAAACATTTTATTATAATTATTTTTTCCACTGTGGAATATCTACAAAGTTACATTAATTAAGAGATAGGAATTGATGGTCAAATGCAGAATTAGACCAGAGAAAGAAAGAAGAAATGAAATACTGAAATATCAAGATTTGCAAACATATACCAGTATCCATATTGAAAAGTTATTTTTCATTGGAAAATTCAGTCACAGCTGGGATTTGAACCATAGATCTTCATGAGTAGTCCGAAGATGAGTACCCATAGATCTTCAGCTTTCCAGACTAACACTGGAGGAGGTAAAGGTCAGCCTGGAAGGCTGAGGGATCATGGTTCAAATCCCATGACATGAATTTTTCAAGTATGATTCATTTCCAACTTAAGTTGAACATACGGCTAGTGTGAAAGAACAATTATATAAAGCTCATTTCTAGTTTTACTTCAATGAACATGTATATTTTAAGAACTAAGTTTGTTATGAAAGCCTAAGTTTTACATTCCAAAATCATTCTGACTTTACAGCATTGAACTCCCTGTCCTGTACTGCCTATAAGAATACAAATACTGTGGACAGAAGTGCTGAAATGAAGATAGATGTGGATGGCAGTGGTCCTTTACCACCATTTCCTGTTACATGTGAATTTTATGGTATGTATCAGTGTGAAGTACTAAATTTGTTTCCCTGTTTTATGCTTTTTCTTTTTCTTCTTCTTCCTCCAGGTAATACTTAATACAGTTAGCACATTGATTTAAATAGTGGGGATTTTCACAGTGAAATATAGTATAATATAACAAATTATTTATGAGGAAATCAATCAAATTCACTAGTTTTGTTCGTTATTTGGACATGTTTCGAAGGCTGTTGCCTTCATCACCAGCACAGTTGCACTGTCAGCTTCCCAGCATGGTATTAAGATTTTGTTCTGTGGATTTTATGAACTTTGTGATGAGGTTACTGTTGTTTGGGAGATCAAAATTAACTAAATTTTTCTTTAATTGAAATCATTGTAGGATTGAATCAAATTAAACACACTTATTGCTCCACTTACTTGTCTCTAAATGTAGAACCTTGTCATGAATCCCCATTCCCATCGTTGGCAAGAACATTGACTACTGATTACTTCGTTAAGCTGTGGGAATCTGTATTCTGCTCTGGTGGAGGTGTGATTAACTTAAAGTTTATGTTTTCTTCCCCAGAAGTGTCAAAGTTCATTAAGCTGTCTTTGTATTTGTATACGTAGATTTTTTCCCAGGTTGCTAATTCTGTAGGTCATTGTACTGATTTCAATAATTTTGCTTTATTCATTATGTCGTGATATGATGTCCAAAAATGAAATGCTGCTGCTGATTTCTCCATTTGCTTGTGTTTTATGTTCCTGAAACATTCTTTCAACTGTGTGCCTATGTTTCTCTTGCAAAAGAATCCTCTGATATCTATTGTTGCCATACTGCTGCAAAAGCTGTCTTGATTCAGTTCTCTTTGCTTCTTCAGCTGTGCCATTAAGAAATGTCCAGTACTGAGCCAGTAAGCTCTAATTTCAAGGTCCTCATTAACACATTCAGGACCATAGATGACAAATGACGTTTAATCTACCTGCATGCTATGGGCGGTGAATGGCATGCAAAGTTTAACACCACACTTGAAATAAGTCTTTTATTCTGCACCCAGGTGTTAATATGATTATTGTTGCTTCTTAAGGATCCTTCCATATAAATATTTATCATGTTATAGAGTATCTGGTTTATCCCAATGTTCATAGAATAAATATCTCAGCCTTGTTTACATCAGTGTTAAGTACTTGATGTTGCAGTGCATGTCATTATTTATCTGTAGTGCTTCTGTGTTGGGTTTGTAGCCATGACTTATCAAACAAAGACATTTCTTACAGACGAATTGTTAGACATTTTCTACAAGACTGATTCAGTTATTGAATTAATTCCTAAGTTTGAATCTGACAGCAGTGACAGTGAAATTCCAATTCCTGAATTTGCCAGGCCAGAAGAACAAAGTCAGGGGACAGATACACAACATCTTAGTTATTAAGATCATTGTGTGATTGAGTTGTACTAACACTCTTTTGCTCCACTTGTTTAAATATCTAGGACTGGTTTCACAAACTCTGTTCACATTGTCAGCCCCTAGTTGACTGGAGGATAAAATGTTATGCTGTGGGAATGTGTAATCTGCTCTGGTGGGGGTGTGAAGAAGTGTGTTAATGTTTTCATTACCAGAAAGATCGAAGTTCATTAAACTGTCTTTGTACTTGTAAATGTAGATTTTCTTCCATGTTGCTAATTCTGTAGTTCCTTGCACTGATTTTAATAATTTTGTTTTATTCAATATATCGTGGTTTTCTGACCAGAAATGATATGCCACTGCTGATTTCTCTGAAATGTTCTGAAATGTTCTTTTAATCGTGTGCCTATGTGTCTCTGTTTTATCAATGTAGATCTTGGTTCTTGTCTGAATATCCTACCATTTACATCTAGTTCTGATGTAAATATTCAATTAGAAAATAAAAGTAAAATCAGTTTACTAAAATATTC
This sequence comes from Metallyticus violacea, assembly GCA_030762175.1. Lineage (NCBI taxonomy): Eukaryota > Metazoa > Arthropoda > Insecta > Mantodea > Metallyticidae > Metallyticus > Metallyticus violacea. The sequence continues at coordinate 13,384,148 of CM060844.1, forward strand.
CTCAATGATGAATTTTTTTTAATATCTGTGTGCAAATCATGTAATAAGTGCAGTGCTGCAGCCTTTCACAAAAAAATTCAATAATGCAGATCTGTAAACCAGATGTTCCTGAACTTAAGCTATTTTTGAGATTTATCACAGGAATTGTTCAGATGCTTGACTTAAAAATGTACTGGACTGCATACCTTGTTTTTGAAACTTCAGTTTTTTCAATTATCTGGAACATGCTTTCTCCACATTTTTTCATTTCTCCACTTCAGTGATAGCAATGTGTATACTGATACTACAGATAGGTTAGAGGGGAAAATATGTACAAAATTTCATATTTTTTACTTCTGTTCAGGAGAAATGCTAAATTTTATGAAGTGGTTTTAGAAGTTGGGAGTAGCATTAAAATAACTGGCCCAGGGCATTTTAATGCCCTGCTGAGAAGCTGGTACTGAATGTGTTAAATACCCTGAACATCGATTATTATGAAAACTTCATCTCCCATGCTATAATTAAATGCTTGTAGATTCCATTTTGGCAGATGCAAGTCACCATTGCTTTAACAATCCCTGCTATTTGTACAGCACAAAATTGATTAACTCTCAAGCAAAATCACTCAGGTTGTCTGTTTCATTGAATCTCTGGATTGTCTGATACACAAATCTCGTTGATCTTCAGGACTTTTATGGTCTAAAATTTTTTTAGGTGACATGCAGAGCAATACAGCTACTTCATTTTTGTATTTGATCCACTTCATAGTAACAAGAAGATATATCGTTTTGTTTTACAGTAGAACACACATTGGTAAGGGATGAACTTCAGTACTAACATGGTTTATAATTTTGACAACTGATTGTACAGCACAAGCCAAAAGTTTGTGGCAGTAATTAAGGCTAGGCTAAGTAGTTTCTAATATATGGAATAGTCCAAAGAGACCAAAATTTTAAAACACTGTAGTGATATCTCTTTTATTGCAGCTGATGGACGAGTGGTTACAGTAGTGAAACATAGTAACGAGGAGACAACACCAGTAGATGGTTTCCAGGAGCCAGGGAGTTTTGTGCAAGACATTCTGTATGATGCAGATATGGCCCAAATAGAGGCACTAATTAACAGAAGCTCAAGTTGTTGGCAGCGTCTTCGATATGAGTGTAAACAGTCACGCCTCTTCAATTCTCCTTGTAAGTTCACTGATATTTGCTGCTAAAATAGTAGTTATACCATGAGTATCCATTGAGAGTAGGAATATAACAAGAAAAGGCATTAAGACTTTTTTTTTGTTTCTTTTTTTACTGCCCATATTCTTAAAAGTATATTTATATAATTGAGATATATATTTTTTTCATATAATCTATTTTACTCCCTTTCCCTTTTAAATATGGCTACTATTCTCAGGTTTCTGACATGAAACCAGTTAGAAAAGAAAAATGCAGTTTTCATTGTGAATACAGCAAAATGTTGATCCATTGTTTCTCAAGGGGTAACCAAAAGAAAACGATGAATGGAGGAGGAGCTCTAAAACATGGATATTTCTGGAATTTATAAACTGGGAGGACCCTATTGACTATAATGAAAGAAAGTCCTTAGAACACAGAAATGTGGCATTATATTTTTTTATATTCATTTTAAAATATATATTGAGAGGTGTCACATTCCCTTTGTCAGAGCCACCCATGGTCTAAAAAAAATAACCTTTAGGTCTTTAATCAAGTGTCCTCAGTACTTCATGGGGCACTCCATGACTTCAATAACAATAAAACAATAAGACTTTAACTAAAAATGTTAATTGGAACATTGTAGTTCGACTATATCATAAAATGATTTCAATTAATAAGACTTTAGCTTCCTTTTTGCAAGGCATGCACACTGCAAGAGTATGTTATGAAAATGAGATTCCTTAGTGCAACAGTTCAATCACAGCTTTGTGGTCTGTCTTCTGCATCTTTATTTGTATTTGCACTTCCCCTCCAATGTAAGCAAGTGTCACTACATTTAGCAATGCTTTGCTAAAATGTTCAGTCAATGCAGGAAAGCCACATTTTTAGGAATGATCAATGCAGCTTTTTATTTAAATTGTTAAAATGAAATTACGTCTAGGATTACTAAATTGAACACTGCTTCTGGGAACAGTTTGAGATGTCACTACACATGTAGATTATTTTCTATTCTTTCATTACTCTACTTAACTATCAATCTGTATGCTGCGACCAATCATTAATATGTAATTTCTCTGCTATGTTGGCTCCCCTCTTATTGAAGAATCTGTTTAGAAGGACTATTAACAATATGCTTTATTTTTTTAATGTGACTATGTGTGGTACTGATATTTGTTGTATGCGTGATATACAAACTGTTTTTAGAATGCTCTCATTTTGTCGCCACTATGGGGAAATTTGCCACAGCTGCCCCAAGAAGTCTCATGAACTGCTTGGGAAGTTAAGGCGTACACTGTGTCATTTTGGCTGTTTTAGCTCTCTGCTGATGAACATTTTTCAACCATAAATAGAATTTTAGTGCTTGTTTTTATCATATTGAAGACTTAGTTTAGCCTTGAAATAACAGTAAGTCCTAGACTCGGATATGTGTGATGTGGTAACACCATTTGTTTGTAAGACTTTATCTGAAATGGAAGTAAGAACCTAATAGCTCTTCTAGCATAATGTCCTTCAATGCTTGCTGGGTCGAAGCACATTCAGGGAACAAGCTTTACTAGTTTAATTGAAGTGGTGAAATCCAAGATCATAACTTACCAACCCTGCAGAGAGTAGTCATAGCAACACAGTTATAATCTCCCCATCCTTGACTAAAACATTTAAAAGTGCTCTTTTTTGCTGCAGTTGAAATGTCCATGGTAAGATTCTGCAGCGAGTGCATTATCTGATTACCAAAACACCTGGTACAATCCATTAAAAAGTTTGTAACACTATGGGTAGACTAGGTGTAATCTGGAACTTAAATAGATTTATTAGTCTAATCCTTTATAGATGCTGATGATGAAACTTCTGTTCACATAAATGGTTTTATAGTTTAAATGTTGACTATGCACCTCTAGTGTATCCTGTAAATGCCAGTGGTAACAACCCAATACAAAATTCTACCTTTTTTGTAGACATAAGCAATTAGCTTTTTATTAAATTAAATGTACTTACAAAGCTGTTGACTCCTTTTGTAGTCTGAATCTTGCTGCTGATCTGGGAGACCTGGATTCGAACTCTGGCACTGCAGAGAAATTTTTCTAAAAGCATCTGTTTCAAACAGGAAATGCCCAGCCTCATGTTGGAAAGTTGCATGGACAGGTAGCAAATTCTGATCTAGAAAGCCAAGATGAGGCTGGTGAGGTGTTAACACATCTATGGAGCAAAAGCTAATTCAACATACCCAGACTCTTTGTGGGCTGTTGTGGGATGTAACTAATTAATTCATTCATTCCTGGAGCATCATAATGGATTATTTTAAGGGCAAACAGTATCGCACTTATGTTCATAATTATCTAGTGAGTCGATTTGATAATCTTATGCTGCACTTATTGTTGAATTATGCAAAAGCCTGCAAAATTAGTTCACTGTATTGGTTCCGACACAAAATTAAATGTTATATTTAGTATCAAAGTTGTAAATATTCACGTTTACTAGAAATGGTGCATTGAAGATCATATCTCAGAGAAATAAAATTATACATTTCTGGCTGATTTTATTGCCTCTTACTGTGGCTGAAACTTCTGTCTTTTTGCTTTTCAAATGGAAACCTTCCAGTGTATACTCTGCTACTAAAATGATTGAGAAAATATTGTGTTTATAGCTAATCCGAACTGTGGATATGTTATACTTTTCTGAATTTTATCTTTTAACCTGTTCCATTACTTGAAAGCATTGCTTAAGATCAACTTAAGTTTCTTTGAATATCCGTGGATTAAGACAGCCTTTCTCTGGGATACTTAAGATACTGGGAAAACCAAACAGAAAAAGACAGGAAAATTTAGTGAAATCTGAATCATCTAGAGTATTTGAAAGGATGCATGAAGATGAATAAAGTGAATTAGAGTTAGAGGCTTTAATTTTTGTTATTTGAGTTAAGACTTATTGATTGAAAATATGTCTAATTTATTAATTGATATCATTGTATGATTCAGTTGAACTAAACACTCTTAAAGCTTCACTTACTTTTCATAAATGTATGGAACCGGTTTCGAGAACATTTTGTTCCCATCTTCAGCCAGGCTAAAGTTCAACTGTCGGATCATTCGTTGAGCTGTGGGAATGTATATTCTGCTCTGGTGGCGGTGTGATAAACTTGTAGTTTATGTTTTCATCCCCGACAATGTCGAAGTTCATTATGCTGTCTTTGTATTTGTAGATGTAGATTTTCTCCCAGGTTGCTAATTCCGTAGGTCCTTGTACTGATTTTAATAATTTTGTTTTATTTATTATGTCGTGATTTTGTGTCCAAAAATGATATGCTACTGCTGATTTCTCTATTTCAAGAAGAAAAATCAGGTATTTACAAAATAAACTGTGCAGAATGTGAAAAAATCTACATAGGGAAAACAAAGAGAAGCATAGGCATACGGTTAAAGGAACATTTCAGGAACATAAAGTACAAGCAAATAGAGAAATCAGCAGTAGCATATCATTTTTGGACACAAAATCACGACATAATAAATAAAACAAAATTATTAAAATCAGTACAAGGACCTACGGAATTAGCAACCTGGGAGAAAATCTACATCTACAAATACAAAGACAGCATAATGAACTTCGACATTGTCGGGGATGAAAACATAAACTACAAGTTTATCACACCGCCACCAGAGCAGAATATACATTCCCACAGCTCAACGAATGATCCGACAGTTGAACTTTAGCCTGGCTGAAGATGGGAACAAAATGTTCTCGAAACCGGTTCCATACATTTATGAAAAGTAAGTGAAGCTTTAAGAGTGTGTAGTTCAACTGAATCATACAATGATATCAATTAATATGATTGGTTTCACTGTGCAAGTTCCAATTTACATTTAAGTAAATGTCTAATTTATTTTGGAGCCTGTAGTTGTCATCTTAAGATGACACACAAAATGATAGTAACACAAAATTAGTGGAATACTGCAGACTTTCCATGATTATTTCCTACCTACACATTTCAATACTTTTAAGCTGAATATTATATAAGCAATAATCTGGGAAATCAAATTGATAAGTTTTGCCCAATGAACAATATTTGCATTTTCATTCATGTATCTGTAAAATTTGGTACAATTCTGTAAATCAAGAATCAGTCTTTATAAATGAGATCAAAATATTGGAAATTCTAACATCACTTCAAAACTAAGGAGAAGTTTTTAAAATATTAATTTATCCATTTTTTCAGCTGATAACTCCAACTTCCGTCCATTCTCCTGGTGGGTATCACGCTATAATCAAAAGATGGACTTCTGGGGTGGAGCTCTGGTTGGTTCCCGGAAGTGTCAGTGTGGCATAATGGGCCAGTGTGTTGATCCCACCAAATGGTGCAATTGTGATTCTGGTAAATAAACAAAACCACACTACATTTAACATATAATGTATTTAATATCTGTTTTTTCTTTTATTCTTTTTTCCTTTCTTTGCTTTCTTTCTTTCTTTTTCTTTCCTTGTAAACACACATAACCCACCAGGTGCATTACCTGCCCCAATTTTTTTTTCGAATTTATGAAGAGCTAAATGGCAAATGCGCGTTGGGTCTATCTTACCATTCACTCTACACCTCACACATATATACAGGCAGAAGACTGCTTGAAAACTGAGTGAATAAGTGGCTTAAGGGACAGAAGGTACTGGCTATAAAAATCCAGTTAAAAAATATCATACTCTCATACCTAATTGCACCAGTTTCTAAACATTTTATAAACTTTAATTCTACTGAATACATTCTTACTTATTCATGGAAACTCCCATTGAACGAACCACCTTTCAAATGCATCAAATATCAACAATATTTAAATGAAAATGGTGGATCTGTGCAAAGCAGAAAGTGATAGCTATAACCAATTTAAGAAATGCCTATATAAAGAATATTGTACAGTCGCATAGTTGTTAAATAAGTTAATAATTCAACTCTGGCATAATCTATAACATATAACAGAGTAATAGCTCGCTCCAAGTTAATATTGATGTTAAAATTCCAAAGGGAGCTTAAAACAAAATTAAAGGGTTATAATATCCAAGTATAGCTTTGAAGCGAAAGCAAGAGTTCGTCGACTACTCAGCTAGCATTGTGGTTAATAGGCGCTTGTATCCAAGCTTTGAGTGGCCAAGCTGAATTGTTACATTTCATTCAGTGCTCTGTTCTGAGAATTATTTTTGTTTTAATTCCTTATTTTGCTTCTTTCAATCGATGATATAGATTTTGAAACAAAAATTGTTATGTAAACATTATTAATAAATTACATGAAATCGAATGAGAATGTTTCATGCCTTTTGCTGGCATTTACCTAATGAACATGGTAACATATTCATAGTCCACAAGTACATTTTTAATATCGGTATTAAACTTCACCCAGTCAACCTTGTTGTAGATCCTTCAAAATGCGAAGTTTCCAAGAAGCTGCACTGAAATCTGGCATGAATCAAGTTTCCGTGTACTTTGCAGTATGTACTTCTAATCTTTCTATGAGTCTGGCTTGGTACTCACAGATATACACAGCAATGTATTCAAATGCTGAATATGTGAACATGCTGTTGCTCTATGATGAAGCAAGATGTAACGCAGCAAAAGCAAGATTGTATGGGGAATGATTTGCAGAAAGAACAACTACAGGTATGTTTCGAAGGGTTGAAAGGTGACTCAGTGAAACAGAGTTAGTCAAAAAATCACCTGGTGCTCAGGATACTTCATTGGTTTCTAGAAATACTGAAGAAACTGTGTGTAATGCAATTACAAACACCTGTGTATCAACCATACCACAGGATATGAACATTAGCCAGGTATCAGTTTTCACAATATTGCACCAGAATAAAATTCATCCCTACCATCTACAACTACATGGGGTTCTCTATGAATGTAACTACCAAGCGTGAGTGGTATTTTCGCAATAGTTATTCCAACAGTGATGCAGGATTCTTAAGCAATAAGCTTTTTAGTGACTAAGTCAAGTTCCACAGCAACAGAACTGTGAATTGGCCGAATAGCACTACTGGAGTGTAAATACTTACTGGGTGAAACAGTGCAATGGAGTGTCAGGTGCAATGTGTGATGTAGGATTCTAGATGATCACCTAATAGGACCTCTCTCTCTCTCACCGTAATATCTTGAGATATTCCAAGAAGATCTGCCATTGATGAAACAGGTGAGAATGTGGTTCCAGCAAGATGGAGCACCACCACACTGGTCCCTAATCAAATGGAATTACCTAAAACCAATTAACTGCTGATTAGCAAAGCATGCAGCCATGTCACACCAGGTATGTTGCAGCATACAAGAACTTCTCTGCAACAGTATGCTCAAATCTGCATTAACCAAAGAGGGGACTATTTTCAGCATGTGCCCTGTTAATGAAGTGCTTTTTCAGCTACTGGTTTTTCCATACTTTACCCCTGGCCAAAGACATTTAGCTCATCACAGTAATTACCGTTAATAAAAGACAAACACCGAAAACTAATTGTATAGACGAAAAAAAATGTCATTAAGGAGTTAAACCTGCCAAACTGAGAGCGACTTTATGACAGTTCAACAGTTAAACTACTCAGCCATAGAAAGCATTTTCTGAACTTCTGTTCAACAAAATATTTCCATGTAAAGCGATTTTCAAGTGAACGAAAAAGTAACGTTTTTAAGTTTTTGGCAGCTTCTTAGCATTCCTGCAACTTTTCATCAAATTTAAATGGATTAGAAAAACACAGATACAAAAGAAATTATTGTTTGGCAAAAGGGATGATGTTTTCAAGGAAGACATCTGTGATTGCATAGATACAAAAAATAGGAGCAGTGATTCACCTGGTATATATATATAACTAGAGAAAAATAAGAGGGTTGAATATATGATAGCAATAGCATTTAATTTTAAAAACAGGTACTGGAAAAAGGTACTATTTGGAATTATTATATTACATCAAACACAAATCAACTATATAGAAATTACACATCAAATAAAAATATATTTTAGCAGTTACATGGTTGCTATTATATATTATATCTAAAATTAAGCAGAAATGAAAAACCACCTTGTAGTAAAATTAAGATATAAGAACATTTGTTTACATAGAGTTAATTTGTGCAGTTATTTGCATTCTTCATAATGTAATGTGAATTCAAGACACAAAATAGAAATACATCATATTTCATACTTTTATGTCATTTGTATTTATTCACTAAGATAATTTACATTTGACATGGGATACTCAATAGTGTGCATGCACACACAAATATATTTACACACACTTATATACAGAATGTTAATGAACTATACTGAAATAATTTCAGAGAGTGTAGTGATGTCTTAGATAATTTGATGTAGAAAACATATGACCTAACCAAATTTCCAAAGCGTCAGTATGCCACTGGCTAATGAAGATGCTCCTTGAAAGCATAACACACAATAACAAAAGTAGGGTTCAGAAGTATCCCTCTGATGCGTTGGTTATGACATGAGCTTTCAAGTAAGAGGTGGCCATTTTAGTTTTCAAGTTGGAATCTTGTTCATCATTTTTTTTTCTTTTTTCCACGACTAGGGCCTAATAATATAGCTTTTAGCCTATGTTTTAAGTTCATGTTTCAATTTATACACTTAAATCTTAATGTATCAATTCATATAAATAAATGAACTTGCTCTTTGCTGATGTCCTGTACTAAAACATATATGCAGGTGCACTTCCAATTTTTTGACCAATTAAGTGAGATACCTCCACTGTGTGATGGGAGGGGGGAATTAATAATAATAACAATAATAATTACCAGTCTTTATTGATTAGCCCTTATAGCTTCAAGAACCTGATCTAAACAGAATTTTTTCAGGTCTCAATCAGTAAAAGTGCTAAAATGCAGCTGCTTTTATTCATGTGTATCATTGTTCTTATACCATCCCTAATGTATGTCTACAGGTTTGGAGGGCTGGCTAGAAGATGGGGGTGATATCACACAAAAGGAACATCTTCCGGTTAAACAGTTAAGATTTGGTGATACAGGAAATCCATTGGATGAAAAAGAAGGACGATATACTCTTGGTTCTCTTATGTGTGAAGGAGATGGTAAGTTCAGAGGTTGCATTGTGAGAAAAGGTTTTTAAAAGCTGCACTCAGAATATGTCTCTATCATCATGACCACCTAGGTTCAGTTTCAGAAATTAATGTGTGACTGCTACAAGATGTTTTGATAGTTTCAAATGAAATTGGCAATTGCTAGGTATGTTTACGGAATTTCGGAATCCACACAGTGAAACTTTTGTTAATCTTATTTTGATTTAAAGTAAATCTTTAAATCAAAATAAGATTAATTGCTAGGTAGTTCATAACTGGATCCCTGCTTTGTCCATAGCTGTTGGTATGAACTTGTAATTAAAAAAGAAAGCACAATTTTAAGTTGAATGTTTCTGAATATTGACGCAAATTACAGGGTTTTTAATTAGGATGTGTTTTGAGAACAAATGCTTCCATATTCAGCTATTGAGTTACTACTTGGTAAATTGTAGGTTACTTGATGTGGTAGTGACTCTGTTGCTGAATTCGTCCAGAAGTAGGAGATCAAAATTCATTAATTTTTCTTCTTGGTTTTATGGTACGGTACATTTTAGAAATGTCTGACTAAAAGCAATTTGAAAATTGGCAGTAGCAGCTCACTTTTGGGAGCACAACTATAAATTAAACAAGAAGCCATTTTGTTAAAAGAAACAGATACTCCAATGAACTATCCATAAAGGGAAAAAAATTCATTTTTAAAAATCGAGAAAAATTAATGAATTTTGACATCCCACCTGTAGATGAATTCAGCAATTTCCTATTCCTGCCAACAGATGTCAACAGAGTAGCAGCTCATTTTCAACCATTACCACATCAGACAAATTAAAACTTACTAAGTAGTAGGTCAACAGCTGAAAATGGGAACGACAGTTTCCAAAACATGTTCTAATTAAAAACCTGCAAGTGAAGTTTGTGTCAATATTCAGAAACAATTAACTTAGAATATTTCAGTTGCTTCTCTTCGGTAGCTTCTAAACACATTAAATATAGAAAGAATAATGTTCAGATTAACTTCACTATTAGTGGAATTTGTTTTTATGTAAAACCTTTGACAAAAAAAAAAATTAATTATCACCAGATTCTGTGTGTCAATTGGAGAACTGGGGATGCTCATAAATGCTGTATTGATACGCACATACAGCAAGTGTATACATCAGTGGGTGCTTGGTCTGTTAACGTAACGGTCATAATCACAAGCATCTGGAAAGAGAACATTAGGATAGAGTAGCAGTGGCCAAGCAGTTTAGAAGGCATTGCTGTTCTGCGTAAGGGTTGCCTTAATATCATATTATATTTTAATAGATCATTTCAGTTTTATAACACCTATGCACGCATAAAAATACAATCACAAACTAACATATTCTTTACAAATAACTAAATAAATATATAAACAGAAAAATTGATTCATTTAAGAACTTTCGAAAAATAAACATTTTTAAAAAATTCTGTTGAAACTCTCACAGTGAAGTCTGTTAAATGTAAAATATAATTAATCTTTCGCCTAACGCACTCTTATGCTTCACTTACTTTTAAATATGGTGGGACCGGTTTCGAAGAGACATCCTCTCCATCTTCAACCAACTTGACGACTGGTACGAGAAACCAACATCTATGAGGACCTGTGGCTCTTACCTGGTGGTGTTTTTTTCTTTATAAACTGGTATATTCTCCTATAATGTTGAAATTCATAAAATGATCCCTGTGTTTATGAATGTAAATCTTCTGCCATGTGTCCAATTCTGTACATCCGTGTGCTTCTTTAAGTAACTTTATTTCTCTTTTTATGTCATGATTATCTTTCCAAAAATGGTGTGCCACTGCTGACCTATCAATCTGTTTGTACTTAACGTTCCTGAGTATGAGTATAGACATACTGCATGGACATTTTTCCATGTGGAAATAGAGCATTTTTCATGTGGATTTTAAAAAATGAAATTTTGAAATACTTTAATTTCAGTACCTAGCATGATGGTACATTCATCATTTGGGTTGTAATAAAAACATGCTATAAAATTGCCATACTAATTGATAATGTTAATTGGTGACCTATTACTCAAGATGAGTTAACCAACATGACAATTGATAGCATCTATATAGTTGCACTATAAAGTTGTAGTGCATGATTCTTCCATTAAATATATTCTACTTACATCCTTTTCCATTTTATTCAACAGCTCCAACTTCTGTTTAAACATAAAAACATTTTGCTTGTGCTTTATGGAATCCATCGCCAGTAGTGGGTTAATTCACTTGAGCTATATCCACATATGCAGCATGTGCAATGGCTACATTATCATACTGGTTACTGTGAATTGTGAAGCCATGATATATTGGCGTTACTCTGCTCACTACTGTTAAGCCATACTACGTCCATACTCTGCATCTATGATGTTATTAGAAAACAATGAAAATTTCACCAAAATGACTGCATGTCCAAAACTGAAATGTTTTTTTTTTCTATAATTTCTTTCTTTTCTTATTCAAAAGCACCTTGTTTTGGTATTACCGGTTATTTGGCTGCTGGATACAAGGGATTTTAATGTATTTATTTTTAGTATTTTGGAATGAAATGAAAATGTTTAACAATAAATTTGTAAAATATTTTACTTATATAATCATAAATTTCCTATGATAATATCCATACAGACAAATGATTGGTTTTTGTTAAAGTAATATAAATATAATATAATATATATAATATATTGTAACTATATTGATTTAGAAGTAGGCTTGTTAGCATTGACGAATTTATTTCTTCAGATTATGAATATAATTTCATGTCCAACAATTTTTATCACAAAAATACAACCAAGTTCAAAACCACCATTAACAATTGCACTTCTTTACGTGCTTATACCAAGAAGTCTAACCATAAGAGTTGCTGTACCTTTCTCACCCCAGTATACATTTACACCATGTGTACGAGAACTGTCTGAAAATTGCTCAGCCTTGAACAGAAACAGCAACACTAATGCAGTGATGTTTTTTTATTAAGTTGTTAGAACTGTTATAAGCATTTCTGAAAAATTTCAAGCCTTTTTATATTGCTGTTTGTTGCATATAGTTATTTGAAGCAAGAAATTTTTTGTTTATATTTGTTGATATGGATAGAATCCAATATCTTGTAATTATCAAATTCTTCGTAAAAGAAGGTGTGACACCAAATGGAATTCATGCAAAGCTCATTAAAGTGTATGGTGGAGCTTTGCCTTCATTTTGGACAATGAAAAAGTGGGCCTTAGAGTTTAAACGTGGAAGCACCAACCTAGAGGACGATTCACGCGAAGGAAGCCCAAAATGTGCTACAACACCGGAAATGTTAAAATAGTGCTGGATGTGGTGCTGGATGATTGCTAGTTCAGGTGCATGAAATTGCTGAGGCTATAGGCATATTTAAAGAGTGTGGGGATGAGAAAGATTTGCTAAAGATGGGTGCCGCATTTGCTCACAGTAAATCAAAAAGAATGTGGGTGAGAACCTCTGATCATTGTTTAGAGAGACTGAACAGACAAAACCGACTCTATTTGCAGATTCATTACAAAGGGTGAAACTTTGGTTCATCATCATACACCAGTATCCAACCAGCAGCCAAAATGGATAGAAGCTGGTTGTTTATCGCCAAAGAAAGCAAAGTCAGCTCCATCAGTAGAAAACATCATGGTATCACTGATGTGGGATGCTAAGGGCATTTTTCTGATTGAATGTCTTGAAAAGAGTAAAGCCATAACTGAAGAGTGTTACTCTGATCTCTAACCAGGCTAAATGCCAACATTCGAGAGAAAAGACCTGGTTTGCAGAGGAAAAAAGTCATCTTTCATGAGGACAATGCACCTGCCCTCAAAAGCTGTCTGTCAATTTCAAAATTGAAGGATTTGCTTTACGAATTGTTGGAATATCTGGATTACGTACGGGACAGAATTTTTCTTAGAACAAGGTAGCAATTTGGGCTATAGATGCCTATTTTGCAGAACTTCCAGAAAACTTCTTCAGGGATAGGTTAGCGATACTAGAGCATCATTGGAATAACTGTATTGTTCTTGAAGGAGATGCTGAAAAACCAAAACAATTTTGCTTTTTCATTGTTACACCGAGAACTTTTCAGACTTTCTTCTAAGTGCATTAGGATCTGATTATTAGTATTAATTTTACTTTCATTGGGACAAAACTGTTGATATTGCTCTATAATTAAGATTGTGTGACTGAGTCAAACTACACACTCTTTTTGGTTCAAGTAAGTGGAACCAATATGAGTACCTAGTCCAACTCAGTCATACAGTAGTCTTAATTATATGATTTACTTTTGCTAAAGTTTCAGTTATAACTTCAAGTTGATATTGCTCTGTCTCTGTTCTTATTTATCTTAAACAAATTTCCTTCATTTTTACAAAAGGTCTTCCTAGTTTTTCTAATATATATTCCCCTTTTGCGCAGAATAATTTTTAATACCATTAAATTATTTCAATTTCTAACCATTTTTCATCTCTCCATCTTTATGTTACTATGTATAAATGTGAATCATTTCCTTTTTTCTCTACACAATGATCACATTCTTCTGGTTCCCATCTTTCCTTAATCCCTTTAACCAATTGACGACTAACAGATCTCTTCAAATAGGATGCATACTTGGCTGTGTGCACTCTGATGGTCTGTTGATGAACCTGTACAATATGTTGTCTGCTTCTGGTATATAAAAATTCATAAGTCTATGTTCATATTTTTTTATATAAATCTTTTCGCATATACTAAGTTCCTTTGGGTGCTGGACTGCTCTTATTATTATATTTTTTTCTATTTTATGATTTTCATTCCAAAAATATGCTGCCGATTTTTCTATTTGTTTGTATCTCATGTTTCTCCAGTGCTCTTTCAATCTAATACCCAAGCTTCTTTTGGTCTTACCTATATATACTTTATTACACTCCTTACAGTTGATCCTATATATGCCTGAACTATCTTCTTTTGATCTGGGTTCAATTTTGTTTAGATTCAGTGATTTGCCTACACTGTATCTATTTACGGGTGCCAAAGCAATGTTGTATTGTTTGAATATTTTTCGAAATTTGTGATTGATGTAAGGGTGGTACGTGAACTTTTGATAAGTTTTTTCTTTATATAAATTGCTGAGTGTGGTGATTTGTTTGATTTTCTTTTTTCCTTTGAATCTTTTTATTTTTTGATCTATCATTTGTTTAATAAACCCATTAACTTTTGCTGTGTGTATTATATGTCAGTATTCATTCTCATATTCTTCTTTTTTAAATGGTGCATTAATCAACCTATAAATCATACTATGGAATGCTGCTGCTTTGTGAGGTCTAGGGTTGAAACCTTTAGCTTTTTATTATCTTCAAATCTAAGAACAGTAAAGTATTATTAGTTTCAATTTCCAAAGTAAAGTTAATTGTTGTTTCTTGTAAATTTAAGAATTTGAGAGCATCTTCTATGTATTTGGTTTGCACAATGACAAAAACATCATCCATATATCTGTAGCAGACCTTGAGTATATATGGGAAGGCTTTAGTTATGTGCATTTCAAAAAAGCTTATAAATAAATCTGCCAAAAATGGAGAGACAGGACTGCCCATTACTAAATATGAACTTTGTTCGTAAAATTGTCTTTCATGTGTGAAGTAGGCCTAATTTAAACATAATTCCATAAGCTTGACAAATTCTTGTATATGTGCTTCTGTAATGTTAGTGGATAGTAACCATTTTCTTAACAATGTCAGGGTTTTCTTTTTTGGAATTCTTGGGAACAGGGCTTTTATATCAAATGATACCATTTTTTCGTCTGTAGATAACTTATGATCTTCAGTTCTACTTATAAGGTCTAAAGAATTTTTTAGACTTAACCTCGGAAATCTCGGTAATGTATTAAATTGAGTGGTTAACCATTTTGCTAGATGGTAACATGGGGTATTAACGTTGTTGTTGATAGGTCTCATGCTTTTTCCCGATTTATGTATTTTGGGTAGTCCTATTATCCTGGCTATTGATGAATTTTGTGTTTAATTTTATAAATGTCAGAATTTGTGAACATAGTACTTATTTTTAATGTATCCTCCATTAATTTTTTGCATCTGTTAAGTGGATTTGTTTTAGTTCAATAAATTCATCACTGTTTAATAAGTCTAGCATTCTTTGCTTGTAGTCTTCTTTATCTAGAATTTTAATTGAATTGTTAAAAAATTCTTGTCTTTCAGTATCTTCTAGCCTATCCCTTACTTCTTTCCAAAATTTTTTACCATTATGCTGCCTTAAACCCCATTCAGCCTCCTCCTGATACTTCCTAAAACTTCTTGTAATTTTCTATCCCAGCTCTTATTTCTGTTTGCTTGTTTTTGCATAATTAGGCACTGTTTCATAATATCTCCATCATTTAGCTTCCTTAACCTATGCCAAAATATCAGTACCGTATCCAAACCCCCATTAAATGAAGATTTAGTTTAACTCAGAATTTTTTAATATATTCATACTAACCCATGCTTTATCAAGACCCCACATTTCTGTCCCAAAAAACATTGTTACCTTCACAATTGTGTTCTATGCTGTCTCTAATGTACTTTAATTTCTATGGTATTTTTCTGAAACAAGATCTTATTACCTTCATGGGCAATTTTCCTTCAAGTATCACATTCCTTTTTTGACAGTCCATTCCTCATCATTATTAACTTTCACTACTAGATAATTAAATTTTCTTAGCTGTTGAATTTCTTTCCCTTGCATTTTCCATTTATTATCTGTTCATAGAATATTTTCACCCTTATAACTGTAATTTATGTTCATTAATAGAGGAACTTAGCTAAGCCATTTTACATTGCAGAAGATAATTTTGGTTCTTTTTACAGATCTGTTTAACAATGTGGTAACATTTCGTATTTCTGATGCTACAATCAACTTACCAACTTTTGATATGGGTCACAGTGGTGACATCTACTTTGAGTTCAGGACTACCGTTGAGAATGCAGTGATTATACATAGTAAAGGACCTACAGATTATATAAAAATATCCATTATAGGTATGTAATTTTCTAGTTTACCATGACACTACTGTCTATTTGCAATAAGAACTATTTGAGTCTAAACAGATGCTTAGTAGATATTGTTTATAATGTTGTGGGATATTTTACAGATGCATATAAATCCATCTAACATTTATTAAATTTTGAATTTAATGATGACTGACCAATAGCATTAAATATTGATGACAGTAACTCTATACATTTTAGTTATATTAAATTATTACTGTACTTGTCAAATGGGATTCACAGCTTACCGAGGCCAGCCAGAGCAAGGGTTACCATTCAAAGTCTCTTATCCTTCAAATGATCCAATCCATCTTGCAATGGTATCAAATGAACACATTTGATCACTATGAACAACTACCAAATCTGTGAATTATTTTTCTCTTTCACTTAGCTTATAGTGTGTAAAAATGTAGAATCTAAAGTTTTCTTTAGAAATATTCATTATTTTTCTCCTGCTATTAACACAGGACTGAACTCAAAAGACTGTAAGATAATGACTATGCAAGTTTAAACTTGTACTTATGCATATTTTGATAGCTTAAGGTCCATTGTTGCCAACTGCATTAGTTACATTTTTGTATACATTATTATCCAACAATGGTTAGGCTGGCTGGAAAACTTTTTGAATGTCCTGAAGTGCTTGTAAACAACCATAAAGAGAGGTTTGCTGGTAAGATACATGAAGTTCTTATGCTGTAGAAATTTAAAACCATAAATGATGAGAAGATGTGACATTCATTAGTTAACAAAAATTGAACTTGAGGGAAACAATTGTAAGCCTTCCTTCATTACAAAATGAGTGTATTTTGCGTAATGCCATTGATTAAAGCAAGCCCAAATAATGAATTTAATGGCAATAGCGTACTGAAAAGATGAGTACTATGTAGTCATGGTTGCTGTTGCCAGTGTAAATCAATTGAACTTGGGTAAGCTGCTCATATTAAATGGGAGATTTCAAATGGAACAGGACTTTAAAACTAGACATGTAGAAAAACTTATTCATAAAGAAATTGTCAAGGTAATACAGAAAGACGGGAATTTTGAGTTTAACATGCTGAAAAACTTCTTTTCTTAATAACACATTACATAATGCATTCCTTCCATTATTCTTGGTAATTTACATGATTTTTCACTCCTTTTTCCCTGGTGCTATCAGTAAGTTATAGATCTTTCTCTTTAAGTGAAAGGGTACTTCATTTGTGTTAAAAATATAATTTTTATTTTCATAATTATGTATGTTTTATTCATCCTGTTAAATCATATACAAGTACAAAGTACAATGAACAAGACATGTAATAATTTCAAGGTAAGACAAAGTAACAGGATTTTTCTTTCCTCTTAATATAGTTCTTTTGAAAAGAGGTGTTTTAAAAGCTAAAAGCAAATTTTTTCTCTGATTTTTAATATAATTTACTAGGGATCAATTATTGAATAATTTGTTTCCTTGATCATTGGACTTCCTTGAAATTTGATATATTTGTTACAGGTGGAAATAGACTTCAATTCCAGTACCAAGCAGGTAGTGGTCCCTTGGGAGTCAGTGTGGAGACTTCATATCGTCTGGCAGATAATAATTGGCATTCTGTATCTGTTGAAAGAAACAGGTATTCTTTTGTTCTTGCAGAACTGAGAGTATGTGTGAGATAATTGTTAGCTTACACTTTTATCACTAAGTTTAAATCATGGTGGAAGGAAATATGGGTATACTATTCTGGTAGTTGATTTTTAGTTCACTTTGTGCATGACATCACTCTCAAGTCACAACACCAGCTAAGGCAAGTAAACATTAATTTTACTGTCAATAAACTTGTTAAAATGCCTGACATTGTCGAAAATGATTCATAGGGTGCAATAATTTACAGATTACACATAAAAATAATCTCTTCTTGTATTATTATTTATTAAGAAAGAAAGCTTATTTAATTCTTTTTTTAGAGAGTCTATGTGCCTTTTGGGCATTAAATAATCATTTGTAGTAGTGGAGGCATTATTGCAATATAGAAGTTTTATTTATAGTCTTAAATCTATGCCATTTCTTCCTGTAACCATGTGCTTACTTATTAAAATATTAATTGGAACTTGCACAGTAAAGCCAATCATATAATTGATATTATTGTATGACTTAGTTGAAGTACATACTCTTGGTGCTTCACTTCTCATAATATATAGAACCAGTTTTCAGAATATTTCATTTTCATCATCAGCCAGGCTAAAATTCAACTGTCAGATAATTTGTTAAACTGTGGGAATGTGTATTCTGCTTGGTGGCAGTGTGATAAACTTGTAGTTTATGTTATCATCCCCAGCAGTGTCAAAGCTCATTAGACTGTCTTTGTATTTGTAGATGTAGATTTTCTCCCAAGTTGCTAATTCTGTAGGTCCTTGTACTGATTTTATTAATTTTGCTTTATTCACTAAGTCATGATTTTCTGTCCAAAAATGATATGCTACTGTTGGTTTCTCTGTTTGCTTGTACTTTATGTTCCTGAAATGTTCCTTTAACCGTGTGCCTATGTTTCTCTCTATTTTTCCAATGTAGATTTTTTCACATTCTGCACAATTTATTTTGTAAATACCTGTTTTTTTTTCGCTTGTGGAATACTGAAGAGTTGTGGTTTCTTTGATACATTTTTGTCTCTTGAATTTCTGTAACTTTTTGTTTACTAGTTCTTTTTTAAAACCATTTTTAACCTCTGTTTCTTTTATTTGTTTGTATTCATTAAAATATTCTTCTTTACTAATTTGTAGGTTAACTAGACAGTGTGTTAAACTGTTCATAACTGCATGTTTGTGCATTTTTGGGTTAAAACTGTCAGTTTTGATGTGATTATCTGTGTGTGTGTTCTTTCTGTATATTGCAAATTCCAGGTTTCCTTGATGTTTCATTATTTTAATATCCAAGAATGGCAACATATTATCTGTTTCTGTTCCTATGTAAATGACATGTTTCTGTCTTGTATATTCAAAAGTTTTAAGGCATCATCAATGAGCTTTTTGTTAACTATGGCAAATATATCATCGACATATCTGTACCTTATCATAAATATTTATGGGAAAGCTGAGTTTATGTGTGGTTCAAATCTGCTCATAAAGAGGTTAGCTAGAAATGGAGATAAGGGGCTGCCCATAGTAAGTCCCGCTTGTTGTTTATAAAATTTTCCTTTAAAAGAAAAATAGGCTTGGTTTATACAAATTTCTGTGAGTTTGATGTATTCTTTTATGTGTGCATCATTAATTCCACTTGTTTTAAGCCAATCATGTAGATAAATTAGGTGTAACATTTAATTTCGTGTCGGAACCAATACAGTGAAGTGTCTATTACGTTCTTAGTGAGTCGATTTGATAATCTTATGCTCCACTTACTGTTGAATTATGCAAAACTAGTTTCACGTAATTCAACAGTAAGTGGAGAGTAAAATTATCAAATCGACTCACTAGATAACTAAGAACATAAATTAGGTATGCATTTGGTATGCTTGTAAACAGTGATACTACATCCAAAGATATTAGTGTCAGAGGGATGTAATTTTACGTCCTTAATGTTTTCTATTAATTGAAATAAGTTGTTTATACTCCTGCTTTGAAATATAGGTAAAGTCTTGAATCTATTAGCTAGCCATTTTGCTAATTAGTATGAGAGAGTTTTGACATTGTTAATGATGGGACACATACCATTTCCAGTCTTGTGAATTTATAATATATTTCTTTTGCAGATTGCAAAATTGCAGTACATAATTATATACAAAGAGTGAAAAATATAATTGAAGATAATATTACTGCAAAATTATATCTACATTTTCAATATATGTCATATATATTGAAGTAAAGTAAAGGAAAAGAAAAATTAAAAAGAAAGGCTTCTATTTAAAATATAACATATATAATATATAGGGAAAGCATTAAAGGAATATTTTGCTTTCATGTTAATTCTTCCAGCCCATACTCTTGCAATTTGTAATGTAGCACGATTTATTAACCATTATCTGCAACAAAAAATGAGTGCATGTAGGATAATTAGTTAATAAAAAGCAATCTACAAGAACAGAGTTAAGCTCTATGTAGTCAGTATGTTTGAATGTTTATCTTAAATTTCAACAATCGCATGTTTTATTTCACCTCTTTCCAAATGACGTTACATGGAATTATCTTATCCCATATGTATTTTTCATCTTATATCAAGTCAAATAACTTATTACAAAATAATCTAATGAAATACATCCCACAAGCTTAAGAAAACAGTTCTTTTTGCTGACATATCTTCTTCCTCTGGCTTCACCAATGGAAAAGGTGACATTACATATGATAATTGAAATCATAGTATGAAGAGTCGAACTACACACTCTTATTGTTCCACTTACTTGTATATAAATGTAGAGCCTTTCACGAACCTTCATTTGCATTGTCAGCTAAAAATTGGCTCACATAAGAGTTTTTAGCTCAACTGAATCATTCTATGATTGACTTCACTGTACAAGTTCCAATTAGCATAACTAATTACGTATGATGCTAATGTTAAGCAAGCAGAAAACATGTTTGCAATCTCCAAAAGCAAAATTAATGTATTTCATTGGTGTAGTTTTCACATAATCACCCAACAATGGCTTCTAAAATATACCATTAATAAATGTACAGTTTTTTAAAGCTAATATGTAATGATAGTTTTCCTTGGCTTGATTTGAAGTAGTGTTGTAATATTAAATTTTCTCTCTGACTCACTGTCGCACACCACCTGCTACATTGCTCTGCCTGCCTAGTGGGGGAATACTAAATGTAAGGTAACAACCGTTTATGTGAACATACCCTGGTTGAAATAACATGATTTTGAAGGTCTCAGATTTGAGGAAGGATATTTTAAGAGCCTATTACATAATGGAATAGCAAAACAGCTTTCACTAAAATGCTCGGAACAAATTGTTGCATGTAAATTCTATCTAATCTGTAATCTAACACACTCTTATGCTTCATTTACTTTTAAATATGTGGGACCAGTTTCAAAGAGACATCCTCTCCAACTTACACCAACTAGACAACTCTGAGTAAATGAAACATAAGAGTGTGTTAGATGACAAATTA
This sequence comes from Metallyticus violacea, assembly GCA_030762175.1. Lineage (NCBI taxonomy): Eukaryota > Metazoa > Arthropoda > Insecta > Mantodea > Metallyticidae > Metallyticus > Metallyticus violacea. The sequence continues at coordinate 13,405,443 of CM060844.1, forward strand.
GATAGAAATTACATTTAACAAACTTTACTGTTTGAGTTCCAACAGAATTTTTTAAAAATTTCTGATTATTTGAAAGTTCTTAAATGAAATTGTTGCATGTTTGAGATTGATGTTATCTTTCATGTGGCAACCATTTTTTTTTTAAATTTATGATACTTTACTGACATACTTTTAGTTTTTCTATTAATATTGGTGCAACCATAAATAACAAAGTTTGGCATATTAGCACCATAGCCAAAAGAAACGCTAAAATTATGCAAACACAGCTAGAGATTAATGTGCTCTCATTGTTCCTCAAGCTCCCCATGACGTCGGAATTCTTTGAGTTTGAAAGTAGGCATGTGCAGTACCACATCCTTGTTTCTTCTCACCACAGCTTAAACATAATAATCTAACATTTCACCTGGATTACAGGAAAGAGGCACGTATTGTTGTGGATGGAGCCCTTAAGTCAGAAGTACGAGAACCTCCTGGACCTGTTCGAGCTTTACACCTTACATCTAACCTTGTAGTGGGTAGGTACCATAGTCTTAAAAATTTGCTCTTGATTATAGGCTGATTTGTTCGCTAATGTTGTTTTGTAAGGACAATGATATAGTAGTTTCAAAATAGTGAAAAATGAAATTTAAAAAAATGTTCATTGAACAAAGGAATAGTTTCCAGCTTTTGCTACCCAGAATATGTTGCTACTCCAGATACTTAATAACATTAAAAACTTTATTGTTTTATGGAGAAGTTAAAAAAACAAAATTTTGATAACTTTGGAGTTCTCTAATGATGGTGTTGTGGGATATCAGCATTGTCTGAATTGGCCACCAAGCATTAGGCCATCTTAACAATGTGGCCTTCCTCAGAGTACTAAATCAATGTGCTAATACATTATTTATACATAAGTCCTTATAAAAATATTGGTTCAATCAGATCAGGAGGGTGAGCCAATCAGGTGTCTTACAAAGAGAGTAGTAATGAATAGAATAATTGCATTCCTAGATATATGCTTTTTTGCATTCTGTCTATATACTATACAGTTTCTGCTAATGCCAATGGATCTTTATTTCTTAAAAATGACATCAGTAAATGCCCTCCTTTAATTTCTTGATGATGTAACTGACTCTGGAAGGTATCCAGGCTAACAATTCCAGCACCATTGTTATGTACTGCTATGCTACGATTTCAGATTAAATATACTATACATTTTACTCTATCCTCTGTGTATACTTGATCATTAATCTTGACATTTGGTTACCACTAAAGGTGCAACAGTGGATTATAGGGATGGTTATGTCGGCTGTATTAGAGCCCTGCTGCTAAATGGACTGCAGACTGATTTGCGCAGCTATGCATTACGAGGATTATATGGTAAGTAATAGCTTGTGCATTTGTTAGCATGTAGAAAAGGGTGTTAAATGGTACAGTTTAATTAAGATCAGTGAAATTCTTTGTTTTGCTCATAAAATATTGTATTGCAGTACAGCTACTTATAAAAGATTATTTTAAGTTATGGCAACTCATATGTGAAATTTTAAAAAATTGTCATCTTTATGTCATTCTTTTCAAATTTTGAGGTTACTTTACTTACACACAATTAAAATGAAATTGGGAGTTTGAATTTTGTATCTTCAATACTTTCGGGAAAAAGTTAATTCATGATTTTTATAAGTTTAGAGCAAAAATGCTTCTTGAAACATATTTTTATCCAAAGACATTTAAAATTTTATAGTTAATTTGTGAAAAATAAAGTTACAAAATTTACCTAGTATCATTTTTGTATGTTATGTTTGGAAAAAAAAAATTCTGAAAAATCATATAATCCAATTTCTGAAAAGTTAACTAAAGTCATAAATTCTGGTTGAAATAAAAACATTTTTATTTAAGATACAGTTAAGTTTTTAAATACGTTTTAATCATTTCAGTTTAATAATATCACTTGACAGCTCAAAGCTCAGAAACAAGTGCCTATTAATCTGCAATGCTAGCTGAGTAGTGTGGGAACTCTGCTTGAAGCTTTACTTGGATATTATAACCCTAAGTTTCAAGAAAATATCTGCAAAACTATTGTACAAGAAGTATTTTGAACATACCATGTGTCAGAGAATCATAAGCAAAGAAAAATGAAGTTCAAGTTTGGCAACTATATAACAAATTAAAAATTATCTGCAAGTAAACAAAAGTATTTGGCATCGTGATACAGTAAGTTGGAGCTGGGGTTGCCACAATTAGAGACCTTGTTTGAATGCCAGGATGCTTTTTTCATTCAAGGTCTCCCATTTTACTGATTTCATTATACCAACATTCCTAACTAATATTCCCAAACTTTGTATCTTCTTTTCATTCACGTGTCATTTTACTCAAAAACCTCTGATGGGCCATAGGTGACTGGGACTTGAATCATATGTGAAACTTGACCCACTTGAAGAAGATGAAATACTACCATGGACATGCCAGGTTTGGAAACTTGGGCATAATGAGGTGGGACTTGCAGTTGTGGAGTACTGTACCAATGACACTTCATTGTTGGCAGTATGGATCAATGAACAGCAAAGGATAGGGGGTGTCTTATATGACCCTTCAGGAGAGTGTGACTCTGTAGGGATTATTAGTTTCATCTCATCTCACTTTCCTCACTGAGGTTGGCACAATAGATCTCTTATGTTGCTGTGCTGTGGTTCTTCTTAATCAACCTCTTAGATAGAACAGAAACATAGATTTATGCACTGAAAATTAAAAATGAAATAACTCATAGAGAACAATAAAGTTAAAAATAATAAAAACTAGAGACTCAGAATTAAAATAGTAAACCAGCTATACAAATTCCAATGTTTCAAGCAGCTGTGTGTTCTTATTCAAAGGCAACAGACATATGAAGGTGGTAAAAGAAAATATTGAAGGTAACCTAATGGATGGAAGGAGTGGAAACAAGCCACATGGGGATAAAGGTTAGGGAAGCTAACCAAGTAACGTATAATTAACACATCAATAATAAAATATTAATGTAGATTAACTTTATGGCGTATGTGCTTTATGCACCCCAAAAAGAAACATCTATCTCTCTGTCTCTATGGCAACTGTCAAAAACATGAGCCAGTAACAAATCAATGTGTTAAATTTAAATACATGAAAATCCTGATAGTGGGATGAGGCAGTTGGATAGTCTGTAAAGGAGACGTGATTTAACAGTGCCTATGTTTATTCTTATGGAGGAAATCAACAGTAGATGTTAAAGCAATATAAAATGCTATACAAAGCTTGTAAGACAAGATATATACAGTAAAATCTCTTGTAAGTGGTAACTATGGGACAAAGCTGGTGCCAAAAAAATGATTTTGCTATGTAACTGGAAATTACTTTTTAGGTTATGTAAAGATTTACTGCACAAGCTTCTTTTTTGTGTGTGTGTGTGTGTGTATCTGTGTGCGCAGAGCATTTTTCATGTGAATTTTTAAAAATATGTTGAAATGCAAACTTTATTTTCAGTAAGAATTTAAAATGATTGAGTCAATTTGTAACACTTACATCACTAATATTTCAAAAAGGAAAACTAAGTTTCTGGAGTTAATTGCTCCCATCATCAGTTCCAGATCGACTGCAGGCCTTGTTCTTCTTGGTGATTTGGTTTGTCTCTGGTGGTGGTTGGATGAACTTCTGTATTAAAATGTCACTTGGCAGAATTTCAAAGTTGAAAATGTGATTTTTGTTCTTCCAGATATAAATATTTTCCCAGACTGTAAGTTCTGTTTTCCCTGTAATATTTTTAAGTAGTTTGGGATTCCTGTTAATATTGTGTTGTTTCTTCCAAAAATGCCAAGTTACTGCTTATTTTTCTTCCTGTCTTTGATTTATGTTCCTGAGTGTTCCTTTGCTCTGTTTTTATGTTTCTTTTAGTCTTTCCAATATCATTTTTTCCCCACAGTTGTTACAATTCATCTGATATGTTCCTGATTTGTTCTCTTGTGGAATATTCTATTTTAGTTTAGAATTTAGTATATTTTTTATGCTAAATAGCTACATTAAATATAATAGTTATAACTCAGTTCCCCATAAACATGCAGTACTAAATAATCTTGTGCACAGGTTGGTAAATGTCCCCATAAACAAAGAAGGATATGATCAAGAACTGAGAACTATAATAAATACAGCTATCGAAAATGGTTTCAAATAAGAAGTGGTATATAAGAAAGTGAACAGAGCAAGGAACAAAAAGAGATTCAAAGACATTAGTACACTTATTCCTAACAAGGAAGAAAATAGAATGTACAAAAAATTCACATCCATCCATCAGCTTTCTATAAATTCGTAAAAGATTTTCAAAAAACATAACATTATTTTAGCTCCAGAAAACAATTACTCCATAAAAATACACTAAATTCTAAACTAAAAGAGGATATTCCATTAGAGAACAAATCAGGAATATATCAGATGAACTGTAACAATTGTGAAAAAATGTATATTGGAAAGACTAAAAGAAACATAAATAAAAAGCAAAAGAACACATCTGGAACATAAATCAAAGACAGGAAGAAAAATCAGCAGTAACTTGGCATTTTTGGAAGAAACAACACAATATTAACAGGAATCCCAAACTACTTAAACATATTACAGGAAAAACAGAACTTACAGTCTGGGAAAACATTTATATCTGGAAGAAAAAAAATAATGTTTTCAACTTTGAAATACTGCCAAGTTACAGCTTAATACAGAATTTCATCCAACCACTACCAGACACAAACCAAACAACCAAGAAGAACAAGGCCGGCAGTCAATTTGGAACTGATGATGGGAGTGATTAGCTCCAGAAACTTAGTTTTCCTTTTTTAAATATTAGTGATGTAAGTGTCATAAATTTAACTCAATCATTTTAAATTCTTAGTATTAAATATCACTGTTACAAAAGTCCACCATTTTTAATTAATTTATTTTCAGTACTTAGCACTGTACGTTTACCTGTTAGCTCAGTAAAAACATGCTTAAATTGCCATACCTAATGACAATGTTAATTGATGACCATATCAAGTCAAGGATCAAGGTATAGGCAACATTGCAGCTAATCGCAACTATGAAGATGAAGTTGTGGTGAATAATGATTCTTCCATTAATTATGTCTTACTAACACCCTTTTCCATTTTATCCAACAGCCCCAACTTCCATATAAGCATAACAATATTTCACTTTCACTTCACAGATTCAGCTTTAGGTACTATCCACAGGTGTAGCAGTGTGCAATTGCCACATCATGCTTGTTACTGTGAGATGCCAGGCTATACCATGTTGGCATTACCAGACTTTATACTGTGAAGCCATGCTGCATCTGTATACTGCATTTATGATACTATAAGTTGGTCCTGGTGGTATAGTGGTTACCATACTTGCCTGCTAAGCCCAAGATCGCGGGTTTGAACCCGGCCAGGACCAATGGATTTTTTTCGGGCGTAAAAATCCTAAGTAAAATCCTAACTTCCCTTCAGAAGGGAAGTAAAGCCGTGGTCCCGTGTTGTACATTTGGAAAAAGAACCTCAAGCCTGAAAGAGAGTCCTCTGAGCAAAATTTGTCAGCCGTTTCACGCCCTGAGTTGAATGGAACGCTGATGACCCAAGATGTTAAAGAGCGTCCATAAATAAATCAATCAAAAAAAAAATGTTATACTATTAGAAGACATATAGAAAATGTCACCAAAATATCCACCTGTCTGAAACTGATTTTTAATCATATAACTACTTCATTGTGTTAGTTTTTAAAAGTTTTTAAAATTCTTACTTTCATTTTTCCTTTTTATTTATTTTTTATTTTAAAAGTATTGTTGTTTTGATATTGCTGGTTATTTCACTGCCAGATATGAGGGATTTTACTGTCCAGTTAGCAAATTATGGACCGGTTTCATCAACAGATGTTAAAAGTTAACATGATGTTAGACTGCTTTAACATTCAAATTAACAAAATTCTGTTTCGTCATTGTTAACTTTAACATGTTAAACTTCATGTTAAGTTAACATCATCTTTCCCTTGTGTTAAAAGCGTAACAATTGGTAAGGTTTAAAAATGGCAGCCATAAACACAGCTGTAGATGTCAAAATTCTGTCGCTTATGATAGAGAAAGAGCTGTAAGATGTAGTTACTTTGAAATTTTTACACAAAAGAGCAATTTTTTTACAAAGGTACAGAATGTGAAAAACAGTCATCATAGAACTAGATGAAATACGAGAGAAATTAGAACACCTGTGTGTCTCTGCTCCTTTTAATATTCCTTGCATGAGTTGCATATATTAATTATTCTATGCAAACAAAGTACATTAGAGCATGTTCAGAAGTTTTTCACAGCCTTCTTGATCCATACAATTTGCAATATTCTGGAACCTTAACAACATGTTAACTAACATTATACTGGAAAAGCTTGGTAGAACGCAGGAGTCTTAACATTTGTTAAAATATTAACACAATGTTAACAAACAAACATTATTTATATTATTGTATGATTTAGTTGAACTGCATACTCTTCACTTGACTGTGCAAGTTCCAATTTACATTTTAATTTTTAAATAAAAGTTAGTGCATTTTTAACATTTGTTAATTAAACTGGTCCTTTGTGTTATTAAATTTTCTTGCATAATTGGATCTACATGGTTTGTTGTCTAGACACTGGGATAGCACTAACACAAGAACAGAGTGTCAAATGTGAATTTTTTTTCTGGACACAAACTGTTGCACAAAATAAGTCTAGGAAACTGATATCTTTTGAAGAACTTTATACATCTAGATATATCTTGCACATGCATAATTTTTTCTTTAATATTAATACTTGTCCACTGTTTTTAAGTATAATTATACCCACACACCAGCCACCACCAGAATACCCAATTTACAGTTTTTGCACAGAAAAATTATTTTTTGTATTTATAGTTGTTTAGTTTTCCATTTTATTTCAAACAAGGTTGATATTTCTTTCTGCAGGTATCAGTTCAGGCTGTATTGGCAAATGTGACAGTAGCCCCTGTTTAAACAATGGAACCTGCTTGGAGGGCTATGACAACTTCAAGTGTGATTGTCGCTGGACTGCTTTCAAAGGCCCTATTTGTGCTGATGGTAGGTACTAATATGAACTTCAGTTGCAAGGGTGTGGTCATTGTTATTAGTGAATAAGAAGCTTGTTTGTTCGTATTTTTATGGGATCATAGAAGTGTTACTCCATGTATTATTTCTTATAAAAAATATATTTTGAAACATTATTTAATGCTGTTGTGCTTTAAAAATGATGAAATTATGGAAGTTCATCATATAGTATAAATGTAAAATACAAATTAAAATAGCTGGGATTTACAGTGAAATATAGTTTAATATTACAAATTATTTATGAGGAAATCACTCAAAAATCACAAAACTAGTGAAATTTGAGTGATTTCCTCATAAATAATTTGTAAAATACAAGTTTGATATCATAAGATTATAATATGAGAATAAGAAATTATCCTAAGCTACAATGGGCCATTTGCCAATAATGGAGTAATGATATCAAAAACATGTAATTTACATTTAACAAGCTTCACTGTGTGAGTTCCAACAGAATTGTTTAAAAATGTCTTATTTTTCGAAAGGTCTTAAATGAATACCAAATTAATTATATATGGTAAAATTTATTAGATGTTTGACAAAATTTTTAATGAAAAGGAAAAAATCAGACAAAAAATTAGGGATACAGATGATTCGAACCTCCTTTTGGCCTTCCATGCCAATGCTCTAAATAACCGAGCTACCAAGTTCTCCAAACATGAGACCACAAACCTCTCTCATCTGATTCGATATATCCCAGAGATCTCCGTCGGTCCTGGTGGTGTAGTGGTTACCATACTTGGCGTAAAAATCCAAAGTATGGCTTCCTTCGGAAGGGAAGTAAAGCCGTGGGTCCCGTGTTGTACATTTACGGCACGAAAAAGAACCTCAAGCCTGAAAGAGAGGCCTCTGATCAAAATTTGTCGGCCGTTTCACGCCCTTAGTTGAATGGGACTCTGATGACCTGAGATCTTAAAGAGCGTCCATAAATAAATAAATAACCAGAGACCTCCCAAGGTTTTCTGTCTACTATGAAAGATTTATGCCCTAAGAGGTAACTCCTAATGCTACAAGTACTTTTAACGCAGACTTCTAGTTTAACCACCAATTATATAAGGTTAAATTATATATATACAAATGAGTCAGTATTAGGTGACAAGTCACTTGTCTTCTTGACATAGAAGAACTCCACGAGTTCGAAATATGCGATCTCAAGTGTGACTTTTTGTTAGTGTTGTATCCTTTTCTACTATTATAATTACTGTTAATTTATATATAGTGTGAAATGCTAATTGGAACTTATGCAGTGAAGCTAATCATATAATTAAGATCATTGTATGATTGAGTCTAACTACACACTCCTAATTTATCAATCTTAATCGTATAATGATTTTAATTATAGAAATAGTTCTTTCACACTAGCTATATGTAGGATGTTATGTAGGAAAGGAAGAATAAGACTTGAAAAATTTGGGTCGTGGATCTTTGGCCCTCCATGCCAATGTTGTAATCATCTGAGCTACTGTGTCCTCCAAGCAAGACACCACCATTAGAAATTTTCATATCTGATTCTTCCTTTCCATCTAATATGAAAGAAAGAATTAGATAGAATTTACATGAAAGAACTATTTCTATATATAAAATTTTATAATATATAAATATGTGTTTAGAGGCTATTTACAGTGGAATACTGACATATTCATATTCCTTCTACATTAGTCATGGCTTCCTTGAAGTGTGAATAATACAATATGAGCAGATTATGGGTTTCCCATGCATCTAGGCAGGGCTACTTCGGCCATACAGCCAGTACTCACAGGCATGTAGCAACAAGAATGTGCACTAACAAATTCAGCTTCAATCCTGAGGCACTGCTAATAGTATCACACACAGTTTTCAAATTAACACAAATTGACTAATAGGATAGAAAATGTGGTGACTGAGAATGATAATGTAAATAATGTAAAAGCATACATATATAACCAATTTCGGCAATCTTCAAAATATGATTAGGTTAGAATAAGAATGCAAGTGTTCAAAAATAGTATTAAGGATAACATGTAACAATGAAATGTTAGCAATGCATGTAGTATTACTAATTATTATAGTAATGGAGCATGCAGTAAAGAAGATTTAAAAAAAAAAAAAATGCACATACATGCATGCGCGCACACACACACACACACACACACAAAATTAAAAAGTCCTGAACTCACTGAAAATGATGTTGGAACTGCTTTCCTCATTTTTCAAACATTTCTAATGAAATTTTGAATTTATAGCTTCAGATGCTCATTCAGATCCTGTAAGGTGTTGTCCTCTTTACACTTTTAACTTTTATTGAACAAGAGATAATAAGTTACAGAGGGTTAGATCAGAGGAGCAGATGGGCCAAATGTTCTTACTGATAATTCTATTGTCAAGCTCTTCCTCAATTGCTTGCATAAAAATAATATTGACCATACATATCATTACAGAGTCTAACTTAAGAATTATAAATGAGAACTAGATTATCAGGGAATTTTTCTTTGAATAATCTCCTGATGCACTAACTACAAACAAATCGTTTAAAACACTTGTGGAATAAATAATTGGGTCTATTATTAGATGTAGCATTCTTAACACTCTGCTTTATACATACTGAGATTGATGAAGCTGGTGATTTCTGACCAGAGTTGTGGAGAACATTACAGCTATACAGACTGATGAACCTGTGTGCTAGCAGAATAATCGTGATTTAAAATCAAAATATTGTGTCTGAGCTGAAGCAATTAATTTATTCTTAATTAGACAGTGAGTAGATTTAATACTCTTATTCAATGGTAAGGGAGCATAAGAGTATTAAATTGATTCACTGTCTAATTAAGAATAAAATACTCATAATTTGCTTACCAGTTCAATGGAAATGGGAACTAAGTGCCTTATATTCAATAGAATATTATGTTCTTAATAGCATGGGAAATATGATGCAGTGACCAAACAATGTAAGATTTGTGGGCAGCAATTTTTAAATAAAGCAATATGGTTGACACTGTATATATGACAGGCTTGGCAATTTCAAAAGAAGTAGAACTCTTTTAAAATTTACAGTAATATTACTGAGCTTATTAAATATAAATTCAGAATGTTAATAAAATTGTCATTCTTAATCTTATTTTTATTTAAAGTAAAACACTAAAAATCATGTCGTCACATTAAAACTCTCTTTAAGTTTCACAAACACACTTTTAATGTGACGACATGATTTTTAGTGTTTTACTTTAAATCAAAATAAGATTAACAAAAGTTTCACTATGTGGATTCCAACATTCCGTAAAAAATTGTCATTACTCATTCAAAAATCTTTAAAAACACTTCTGCTGTATATTTTAGGAGTAAATTTGATGATTCCCATGAGAATATAATGAATTTTCTATTAAGTTGTTTAAAAATCATTTTGGGAAGCTTTGTTTCAATATATATACTCTCAAGATGGCGGCGAAAAGTGTGATTATGCAGGGCAAGGTGCAAAAAGTAACTGATTTTAACAGTATTACTGTGAAAATGTAGGAAATAAAAATATGAGCAAAAAAAGTGGAAAAAATCAATGTAAATGAAATTCAGATGACAGCTAATACAGAAGAATGTAAAAGAGAAGAAGATATGAGTGTTCAAGTTGTATGCCGAGAAACATGAGATGCAGATGGTTATAGACATATTAATGCGCAAACAAAGATATAAAATACCTAAAGAGTGAAAATGGAGAGTTAGCAGCAAAATTGTTGCACATGAGAGAAGAAAAATCATATGCCAAAGTAACGACATTCAGGAATGATGCGCAAGATGAGAACAAAATTGAATGCTTAAGAAGAGACTTCAAGACGTATCAACAAAAATCAAAGATCTGGAAAGAGAATATTTACAGAGGAAAATCAACGATTGAGACTACAAAGTAGTAATCAAGAAAAGCAAATAGAGGATTTTTGCCAGTCGATTACTTGCAGCAACAATGGTCAAGAGTTACAAAAAAGAGCCATAGGATGAAATTCAAAGAAGCAACATCTGAACCACCAAAACTTAAGTTATCCAATACAAATATGATATGTTATCCACAAAAGTACAAGAAAAAGAGCAACAAAGCTTTACTAGCAAAGGAATGCCTAACCTAAACGAACCTACACATGATGGAGCAAGAAGAAAACATGCTAGTGATCGATGACTCGATAATCTTCCATGTGAATGTGAAAGGTGCACAGCACAAAGTATAACAAGGCATTAAAGCAGAGCAAATGTGCGAAAAAATAAAAACCGGAAAACCCCAGGCATAGTCATACTCCATGTTGGAACAAACAATTTAAAGAAAGCAAAGAAACCGAAGGAAGTGTTAGGAGAAATGTATGAACTGATAAAAACTGCCAAAGAAATGTTCCCAAATGCGGTAGTGACGGTAAATAGTGTTGTTAAAAGATTTTTTTTTTTTTAATGATTTATTTATGGACGCTCTTTAACAGCTCAGGTCATCAGCGTCCCATTCAACTCAGGGCATGAAACAGCCGACAAATTTTGCTCAGAGGCCTCTCTTTCAGGCTTGAGGTTCTTTTTCGTGCCGTAAATGTACGACACGGGACCCACGGCTTTACTTCCCTTCCGAAGGAAGCCATACTTAGGATTTTTATGCCCTGAAAAAATCCATCGGTCCTGGCCGGGTTCGAACCCGCTTGTTAAAAGATGTGATATACATCCAGTTCATTAGATTAATAAACGACAACATAAGATGGGCTTGTAATACAGTAGGGCACTGTAAAATAGGTGGACTACATGTATTGGTAAAGATGGTCTACACTTAAATCGAAAGGGGTCCTACACATTGGGAAAAGTGTTAGATTATGTAATATAAATAATTAAAGTAAACCAATGGGTGTTCACAGAGACAAAATTAAAGGTCATTGCATAGTTCAAATGGGGATACAGTTGTTCAGAAACCACAGAATAAACAAGCCAACCATCAATGCTCAGATGCTATAAAAATCCTTTACATGAACATACAGTGCATAAGAACAAAAGTTGATGAACTGTCTGCGTATCTTAGGTATATTAAATGTAATGTACTATGTTTAAGTGAACATTGGCTTGAGAAAAAAGAAACAGATTATGTAAAAATTGAGCATTTCAAATTGGGTAGCCACCTCTGTCAAAATATATGTAAAAATGGGGATATGGCAATCTATAGTCATTGTACTTTAGAAACAAAAAGGCTGCAATTAAAACAATTCTGCATAGAAAAAGTTTTTGAAGCGATGGCAATATTAATTAACACTTACAATATTATAATAGTCACAATATAAGGTCACCAGATGGAGAAGCTAATCTGTTTCTTGAAAGTATCAAAAACGTCTTGACTCTATTTGATTTTAAATGCAGTGTGATAATTTGTGGTGATGTAAATGCTCATATTGACATAACCAAAAAGAGTAATGCAGTAGGTCTAATTTTAAATTTATTACAGCAAACTGTATAAACACAACTCCTACTCAAGGGTCTGCATGCCTAGATAATATTATAACAAATCTTAAACCAAAATGCTATTCATTTAAGGTATTAGAGCACAGGATATTAGATCATTAACCTATATTCTTTGAGATTATTATTGAAAAAAATCTTTTCCAGAAAACAAAAAATGTCAAAGAAATCCGAGATTTCAGTTTAGAAAAATATCAATAAATTTAAGTATTGTCTAGCAGTAGTAAACTGAGAAGGAATATTGTGTAATGCTCATAGGTCAGCTGAAGAAATATTTGAGTTTTCTTTACAACACTTATTAGTTTACTTAATAATTCTTGTAAAAAACAAAGACGAATAGTTATTTCCAAACAGAAAGTTACAAATATTATACATATAATTGGTACAAGTCAGTGCTTGAAGGAATGAAAGATAAGTTAATGATTCTTCAGGACTTGCATCCAAATCAGTGCAGAAAAAAAAAAAAAAACACACCTAATCAAAGGTAAATAGAAAACTCAGATAGTAAATGCAAATCCATGGTCTATCATAAATTCCGTAACGGGTAAAAATAGCAAACTTGGTATAGATGAAAGAATAACTGCTGATTTTTTTATACATTCAATTGAAGAAATAACTTTTCAGGTAACGGACACTACAATGAATTTCATAAATGATGTGCAACAAGTGAAAGATAATGTTTTGTACTTAAAGAGGCAACATGTAGGGAAGTTGGACAAGTGACCAAATAGCTTAAAAGCTCAAAAAGTAGGGATATCTAGGACATTTGAAATAATTTCATTAAAGAAATAATACAATACATTGTAGTTCCATTAACCTTTAGTATCAATAGATGTTTCAATGAAGGTGTTTTTCCAAAAGTTCTAAAATTTTCAAAAGTAATACCAATATACAAAAAGGGTGACAGAGAAAATGTGAGTAGCTATAGACTCATTTCATTAATTCCTACAATATCAAAAATTATTGAATACTTGCTAAAGAATCAACTACAAGATTTTTTTGAAAAACATAATTTATTTTTTAATAATCAATTTGGATACTGGAGAGGGAAATCAACCATATTGGCAGATGATGCATTTGTAGAAAAAATCTATCTAGCTTTCGAGGAAGGTAATGGGGCACAGGGAATTGTCTAAGTAAAGCTTTTGACTGTGTGCAATATGATATTTTATTCAAGAAACGAGAATTCTATGGGATAAAGGAACAAAGTTTAAATATATTTACATCATACTTAGAGGATTACAAATAGCTAGTGTCATATGGAGAGAAGTGCTCTCATATCAACTAAATCATACAATAATATCAATTATAATCTCATATTGTTTGTGTGAAAACTGGTGTTCCACAGGTCTGGGTGCTGGGTCACTACTTTTTCTGATAATGATAAATGATGTATCAAAATGCTATTCCTGCCTTACAGTTATTTATGCAGATGACACATGTTTTCTTAATGCAAATAAAGATATGGAATTACTGTCACAATCCGTAAATGAAACCATACAAAAAGCTCAGTTTTGGTTTAGAAGCAGTGGTTTTTTATGAATGCAAACAAATCACAAAATATAATTTTCAGCCTAAAAAATATAAACACTCTCTGTGACAATGTAAAACTTCTTGGCATGATAATTTATAAGCATTTATCCTGGAATCCTGGCATAGATTTTATATGTAGTTAGTTATCATGCACTGTATTCATACGAGCAAACCTAACAAAGGCTGTCCGTAAAGATTTTGTTCGTATGGCTTACTTCTCATCTTTCAAAGCATTTTTATGTATGGCTTAGTGTTATGGGGTAGTAATCCAAGGATAGCAAAAGTGCTAAAAAGTAAAAAAAAAGTTATTACAATATTAAAAATTCAAAACAAAGTTATTAACAAACTCTAAGAACACTGAACATTGTAAACCAATATTTCTAGAATTAATTTATATATTTATGAGTTTTGTACATATTAAAAGGAATTTGCAAATTTTTAATGTAAGGAGTGAAATACACACATATAACAGGAGCAGAGTAGATATGCCATATCACAGGTTGCAGGAGACCTCTGGATATTACAAAATAACAGGAATAAAATTTTTCAATTCACTTCCTTTAGAAATAAGTAAATATTCAGCTATTCAAAGACAGAGTATATAAATGATTGAATAAACATCCTTGGTACAGCATACAAGAATTTGAAATAGAAAATAAGAGTAATATGAAATTAAAAAAAAAAGTTGTTACTTTTCATCCATAGACTTAAGCCTCTTTCTCCTTTTTCTTTTGACAAAACCTATTGTAATTATCAAATGGTGAATATATTATTATTATTATTATTATTATTATTATTATTATTATTATTATTATTATTATTATTATTATTTTACAGAAATTGGTGTGAATATGAAACCAAGTTCTATGATTAAATATGATTTCATGGGAAGCTGGCGCTCCACTATTGCAGAAAACATTCGTGTGGGATTTACTACTACGAATCCCAAAGGGTTTCTCTTAGGATTCTCATCAAATGTATCTGGGGAATACATGACTATCATGGTATCCAACAGTGGTAAGTAAAGTTGATTTCATAGAGAATGCACTTTTAATTATATGTCTCATTTTTGGAAAACTATTTCAAATACTATTTCTCTAGTCAACATTAAGAGTTCTTCATTCAACCTATAGATGGTAGCTTATATAGCATTTTTGAGTTGCAAACCTGTTAATAGATAAGTCTAAAATGTAGTATTTGTAACTCATATTTTCTAACAGCTTATTTTAATTCAAATAATACAGAGGTTTAGTTATAAATCTTGTCTGCTTACATGGTATTTTTGTCTCAGCTACTATGAGTACTGCAGCCAGCAGCACCTGTACTTCAACTATTCTTTCCTTTTCCTAGTTATGTTCTCGAATGCCCTTTCAGAATTGTAGTCAAATTAATGTAACTTTCTATGTTTTCCCTTGTTTGTTATTGTTAAATGATAGGTCCTTTTAATGCATCTCCATCTTTCACCCTTTTTAGGATCTGGTCTGGTTTAAGTTTCTTACAATGTTCTTAAGTATATGCTGGGAAACCATTCTTCCGTAAGGTACTTCAGGAATCCAGTTTATTGTTGCTCCTATACTTGCCACAAATTGTACATTCAGCTGCTGTAATCAAACACAGGTTACATGAATAGAATAGAATATAATATTTATTCCAATCTTTCATTACAATAGATATAACAAATGATATATACATTCCAATTTTACATTTAAGTGATATATACATTTCTTACAATTAAGACTGACAAATTTATTTGAGACCGAGTTACAGCCCTATTTCACCTACTTTTTCTCTCTTCTCTTTCCTAATCCACTTGTGCCTCATTCTTCCTAAATATTTACCCATACTCCTTACTTTTTTCTCATCCTATTGACTGTCAACATTTTTCTTGCTACAGTGTTGTTTTCCATTTTATTCCATTTTGGATCCTAAATCCCTCTCTCCAATTACTTGTTTCTTTGCACTATATCACCTGTTCATTTACAAGCAATTTCATTATTAAAGGGAAGTGACTACTACCAGTTACTTCTTTTAATACTAATAATACTTTCAGCTACCCCTTAGCTATACAATATGTAGTCTTGATATTTTGCTTCTTTGCATTTACAAACATAAATTCACTTTCCAAATTTTTCCCTCTTGTTCCATTACACACTAATAAAGAGTTAACTTTACAAAATCTTAACAAATTGTTGACTTTACCAAATTCTAACACCTTTTTACCCTCCCTATACATATACACATTTGAAATTTTCTTCTTTAATTCCTCCATATCCTCACCTAAATTTGTAAACAACTTTTCATCTTAGGAGTCTGTTACCTCTGTTGAGTTATACATCACTAAGTATGTATTTCACTTCTGCATCCTTTATTTGTTGTTTGTTTACCATAAAACTTGCCTTTCTACCAACTATTTCCTCGTTCAGACATATTTCACTACTCTTCTTAATAAATATGCCCAATTCCCTTGAAGCTCTCTTCTTATCACTTCTGTTAACTCTTCTCCCTATATAATCAGGATAGTTTACCTCCACACTTACCTCTTCATCAATCCACATGTCTGCCACTGCCGACATGTCACCCAATTTTAAAACCTCAGATACTTCATCACTAATTATTTTTATTTGTAACCCTTCTGCATTCCAGAATATCACTGTAATTTCCAATTCCTGTCTACAGTAGATCTTGCCACTGGTTTAAACCTATCCAACTTTGCTCTACTCTGCTCTACTCTACTTTGTTGTTACATTTTCTAGCTGCATCTGCACTTTCTATAAAGTCTCTGACCTCTAGGATGCTCCCCTTAAGTGTTCACATAACTTTTAACCCACTTTCATGCATCTATTTATGAGCTGATACTAAGGCCAAAGTCACTACTTCTTCTCTTTCTTGCCTGGGGTGACCTATCCTTCTCACTGACGTCATGTGGCCACTTGATTCCCCCTCTATGTCTTCTTCGTGTGCGTACGAGTAATCCATTTCACATTGGCTACATATGGAAGGCCTATAATCTGGCGACGGTTGATAAGGTGCCATTCATTGTTTAATGTTTGGACTTGCACAAATATATTTGTATGAGGTTTGTTCCCAAAGAAATGCCTCATATTTATCTTCATAAAACTACAAAAAATATGAAGAGCATAGTTAAATAAAGCAAAATTTCAGGTACATGTAGTTATTTTTCCACATAATCACCATCATTCATTATGCACTTTTGCCAGTGATGAAGAAAAATCGTGTAAAAATCAGAGACTGCAACTTCATAGACGGTCTTTTGGATTAAGGCTCGTAGTGATGACACCACCAGTGACAGTGCTGTCCATGAAATTGTCACCTTCACCTTCAAACTGGTGCAGCTGGTCCTGACAGATGTCCATTTGATGATTTTTCTGTTCCTGTGTAAGCAACTGCAGGATACATCTGGCTCATATTTGGCCAGCCTTTATCAGTTCACCCATACCATTTGGTGGAGCTGTGTACAAAGCTAAATGTCAGCTATAATGCAATGAAAATAATGTTGATAACACCAAGTTATTGCTCTATTCCAAAACGGTCTATGGAATGGGTCTCTGATTTTTATAATTTAGGCTTACAGGCTCTTGTTCATTGCTGGTAGAAAAGTATAATTAATGGTGGGGACTATGGATATTTACTTATGTATCTGAAATCTTGCTCTATTTAACTGTATAATTGTGCTCTCTCTATCTGTTTTACTTTCTCTGAAAATAAAATGGAGGATAAACAGCTAATCTTGTAATGTTACAAATGCTAAATTGCTTTCTCTAAGGGCTACAGTTTATAAAAAAAAAAATAATAAGTGCAACATAAGGTTTAAAGGTTATAATAGGAAATTTATATGCATAGTGAAAATATTGCTTCATAGTAATATTCTTTCTAGCACAAGAATTTATTTTGGAAACTTTGAAAATGACTATGGTAAAAAAAGATCAAGAAATAGGGCAGAATTAATAAGAAAGATGAAGGAAGCCAGTAATAAAGGTAGAAGAGCAGTTATGTGTGTTAAGCTCTTATGGATAAGCGAAAACCAGTCATCACAGTAACAAGGCCAAGAAACGCTGGCTAAAGGAGCAGTGAAGACCGAAATCTGTTGATGCATCTAAATCAAGGAACAGAGGGGGGAAGAAGAGGAGGAAAGAAATGGGAGCAGCCTGCATCCCACGAGGTGGAGAAGCAACGAGCAGATCCGCAACCACACCGAGTATGAAACAACTGAGTAGGATAAATGATATGGGCAAAGAGGTGGATGAGTGGAATCAGCTGGGGTGATTGAGACATTTGAGTATAATGTCATTGCTCGTCGGGAGTTTGATTGAAATAGAGAGTGAGAAAAATTCAGAATCAGGAAAAGGGGTTACAAGAGCAAAAGCAAAACTAGAACAACTTATTTGAAAGAAATAGAAAATAAGGAGGGGGTTTACTGGTGATTTTAAAGATTTATCTTTTAAGATTAATGAAGCATGAACCAGAAATAAAGTAAAGGGAGAGGACAGTTATGTGAAAATAGTGGAATGGGAAGTGGGAAGGAAGGATCTATTGCATATACAACTTGGGAGTTGAATGCACAGATCCTAAAATAACAAGCCCTCCAAGATTGTTATATAATATGTAAAGTTAATGTAAGAGAATTTTGTAGAAATAAAGTTTTCATTCATTCATTCATTCATCCATCCATCCATCCATCCATCCATCCATCCATCCAATGTTTTTTTCTGTATTTTAGTTATTTTATAATATTAAAGAGTGTAATAATATAATTATTCAAGGTATACACTCTTTCCTTTAGGTCATTTGCGAGTAGTATTTGATTTTGGATTTGAACGTCAAGAAGTTATATTTCCTAGCAAACATTTTGCTTTGGGCCAGTATCATGATGTACGAATAACTCGCAAAGAAGCTGGTTCTGTTCTTGTTATTCAGGTATGTTCTAAAGTGCTATGCATTCACACATTTATGTTTGTTTTGAAGACAGATTTAAAAAAACACATGGTATCTAGTAAATTTAATATAACTAATATTTTAATTTTTTCTCTTAATTTATTAATTTGCAGATGATTAAAATAGTTAATGAGAAAGATAGTGAACTTGTAGTTTGCTATGGTTTCTACAGAGAAATATTTCAATTATTTTATATGACCTGCTTTAAATTGATGAAAAATGTTAATATTGGTATAGAGTTGGTTTGGTGACACTTATACTTCATTTGCTTGGTTTTTTAATTGGACATGTTTCAGAAACATTTGCTGCCATATAAAACTAAGTAAGTGAAAGATAAGTGTTGCCAAACCAACTCTATATCAATGTTATTTTACTAAATTTAATTAAAATAAAATTAATTTTGTCTCAGAACTAATACAGTGAAGCAATTAATATATTCTTAACATAACAAATTATTATTGAGGAAATCACTCAAATTTCACTAATTTAGTTCCACTTACTTGGACATGTTTCAAAGGCGATTGCCTTCATCGTCAGCATGATCCCAATGTCCGCTTCCCCGCGTGGTATTCAGATGTTGCTCCGTAGATTTTATGAACTTTGTGCAACATCTGAATACCACGCGGGGAAGCGGACATTGGGATCATGCTGACGATGAAGGCAATCGCCTTTGAAACATGTCCAAGTAAGTGGAACTAAATTAGTGAAATTTGAGTGATTTCCTCAATAATAATTTGTTATGTTATACTATATTTCACTGTGAAAATTCCCGCAATTCAAAAACTAATATATTCTTAATTAGCTAGTGAGTCATTCAACACTCTAAATGCTCCACTTACCATTGAATATACAGAACATATTTCACAGGCTTTTATGATGTGGGCAAAAGCCTGTGAAACATGTTTTGTATAATTCAATGGTAAGTGGAGCATAAAAGTATTAAATCAACTCACTAGCTAATTAAGAATACATTATTTTACTACTTCACAGTCAATAGCTTCAAGAGTATAAATTCAAGTGAAAATGTTTGATAGAAAGAGAGAACCCAAACACAAATTATACTGTAAATTGAAATTTCTATTGATAATACCTGTATTTTTCCTTATTTGGAAGCATTTCCATTGGAGTTCTATGTACTGGTTGTTTGTGATCTCTTGAGAGTGAATTTCAATTGGTTTATAACAACTATCGTGCTCAGTTTGATGTCCTTTCACGTAAACCCTAATTGTTCTTCTTGCTCTTCTTTGACTGTTTAGCCTCCACCAGTATTAGGACTACATACCCAGGGCCCTATTCCACAAAAGTACGGTCTAATACATTACATATATATTAGTACAAGTCATTGTAAAGTATGGACTTGTAATTACCTGTTCCACAAAAGAATGCACAACACTTATAAGTAAGTCAAAAGTTACAAGTAACATCATATAAGAGCAAGATGGAGGAACAGCTGTTTGCCCTATGTTGATAGGTTATGTCCACTCCAGTGTGTCATTTATAGGGGAGAAGGTTCCCCCCTCTGAATCAAACCATCCCACCTTCTGATTTGTATTTCCCATAAAACTGTATAACTTAATACTTTATTTAAATTTGTAGAGCCATACTAGAAAGTATACATGGACTTTAAATATTTTAACATTAAAATGTATTCAAAAAGCATTATATTATAGGTCCATAATCTTGCTCATTAATTTTGGAAACATTATGCATTTAAACATTTCAAACAGAATCTCCATTCTCTTTGTGTCATTGTTGCTTTAAACTGTTACGATTAGTTACTGTGTGCAGCAATTGTTAATTCATGCAAGGCAAGTATCAGTTATTAGTTTTAGTACATTTATGCCTGTGTAAAACTATGGAATTTAAGTATGTCGCAGAAACAAATTAAATTTTTGTCATTCTTCAAGAGTACTAATCTGGAGCTCCTAGTTTTATTTTTTTTTTGAGTTTTTCCTTACTCTGAGAAGGTGAATGCCAGATAACTTTGGCACCAAGGTTCCCAAGCTCATTTTCTCCATTGTTAATTCATTTAATTCGTAACTACAGACTTACACTTATAGTATTCATGTCCAATCTACCAACATCACAAGAACACTAGTGCAGTCAAAGCAATAACAATTAAAGCACTAACAATTAAAAATCCTTGAATATCAGCCAGGTTTTAGGAATGCAAACTTCTGATATTAAGTAAAATAAGTAGAGAATAAAAATAGAATCTTAACAAATAATGATCTGGAATAAATTAATAAATTGAGATTTAAATAGTGGGAACTTTCACAGAGAAATATAGTATAATATAACAAATTATTTATGCAGAAATCAATTAAATTCACTAATTTTATTTTGAAGGCTGTTGCCTTCATCGTTGCCTATTATTGAAAGGCAATGGTTTATTCTCAATCTTGCTGTTTTTGTCACCACATAGTTCTGGCTTATTTTGGAACCTTTGATTTTCCCAAATAAACTAATATTTTAATATAGCTTTAAATAGCAGGAATTTTTACATTGAAATATTGTATAATATAACAAATTAATTATGCAAAAATTACTCAAATTTTACTAATTTGGTTGCACTTACTTGAAGGCCTTCAAGTCATGTCAAAGTAAGTGTAACAAAATTAATGAAATTTGAGTGATTTCCCTATAAATAATTTGTTATATAATAAATTGAGATTTCTATTAGGTACTTAATGTGTAATTAGTGTATACTCTACATTATATATTGCTAAAGGTAACATACACTCCAAGAATTTTGTTTGGAATGAAAAGAAACATTTTAATTTAGGAAAACAATTAGCCTTTTATTTTCCCCCTTCAATTTTTTGCATTTTTTTTAATGAGAAAATCACTCAAATTTCATCAAATAACATCTTATTTTTCTCATAAAAAACAAAAATGTTTTATCATTATGCAGCAAAGTCAATTCAGTTGAATCATTTATTGTTATCAATAATCAGAATACTATTTATGGGAATAGAATTGATGCAACTTTGTTTCTCCAGTTCAATCAATGGTGCTCTGCTAAAATTTCTTTCAATAGCGGCATAGCTTATCACTTTCTTTTTCTTTCAACATCGCCATTCTACTACCTGACTCGATCTCCTCTTATTTGTAAATGGACTTTTGTGCTTACAAGAATGAATAATTCTTGAATCATAAGCTACCATTGGCAACCCAACCCTCTTTGCTACTTCATGCTCTGTTTTACTTGTGGCAGCAAGAGTGAGCAAATTAGGCTGCCAAAATACAGGTGATACTGAACATATTTGACCAGCTTTAATGATAACCATGGTAATTGCATAATTATGCGTTGCACTGTTGCAAATTATTCCCAGAGATTGCAAACAAATTTCAGTATAATTTTACCACTTGAGACATAGACACAATGAAAGAGTTGATATGATGGGAATTTTGTACAGCTTCCCACACCTGAGATGAGATTGTAATCCTGACAGTCACTTGTACTTTCTAAAAAGAAACTATAAGGGCTTAATATTCAAATGAATTACAAGGGTAGTGAATGATTATCTTGTGTTACATGAAAACAGGTTGATAATTATGAGTCCAAGGAGGTCAAGTTCGATATCAAGGCATCAGCAGATGCTCAGTTTAATAACATTCAATACATGTATATTGGAAGAAACGAATCGATGACTGAGGGCTTTGTTGGCTGTATCTCGAGAGTGGAGTTTGATGACATATATCCACTAAAACTTCTGTTTCAAGAAAGTGGACCTGCTAATGTCCGTACCTTGGGAGGTAAGTAGTATTACATATAATTCCTGTTGTGTAATGTAATGATAATTCAGCAATAGCCTATCATAAATCAAATTATTTAAAAAAACAATCTTCCAAGTTTCACTTACTGAAGGGGTTTATCAGAATGTATTTCATGGACCTATTGCACTTAGTTGTTGCATGACTGCTGGTCATTAATTGCAGTTGATCTAACTTCACCTTTATCTCTGTCTCATACCAAAAATGTGCTGCCACAGTTGATTTATGTATTAGTTTATATTTAATATATCTTGTACCAGGTGCCTGTATTTCTTTTTGTTTTCCCTGCACAAAGTTTTCCATAATCCAGACCATCTGGTAAATTCAGGACTTTTTCTTCTTAAGTAGAAAATCTATTTGATTTTAGCAGATTTTTAACACTTTCTTATCTGACTACAGGCAATGCTCATAGTGCCATCACAACCATTGAATGCTCACAGTGACACTTAAATATTTCTTACTTGTATAAGGAAGCAGTTATACAGTGCGTCCAATAGAATCGCTACCAATAAAAAATGTTAATATCTCCTCACTCAGTTTTGTTAGAAATGTATTTTTCATCTTATCTTTTGTAGAAACTGCCCAAGTTTTCTATCAATGAAAATTATGACACTATGCACCTGTGTGTGATATGATAAAACATAGAGTTAAAATGGCAGAATTCACAGTTTAGCAGAAAATGAAATGTTATTGGTTAGAGAAATTAAAGTTCCCAACTGCAGGGTAAAGAAGGTTCACAGAGGAATTAAATGTTTCAGAATGTCATAGCATTGTGAAATATTATTATAAGCTGTTAGAAATAGGTTGTCTTAAGAAAGAAGGGAAGTTGCAAAACAAAACATTGTCTGCAGCTAAAGTTGAAAACGTTAGGCAAGCTTTTAAGTACAGCTTGCAGAAATCAATTTGATCAATTTGTGAGTATGCCATTTCACAAAACTCTATTGTCATACCATGCACAGGCACACTAGCATCATAATTTTCATTGTTACAAAATTTGAAGAGTTTCTGCACAAGATAAGATGAAAATCATATTTCTAACTAACTGAGTGAGGAGATATTCACATTTTTTATTGGTAGTGATGCTATCAGACATACTGTATATAAATAGAAAAGTTATCTTGAAAGTAAGTTCTGTAATATTTTAAATTCATCAATGACCAAGATTTGTTTATGTGATATAAATCCTTTGGTTTCATGACATACTAAGGAGGATGCATTAAAAAGATTTAAATTTGTGTTTTTAAATGGGCAAAGAAAGGAATGATTGAAAAAACAAGAAAGGAACAGAAGGAGATTAAGCAATGGCTTGATAAGGAATGTTTTGAGTTAAGTTGAGAAAAAGGTTAAAGAGCTGTGTATTTTAATGGAGGGAAAGTAATGGGGAAGAGAAGAAATAAAAATAAAAAAATTAAGACTTAAAAGAAGGTTAGTATAGAAAATGGAGTAATGGGTTAGACTAGGGCCTGAAAAATTGACAATAGATTAAAATCTGGGAAAGCTCATCAGGGCCTGTTTCACAAAAAGTATGATCTAATGCATTACAAGTGTACAGACTGGTAACTGGTAGTTATTAGTAAAATTTTGTTCTACAAAGATTTCTGCTACACTTGTACTTAAGTGAATTTTCATAGTTGGTCCGACGAAAGTATTAGTATTAGGCACTGGTAGTTTATATAATTTCTCAACAAGTGTAGGAACATTGGTAACTTCAAATACTAGCACAAAAATGCTAAACATTAGCGAAAGTGATGATAATGAGTAGGAATATGTATAAAGAAGGAATAAATAAATATTTGTATATAATGATAAAGTTATGTTAAGTGCAAATAAAGTATGACTTATGATTGATATTGAAGTTTCTTGTTCCAAATGCACATTTAAGACCAGCATCTTAGTAGATCAATCAACTGTTTATTGAACCCATTAGAAATGACTGTTTCTATTATATGCAGGTATTCTTATTCTTCTTTGTTAAGTGGTACATTAACTAATCTGTATACCATGCTGTTGAAAGCTGCTTCTTTATGAGGTCTTGGTTTAAAACAATGGGCTTTAATATAATTGTCAATGTGTGTATTCTTTCTGTGAATGCCAAATTCTAATTTGTTCTTACTTTTTATTATCTTCAAGTCCAGAAATGGTAAACTGTTATTGTTCAATTTCTATAGTAAATTTAACTATGAGCTCCTGTAGGTTTAATAATTTCAATGCATCTTCTGTCAGTCTCTTTGGTACAATAGCAAATATACCATTTACATATCTATACCAGGTCTTGAAGATGTAGGGGAAGGCTTTAGTGATATGTGTTTCAAAAGAACTCATAGTCAGCTAGGAATGGTAAAAGAGGGCTGCCCATTAGTAATCCTGATTTTTGTTTGAAACGTTTTCCTTCAAATGTGAAAAAGGCTTGATTTAAGCAAAATTCGGCGAGTTTAATATATTCCTTGATATGTGTTTCTGTTGAATGGGATGCTTGTAACCATTTTCTTAGAGGAGTTAATGTTTCATTTTGTAGTATGCTGGGAAACAAAGCTTTTACGTCAAATGAACCCAAGGTATCATTGGGAGACAATTTGTAATCTTTAATTTTTTAATAAGATCCATAGAGTTATGCAAGCTTAAACTGTCAAACTTTGGAAAAGTGTTAAATTTTTAAGACAATCAGTTTGCTAAGATAGAACATGGAGTGTTGATGTTGTTAATAATAGATCTCATGCTTTTCCCATGATTATGAATTTTTGGTAGGCTGAAAATCCTGACTAAAGGTGGATTATGTACTTTGATTTTGTAACAGTCGGGTTTTGAGAATAAGTTGCTGCTTTTTAGAATTTCTTCAATTATTTTTTTGCATTTCATTAAAGGGTCTGCTTTTACTTCAATGAATTTGTCACTGTTTATTAGTTATTGCATTCTTAGTCTGTAATTCTCTTTGTCTAAGATCATAATTTGCTTTCCTTTGTCAGTCTTTGTATAAAATACATCTTTTTTAATTAAAATGTAAATTATAACTTGCACAGAGAAGCCAATCATACAATTGATTTTATTGTATGATTTAGTTGAACTACATTCTCTACACACTCTTACTCTACAAGTAAGTGAAGCATTAAGAGTGTGTAATTCAACTAAATATTACAGTAATATCAATTACATTTTTTTGTTAAGAGATCTAATAAATCTTGGGTGAAAACTGGGATTTTGGTTTCTTTTTTCAGTTTCTTGTAATATATTGAATGATGTTTTCCTGATAATTTTTTTTTCTATTACATTGAGATTTTCAATGACTAGTTCAACATCTGCTACATATTCTTCTAAATTGGATGAAAAGCTGTTACAAGTATTATCCCTTTATTCAGTAATTCTATTTCATTTGCATTAAATCTTGCTTTGGAGAGATTGACTACTCTGAGGTTAGGTTTTGAAATGGTTTTGGTTTTGACTAAGGATTGTTTATGTAATTTGTTGAATTTCTTTTTCTGATATGTGGCTTTTTGTTTGACTTTGAAACTAATAATTTTTAAAGCGTTTTTTGTTTTGTTTTGTTTTGTTTGTTTGTTTGTTTTTTCCTCCTAAATTTTCCCAAAGAATGGGGCCCAAAGACTTAAAGAATTTTAAATGTAGTCCAAATAATTCTAAATCTATTGCCATAATGTGTCCATAGTGTTTGCACCTTTCTAATTCAAGAACTTTTTTCTTGAATTACTCAGTTTCAAGTCCTACACGGGGCAAGACAGGCAGTCTTAAGTTTTACACATGGTGAGATGCACACATTTCAGCAACTTGCCCATCCCTCTGATGCAGTCATAAGTTCTTTGAGATACATCCAGTTTGTAATACCCATTATGTTTGACATTGCTGAGATAAGCAGTTCATAGAATCAGTTACGCAGTTCTGTTTTATCTGTTAAGCCATTTTCAATTTCCACCATTGAATTTCTCTTCCAGTCCCGTTAAGCATGAATCAACAAAATAGCATAATTCTCCATGAGAAATTGTTATTGAAGGTGGGCAACAACATTGAAATGACCTATAATCAGTCTACAAAACAACTTCTTCAAAATTGGTGCCTAACTGGGGGCACTTAGCCAGAGCCTACTAAAGAGCTTCATAATTAGGCTCTAATTGCCGGTACTGACCACCCATGAAACCCTCTTAATTTGGTGCCGAACATGGAGCTATCACAATAACAAAACAACTCACCACAAAACTGCTTCAAAGATATTTTTTTGTGTCTGTTCTTTTCCTTTTTGTGTTGATTTGTTTGCTATACCAATAATGATCTGGGCCACGCATGGCAGTTCCAGTCAAACTGCATCAGTAGCCACTATTTTCTTTCCAGCCCTCATATCTGACATACCAGAGATTAGGGAGTTTTAAGCAAATTACCCAGGATCTGGGCATAAGTGTTCAAAGATTTTCAAAGAATATGGCACCTTCTTAGCACCCAAATAGGTACATTGTTAAAAATCAAATAAAAGAGATTTGCTACTTAAGGGGGGGTTGGGGATCAGTTGTTAAGATTGTGTGAAGGTTTACCTGGAAAACAAAAGAAATATAGGTACCTGATTGAAGAGCCATTGGGGGAATATTTGTAAACAAATAGAAAAGTTAGTTTTTAAATGGAAGCCAGGAGATAGAGAAACAAGTAAAGATGATTCAAAAACTGAAGGATTTTTGCATCTAGGAAGGAATTAACATAAAACAGTATAAGAAACAATTAATTTTTGACAACCTGGAAGCAGAATCAGTATTCAACTTCATCAGAAAGCCACCAAATCAACTCAATCCAGCAATCAAGTAACAACTGAGCACATGGGTAAATATCCACAAAACCATGACTTAATCCCATATTAAGTGAAGTTAGAAAGAACATTTTTCAAATAGTTTGACTCAAAGTGGATTATAAATGTGCACATCTTTGGGTTTGATTCCATTATTTCACCACTGATGGAAATGACTTGTAAATGATGCATGCAGACATACTTTCTAATTATATAATTATATAGGTGCCCAAATAGAAATGTTATTTTATGGGACATTTTTCAGGGCATCTGAATGAAGATTATTGTGGTGTGGAACCAGTGACACATCCTCCAGACATTGTAGAGACACGACCACCTCCAGATGTGGATGAGGACAAACTGCGCCAAATCTATCAGCGAACTGATTCAGCCATTCTTGGAGGTGAGATATGTACCAAATATTGTTATTTTGTATGTTTATTTGTAAGATTGGCAGGGATGAAGAGCAGTGAGGTATTTTAATAGTTGATACTATGCTGATAATTATTATCTGTTAATAAAATAAATATGAACAACAGTAAATTTAAGATTAGAGATGTGTTCTTGATACTCAGTACCCCTATACATGAGCTTGATACTTTGTTAATACAACAATTTAATGTTGTCACAAATAGCTTATCTTACAAGAGTAATATGTCTCATTCATAAGCTTCTAAAAAGAAGTAGCTAAGGCTAACTGACAAGCCCATTATGAACATTGCCCCTCATTTATTTCTGCAGTTGGTAGCAACATTATATCTGAGCTGCAAATTTCTATAAAATCACATTCCAGAGCAATGACTTTCAGTTAAAGTTGATATTTCCAAACATATTATTGCATTAATTTCTAGCATAGTTTTTATGTTTTGCATTTCTGGAAAATCCATGCTCTGCTTACAAAATAGAGTAAGCCCATGTCAAATCAACCAATGTATAAAATGAATTTGGTTAATTTTCTATACATTTACACCTTTACAGAGATGTTTTAAGATTTTTATTTTCAGAATTTTTGGACCTCTCTCTCTCTTTCGAGATATTGAATTTACAGACCACATATATTTAAACTCTATGTACTACAGAACTTTGATAGCTACAGTCATGAGAAATCTGTCTTTAAACTTATGAATAGAGCTTTCATTTTATACATAAAACGTAACACCATTGTGGATAGTCCCTCCCCGTACTGGGGATTTTCACAGTGAAATATAATATGACAAATTATTGTTACGAAATCACTCAAATTTCACTAATTTTGTTCCACTTACTTGGACATGTTCCAAAGGCAATTGCCTCCATCTTCAGCTTGGTCCCATTGGTCGCTTCCCAGTGTGGTATTAAGATGTCGCTCTGTGACTTTAACGAACTTATTGATGAGGTAGCTGTTGTTTGGGAGATCAGAGTTAACCAAAAATTCTTTGTTTTTGTTTATAAATATATTTTCCCATACTGTTACTTCTGTGGGTTTTTGAAGAGCTTTTAATAGTTTTGGTTCCTTTTGGAATTTGTGTTGTTGTTGTTCAAAAGTTTCACATACCACCCAACATATCACAACAAATTTAAGAAGATATTCAAAGAACATGGAATTATGTTAGCCCCAAAGAACAAATATAATATAAAAAATTTAGTACATTGCACAATGAAAGATACCATCCCTACAGAGCAAAAATCAGGAATATATGAGATTAAATGTGCAGATTGTGAGGGGAACTACATTGGAAAAATGAAAAGAAATTTAGAAATTCGAAGAAAAGAACATTTTAGGAACATTAGATTGAAACAGATAGACAAATCAGCAATAGCAGCCCATTTTTGGAACAAAAATCATGAAATAAAACCAGAAATTGAATTACAGAAACAACTTCACAACCCAATAGAACTATCCACATGGGAGAGAATTTTCATTTTAAAAAATAAGAAAACAACTTAATGAATTTTGATTTTCTGCCGCTGGATGAACTCAGCAAGTTTCTACTAGAACCACAAGATACCACCACAGGAGTGAACAGGTGTCCATCCCCCATTTCAAACAACTGCATTCAGTTAACAACAGTCGATGATGGGAGGAACCTATCCCGAAACTAGGCCAAAGTTTTAAAAAAAGTAAGTGGAGTTAGTGTTAACAACTGAACACATTAATGTAGTATATATCTTTTTCAAGTTTGGGAGCAATTCTGTTCTCAGAAGAATAAGAAGTTTTCTTTGGAAGGTGTAGACTGAGTCATGTTTCACACATTCTGAGATGAAAACAAAACTCTTATGTTTTAGTTCATTTTTTTCCTCATAGTACTTTTCAAATGGATGAACAGTTGCAATGGAGTTGTTCCAAAGGAATGACTAGGCTTCATCTTGTACAACAAATGAATAGTTTTCAGCAAAATTACTTGTCACCACAGCATCATTAGGGCAAATTTCTTCTCTTGAGAGAACACAGATTGATCTTTAGCAATAAAATCATGCTTTCATGTTTAGCTCAGCTGAAAACTAGTCTACAAAGTCCTCTATGAACTTATGAACAATTTCAAATGAACTGAATTAACTCCTTTGAAACACTATAAATAAATAATGACTCTTTGTAGGCTCTCTTAATCTTCATCTTTTGTTGCAATATTTCTTAGAACTCTGATTCTTCTTAGCTGGAGATTCACCAAGGGAGGTCAAAGAGGTATTTAAATAGCTTACAGCTGCATCTGGATCCATATACTCAACCTCCTTAATACAACTAGAACCTGAATGCCTAAATTGCCTTTTCTAGCATACTGTTATTCAAGTATGCAATCTTTTCCTTTCCCAGCTGCAACCTACATGAAATGCATATTTTCATATGTGATTCGATTTCATAATTTAGTGAAACTATCCAATTTGCTACTTTTCTAAAGTCTTTACTAACCGAATGCCCTCTTTCTTTAAAAAGGATTGCAGCAGATTTTGGACAATTATTCTCCTCCATATTTAAACCGAAACAAATTTTGTCATAAACCTGATCATGTAAACTTAAACAAAAAGCCTCTCTTAAGAAAAACTGTTTTTGTATTGCACTGGCCCTCAGTGCTGCCCATATCACAGAAAACTTGCAAACAAAAATGAAAATACATGCTATTCAAACAAATTCAAGGGCACATAAGGAGAAATTGTTCTCAACTGAGCTGTGAGGAAAGATGAGAGGAAGAACACATGATTAAGCAGGTAGAAATGTGTCTGAGCTTGTTTAAAGTCAAAGGACAAGTAATTCCCACTCCATACCACTCTTTATCTCCCTCCAACATCAATATTTAATAAATTAAATTATAACTTTATTAGGTACCTTTAAAGTTCACCACATAATTTTTATCTACAGAAATGGTACAAAAATGAATTTGAAGCATTTAATTTCTTATCACTGCAAAGAAGAAATTTTAAGTTTTGTATGACACCATTGAGATATACTACTTTGAAATTAAGACTGAGCAGCTAGAAGACATGTAGTTTTAGGTATAATTTTTAAGAAATTTTAAAAATGTTGTTATTCTGAAAATGCCAAATTTTGAGCATTTGATTTTGGAAAAATATAATGGTGTCATGTTATATATTAAATGAAAGCCCTATTTCAACACTTTAAAATGACACTTGTCTCAGGTATGTACCTTTTATAGTTTTCAAATACCCAACATCTAAGTATGTGCTAGTAAGCAATTTATTTTTTAATATATAATAAAAATGGATAGTTAAAATTAAAACAAAATTAATTTTACTTATCTTATGGTAAGATGCAATTATACAAAAAAATTAAAGAGTCCATGCCACCATGCTCCAAACTTAATTTTTCATTGGTTGATTTGACATGGATTTTCTCAACCTTGGTTCTAAATCTGATTAATAATAAGAGAGACTTTTGGTAAACCTAACATGTGATCTGTTAAACTATATAATCACAAGTAACTTATTGTAGCTGCATCATACTTCAGCATCTTTTAACATGAAAACTGATTTTATGTCACTATCTAGTTATTTTGAAGTAACAGATGATATTTAAACAGTACTTGGAAGCTATGGACAATTCTTTTAGAATTTATTAAAGTATATTAACAATAACTTTGCATTTATATAACAACAAGACATGTTTCTGGGGCTATTGTTCCCATCATCAGCTGTGACGGACTACTAGATGTGGTGACTGGATCCCAAGGTGTTTCTGTGGAAACATCTGATGTTTCAAATAAAAAACTTGCTGGGTTTATCCGCAGTTCGAATATCAAAATTCATTTCATTTCCTATTTTTTTCAGGATGAAAATGTTCTTTGAAATGTTACTGGATTTGCTATTATAAGTTCAGGCAATATGGGAAATTTTTGAATCTGCTACTTTCCTTTATGTTTTCCAGTGTTAAAACATCTCTCCTAGATTTTTGTTTTTTAAATTTATGAACATCTTTACTATTGTGTCTTTGTTGAAATCATTAACTAAGACGGCATAATTATCTGTTGATATTCTGTTTTGTACTGTGTGTATCTGTGAGTGAAAAGCTAGTATCATTCACAGAAACAGAGCACTAAACTATATCTACAGACAATTAGATACATTCATAGTATTTATGTTCGACATTACAACACTGCTTTACTAGGACATTGTTTACCATTTGTCATCTGTCATCAGTTATATGGAGCATTTTGCTTGTAAAGATGCCTTAAATTTTGCAGATTTGAAGAAAGTTTGTGCTATTTGTGAGCTAATGAAGCTGGAGTGTGTCAAGTGGAGAAAGTAAACACTTCCAATGTATTCTTCTTTTTCATTTTAATAGAGTATCAAAGGCTGTGGAGGTGACTCAAAACTTTGGGGGACTCTGGGGAGAATGCCATTGGAGATGGCAATGCAAAAAAAAAATGGTTCTGTTGTTTCAAAGAGGGCCACTTTGACATAAGTGATTTGCCACATTCAGGAGAACCATCTGACTTTGGTGAAGACCTTCTAAGCTCTTTAATCCACGATTATCCAGATCAGTCAACCTGAGAATTAGCAGATGTGATGAACTGTGACAGCCAACCATCATGCATGATTTGCATTCCATGATCAAAGCTCAAAAATCGGATATATGGGTATCTCACACTTTAAGTGAAAACACAGTCAAACATTGTGCAACATTTGCATTCCATGGACAAGGCTCAAAAATCAGCGGTGTGCCATTTGTGCACCTCTGCTTGCTCATCATTGGTTAGTTTCTGTAAAGAACATCAACCATTTTTAAGTAGTTTTTTGTATTGGGATTTTCACAGTGAAATATATTATAATATGACAAATTATTGTTACGAAATCACTCAAATTTCACTAATTTCGCTCCAGTTTACTTGTTAAAGTATTGTTACAAAATTTCACTAATTTCGCTTCGCTTACTTGTTAAATTATTGTTACAAAATCACTTAAATTTCACAGTGGAGTGAAATTAGTGAAATTTGAGTGAGTTCGTAACAATAATTTGTCATATTTTAACATCAACCATTCCTATCCAGGATTGTTACTGGTGATGAAAAATGGTGAAAGGAATGGCTGGGCCCTAACAAAAAGACAATACCCCATGCAAAAGTTTCTGCCATCGACAGAAGAGGTTATGCATGTGTCGTGTACTATACATTGCTTCCCAGGAATGTAACTATAACTGCTGAAATTCATTGTCAACAACTTGGATGCCTTGCTACCTTAATTGAAGAAAAAGGACTATGATAACTGCACCAAGTGCCACTGCAACATGATAATGCACATGCATACTCCACAAACAGGATGAAAGCAACTGTCCATGAGGTTGGTTGAGAGGTGATTTCACATCCCCCATTTCTCCAAATTTTGCACCCTCAGATTTTCACCTTTTCTATTCTCTATCTGACAATCTTTGAGGAAACTCCTTCAATAACAAAGATGCTTGACATTTTTTTCAGCTCAAACCAGCAGATTTCTTCGGACATGGAATTAAAGAACTACCCCAGCATTGAAAGAGAACCACAGATAATAGAGAAGAATATGCTAATCATCTGGAATAAAAACTTTCATCACAGCCAAAAAATGCTATAAACTTATGCATCAACCTGATAATACTCTGGATTAACTTTTTGGACAAGATGAAAACCAAGAAGTTTGCTTGGTGATAGACACTGCTGTCTTTAGCATTTAAAATCAGCTATGGTGGTTTCTTGTTTCAGGTATCCTGGCAATCATCTTCATAGCACTAGTCATCATGGCCATCCTCATTGGTCGATACCTTGCTCGTCACAAAGGGGAGTATCTAACACAGGAGGACAAGGGAGCAGAATCTGCTCTGGACCCTGATTCAGCCGTGGTTCGTTCTGCTACAGGGCATCAGGTGCAAAAAAAGAAAGAGTGGTTCATCTGATATCTTATGATAAAACTGTTGCCCAGGCTGTGATCCAGCATCTCCTTGACTCAGGAGATTGACTCAGGCTATCAATATTTTCTGGTACCTGTCTCTGATAGGCATGGATACAGGTGTAAAAAATGTGTAGCTCTAAAACTGGAAGTTGCTATTAGAGTAAATGGTACAGTAACAGCATCCAGTTTTTTCATGAAGTATTATAGTAATTATAACATCTGTTTTTCTACTCATAAAAGACCAGCTGTACAAGAGAAGGCAGAAACAAAATTTGTTTGTGCTTATTGGTTTTGGAGTTAAACTCCAAGCATTACAAGTCTGTTTTTAAACTGGCAAGCTTTTCATATTTATAAATATTATGTATAATAATTGGTTTCATCAATACAGCCACCAACAAAATGTGGCTGCATCTGGAAACGAGCATCTGCAAAAGTTATAATTTTATCTCATTACTCATCCTTTCCACTGCCACATTCACAGGAACTTCTTGCAGTTATTGAACAGAATAAACCACTCTTGCTACTGCAAGCTAGTCAAAAACAAATTAATTGTGAAAAAGGATTGGAAATTGTATAATCACACTAACATAAAACAAGGTGAGGAATCTCAAACTTTTACCAAAAGCATGCAAACTATTCTCAGCCATGCCAAGTAACAACTTATTACTTTTTCTCCCTTTATAATGATATGATTGAAGTTACTATGTGAATTAATAGGGTGTATCAAAAAGAATCCAATTTCAAAAGGCTATATCTTTCATATGCAGGAACATAGAAGTATTTATTATATGAATTAATTGTGTACACAAAAAGAATCCAATTTCAAAAAGCTATATCTTTCATATGCATGAACATAGAAACTTTGAATAATAATTGAAATATATTGTATAACAATTTATTATTGAAGAAATGGCTCAAATTTTGCTAATTTTGTTCCACTTATTTTGGAACCGTGCTGATGATGAACGCGACAGTCTTTGAAACATGTCCAAGTAAGTGGAAAAAAATTAGTGAAATTTGAGTGATTTCCTCAATGATAATTTGTTATATTATACTATATTTCACTGTAAAAATTTCCGCTATTCAAAACTATTTGAAATACATGTTACAATAAAAAGTTTTACTTACCATTTTCACAAATGTTCAATCTATCCTTCTCTGGATGCATGGCATACATCTATATATATTACTTTGTTCTAGCATTTCACCTTTCCAATGAGATAGAACTGGTCTTGACACTAAACATTAAGCTTGAAAGAAAAGTGTTATCTTCTATCGCCATGCCCAGAATGAATTCACAAAATTCCAGATGCCATTATTAATTTTGCACAGGGCTTGTAACAATTGAATCCTGTATGGTTTGAATACCAAATTTTAAAGCAAAACATGCCAGAAAGTCATTATATAGAATGGCTAATTCTCAGCTGGCACAATGATTGCAATTCTGTGGGCTATATACAAAATTCTGCAAACATCATATGATCTGAGCAACAGGAGATGTAGTGCCATATTGTCTGCAAAAATCGTGCTGCACAATTGTAACAGACTCACACTTTTTGAAACGGAGAGCGAGCTGCCTACCAGCAAACAAGTGAAACTCATGCCAAAGGAAGCATATATGAAATTTTATATTTGACATGTATTTTAAAATTGAATGCAAGGTTCTGTGTTCATGACTGTAAAATATACGGCCTTTGAAAAATTGGATAATTCTTTTTGATACACCCTACATTTTCCAGTTTTTCCACAGTGAATTGGAATACAAAATTTAATAATTTGAATTCCATTCATAACATGATTTTTATCAACATGTTTTCTTGAATATCTATTCCCATTACCAATAGTAAACAAACTTGTTGGCACTGCTGAGGAACAATTACAAGGGGGCTTTTATCTGAAAATATTGGCTGATGGAGGGTATAAGTTGAATCTCAACTAAGTGAATGATTATTTGTCAGCAAGATAAATTAACAATATAGTCATATGCATGGAATAGACCCAAGGATAATAGAAATTCCAGCTACTGTTTGCCTACAGGCGCTGTTAAAAGCGGCAAAGCAGCTGTAAGCATATTTGATGAATGCGTTTATTATGGCAGAGTTTTGTCTCATGAAATGAGAGCAACATTTAAAATTTGAATTATAAATAGTCCAAAAACTGTAAATAATGTAGCTGCAATAAAAAAGTAAACTTTACACATTCTAGCTGAGAAAAAAAGTTATGCATGTCTTCCCGGAGAATTTACTTGACCTCAGATTTTTAGTACCTAAAATAGACTTCAACATTTTCAAAAAGACACTAAAAAATCCAAACATATAATTTTATGCACCTAAAATATGTTTCTATGTACTCAAACTATAAAATGCTGTTAATTACTGAATATTGAGCATTACAGTATACCTGAAAAATTATTGTGATTATAGAAACTTTATTTTTATTGTGTCATATATTACAAATGATTATAATGAAATCTTCAGCTTATTGTTCTATGAATGCTGCTATGTAAGTGTTAATATTATAATTAATTAAATGAATATTATAAAAACACATAATTAGCATTGCAATACATAACAATGTCTTTCTGTTGTGAAACTTTGCTTTTTGTCAGACATTTTATAAGCATAAAAACATATTTCCACGGATAACAAAGTAATGGGCACACATTTATTCTAGTAATATTTGCCATGCTTATTTCTTCTTTAGGGAACAGTATTATTTCCCATTAAACACATCACACTGATACTCACATACAGGAAACTTTGACAGCTGTCTTTTTAACCTGTTAAACCTTCGGAACTAATTACAAAGCTGTGTTGTAGAAGTTGCTTTGTTCCCCCCCCCCTTTTTTGTTTTGTTTGTGTAAGTGCAGCTGATTTCTAACATGTGTTTGCAGTGATTAATTGAAAAATTCCCAAACAGGTCACTAGCAGAGTGATTCACAGCAATTTCTTCCTCACATTGAGGTGTTACATGGATGCAAAATGCTCTTGAGAAGGGACATGCTGCAATGGTTGAAAGATTTTTACGACTTAAAATCATGAACAAAGATCTAAACAGATCTCTCACTTGAAACATTTTTTAAAAAAGAAACTTATTTTAAAAATATATGGAACTAACAAAGTGAAGCCAAGTCATATGAATAAAGCATGTGATATATGTCATACTAAACACTTGTATTGCTTTACTTACTTGTGTGATATTTGAAACTGGTTCCAAATATCACGCAAGTAAGTGAAGCAATATACGAGTATTTAGTATGACATATATCACATGGTAATTCAGATCTCTCACTTTCGGAAGTAATTCACTATTATGTACACTTAATATATGTTTATTGGTAAAATTTAAAACTGTACAATATCAGCTGTTGCAACCATAGCCTAGCCAACATTACATGAACTGATGCTAACATTTAGTGCATCTTTCAGCAACCCATTTATTCCTAGCTTCATCCCCAACTTTTCTTTTTGCACTTTGCATGTTTACTTATGCAATTTTAACTCTTAAATTTTTGTTGTAGTTGATTGTGTCTTTTTATTTTGCAATAATGCTGGCAAACCGTAGTTTTTGCATTATAGGTTAATTCTGAATTATGCTGGATCCACTATACAATGTGTAGTCCATGTACTGCTGTACTTTACTAGCTTTAGCATATCACATATTGTAATATTTTTGGTGTCTTGTGACCTTAGTGTCACTTAATCTTCATTCTGTGAGTTGCAATGGCAGACACAAGTTCATTTACTGTTGAAGAGAGGTTAGTTGCAAGTGTATGGCTATACGAAAGTCCTCACACAGTAGATAAAATGAGCAACATATGAGAGCAATTTAGGAATGCTCCCTGTAAAATCCATCTGCCAATGGCTGCTGAGCTTGACATTCCATGCTCTTTTCAATTACATGAAGAAGGACTTAAAGGTGAAACCATATTGCCTGAACCTTCATCAATAAGCTGTTTGGTGCAGTTATGAGCAAGCATCTTGATGCATGCCGGTCTCATTTAGCAACATTCCAAATTGACGTATCAAGGTCCAAGATTATGTTCCCAGATCAGTATACCACAAGCCGCAGAAATGAAAAAGAAATGGGATTTTTTGGTTGAAGGAAAATTCCCTTCCAAACTTGAACACAACTCATCACATTTATGATGTGGGCAGGAATGACATTGCAGCATCTCTCTGGACCATGTATTTTTATGGGCCTGTGAATGCTATATCATATTCATGAATGCTAACAACTTGGCTTATCCCCCAACTGTAAGACAGAGAACTAATGTGGATACAGCAAGACTGAGCTCCAACACACTTCGCTCTTACTGTTCATGATTTGTAATAGACAAATTCCCTGGATGCTGGATAAGATATGGATCCCATACATCTCTAGCATCACTCCCATGCCGTCTATGTAGCCCTGACCTAATGACACCTGAAAACTCGTGAGATATTATCAAGAAGAAGGTTTAATGTGTGTCACTATGGAATCAATGCTGAACTTGAACAAACAGTACAGGATGCCTTCGGTATGATTACACCTGTTGTTTTGGAAAAAAATGTTACAAAGAAAACTTGGAAGTGCATAAGATTAGGTGTCCAACTTGATGAAGCACATACAGATCCCTTGGACACTAGCCATAAGTTCATTACTTAATTCATGAAATTAACATATAGTGTGTAGGGGCATATGGACTTCCAGGACATACGGTAGAATCAGATTGCTTATGATTATGTTTGCATTTTCCTTCTGTATTTCCGAATTTATCCAAATTTTATTTTAAATTTAATTGAATACGAATTAGAACCACTAGAAAAAAATTGCATTATTCCTGCGGTGCATGGATTACACTGTTTGACTATGTGCTTAATCCCACTCCAACTCTATTACCAACTCTAGCATTGGAAAATCCAAAGTCTCAAAATGACATTGCTCTTTTGTTTTCCTACTACCTGCCCAACAAACCAGTAGCTTTCCATGAATTACTCATTCCTTTAACCCAACTGTTACAAGGACTTTAAACCAAACCCACTCCATGATACTGTAAACTTTCTATTTCATTGGTGCATTTAAAAATAAAACTGGACTTTTTGGGCTCTAAAATCTCTGGACAAAATTGGCATTTCAAGTTAAAAATATATATCAAATATTCACATTTTATGTGAAACATGAAATGTTTAACTAGTTTTAGTTTATTTCTATAAAGAAAAAATAAGCATTTAGTCTAAAATCTGAGGTCTAATTATTACATTGAAAGCTTAGTAAAAATATATTTAAAAAAGCAAAATCTTGAAATAGATATTTTGCAGATTTATTTATATTGATCTGAATTTTAATTTTTGAGGAATTTTTCCTTTCTACTTTATAGTGACATATATATTAAAATGAGAGATAAAACAGAGATACACCAAGTACTTCAGTTGGTATTCAGAACAGCATTATTAAGCAAGCATTGCACTTAAGCTGTTTGGTTAGATGCATATAAGTATTGTCATAGTATGCTAGCACTCAATTTACATTGCATTGATATTATTGTAATAATTTTTTTTATTTTTGTTAGGTTATTTTATGTGCAAACCTGTGAACTACAGAGGTTTTCCAAAACTTGATTAAGTGAGCAAGAGAATACTTTCAAACAGTGCCTCCTGCCTTGCAAACTCCCAAATTAATGTGTTATTTGTTGAGATATATGTTGTTTTATCAAAATACACAATGCAAATACAAATTGGTTCAGAAATGTAAACTGTAAACATTCTTCCTTAAGCACTTATGTGGTGGACCAAGAAGGGGGTGAAAAAGTGTCCACAGCAACTTATGGCAATTTAATTTGTATAAATTTTATGTTCATGTAATTAATCTGGAAGACCACCACAAGATTTTCAAAAATAGCAAGGTCCTTGCTTTTGACAGATTTTATCCTAGTAGATTATATAGGGAAGCAATTGAAATATTTAAACATCCCAATCATATATATGTATATTTGCATTACTCCCTACAAATATTGATTAGAATATCAGCTTGGGTTGTCAGTGCGTCATTCTTACAAGCTTAATGTATACTGCAGTGCAGTGGTAGCAAATACTGAATAAAACTAGAGGTTTGCAGCCTTCATTCCAATCTAGATTCTCATAACATGTCATCAATTGATAATGCAGTGCAATCCTTCATGCTGTGCATTCATACTTGACTCTTTACAGCCGACCCTACAGTAGAGTTTCAATTATCTGACATCACTAGGATCTAGATGAGGTCAGATAATAAAGTAACAGGAAAATGTAATAAAATAACAGTGAAATATGTTATTAGTGAACTCAAATGTATAAACAACATTCATATATCATAAATCTTAAGTCCAATAAATAAAATATAGTGTTTTTTTAGTGTTCAAATATTGTACAACTTTGTGGACACAGTGCTTGGAAGTGGGATGATTTGTCTCTCTCTTTCATCGCAAACTCTATGCATGCACACCACATACATACATACATACCTACCCATAGTATTAAGTGATTTTTTACTTTTTGTTAACACTAATGAAAAATAGTCAAATCTCTGCAAAATTTAACACAAATAAAATGTGTATTTCATGTAGCTTAAAATAATTTCCACAGTAAATTTTTTTCCATTCAGTATCTAAAACAATTCCAAGAGAATATTCTTATGGAGTGTGGCAAATATTAGCCTACTGAACAATAAGAACATTCGTTATTTCTTCTGTGTTTATTTCAAATTATATTATAGTCAATTGTAAGTGACAAAATACATGATTCCTTCAATATGGATAGCAGTTAAATACCAAAGGGAGGAAAGGAAGGGTGAAATTCAACAATGCAGTACCATGTAATTGATTAGAGGAGTTGTGGGATATAGTCTAAAAATAAAATGAAATTTGCAATAAATTTCATGCATCATGCACTATTCTGGGATAGTCCATCATTTCAGAAAATTAATGTGTTGCATTTTAGGTAAACTGAGAACTAGGAAATGCCATCCTCTCCCATCCTGTCCCACTTCAAATGCTGGTATTAACAAGAACTTGGTACAGTGAAGTTGATTTAATTTCTTCAGTGTTAATACCAATATATAGAGGGTGTCAAAGTGCTTACAGTCTCCATGAAAAGTAAAAATTAATCTCCCGCTATCACTGACTAATAATACAGGTCAGATAATCAAGACTCTAGGTTTTGCCTTTTGAATAATATTCTAAAATGACTTTATTGTTAAAATATAATTAGTTACAAGATCATGCAGCATCTAGTCTATAACAAAGTATCATTGAAAGAGATGATGCTTTCTAACTTAATGAAATTGTTCACATAGTCAAGTTTTAAAAACTTTCTGGTGGTAAAGTCAATAACATTCGTCCATTTTATTAGTATTATTAATATACAGTATTTCTGAATTCTCATAATTTTGCAAAATGACTAGAATTTTTTGTATATGGAAGCTATAGATTATATATATATATATATATATATATATACTTGTTATTGATACTTACGTTTTAGTTGTATGTGAAAATTCTAAAATTTGAGGTGTAAGTTTTACTTCATCTTCCACATATATTTTTTTTAGTAATATCTGTCTAATGTACACATGTATGTATTGTATTATATGAGAATAAGTTATCATTCCAGAACACTGTTAATTCCGTTCTTTGAGCAACTGTAATGTAAATACTGGCATCTTTACTAACTGTACTTAATTACAGTTAGTATAAGCAGGGATGGGAACATCACAGATAGAGATTTAGAGATGTACAAGCAGTCCAGGTGAGATAGATGTAGTGCAGGAGTGATGTGTACCTGAAATAGCATCAACATGTGTCAGTGTTCAGCTTTTATGTTCTGCATTTGTTTTTTCTTTTTCTCACTTTTGTAAAATTAGATGGAAATAAAAATTGCATTTTCTTACGTTACTCTTATGAATGTTTGTTTCTTCTTCCTCATCTCCTCTCTTAATTAAATGTTTTGAATGATACAGCTCTACAAGGGCTGGTTGATAAATTAATTTGGGTTCTGAATATAATCTCCATTCAGCTCAATATACTTTGACCAACATTATTTCAAAGCCATTTATACAAGGATCTTTTGAAAAGTTCTCAGAGTGAAGCACAAAATCACAGGATAGCATATTTTTGTCTTCATTAGGTCATAAAGATTAACATAATACACTCCAGTGAAAGATGTTCCAGTGGGAAGATAAAGCAGTACATCCTAGGCATCCCAGAAAACGGACACCACCATCTTCCCAACGGATTTCATACACTTGGCCTTCTTTTGCAGTAGAGAATCCTAATGCTTTCATTGTTTTGTTTCAGATGATAGTAGTGCACCCATGTTTCATCATCGGTCACAAATTGATTCTTAAAGTGAGCAGGATTTCTCTGATAATGGGCCAAACTTTGCTGAGAGATTTGTACTTCGATTTGCTTTTGATCCTGAGTCAGCAGTTGCAGCACCCATCAAGCACAATTCTTTCCTCAAAATATGAAATATGTGTTCCTCTAAAATGCCCAGAGCTTCAGCAATTTTGGACAAATTTACGATACTCCAGAACCATGTCATACACCTTTTATATATGTATAATTTCTGTTGTCATGACAAATTTTGGTTGTTTGCTGCATGAGTAATCTTCCAATCCTTCATGACCCCATTTAAACTTTGTGGTAAGCTTGGAAACTGTTGAAATGATGGAGCAGAGTTCCCTAGAGTGCTGGTTATATCTCTATGAATTCTGTTACATACTCTTCTTTACTAAGTATGTAATAACTGCACAATATTCCATATTTGCCATTTTTCCCATATTGGCATGTCTGCACTGCAACAAACAACTATAACTTCTACAATTCTTGACTAATCCATATATTATTGAACAAAGGT
This sequence comes from Metallyticus violacea, assembly GCA_030762175.1. Taxonomy (NCBI): domain Eukaryota; kingdom Metazoa; phylum Arthropoda; class Insecta; order Mantodea; family Metallyticidae; genus Metallyticus; species Metallyticus violacea. The sequence goes on from CM060844.1 coordinate 13,448,244, forward strand.
TTTTATGGAAGATGGTGGGTTTTGATAACAAAACTGCTTTGAAGCTGTTCCTGCAATCTGTGGGTTATTCTGAGAACTTTTCAAATGACCATTATAGAATGATTTGTAAAGGTATGCAAAATAGCTGTCATAACACTTATCACTTCTCTATTTCCAGGAAATATTTTTACTCTGTGATTTTACATTTGTGGTCTACAGGATATAGATATATGGCCTTCAGAAGATCCACAAACCTGGAAGAAGTGTGAGGCCAATAATTAACGAGCTTAATACCCCAACATTCTATTTAGCAAATTGGTTATTTGAACATTTTCATTCACTACCTAAATTAATTTGAAAAATCATGGACCTCATAAACAAAATTAAAATACAAGAATTATCATTGAATGACACATTGGTTTCGTTTGATGTCAAGGCCTTATTCCCCAGTATAACACAAAATAAATTATTAGATTTTTAAAAAAATTATTACCTTCAGCCAATCAAACAGAAGAACACATCAAACAATACATTGAATTTGCTGAGATGTGCTTAAATCAAGCATTTTTATGTATTTGACAGCAAAATCTTCAAACAAGAAGCAGGGCTAGTAATAGGGAATCTGTTATCACTTTCTCAGCCAACCTATTCATGAATTATTTGGAGATGTACATCACTAAGACTTTTTTCTACATTTTCAAAGTTTGGTACATATTATATATATGTATATAGATGTATTTGCCATAATAAACAAAAAAATCTGTGGAAGATGCTTCAAAACTTTTAAAACTACAAGAACCTATAATTAAATTTGCCGTTGAAACTCTATCAAAATATATTACCATTTTTACATCTTAAGTTAATAAAATGTAATAATAAACTTGAATTTGGCATCTAAAGAATAAACATGCCCACAGACAATTATAGCAAAGCCCATTTTTCATTCCAAGGTCATATAAAGAAAGTGAGCATTTAACAGCATGATATACAGATTAGTAAACACATCACGGAACAAAAACGAATGCAAGAATAAATACATAATAGAATATACATAATAGAAGCTGGTAAATGAAATTGTTTGGCAAAGAGATGATTAACAAAAAAAAAAAAAATCCAAAACGGAAAAAAATTAAAACTCTTAGTGATATACCAGAGATAAACCTTTTTTAATTATTAATGCATCACTCAGTAGCCAATCAGAAATTTCAAAACATTACAATATCATCTTAGCACCTCAAAACTGATACAGTGTGAAAAATGTATTGAAATTAAACAATCAAATTCCAGGCCAAAAGCGAAAAAATCTGGAATTTACCAGACCAATTCTCAGGATTGCAAAAAAATATATATATATATACAAAATACAAATGAATATAGGCGGAAGTTAGCAGGAACATTGGAGAAACATCCTTTACAAGCAAATAGGAAAATCAGCAGTGGCATATTTTTGGAATGAAAACCATGAGATAGAAAAAAATCTCAGGTTATTAAAAAAAGTTCATCAACCAAAGGAATTAAACATATGGAAAAGAATTTAAATAAAATAACAAGTAAAAACTAAGAATTTTGACACCCCAAAAGCAAATAGTTTTTTATTTAAGTTTATTGCAAGACCTACCAACCCAACTCAACAAATGATCCAACAATCGACTAACTGCTGAGGATGTGGACAAAGGTCAACAAAACATGTAGTCGGTCCTGGTAGTGTAGTGGTTACCCTATTCGCCTCCTAAACCCAAGATCGCGGGTTCTAACCCGGCCAGGACCGATGGATTTTTTTCGGGCGTAAAAATCCTAAGTATGGCTTTGTTCGGAAGGGAAGTAAAGCCGTCGGTCCCGTGCCGTACATTTACGGCACGAAAAAGAACCTCAAGCCTGAAAGAGAGGCCTCGGAGCCGTTTCACGCCCTGAGTTGAATGGGACGCTGATGACCTGAGATGTTAAAGAATGTCCACAAATAAAAAAAAAAAATATGTCCAGAGTAAATCAGCAGTAGCATATCATTTTTTACCCCAAAACCAAAAATTCCAAAATGGATCGATTCTTCTTAAAGCTATCCAGGGAAAATGTTAATTGTAGGGGAGAATTTACTAATACAAAAAAATTTAAGAAAATGAGTTAACTTTTGGTTTTCCAAATAATTACTTCATCTCCAAATTCATCAGATCTACAGACATATACTTACCATTGTGGAAAACTGGCAGTGAATCTATGCTGATGACGAAGGCAACAGCCTTAAGTTGATAAAAGTTCATACAATTGGAGTGATTCTGTATAAAAATTGTTTAGTTGATGTTACATTTCACTATGAGAGTTTCCACATTGCAGAACTATATGTTTGAACCCCTGATAGCCAAATACCAATTCTTCTACCCACCCACTGTAATAACCTGTATGTAACTTAGTTTGCATGGCTGCAAACCAATATCTTGATAAACTGGTGGAGAATGTTGATCAGGAGAGGTGAGAGGAAGCAACAGGTAAAGCTTCTTGCCCATGAGAGTTACAAGGGTAGGTCCATAAGTTTCCGGTCTCGCCAATAAGGATCATCACCTTCACAAAAGCCTTATCTGGTGTCATACCTTATCTATTAAGTAAATAATTTACAGCTGTAACTTCTACTCTGCTGTGTTCAGTTGTTTAGATGTAGTTGCATAAAGAACGCCATGTGCAAAAGATTGTGACTTTCAAAATGGAGTATCCAGCTGTTATTAAGTTCTTTACAAAAAAGGACCTACTCCAAATGAAATTAAACAGCTATTGGACGGTGTATATGGGGAAGCATTCCCCTCGTATTCTACAGTGAAAGAATGGGTCGAGAAAGCAATGAAGACGAAGAGCATGCAGGTCGGCCCTTGGAGGTGTTCACTCTTGAAAACACTGCTCTTGTGGAAGCAGAAAAATTGTGGAAGACCGGCAGCTCAAAGTTACAGATATAACAGCAAGCCTAGGGGCTTCTTTCCTCAGTCCAAAAACAAGTCATCTGTTGTCAGGCATTTTTGGAGCTCTGCCGTGGCAACGAGAGAAAAATTCTGCAAATCATTGTTACAGGAGATGAAACTATGGTCCTCTACTATGATCTCTCGTCCAAAAGAGAATCAATGCAGTGGCGTAAACCTGGCGAAGCACTGCCTCTAAAGGCCAAGGTCTCTCAGTCAACCAAGAAGATCATCCACAATCTTTTGCGACTGTGAAGGAATATTCTTCATTTACTTAAAGGAGAGGAGCACCACATTAAATGGGGAGTACTATGCTGGCCTACTGCACAGACTACATGTTTCCATCGAAGAGAAAAGACGAGGAAAGCTGAGTGGTGGTGTGCACCTTCTTCACGACAACGGGCTGTGCAACAGCTCTTGTTGGAAAGGAAGTTGTGAAGAAATGTGGCTTCAAGGAGATCGACCATCCACCTTACAGCCCAGATCTAGCTTCCAGTGACTTATTTCCTCTTCTGAAGACTCAAGAAGAACCTTCGAGGAAGAAAATTTAAGTGTGACGAAGAAGTGATGAATGATGTTTATGCCCATTTTGCACACAAGACTTGTGAATATTTGGGGGGGGGGGGAGTTGAAATGTTAATTGAAAGGTGTGAGAAGTGTATTGCAATAAAGGGTAACTATATTCAAAAGTGAAATACAGTTTTTGTCTTTATCATACCTAGAAAATGGTTAGGCCAGAAACGTATGGACCTACCCTCGTATATGTATGCAGCCCTTAAACATTACCTCTTATCACGTGCATTCCCAGGAAAGTGTACCTCCAGTTTTATTATAACGATTATGAAAAATAAATTAATAAATAAAATGTGTAGGTATTTATAATTTGGTAGCATTTGCAGTTTTATATGTAATGTGCACATGCATGAAAATAGGAATTAGCCTTATAATGTCAAAATATGTTTATATACTTTATTCAATACAAATATTAAGCTTTTAATGCCATAAAACATTGTGATTTTCTTCACCATATATATCAAGGGGGGAAAGATTGGACACTTGCCTGAAAACCTGTTTTTTCTTGCATAATAACTGAAAACTGTTGATCTGTATCTCTCTGACCAGCTTCATACATTTTAACTATGACGATGACGAATCGTCTCTAGTGTAGTCTTTCTAAGCAGCAAACAGTGCATCCATTTTCTTAATTGTTCACACTTTGATGTATAAAACAGCCGTATCTCTGAAAATGCACAAAACTTTTTTTTTTCCAATGCCCATTTAAACTGCTGAGGTATCACAGGTGGTAGACGCTGATGATATTGTCCCATAATGAACGCAAATTTTAAATTGGCGCCTCTGTTGATTTGTTAGGTTGCCAAATCTGAAATTTAACAGACTGTCATCTGTTTGTATTGCTATTAATGATTGTCATTTGTGTGTATTGTTATCAGCTGAAATGGAGTGATACACGAACTATCAACTCATCCAGATTCTGAAAGTGCATTTTAAATACGATGGATATTATGCAGAGACCGTTTGAAGACTTCGAGTAATTTTTGGTAAATTAAATGCGCCTAGGTGTCAAAAGTGTAGAGATTGTTAAGAAAATTTGAAGACACGGAATCAACAGAGAACATCAAATCAGAACAAAGAATGCAGGAATGGTTTGTCAAAATAATGTAATAAAATAATAGGAATAAATCTGTAACCATCACATTCTGTAATGCTATAAATGCACTACTAAATTCCTGGGTGTATGGATTGATGATCATCTGAAATGGAGCACGCATGTTGAAAAACTGGCATCTAAGTTAAGTCAGCTTTGTTTTATGTTATGTTATGTCAAAAATATTGCAAAATTAAATTCTTAGAGGAATCTATACTTTGTTCATTTTAACAGTTTATTAAAATTTGGTGCGATATTTTTGAGTAACTGTGATAAAGAAAATATAATTTTCAAAATTAAAAAAACGAGCATTTAGAATAATAATGGGGAAGAAACAAAGGGATTCCTGTAATAATTTATAACTCAAACTCCATATACATATATATATATTCAAAGTGACATTTATTAGAAAACACTTGGTATACTTTCGGAGTAACTGTGAAAAGCATAACTATTATATAAGAAATGACCATTAACTGAGTATAATTACACATAATACTTCATTATTCAACAAAAGCATGAATGAGACATTCAGGAATTATATTGTACAACAGGCTACCTCATAATGTTAAACATATCACATCAGAAGCTATAATTAAATGCAAAGTGAAAGAATTATTATTACACACTGATTTTTTTCAATTGAAGAATTTATAAATATTTTCCAACAATTGTGATTATATAATTTTTTTTTTTATCTAAATCTGTGCTTCATTAATGAACATATGTTTAAAAATCAGAATTAAAAAAAATAGGCTGTACTTAATTTACATATGTGTGTATAAGATTAGCTTTAAAACAAAATATTAAATTATGCTATTTTAGTAGCCATATATTTATATCTATTTCACTTATTTTTATGTAACTGCTAAATATGATCTATGTTGACAATGACTGTAACTCGCATATTGTGTTTATACTTACTATTTCCATTTCCCTTTTAGTTTTTAACTTATGTTGTAATTTAATATGTATGTACATCCATGTAAGACTGGTTCAGTGGGAAAAAAAGGTCCTAAAGTCTTCTTAACTCTGCCAGTATAAATAAATAAAATGATCTTCTCGTCAATCGGTAGAAAATGTTGCCCTCGTCTACATTTAAATATTGGTCTTGATCGCTTTGTTTACAGCCCAATGAAGTTGATTCGCCCCTGTTCCTCAACAAATAACCACTCCAAGAAGCGAATTTTAACAAAAGATCTTTCTGCATATGGCATCCTTGTAAGGCCTTGTGTAACACGAGCTAAAGCCGATGGACCATTTGCAACGGCGATCAAAACTGGCTACCGTGATCAAGTGATTTAACATATGTGACTATTTTTTGTGGGTGTGTGTAAAATCTAATATTTATATGAACAATTCATGAACCATCCCTCAACTCACGTCAGAAATTAGACGTGTTATGGGGTAAAATTCAGTCGGAACTTTGCTCTAAAGTCATTGAAAAATTTGCCAACAAAGCCGTGAAGGATATTTGCATGATATTTTGTTTCATGTTAAATGGTGGTGTTTGTGCTTCATATTGATATAATGATATTAGCACTTTTAAAATAAATGTTTTATTATTAAATACAAAAAATGCATTAATTATGGGACAACCTATACATGAGATGAAATGATAAACTGAGAAAGGATTTTTTTTCCCTTTTGTTTAAAGAAAGGAAGCATTCCAGGCCTAAGTTTAGGGTACCTCCCTGCCATTTTCCATTTATGAAGGCTGAGGAAAACCAAACCTAGACGCTCACGAGTCCACGAGTTTAGGGTACCTCCCTGCCATTTTCCATTTATGAAGGCTGAGGAAAACCTAGACCTAGACACTCACAAGTCCACTCCTTAACGATCTCGACCACCTGTGGCAGTTGTTTGGGTGTGAACAGCTGCATCACCCATCTTGCAGATAATTTTTTTTAATCTTTAACCCCTTTGTCAAAATTTTAAATACTTATTTGCATGAAATACCTAAAGCTTCAGCAGTCACTTGACACATTTAGCTAGTGATCCTTCAGTATCATATCACTCACTATTTCAACAATTTCCAGTGGCAAATTTTGACCGTCTGTTATGCAGGTCATTTTCTAAACTTTCACAATCACATTTGAACTCACTTATCTGCTTGGAAACGGTTAAAAATGATGGCATAGTCTCCCATAGAGTATTCATGAATTTCTGTTGTTGTATCCCTAACAAAGTGCTTAATTACTGCACATTGTTCAATAATTGCCATTTTCCAACATGCTTATGTCTTAAAGACCATAGTAGGAGCAATACCTACTATGGTCTTTCACCCATTTAGCATTATCACACACACAGCTGTTTCTATGGAATAAAGTACATTACGATGTTGGTTTGGTACTACTGCTGCAATCTGTGGGTCAGTCTGAAAATTTTTTCAAATGACCCTCATACAACCTTTGGTTGTAAAAGCTGCGGCTCCTACTTACATTCCCACCAAAAGTAAGAGAAATTCATTGTTTTAAATATGGAGGAAAAATTTATAGAACTGCAAACCAAATTTCTTATTGTAGTGAAACTTTTTTCTTTTCGCACTCATTATTACTACTGTAGCATCACAGGCAGTGGACAGTGGACACTGAAAGTACATGAGATGAAATGATAAATTAGGATAGGACTTTTGGAAAAGAAATGTTCAACACCAAAGTTGTAGGGTACTTCCTGGCATTTGCCATTGGTGACTTAGGAACATTTGGAAAAACCTTGAGTCAGTAAGGAATTTGAACTGCAGAGCTGTTCATGTGTCCATATTGGTTTTGCATTGTGCACTTATACAAAGCTGTATTTATTGGTGTTATTTTTATAAACTTTTGTGGTAAAAAGCACAAATAGTATTTATACAATAATTGACAACCAATGTCGTACAAACTTTTAAAAATTAACACCCCATAACACTAATACAATAATAATGTGGTCAGCATAATTTTCCTTCCTGTAAAAAATGAACATACATTTATAGATTTCACAATGCTGAATCCAAATATACCAACAAAATTGTTTTGCCATATACCATTTTTGAGAAAGACACCTTTAAACCACTGATGTACATTGAGTGAATGTCTGAGAGATTCGCCTTGCGCTTGATATCTTAACTGTTGTACCTTATTATAATTTCTTAAAATCACTCGATTACTAGTTGTTCACTAGTTAATGAACTAATAATAATTTTTCAACTGTTATTCCTTTTCTATTTACTGTTAAGTGCAAGTATTTTAAAGCTGCATTGCACCTGCTCTTGTACCTCTTTGGAGTAGCTTCTAGTACATGCAGGGCTGATTGTAAGAAATATGGCAATATGCTTAGTGCTATGTTGTTAGTGAAGTAAATCAATATTAAATTTTTAATTATTAAAACCATGATAAAACTAACAAAAAGTTATAACTATCAATATTGTTACCATTCTGCTGTTACCAAAATTTAAACTCTGTAATATGTCATGGAAGGAACTAAGAATAAAATGTTATTAAAGAAGTTTCACAATGTTCTTGTATTTCTTTATAACAAGAATAAAACACACTAGTTTTTATATATATATAAAAGAAAAATAATGTATCACTATTAACAACGTAACTAAATTAACAATAATTATAAAAGCAGAAAAGGATAAAACACTAAGAGAAAGTCACACTTGCAATCGGTAAATAACAAAAACTTAATAATAACAATAAAGTGTATTAGAAAACACAGAGAAAGTAAGAAATAAAATTAAAAGAATAATAGATAAATAGTAAAGAAGTCAAAAGCAAAAATAAGCCAAGTTAAAAGCAACACCAGAGGTGCAAACAATATAAAAGAAAAATAATGTAATACTATTAACAATGTAACTAAATTAACAATAATTATAAAAGCAGAAAGTCAGTGGTTTATGCTTTTCTGATTATATATAAACTAAATAAGAAGAAAGTGCATAAAAATACTTGGAAAGTCACAGATTTACTATCACAATATTTCAAACAGCTCTTGTTCTTCTTAGGCAAGAAGACAAATAAGATATATAAATATATAAAACAGTAGGTAGTATTGTGCTTCATGCAGGGTTATGGTTTAAAAATACTTTATTTGTAAATGTTACAAGTTTCCATTACATATTACTGGTATGATTAAATATGCATAAATTATTTATTTATTAACATTTCCCATTGTTGGCTGAATAGATATCTGCAGCCTGTTTTCTCAAGTACTTAAGAAGATAAGCAAGTAGACATATCCCATAGTGAAGCCAAAATAAAAGAAGGTTTCTTTGTGGGTCACCTGATGAAACAACTATTTCAAGATCCTGACTTCAAAAATAAATTGAATGCTGATGAGAGTAGGATTTGGGATGCATTTAAAAAAGTGTGTAGCCACTTCTTGGGAAACAAAAAATCTGAAAATTATGTGGAAATTGTGCAAAATGTACTGTCCTCATTCAGTGCCTGGGAATGCAATAAGTCTCTGAAACTAATTTCCTACACTGTCACTTGGACGTTTTTCCCCATAATATGGGGAGCAGTTTCAGATGAACTTTAGGAAAGATATCGTCAAGATATAGCTCAAAGGGAGAAGAAATACAGTGGTAAATGGAATAAAAATATGTTATCAGATTACTTGGTGGACTCTGTGAGAAACACCAAAAAAACAGTACAAGAGACAGAAAGAAATAAAATAAGTCATTCATGACAATTTTAATTGATTATTAACTAATAACATTTTCATGTTCTGAAAACTGAATATAAGTGTTAAGTGATATATCAGTCATTTATGAAAAACAGCACTTCTTATTACTACTTCATATATGTCTCCCTTAAAAATGTTATATGCAAACCAATTTGACTGCCATGTTCAATTCAATAAAAACATCTATGTATTCCATTTATAATTTTTAAATGGAGTGATTTTTTTTCAACCAATATAATTAACAATTATATAATATTATACATATTGCAATTGAATACTTTACATTATTATTGATACCCTAGTTAAGTCAGTAGAATATATGCCCGAAAAAATCCATCGGTCCCGGCTGGGTTCGAACCCGCGATCTTGGGTTTAGGAGGCAAGTATGGTAACCACTACACCACCAGGACCGACTAGCTATTTTAAGGACAGGCAAATGAGTAGTATGACATAATAAATAAAATTGTCCATGCTATTACTACTGCTATTTACACTGTCACCAAATTGCAACATGCAAGCTACAATGTTTTCAGGCTTCATTGAACATCTCTTAGTAACTATTACATTATGGTTAAAAAGGATCTTTTGCTGTCTTCATTTGATCCTGGTAGCCTGAACTAGGAAATTTAATTTAGTTTTTCACAGTCATTTGATATAAATATTGAAAGATTTTCCTGATTAGTTTATTATATTAAAGCTGATTAATTAAAACATTAAAAAATATTGACTTACTTTTAATAAAATTTCTGTAGTATCCATGATGAACATCTCTCTTTTGGCTTTCTTCTGATTTTCAAATAAGCTTTCATTAACAGTCTCTTTGGTGTTTTGTTTGTTTTTTTACATCCTTCCATATATTTTTCTGAATGTTTACTCTTTATATGTTTTTCACATGACATTTCCATTGACATTGCAAAATTTACATGAAATAATATTTCACTCGCATATTACCTATGTTATGATATTCAGCAGTGTGAAAAGATTCACTTATTGAAATGGCTTAGCCCATTTTCTCACTACATATTCACCTTTTAAACTAACTGTTATAGCTACAAGCTAATGCTTCCAAGTTTTTGAATGAATAAAACTTGGAAGTATTGTTAAACCTCCCTTTTATGTTGAAATATGCAAATTTTTCCCAAACAACAGCCATAAAAGTACAGGGAGAGTAACCCTGAATAAATGTATCTAAATCAGGGATATCCAAAGGTTAAAGTTATTTTTTTAAATATATCAAGAATTAATTTACTTTTCATATTTTTTAAAAAAAAAATCTTTTTTTTTTTTTTTTTTTTTTTTTTTTATTGTACAAATAAAGACTTTTGTGAGAGAACTTGAAAACTGTAGCTTTAAATCACCTACCATTATTATGAAACGTGGACATAATTCTAGCCAGAACTGTTAACATTTTTTATGTATTGTTATCAACAAATAAAAAATATAATAACACAGCTCGAAGTATATGTTATAGCTTTGGTAATTCATATTAGAAAGTATCTTTTTTGTTATCTCATGCTTTAGATGGTTTTAATTAGTTTTGTTTTCTTTAGCTACAGTTTTTTCTATTAGAGCAATATTTAATTGTACGTAATATAAAGCAATGCAATAATAATAATAAACTGTGAAACTTCAATCTAACAATCCCGAAAGCTTCATTTTCCTGAATCAATCATTCAATTTATGTAGTTTGAGACATAATTTCACCATATACAATAGGAATTAAGCCTGCATTGATTGTTCCTCAAAGTATCGTTTTCCCTCATTGCTCAAACATAATTTTTTTTATGTAACTTGTATCCTTAATTGATCATTTTTATAATCAAAAATCATTAGTAAGTTGCGCAAATACATTACAGAGCTTTTAAACATACTGTAGCAAGGCACACATTGCTTGCTCATGTGAGAAACTGCAGGGTATTGCTGAGCGAAGCACATGAAGACAAAAGATGTATCATAGCAATATGTGTTTGTAGTGCAGGGGAAGAATAAATAGAAACAAAAATGCATAAGAGAGATAATGGACACAGCCCTGAATGAACACTTGCATCATTTTCATGTCCATTGTAATCTTTTGCAGTGCATATATATGAAAAGGATGCTAAAGCTTTATTGTTACCAAATTCATAGTGCACCGAATGAAGCACAAGAGGACAATCAATAAAAAATCTTAAGGTTATTTTTAGCCCATGAGCATATCTGACAGGGGGGATATGATTTCTTTCAATATTTTGATATTTTAAAATGATCGTAGTATATATCTGCATTCTGCAGGTTTTCCTTCATTTTACTCAATGGGCGAGTTGTAACATGTTTAAGATTCCCATGGTTAAGATTCCTTTCCCCATTGTTTTCCTGCATTTATCATTTTCTTTTACTCATCCAGCAGAAAACAATGTACTAGGTTTTATTATATTTGAGCTTCAAAGGGTGATATTTAAAGCTTTTAAGATGTTAGGCACATTTTTATTTTCAAAGTATGAAATATCAACATTTTACATTTTCTTTACATAACAGTTAATTAACAGTTCACTGAAAAGGCAAAAATGTACTTATTGTTCATGATTAGATGCAACTCTTAATAGCTATGGACCTTATGGAAGAAGCATAAGGTAGTGAAATTGAGCTATTTTTGACCAAGAAACAAGAGCTTTTAATTAAATGCTACCCTCAAAGCTATGGCACACATGCCGCTAACCACCAAATATATTGTATGCTTTACATTTATATTGTAAACATTTCATGTAAGCATGCACACAAAATTAATTTTGGGATAGGCTGCATAAAAGACATACTTGTATAATATTCAGTATTAACATAAACTTTCTTAGGGACTAGATTTTATTTACTTATAAAAAGCTATAGATAGGTTTTGTACTTTAGGATTGTAAACATTATTAATATTAAATAATTCATAATTAAATATTATTTTACATTCTCTTTTGGATTATCAAGCCAACATGTGTAATTCAAAAGGCACCATAACCAAGCACACACAAAAACTTTGGCTTGTTGAAAGTCCAACTTATCTTAGATCTTAGAAGAAAGTTTCTGTGTAACTTGTAAAACAGAAAAGCTAGCAATAGGCTAGCAGTTCATTTAAAATCATTGATCATATGTCCGTTGATCAATCACCACAGCAACTTCAGCACATTCTAGAGATTCTTTCTTATGACACAACTTAAATAATCTGCCTACTAATTTTACAACATAGATGTAGGGGATGTATCCTTGGTTTGAGTGTGGCGCAATTTGAAGGTTCCACCACGTATTTCTTGCATAAGCAAGTCCACTAGACAGGTCTCACTATTCTCACGCTGAGGAACTGGCATCCTGCGCTTTTTGTTATTCAATACATCGCTGGCATCTGTGACTGATTTTTCTGCAGCTTTTCTTTGTAATGCACGCTGTTCTTGCTTCCGACGTTGGTCATTTTCCTAAGAAGAGAAAGCAGATGTGTACATGAGTGCTTCAATTAAATATATTCATAAATTACTAGAAAAAATTGGTAATAAAGAGTTTTATTCCAGATACTTCCAGTGGCAAGGCATTGAACTATGGCATTGAGATACTGCCAACCAGAAGCATTGGAGACAATCTTTGCACGATGTCAAATTTAGTATACTGAAATGTGAATTAACTGATTTTTTTATGTGCCAGGGTAGGTTCATAAGTTTCTAACCTAGTCATTTTCCAGGTATGATAAAGACAAAAACTATATTTCACTTTTCAATATAGTTACCCTTTATTGCAATACATTTCTCACATCTTTGAATTAGCATTTCAATTCTTCCTACCCAAAAATAGCCTTGTGTGCAAAAGGGGCATAAACAGCATCCATCACTTCTTCGTCACACTTAAATTTTCTTCCTTGAAAGTTCTTCATAAGTTTTGAGAAAAGGAAATAGTCGCTGGGAGCTAGATCTGGGTTGTAGGGTGGATGGTCAATTTCTTGAAGCCACATTTCTTCACAGCTTCCTTTGCAACAAGAGCTGTATGCACTGGTGAATTGTCATGAGGAAGGCATACACCAACACTCAGCTTTTCTTGCCTTTTCTCTTTGATGGAAGCACGTAGTGTGCAGTAGGCCAACATAGTAATCTCCATTTACTGTGGTGTTTCTCTCCTTGAAGTCAATGAAGAGTATTCCTTCACAGTCCCAAAAGATTGTGTGCCCATGATCTTCTTGGTTGACTGAGTGACCTTGGTATTTAGAAGCAGTGCTTTATCAGGTTTTGTCACTGCATTGATTCCCTTTTGGACAAGGGATAATAGTAGAGGACCATAGTTTCATCTCTTGTAACAAGGTTTGCAGAACTTCTCTCTCGTTGCCACACAGAGCTCCAAAAATGCCTGATAACAGATGACTCATTGCTGCTTTTGAACTGAGGAAAGAAGTCTAGGCACCCATCTTGCACTAACCTTATTTATGTTTAAATTTCATGAATAATTTGAAGGACTATTGTTTTAGAATGGCCCAACCTAGCTGCTATTCCTGTAACTTTTAAGCTGCCAGCCTTTCATTATTTCTCCTTCCACAACAGCAATGTTTTCAGAAGTGAGCATCTCCAAGGGCCCACCTGCACACTCTTCAATGCTTTCTTGGCCCATTCTTTTATGATTGAATACAAGGAAGATGCTTCCCCATATACCCGTCCAATTGCTGTTTAAATTCATTCGGAGTAAGTCCTTCTTTTGTGAAGAACTTAATAACAGCTGGATACTCGATTTTGAGCGTGTCACAATCTTCTGCACGTAGCCTTCTTTATGCAACTATATGTGAACAACTGAACAGAGCGGAGCAGAAGTTAACAGCTGCAATTGTTTACTTAACAGATAAGGTATGACACCAGATAAGGGTTTTGTGAAGGCAATAATCCTTATCAGCTAGGCCAGAAATTTATGGACCTTTTATATATATAAACAAACATAACTAATCCAAACTAACCTTATAGTTATTTTTATGAAATAAAATCGAAATAGCCAAATGTCATATTGATGCAAATGTTGGCTGTAATGTAGCTGTGTTTCATTCTACCTTGAGGCTTGAAAAGAGAGCAAATTCTCATGTTTAGCAATAATTTGGAACCATTAACAGCACTTAAATCAAAATGTTTAACTGCTGACAAGTTATTTGTATTAATATTGTTAATAGAAGCAAGTTATTGATGCATTCCAACTTTGTATTTAGCAATGTATAATGGCAAGTTGTTTGGCATTCTAGTCACATACCTTTTGATGAATTATGATAATGGAAATAAGTTGATGAGGCAGAATGGTGGAAGGAGAAATTGGAATAAATCAGCCCTTATGCTGATTTTGCTATGAATGATATTGAACCCAGATCATCTTAGAATTTTTTAATTAACATTTAATGATAAATTAATTGGAAACATAAATGAACTTTTTAGTAGATAAAAACCTCAAATGGGACAAAGAAATGGAATATTTATTAAATAAATTAGCATCCTCTGTTACTTTATTGGGCTGGAAAGTCTGCATTAACTTCTTTCAGTGCTTCTAAACAAAGAATTGTAAGATCTGTTATGTATAGTGCCAGTATACTGATAATATTGAAGATAGCTTTAGATTCAGCAACCATGCAAAGAAAACTGGAGCCTTTCTCAAAATACCCATGGCAAGAATTAAGAAAGACCATGCTTGCATCAAAATAAACTGGCTTGGCAGTTGACAATAGGGATGGAAAATCCAGTAAGGCTGAAAGGCTGAGCCTATCCAAAGGCTCATATGTGTTACTTTTAGTAACATATTGAACAATTATTTTATTTGAATTATGCGCCATCTGCAACATAGGTAATCAATCACTAATAATATTTTCAAAGGCTCAGTCTGCCAGGCACAACCAGGAAGAGGTGAAGGAGGTCTTTCATGTATTTTTTTTTATAGAATAGGCCAGCCTTGGGCTCAGTTCAATTGATTATGTTTTCCCTCTTTTGGGATTTTATAGAAACTGAAATCCAACAAAAGGACCATGTTATAGACAATATAATTTTAAAATAAATTGTTTTGTTTTTTTGTTGTATTAGGATTTGGAATAATATAATTATTTTATTTTAACAGTAAATGTCATTTACTATAACTTGTTATTTTAAAACTCGTTCTCTTAGTTCTTTAATAGTATTTTATTTTATGCAGGACCACAGATATTATGATAGGTTGGCAATTCCTCATTTATAACTATTTTCATTCTATTTCTGCTGCATGGTATTTTACTAGGATTATAGAGAGAGGGAGGTAAAAAGTTAACTGAAATGTCAAGAATTCATTTCAAGAGTATGGAACATTAACTTTTTTTAATGGCGCATGTAATTGATTTAATTATCACTTACATTGTTGACAGTAACAATGCCATGAAAAAGTTTATATTAACAGTTCAGAGCCATTTTTGTGGTATATTTAAGGAATGCTGGAAAGGTAATACTGCAAGAATTTTTTATAAGAAAATATTCATGTTAGGGGGATGTTGTTGTTGTTGTTGTTGTTGTTGTTATTATTATTATTATTATTATTATTATTATTATTATTATTATCTGGTTTATTTAAGGATACTCTAATATATCTAGTCATTAATGTCCCATTCAATTCAGGGTTTGAAATGGCCAATGAATTTTGCTCAGAGGCTAATTTCAGGCTTAGGTTCTTTTACGAAGGGTGTTCTAAAAGTTCTTGGCCTGACTAAGAGGTGTTGTGAAGATGGCCAAATTACTATTATAGTTGTTAAATATCATCCTTTAGATA
The DNA here is from genome assembly GCA_030762175.1 of Metallyticus violacea. Classification (NCBI taxonomy): domain Eukaryota; kingdom Metazoa; phylum Arthropoda; class Insecta; order Mantodea; family Metallyticidae; genus Metallyticus; species Metallyticus violacea. The sequence goes on from CM060844.1 coordinate 13,464,252, forward strand.
GTGTGCTGTAAAATTTCAGATGCGTAAGTGTGGAATGAATGAATAGTGTTTAATGCCCGTTTTTGCTACAGAGGTACCACAGGCGATGGACACTGATACATGAGATGAAATGATATATTGGGAAAGGATTTATTTTTAAGAAAGGAATCGTTTCAGGCCTAAGTTTATGGTACCTCCCCGGCATTTGCCATTTATGAGGACTGAGGAAAACCTGGAAAAAACCTCAGTCAGGGAGGACGGTCCTGGCGGTACTCGAACCCAGACCTCCTGCTCACAAGTCAGTGATTTAACGACCTCGGCCACCCGTGGCGGTGTGTAAGTGTGGTTACTTGTTTGTGACAATTGTGTAAACATACTATTGTTAACATTTTCTACAAAATGGATAAATCTGAAATGCAAGCTGTGATTAAGTACTTTGTTTTGAAGGGTTTAATCCAAACAGAAATACAAAAGGAGGGGAGATGCCACATTAAAGGATTCTTCCCCTTTGTTTCAATGATTAAAAAGTGGATTTCAGAATTAAAGCATGGTTGTACATCCATTCAAACTGATGAGTGCTCAGGGTATCCCAAAACTGTTACAACTGACAAGACTGTGACAAAAATTCACAATCCCATAATCAGTGATTGCTGATTGAAGGTACAAGCATTGGCTGACATTGCAAAGGATATGAGGAAGCTTTCTACTTAATGAGTTCCTTGTTTGTTAACAAGGGACCAAAATGCATTCAAATAAACACATGGCAAGCGTGTTTAAACTTATTTAAGTGCAATTACAGTGAGTTTCTCCATTTCATAACAGTAAATGAAAATGAATTCATCTCTACATGCCAGAGATGAAGGAGCAACAAGTGTTAAGTTCACCAAAGAAAGAAAAAAATGGTTCCATGTACAGGAAAAGTTATGGCTATGATTTTCTGGCATTCTTATGGTATGGTGCTCATAGACTATCTCCAGAAGGGCAGTATGGTATGATGCTCATAGACTACCTCTAGAAGGGCAGTACCATAACCAAAAAGTATTATGCTTCACTACTGGACCAATTGAAGAATGCTATTCAGGCTGAACATTCACATCTTGCAGAAAAGAAAGTTCTCTTTCATCACTATAGTGCACCTTCACACAAGTCGGGACTGTTGCTGCAAAACTGCATCACCTTCACTTCCAAGTGTTTTCATATCTGCTATATTTATTAGTTTTGGCTCCCAGCAATTACTTTTTGTTCTCAAACCTGAAGAATTGGTTGGGTGGATGAAGATTCACATTAAATGATGAGATTGAAACTGAGACAGATGCTTATTTTTCATAGTTGGACAAATCTTACTTTACTGAAGGGGTTAAAAAGTTGAAAAGTTGTTGGACTAAATGTATTGATTTACAAGGTAACTATGTTGAAAAATAAAAAAACTTCTCTTAAATCTTGTGTTTTTTTGGTCAGACTGAGAACTTTTAGAATGCCCCTTGTAATTGCTATAAATCTACAACAGAACAACATCATCAAAGGTACCAACCCTAGCTATCACTACTATATGACTGTATACTATTGTTGTACATGAAGGAGTAGTATTAGCACTGCTCCCTATAACCTTTCCAAGCTTGGTGAGGCTAAAAATTATGTGAAAATGTTCTCTATTCACCTTCATCTTAGAACAGCAGGCAAATGCACAGCAATAATGAATAGTAGCCATGCATTATTTACTTCTTCTCTTGCTAATTCAAGCATGATCTTTGCAATGGTGCCCACAGATAACTTATTCCTTTTAATTTCTTTTGAATCTGGACAGTTAAATGGTAATCCTTATAAAACACAATTATATAAGAAAAGTTTAGAATGGACGAAGATATAGAGGCTAACAGACTGAAAGACAAGACTGGAGATACATTGGCATGTAATTTATGATTAACTCTTGTTCTCTTACCTTTTGGGCTTGTTCAATTCTGTTAAAGAAGTCTGCAAATAGTTTGAAACACTCTTCTGGTTGAAATTTGGCTGGATCCTCACAGAAGTGAATTGCAAGTTTTTTCAGAGCTTTCTGAAGATTCTTTAAGCTCTCTTCCAATTCTTGTACAGCAGACAGAGCAATTGCCACGAACTCTGTACAAGTGTGCAGAAATTAATTTTAAGTCATGTTATCTTTTCATATACACATCCTTTGACAAAAAAAAATTAGTCATTCCCAGATTCTACGTGTGAATCAGAGAAATTCTGGGATGCTCATAAATGCTGTATTCACAATGCATGTGCAGCAAGTGCACATCGCAGTGGCCAGCAGTTTAGAAGGCATTGCTCTTCTGAATCCTACACAACTTTTTTTATTTATTTTTTATTATTGGTTTTATAAGTGTATATGTAGAACATCATGTTGCCATAATATCATATTATATATTAATGTATCATTTGAGTTTTATGCCTTTACCTAGACACACACAAAAACGTTCACAAACTAATGTATTCATTACAAATAAAAGTTCTTCATACCAGGAGGGAAACCTGCTCTCTTAACCACTGTTAACCACTCACAGAGCTAACGGAACACACACACTAGTCAGCATCTTTAATGCATGCCATATAACACAACTGTTGCAGTGGCTATACAGCTTTGCTGGATACTTTGTAAACGAGTACGACTTAGAAGAATTTTGCATTCTCATTTTTTTTGTCAAAGGGTGTATCTACTATATTTACTTATGTAATTCACATTTTTATTTACAATATCTTAAATTAAAGATGCATGATTTATGTGAGGAATTATAAATAGTAAAGAAAATATTGGGATTGTTAAAACAGCCACAAATTTGGTTTCTCTTATTTGGCTATTATTTAGTGGTCTGCATTACCAATTAACATCTTAGAAGCAAAAGGGCATATATTTAATTTTTTTCATTATTAATATTTTTGTAACAAGCTTAAATGACAACATGGAAAAAGTAGTAGTGCTCTGCACACTCTATCATGTGATTATGATGTGTTATAAAGATGGTTGCTCATAAAAAATTTTTAAAAAAAGGTGCATGTGGGACATCTGCATTTTCTCCTCTCAACTCCAGAATAAATTGTTGAGCTTTGCTGTGTATGTGAGGCATCCAACCTTTTCATCTCTAAATAATTTAAACACAATAATTGGAATGGAATGCAAGTTTCCTAATGGCACTAATTCTTTCTTGTTTAATGTGAATGTTTATGCCTTCAACAGTCAAAATACTCAGTTTAATGCATGGCAGTAGTTGAAAAGTAAGAGAATGACTCCCAAATGAGCAATTACTTTCTTTTTTTAGTTTGTAGGAATTGATAATTTATATATAGTTATTGTACACTTAATTATTATTGAAATAACATAAATCTTTTTTTTTTTTTTGCCGCATATACATGATTCACTTAAAATGTTTTTTTCAATAATATTTTATATATCAACCTGTGCAATCAATGGTTATAAACATGTACTCTTAAGTTGGACAAAATAAATACGTTTTGAAGCTTCAGACACAATATACTACCCATAAAGTTTGATACAAAACTGTAAACACTTCAAATAAATTTTGTGGAGAAGGGGTATATCCATATTACTTTTTTAAACTATTAATTTTGGAAGTAACTTTTAAAAAAATGTTATCTAATTCAACCTATGCAATGATTCTCTGTTCCTAAATAACATATCTAAAAATCATAGCTGTTAAGTTTTACATGTCATGAGCAATGTGCATTGCAGGTATTGTGCAGTTATAATTATTAGAAACCGTTTTTTCCTTCTCCATAGTTATGAAAACGAACATACGTTCTTTTGCTTCTCAGGTATAAATTTGCAATATGTACCCTTTGTTTAGTATCATTTCAATACCAAAATTATACACACATGTTCAGTTGCTCTTTTAAGTTTTTTCTGTGCATGGTGTCACTTTTAATTTAAAGCTTGTAGTATGGCTTGAGTATTTACTTTTATTCATTGTTAAAACCAAAATTAAGCATACATTTTACAAGATACTTTCTAATAATCAGATCGGAAAATGAACTGGGAAAGACTGGTGATACCATAAATCAATACCCTACTGGATTAATTAGGTTAAAATTGCTTTTGAGAAGCATACAGGGTTTAGCAGTTAAATGTAACTGGTTTATATATGTGTGTATATAAAGGGAATACACACATGTATGTATATATATATATATATACCAACATTATATAATGGTGTATTCAGTTATGTACCATAATATGAGGTCCCTATAAAGAATAATCATAAATTTTTTATCATGCTAAAATTTAACTTTATTATATTTTGTTATCTTAATGAGTAATATACGTATGTGAGAGTGTTGTTGGCACTTCCAGTGCCCACCCATGAGAGGTATGCTTGAGACTTGTTCAGTTCTGCCTACAGCAGAAAGGAGGTGACTGTACAATTCAATCTGAAAAACTGTTTTTATCTCAACAAATCATCTGGCCTATGCAATGTTACAGGAAGTTTGTTCTTTCCTATAGCACAGCCCAAAGATGGGTTAAAATAATCTCTTAGATTTATCAGAATATTAGAACACTCTTTATGGTATCATTTATATGAATTACTCAATTTGGATTGAATTAATATTAATAGTGAAATTATATCGGCCATCAAACCAAACAGAACAAGACTACTACTGAGTAAATCTCATGTAAGTAAAACCCTGAAGAATGTTCTAAATATTTTGACTCAGAAGATATTAATATGTGCTTCACTGTGTTCAATTCCAAATTGAATTAAATTGAAATGGTTTAAAATATTTAAGAGGGGAGGCAATAAGTTTCAAATGAAGATAGATACAGTGCTCCAGTTTATACTCTAATTGGAAGAAAACATTTAAAAACACTTTCAGAAATTCTGAAAATTTCATGTGCCACCCACATGTTGGTAACTGAAAAGCTGCACATAGACCTGTTTGTGCACAGTGGGTTCCAGAACTGCTGATTCTGATGAAACTTGGCTAAGTCATTTTGATCTTGAGAGCTGTGTGTGGAAATTTCCATCTTCAATGCAAAAAAGAAAGAAAAAAAAAAGTTGCTTCTGCTGGGAATGGTCATCTCAATTTTTTGGTATTCAAGAAATAGTTTAACAGCATGTCATATCTGCACACATATTTATAAGTAGGTAATATTACAGAGATGCTCTGAAAACTCTGCAAGATCATATCACTTGCAAAAGGTCACATTTTCATGCCAAAAGCTAGATGCTGTGCCACAATAACCCCAATTGCACATCATAAATGTTGTTGCTTATTACCTTACAAAAATGAACTATCATTGTAGGAGGCATTTCCATCATCAGAAGCAGTGGCAAATGTAATTCTGAAATACCTATCAAAAATGGTTTCTAGCATGTCTTTGAAGACTGACAGAAATGCTGGGAGAGGTGCATTCCATCCAACAGGACTATTTTCAGAAGGATTGTCAAAATTATGAGCATAAATATACGATATATTATAAAAAAAGTATGTTCATTCTTTGTTGAACAGTCCTCGCACAATATATGTACTCCTATACACTATTTTAAAGATAGTCCCAAGGCTTGTGAAATTCCAAAGCCTGGTAGGCTTTTCAAGTTTCAACATAACAGTACTTAAACAAACAAATAAGTAAAATACAAGTAAGTGGAGCAAAAAAGTGTTAGTTTGACTGAATCACACAATAATCTTAATATATGATTAGCTTCATTGTGCAATGTTCCAATTAGCAATTTTAGTTAATAACAGCACTTATTACAAGAAGGAAAACATTTACTGTGAACTGCAGAAATATTCTAGAAAATTTTCTTCTCTTTATTTTGTGGCAAAAAATCCAGGTGTATAAATTCAGATGGCAAGTTTGCAACGTACCTTTGAACTGTGACAAAATGCCATGACTGTCTGTAAGAAGTTTGGAATCAAGCGCACGAACTTCCATTGCCAGCTGTCGTATTTCTGCCTCCAATCCCTCTACAGAGACTCTGTGCAAGAAAAAATAACAGCAAACTAAGATATTAGCACAGTTTTCAGAAATTTTAAAATTGCATCATGTTATCAAAATAGCTTTACAACACATAAATTATGAATATACTAATTAGGTAAGATAAATGCAGAATTTACACCTGATCCAGCTTGGATGGCATTTATATACAAAAATAGCATTTCTTTGTAATAAAGAATTTCAAACTGGCTTTGTTAAGGATTTAGGATGGGAAGAACTTGAGCAACTATCCTGTTTTCTGGACCTTTGCATGTGTGATTTTGATTTTATACTATAAATAAAGGAGCCATTTCTTGTTTTTTGACAAAGACACTACCGTTGCAATGGGTGATAAAATTGCAAGAATCACACTTAGTGAAATTGAGGGTATTTGGTGTGTTCCACATTATTGGCAGTACGTATGGATGCTTTGGAAAATCACTTTTAAGAACTGTATAAATGCCATGTGTATGTGAGTCTTTACTTTTTATATAGTAGAGTAATAAACACATGTGCATTGATGATTTATTTGCTTAATTTTTTCTTGCTTCCTATTTTGAAAAATATACATTAAACTGTAATGCACATTAATATCTTTCAATTATATACAGGGTAATTAAAAATAACAAGACAATGCTTAGTATGTTGTTTTGGATGACAAACTGATAATTTTTCAACAGGTGACTCACATCTGGAAATCTATGGGTATGGGCACTGTTGGACATCAAAAAATGACAACGACAATGTAGTAATGGAGAGTGTGCATCCACATTTTGTCAAGAAACCTCTGCAATCCAACAAGGGCATCACATAATGCATTAACTGCAAAAAGAGTTTGAGTTGGTTGACCTCCAATGTAATTACATATTGTATATCGATGGTGCAGAGATTAATGCAAAGACCTATGTGCAAAGTATTTCACATGCTTCATGAATCTGTGCTAATGAATTGAAGCTTCTCTAATGCTTCTCCAAATGTTGCCAACTTTGTTTTATGAGCAACCAACACTTAATTTTGAAATGCATCTTATATGTCACTTTATTGGCGTGTCTTGACTTCATATAGTGATGCAATACCCCAATTAAAATAAATAACTACCAAATTATGGGCCAAAACTTGTAAATGTTAGGTAAATTCTAATTGTGTATTCTGGAATTTCATATTGGTTTACATGCTTAATCCATAATACAGGACTTCCAGAATATGTCCTCAATGCTCTTATGGGGTTTTGCATCTTGGCTGCTAGATATGCCGCAGCTGTGGATTTTCAGAACACCAATAGCAAGTATTGTGAGTGTTCACATGACCATTTTGGTGGAACCACACCTTGTGTGAAAAGAACACATGCTGTAGGTCGATTAACCCTTCAGTCACTGATGAAAGAAATCACTCACAATAATGTACACATACTATGGGATCATCTTATCATAGACAGTGGACACTGTACACTTTAAAGATGTTTAATTTGTCTTTTGTTAAAACCGTACATCTTTGCATGTGTTTCTTGTTTTGCACCGAACCAGTAGCACCAAATTTATTCACAAGATCATCAATTGCAGTTCTGGAAGGAGGCAATTGCCCAAGAAACTTCGAAATAAATTACTCATAAACATGGTGAGATGATTTATATTTATAATAATATTTATAAACATAAAATGTTACTCCAAAGTCAGCTGTCTTGCCTCTTCACGAATGAATGTAACTGGTGACTACTCAGAAGTTCAAGGACAAGCAGGCAGGCAGCTGTGAGTGGGGAGGAGAGCCGATCTTGACTGAGATGAAAAACCCCATGCAGAGGGAATATTCTAGAAATCTAGTATATGCAGATTTATTTTGCATAGCTTTGGAATAACAAACAATAAAACTTAATAAGAGAAAATTGCTACATCTTTACCGTTAACTCTGTATTAATATATAAGATATTCAATGTCAAATGAACAAACAAATAGAGAGAAATCTCTTAATTTGTCCTTTTATACTATAGGCTAATGGAAAAATAATGTTCCAAGCCAAAATATAATTTAAGTGTTTCTTAACCTCACATCCAATGGAAATAATATTGTCCAGAATTTAAATTATTCAGAAAAGCAATATTCAAAGAAACTACATGAATTTCCCAAGTACACTCACCTGGCTACCTCTGAAACATGATCCAACTCAGAGGTAAAGGCTAAAGCATCAGAATTGTTAGAAAGTGCAACTTCCACAAGAAAATGTAGAAAAGTGACACAAGGTTTATTAGCTCGTGTTTCCAGTAACTTCGGTAGAGTGTTTAGCTTGAAGCCAGCTGCATTGCCTGCATAGCTACCCTGTAGAGCAATTTGAAGTTTTAATATCTAATTAACTGCTATGTTCTGTAGCCTTCACTGTCACTTACTTGCTAACTAATTTTATGGTTGGTTCATTTGCTGGCAAATGTAATATAAATTCATGACATCTGTTATTGAATTAATAGCTCTTTGTACTATTTATGTGCCATCTTTTCATTTAAAATATACCCACTTCTAGTGAACATTGACAAGTTCAACTGTTGTGAATAAATCTATGTTTTTAAATCTCAGTATTCTTTTTAATGAACCTGTATTATCTATATCAGTGGTTATGAAATTTTCCTTGATCATGGATAACCTTTAAAGGCTTCTTGCTGTCATCACAGACCCATAACATTTAACTCAAATAAAATTCTAATTTGTATCCTATATATTTATTATAGTTGTTAATCACTGGTTTACAACATTTAAAGATATATACAAACAATAAATGTAACAATACTTGTATAAATTTGTTGGAAATATTACTAAAATTTCACTTTTTTTATGTAACAATAATTATATAAATTTGTAGGGAACATTACTCAAATTTCATTTTTTTATGTAACAATAATTATATAATTTGTGCAGGAATATTTACTCAAATTTCACCTTTTTTTATTTAACAATAATTATATAAATTTGTAGGGAATATTACTCAAATTTCACTTTTTTATGTAACAATAATTATATAAATTTGTCAGGAGTATTATTTAAATTCTTCTTCTTCTTCTTTTTCTTTTTCTTCTTCTTCTTCTTCTCCTCCTCCTCCTCCTCCTCCTCCTCCTCCTCCTCCTCCTCCTCCTCCTTCTTCTTCTTCTTCTTCTTCTTCTTCTTCTTCTTCTTCTTCTTCTTCTTCTTCTTCTTCTTCACTTACTTGATTATGTTTCAAGGGCTGTTGCCTTCATATCAGTATGGATTAATCTTAGTTTCCAATATGGTATGCAAATGTCTCTCTGTAGATTTTATGAATTTGATGATGAGAATGTTCACAGTAAACTATAATATATAATTTACTTTGTTGTTGTTCCTGTTTAATCTATATAGGTTTCTGAAGGGCTTTTAAAAGTTTTGATTATTTCGGAAATCATGATTTTTCATGCCAGAAATGGTATGCTATAGTCTATTTCTCCATGTTTGTATTTTACATTTTGCATGTGTTCCTTGAAATGTAGAGTAATGTTTCTTTTGGTGTTTCCTATGTATTTCATGTTGCAGTCTTTGCAACTGACTTTGTAAATGCCTGATTGTTTGACTGGTGGATTTTGTTCTTTGTGTTGGATTTCAGCAGATTTTTTAAACTGTATTTGTTTACTGAGGATAAAATCATATTACTATTATTGAATATTTTCTGAAATTTTTGACAAGCCCATGGATGGAATGTTAATTTTGTACATGTACATTCTCCTTTGTAATCTTTCAATGTGGTGATGTCTCTTATTTTTATTTTCTGAATTTCTATATTTTGTTGCATCTATAGTGCAACCATTTTTTTCTCACTATATTTATGTTTTGTTGGTACTCAGCTTTGTATTCTGTCTTGTTTATTGGAGGTTTATTAATTTAAAGGCAAGGCTGCTGATTATTGCAAGTTTATGAATTTGGATGTTGTTTTTATGGAATTAATCATATGTATATCTTATTTGAATATGTCAAATTCCAGTGTATTAATAATTTTATGATTTTTATGTCCTGATGAGGAAGAACTTTGTTGTTTTCTGTATTAAAAAAATCATAATTATTGACAGTACACTGAAATTAGGTTATATTAAGAAAAGATACACATACAGATAATTACATAAAAAAACAGCAGCCATTATCCAAAGCAACATAAATTTGCAATATTCAACAGCATTGCCTTCATATTAATAAATCTTTCAATAAGCAAAATAGAATACAAATCTCAGTACTATCAAATCATCAATACAGAACAGAAATATAGCTACACAATAGATCTGGTAAAAACAAAATAGAGAAATTCAGAAAACCTTACCACACTTAAAGGTTATAAAGGAGAACATATATACAAGAAATTTATATTCCATGCATAGGCACATCAAAATTTCCAGAAAATATTCATAGATGAGAATATTATTTTGGCCTCATTAAATAAATACAGGTTAAAAACCTGCTGAAATCCATTTCAAAGCACAGAATTCTGCCAGGCAAACAATCAGGCATTTATAAAGTCTGTGCAAAGACAGCAACATGAAATATATAAGAACAACGAAAATAAATTTATCCTACATTTCAAGGAACACTTGAGAAATGTAAAATAAAAACATTGAGAAATTGGCAATTACTGTCATTTCTAGCACAAAAATCATGATTTCTAAAATGAACCAAAACTTTTAAAAGCCCTTTAAAAACCCATAGAACTAACTGTATATGAGAATATGTTCATTAACAAAATTAAGAAACTTTATACTTACAGTGAAGCAGAAAAATAATGTTGATATAGAGTTGGATTGGTGACAGTTAAACATCTCTTACTTGGTTTTTTAATTGTACATGTTTCTGGAGCATTCACTCCTTTCATCAGCATAAGACCAACAGGTAGAAGCAAACTGGTAGGTAGTCAGAGAAATTCAACAAATAAAGCCAAAGATGGTGTCTCAAATTTCAACATTAATTAAATTTAGAATCAGTGAAACACACATTAATAATCTCTTCAGAGTCAAACTGTTTAGAACACTCTTTTTGCCTCCACTTATTGGATATTTACTCAGGACATGCTTCATGGACCCCTGTCTACATCCTCAGCTGTCAAACAACTGTTGGATCATTCATAGAAGTTGGATTGGTAGGTATCTGGGTTGACTCCGGTCTTATGATAAATTTGAATAAAGAGCTGTCTGCTTCTGCGATGTTGAAATTAATTAAGTTTTGCTCATGTTTTATTATGTAAATGTAAACATATGGGAAAGAATTTACATAAAAAAAACATGAGCAAAACTTAATGAATTTCAACATCACAGAAGCAGACAGCTCTTTATAACCCCAGATACCTACTAACCTAACTTCTATGAATGATCCAACAGTTGTTTAACAGCTGAGGATGCAGACGGGGGTTCACGAAACATGTCCTGAATAAATCTCTAGTAAGTGACCAAAAAGAATGTATTTAAATAATTTTACTCAGAAGAAATTATTATGGTGTCTGGAAGTTCATAATATAGATTTTATTTTTGATTAAGTAAATTTTTTCCATTTTGTTAGTTCCAAAATGACCTTAAGCCACCAACAATGAATATGTTCAATAAATTTTTCTATCTCCCTACAGAGTATACTGCTATCACTTGGTCTTCTGCTGATAATCAGAGCAAATATTACCAAAACATGTCCATTTAAAAAAACCAAGTAAATGAAGTATAAGTACACCATTGATCTTCTGAACAGCAATATCCTCATAATCAAATTCTAAAATTTATAGAGACATATGCATATCAAGCTGGAAAGCTTACAGTGAATCCACACTGATAATGAAGGCAATGGCCCTCAAAACACATCCAGGCAAGTTGGCAAAAAAATTAGTGAAATTTCAGTAACTTTCTATCAAATTTACATAAATTATTACATTATTTATTTAAAATTACATAAAAAAATTGCACAATTTTTCAATAATTGCCTTTTTATTTTAGCGTATCCTTACTCATAGTAGTAGAATAATAATAATAATAATAATAATAATAATAATAATAATAATAATAATAACAGTAATACTACATTAAAAAAAATACCTACATAAAATGTATAACAAACTAATAGTAATGACTGGAAATAGGTATAAAACTGGAAATATATTATGGTGCAATGTTACTTGTTAATTTTAATTCCTTAATGAGAGAGATCAAGCTGCATTTTATTTACAAGCCATTATATAACAGGTTTAATAGGAGAAATTAGTATGCTGTGTTCTGATTTTACATTTTCCAAATGGCTTCTATATATATGTAGAGAATGATTTTTCGCACAAGTTAGTTGTTACAAAGCGCAGCAATACTTTCAAAGCATTCTTTGATAGTTTGTGAAAATCTATAGTGTGCTGCTGAAAGATAGTGCTCTTATCAAGGAAATTATGACGACACATTCTGCTTGGTCCAGTTTGGCTGAATATTTACATAAGTATGAATAGACATAGATTATTTACTTAAAGTCTTTAAAAATAAGACTTAGGGTAGTAAGTATGACAGTCACGAATTATGTAAGCAAATGAACTGGTCATAATAGTCTAAAGCTAAGAGCATGCAAAATGATGATGAGGAAGCTTGGAAGTGTTTGAAGTTGGTCTCCTAGTGAATATGAGCAAAAAGAATGTTTAGTTATTGGAGAAGGTGGAAAAAACATTATAAATTACCCCAAGTGATCATCAAATTAGTAAAAACAGTTTAAATATTTAGGGTCAATAATATATGAATCTGAAGTTGTTATGCTGATGCACATCACAGAAATTGAGTTCAAATCAGCAATAATGGCCTACTTGTTCAATCACTGTATCCATACAATTCAGGACCTCTTGAAAGAATGACATGTCCAGATGAGATATCAGTGGTGTTAATAATCTGGCATTTATTATTTATAATATTATATGTTTTAACATAGTATGTAAGACACTTTTATGTATGGCCAGATTAGTACCAATTAATTATTATATTGCAGTTTATACTATTGTTAATATTTGATTTGTCCTCTTCATTTACACAGCAGTGTATTACATGATGTATAAGAATCAATAAATCAATATTTCAGGCAAGAGGTTCAATAAAAATACTGAATGGGGTTTAATGGAGCAAGTAGATAAATAATAGAATTCTCCAATCAAAGAGAGTGTATTAATTTATGGCATTGAAGGGTGAATGTTATAGAAAGGCAGAAAAGTAAAATACAGGCAATGGAGATGGATGGAATTTGAAGAGGATCCAGGATATCTAGATTTGAAAAGAGGAGGAATAAGGGGTGAGACAGTTGATGAAAATGGAAGAACCAATTACCAAGAGGATTGAAAGGTTAACTCTACAATTGTATGGGCATATCTATAAAAAGACTGGGGAGAGATAGCTTAAGATTTTTCTTGAATGGTTGCCTTCTCGAAGAAGGAAGCAAGAACGACTGAGAGCATCATGGAAATCTTGTGCAGCCCAAAAAATGAAACAACATAATCTGAGGAAGGAGACTGGTAAAAGCATAAAGGATGGCAGCCGGGAATATAGGGTAACTTCAGTTAAGTGAAACAAACCTCAAAAGTGAAAAGACTCTCCAATTATAAGTTTCCTGATTCATACTCACAGCATTTAAGTAGTTGCCGAGTTGTAATGCCAGGGTAAGGAACACTTTCAGCGATTGATTGCTCACCAATTGGTCACACATACTGATGAGAGAATCCAGTTGTGGTTGCAGTTCTTCAGTGCGTAATGGAAACTCTTCCCTCTGAAAAATATTTTGCAATGGTAATGAAATAATGCAATAATAAAACAAAACATTGCTACTGCTCATAAAAATTACATTCATGTTTATCTACACAAACTATTGCAAAGTGTATAATATAATAATATTCATTTGTAATTGGTTCTGTTGTTTATGTACCTATTCTTATTTTAATACTGTTAAAAGGTCATCAATGAAATGACTAAAGATGGTGAGAGTATATATTATATGGTGTTACATGGATGTTTTATGAACATAAAATACCACTCATTGTTCAATCATTGTCTGCATTGGAATGAGCTGTGGATAGTGTCATAAGTGATATAATTAATTTATGATAACAAATTAGCTGCAAATTCAGCTTTTTATGGTCAAGAGAGTTGTAAACATACCAGTAGCATAGCTTCCACTCTGAGGGCATATCCTGGTATTCTGGATAACTGATAGTAGAATGCTTCTGCAGGTCCAAACCTCTCAGCATCACTTGCATGGGATTCAAGGAGTTCCAGCTGTAAATATCATAATCCATGCATAATGCATATATATGCACCAAATATTTTCTGTAACTGTTTTGGTTTATTTATACTTATATTTATATTTATCATATATACTCAAGAATTTAATCTGTGCTTTGAATAGATAAATGACACATTTCTTTCAGCTTGCCAATGACAAGACACAACTAGAATGTTCAACATAAAATTGCCATATATTTAATTTCTTAAAATCACAGGCTATGGTAGTAGGACGCCAGCAATTGCTAAGTACCATAGACATAGGCAATATTTCTCTCATTAGTAATTCCCTTCACTGATTCTGCAAAAAACGTTGTAGCTATTATAGACAGTAATCTCTGTTGGGAAAATTATGTTGCTGAAACCTGCAGGAAAGTAAGTTCTCTAAACCACACCTTTAAAAAATTAAATGTGTTCCTACCCAGAACCTCAAAAAAGATCCTGGTGCAATCCCTGGTGAGCCTCACTTTGACTACTTTGATTTTCTACTCACAGACTTAAACTGTAACCTGAAGCAAAAACTACAGCATGTTCATAATATGTACATATGTTACATCTGTGATGTGCATTTGTTTGAAAATATAAAACACTCCCTGGATATGCTGTCTTGGTTCTGCTTGAAAGACTGAAGAAATATTCATTGTCTCTAATTTTCAAAATTATCTATAATCTTAACATGCTCTGAAACCAGCACATACTATTATTAGCATTGCACCAAACATTGCTTTACTCATCATCATTCACAGTAACCACTGCCCATCTCTGGAATGCATTGCCAAGGGATGTCAGAGACATTTCATAAGAAATTGTTTAATTATTAAAAATAATGGATAACTCTAAATTTTGATTCCTTATGTTACAATACAGGTATTTATTTATTTTATTCTGCTGTAGAATTATTATGTTATTGTTATTCTTATTGTTCTTACTATCATAAATGTCCCTTCATAGTATTAGCAGTTTTAATTTTATGCTTTGCTCATATATTTATTTTCACTGTCATGATTTACATCAGTTGATAGGTGTATAAATTGTCAATGTTAGTGCTTGTTGCATTAACACTGTTTTTTTTTTCTTCTTTTTAAGTTAATATTTTTCATTATTCATATTTATGTATTAGCATATATTTGTTTATCTACTATAGGTTTTACATTGGTTTATTTGTGTATGAATATTGTCTTATTACTGTCAATGCTATGATTGTAATATTGTTGCTGTAACTTAGTGTACTTTTTATTAGACTTTTTTTTTTTTGAATGGTGTTTAACACCAGTTTTTACTACTGAGGCACCACAGGCGATGAACAGTGATGATATATGAAATGACATATTGGGAAAGGATTTTTTTTTTAAGGTAGGAAACATTCCAGGCCTAAGTTTAGGGTACCTCCCTGGCATTTGCCATTTATGAGGACTGAGGAAAACCTGGAAAAAACCTCAGTCAGGGAGGATGGTCCTGGAAGGATTCGAACCCCAGACCTCCTACTCACGAGTCCGTGCCTTGACGACCTTGACCACCCATGGTGGTATTATTAGATTGGTAGAGTGGAAGAGAAGGCCTAATAACCTAAGCTCTGCCAATAAATAAATATATTTATAATCTCTGTGATGAAAGTCTTGTCATTAGTTTTTAATTTAGTCTAATTTGCTCTACTGAGCTACATGAAATTAATAGAGTTCATTTTAATACTAGTTTGTTCCTTGGATTGGATTTATAGGCATAATCTATTTGGTGCTTTGGTAGCTGCTTGAGTTGCTCAGCTTGAATACAGCATGATGGTCCAGACTTGGTGGTCAGTAAATTGCATCAGCACTTATTACCGAATAAATGATCTACTGGTAGGAAGGCAGAAGGCAAACTCCAAAAACAATCCTGGAAAGATGACTCATGAGTCATAGTGAAGACAATCTACAGGTAGGTGATCCCAACAGAAAAATTTTCCTTCCCACAAGTTAGTGAAGTAGAAACCCTTAAGAATGTATTAAATATGTTCACACTAACTCCACTTACTTATACAATAGTAGGATGTTTCACTCCCATCATCAATTGTTGACCAAATACAGTATTTGGTGGTGGATCCTAAGGGACTTCTGTAGCAGTCTCTGATGGTTTGAGTAGAGACTTCCTCAGTTCGCCCATGGGTGGAACATCAAAATTCATTAAGTTAGTTCTTCCTAATTTTAGGATGAAAATTATTTCGCATTGGGTTGTGAAGTTCTTTCAGCAGCTTAGCCTCTGGTTAAATTTCATGATTTTCAGTCCATAAGTGTGCTGTGACTGCTGATTTATCAATTTACTTAAAATGAATATTCCTAAAGTGTTCCTTTCTCCAAATTTATAAATTTCTCTTCATTTTTCAGATGTATCTTTGATTACAATCTGAATATTTGATTTTGTAAATTTCTGATTTCTGTTCTGTTGGTATGGTGTCTTTTACTGTACAACCTAATCCATTTTTTTTATATTATATTTGTTCTTTGGGGCTAACTATATTCCAGTTCTTTGAATATCCTATTGAATTTGTTGTGGTAAGTTGGATGGTATGTGAAACTTTTGAAGTTTTATCTTTCCTTGAGGTTCTTCAGAGTGTAAACCTTTCTTATAGATTTTTGTCTTTTAAATTTATTGATAATTTCTATTACTGTGTCTTTGTTGAAACCAATGATTATTGCTGTATTAATTATCTGTTCGTATTCCATTTTGTACTCTGTTTCTGTGGGTGGAATGTTAATTATTCTGTATGTCAAGCTGTGGAACACTGCATATTCATGTGGAATGGGGTTATAACTGTTATTTTTATGCATTTTTCTGTGTTTTTATGGACCCCAAAGTTCAGTCTGTCTTCATTTCTTATAATTAAAAGTGATTCAAAACTGTAAAAAAATAAATAATACCACCACTTTGAAAAAGCACTTATAAGGGAAGTTTACTTACCATCTATAGGAATACCAAAATTTTAAAAAAGATTTAAAAAAATTATATTAGTGTTTTGGCCCCAGTAAACAAACCAAATGTAAACAACTTCCCAAGCACCAATATAAAGGATAGAATTCTCCCAGTAAACAATCAGGCATATATGAAATCAGCTGCAATAATTGAAATAGGAAATATATAGGCAAAACCAAAAAGCATTACATGAAAAATGTCAAATATAACCATATGGAAAATCATAAATAGCACATCATTTTTGGGCCAAAAACTTTGAATTCCAAAAAGACACAAAGCTCTTAAAAGTAATACAGAAATCAACAGACCTAACAGTTTGGAAAATTTTACTCATATTGAAGAATAAAGATGAGCTGGTTAATAATGAAATTTATAAAACAGAACGAACTCATCTCCAAGTTTATAAAAAGCTACAGAAATAGATCATGTGGGAAAGCTGACAATGAATCCATGCTGAGGATGAAAGCAATGGCCTTTGAAACATATCCAAATAGGTGTTTGGGAAGTAATGAAATTTGAGTGATTTTAGCTTAATATTCAAGTTACAGAAAGAAAATCTCATTCTTTGTAAACTAAACTTTCAAGAATGCAGTTGCTTCCTATTTCTAATTTAGCACTGATAAATACTTTTATGATTACACTCAATTTTTATGCCTTTTCTGTTAGTGTAGAAGCTAACAGAAGTGCTTATTCAAGTAACATGCTTGTTTATTCACTATACTATATTTCCACTTGCATAAACCAAATATAGATACCTCATGTTTTTCTGGAAGGAGTCTTTGTAATGCCCGAAGTTTTTCTGCACTAAGTCCATAATTCACAGCGCTCGCATCTTCAACAGCCTTCACCACAGATGGTCCCCCACCTTTTATTTGCCTCAGAAAGATATTAACTGCCAAACTGCGTTTGCTGTCTAAAAGATTAACTTCTACCACCTGCATAGTTGCCCCAAGACTGGAAGATGAGTGCCGCTTATCTGTTGATGCAGCATTGCTTCTGCGCTGGCAGAAAAGTTCCTCCATTTGCTGCAATTCACTGCTGCCCAAATTTGGAAGTGGTTCCACTCCTTTCCATAAACTGTTCCCTAGAGACATAATAAGAGTAATGAATAGAGATGGTGAATCTTAGCATTTTTGGAGGTAATTATAATAGCTGGTATACCTAGCGAAAAACTTGTTACGTTATCCAATTAAAAATAAATGAAAAAAAAAAGCATTTTAATCGAGAAATTAAAGTCAACAGATCAGTTATCACATATGTGTGAAAATTCTAAATCATATATAAGCAATTTTATAGTTGATAAATGCATTTTGAAAAATGTTCTGTAATAATTTCTCAGACATATGTACTCTTGAATAAACTTTATGCTTCAATTACAAAATACTTATACAGTAAAATCTCTTATATTCAGCACCAAATAACTAGCAATACAAAAACAATGACATTTTTTAATAAGGGAAAAGAAAAGTTTCAAAAAATTTTAAGTTTTAAACAAGTAGTCATTTTGGTGACATTTTCAACATTTTCTAATAATGTTATAGATGCCATCCAGCCTCACCTCAAGCACTGATCAAACCAACATCCTTATTTGAAGGAATCACAATTTTTGTTACATATAAATGTACAATGGAGTGTGAAATAAACATGGGAAAAACAGCAATAGCTATCCTGTATCATTCAGTAGGCTAATAATAATGTTTACCATGGCCATAAGAGTATTTATTTTATGTAGCGCTTAATACGAGTGAAAACAATTTATACTCAATTAAATATTCATATAAATGCAGTTAGATTTAGTTCAAAACAGATAAATTGCTTATGTTGAAGAAACAAAAGTGAGAAGTATTTTTATGTAATTTTTCAGTAATGTTAATAAAATATATAAAAGCACTTAGCACTATGTGTGTGCACGTGCTTGCAATAAGAGAGAAAGATAGACAGAAGACAGACCATTCTGCTTCCCTTTTTTGTCACTTCAAGCACTGTAACAATAAATATATTTTTTCTGCTCCATTCTCTCTTTATTCTTATATATAATCCTCAATTTTTCTTATTCTCTAAACTACAAAATATTTCTTGTCTCTCCATATTAAACGTCTTTCCATAACTTAATTATATTTTTTTTCTCTAACTTCCATATATCTTCCTTTTTATTTCTTCTAAAATGTCCTTGACTTGCCATATGCAGCATCCCTTTGATCATTTCTCTGTTAGTAAATTATAAACATTCTTTAATCATTCTTTCCTCACATATATTTAACCTAAATTAGTATTTCTTTACTCTTTTCACCATAACTCCTTTCCTACATACCCTGGCAAGCTTAGTTAATGGTGAAGTCCAGGTAAACATAACATCTGCCTACAAAAATGATCAGTGTATTTTGTTTGAAATATTTGTATAATTTAGTATTGTTGGAAAGACAAAATGAAATAGAAATCCTCATCTCAATTTTATTGGAACAGGGCAATATACAAGGGCTGTTCGATAAATAATTATCATAATTTTTAACAACATATCTTTACTCATACTCATAATTTTGATGATCTTTCCCAAATTAGTAATCATTGGTTCAATACACCAGCATTTCTGCAGTCTTCAAATATATGCTGCAATCTTTTATAACAAGTCCTTCAGAATTGTCTCCTCAACCTTCATTTTGCTTCTAATAATGGAAAATGCTTCCCACAAAGTTGTTTCTTTAATTTGGGGAAAAGGAAAGTCACATATGACTAAATCTGGACCATAAGGGGGATAATGAATGCACTTCACATTGATATTTGTGAGAAATTCAGCAATAGCATGTGTCATGCATAATTATGATGCAGTATCCTGATTGCTGCATGATAAAGTGGCCTTTTGCATGTGATATGACCTTGTAGAGTTTTTCAGGACATCTCTGTAGCATTGCCTAGTTATAATTGCGTGTGTGCAAGTATGATATGCTGGTTAATTATTCTTTGAATGTCAAAAAATGAGATGACCAAACTTTCCCAGCAGAATTGCTTTTTTAGGTATTGGTGATGATTGAAATTTTCACACAGTGATTTGTTGTTTGCTCTTAGGATTGAAATAATGTAGCCAAGTTTCATCAGCAGAGATTTCCTTTGAAAGAAACTCCACGTCTTCCTGTATCTTTAACTGCATGTAAACATCCTTTTGTTTGAGAATCAGCAGTCTTGGAACCCACTGTGCACAATCATATTCATGTGTTGTGGATGGTATCCAGTGAAATTTTCAGTATTCTGAAAGAGTTCTTAATGTTATTCGAAGATCCTCTCTCACAGTGACAGCAGCAGTGTTATTTTCCAGTTAGAGCACAAAATGGAGTGCCAAGTCCACCTTCCTTTGAAATCAAATACCTCTCCTCTTTAAACATTTTATACAATAACTTATAACAATTTCTTTTTTTTAAATTCTGTTGGAACATGTACCATCTTCAAGCTGTGTTATAGGAAAGAATAAACTCTCTATAGGTCTCCTGTCACATTGTAAAGGTCTCGGCTAAAGATTTATTGAGACAAAAGCCGAATTTCAGAGCAGCATATTGTTTGCCCCTTAGTCCCCTCCATTCTACTGTAGATGGAACTGAACATGTATCAACTTGCACATTTCTCACAGGTGGGGGCTGGAAGTGACAACAATGAAACTAGTACCTTATTCAATTTTAGAATGAGAAATTATGCTGTAAAAATTATGATTATTCTCTATTAAACACCTCTCATATAAACTTACCTATAGCAGTGCTGGGAATCTTGGTCCAGTTGATGGTCCTCATCTTGCGACGGGGTGCTGGCCATGAGTTATACTTATTCCACTCAGGAGGTAATGACCCAGAGTCTGTTAAATCTCCTGGCATGGATCTCCTCATGACTGGACATGTCATATAGCCATTGTGCAGAGCTGGATGCAAAGGGGGTGGAGGAGGAGGTGAATTAAAACTTGGTGCAGGTGAAGCAATAATGCCAGGTAATGGTGGTGGCAGGGGTGGTATTGAAGTGTTCCCTCCTGGTAGAGGAGGTGGAGGTGGTGCAGCAGAATCTGGTAATGGGAGTGGTGGTGGTGGTGGTGGCAGCAGTGGTGGTGCTGGTGCTACTGTGCCTGGTAACGGAGGTGGAGGTGGAGGTGCTGATAGTGAAGAGAAAGGAAGAGGAGGAAGAGGT
Source organism: Metallyticus violacea (assembly GCA_030762175.1). Lineage (NCBI taxonomy): Eukaryota > Metazoa > Arthropoda > Insecta > Mantodea > Metallyticidae > Metallyticus > Metallyticus violacea. The sequence continues at coordinate 13,485,557 of CM060844.1, forward strand.
GGTGGTGGTAGTGGTGGTGGTGGTGGTGGTGGTGGGGCAGCAGATTCTGGTAATGGTAGAGGAGAAGGTGGTGGGGCTGCAAATTCTGGTAGAGGTGGAGGAGGAGGTGGTAAAGATGTTGATATACTTTCATACTCCAATTCAGGGCATTTTTCAGTTTGAGTGCTTGTACTAATCATTTTCATCTTTCCCTCAGTTTGCATGGATGATTCTTTGCACAGCTTGCGTGTCCAACGCTTATTTGGTGTTTGAGTGCCCTCACTTCTCATGTTCCTCATTGTCCTAAATGAGGCTGCACAACTCTGCACCCTACGCACTGCATTTCTTCTTGGTGATGCACAAGCTTCTGCAGATAAATTATCCAATGCCTCCCAAATGCTATCCCTGAGAAAATAAATTCATCTGCTAATTATTTAACACAGCAGTGTTTTTATTTTTAGCAGAAATATTTCCATGTAGCTTTGTGCAACAATTATAGTATTAGACTGCTTGTGTCTATAAATTATAGTGATGGGATGTGAGATAAAACAATTGGAATATTTACATTAATAATGAACAATTTGCACCAAAACTCCATTTAGTGAGCTGATGATATACTTCTATAAAAATCTGCTAAACTCGAACAAGGAATAAGAACTTTTTAAAACACTTAAGTAAAGTAAAACACTTAAGTATTTTCCAGATAATTATATTTTTTTATACAGGCACACCAAAATAAAGATTCATTATGTAGATTGTCTAGATTGTCATATTATCCACAACAAAATGCAACTTTGTTAAACTATATATGTAACAATTAAGTTAGCATTCATTTGGATAGGTTAAGTTTGCTTGGATATTTTTTAATAATTATGGCACGTGATCTTGAGATCTTCTGTACCAAATGATGAATCAAATGAGTTCAGAGGACCTTGTGGCCAAGTTTCCCAAGCATACATCTTAAGAATTGAGGGAAAACCCCCAAAAAACCTCAGTCAGCAAACTAGCCCAACCATAAATTGAACATGGTATGTACAAAACCTACTATTAGACCATAGCAGTGATCTTTACTTGGTTTAATTTAAATAATTACTTTTATCTATTGGTGCAGTTCTTTTCTATAAATTTATTTCCTTTAATTCTTTTAATAGGATTTTTTGCAAACTCTTTATGATTGTACATATGACCTGTGTAATTTTTTTTTATGCAGTTTAATGTCTCCCATAACAAATGTCTAAAGAGATGATAAATGAATGTTTGATGAAATGAGTGTATAAATAAGCTCAGAGTCTGCAATGCTTAAATTTATATGCATTTTAAGGAAAAACTCTGGAAAAAAGCATACCAAGGCAACTGATCTTATGGGATTCGAACCCAGGACCTTCAGGTTTGCAGATAAGAACACAGGAAGTCGCCCTGTAACATTGGCATACTGTTTAGTGCAGAGATTCTTAAACAAACCTCTCCCACTAAAGAATCTAAGTGTATGTGAATTTTTTTTCTCCCAATTTGGCATCAATGTATGAACTTACTGAGATGGGTTTGCAATGTCCAGTTGTGACAGATTCAGCAGAATGGAATGGAAATGTAGTGCCTGTGGTGAATCAGCAATCTGTAACAAACCCAATAATATAGATTATTTCTCATTCAAATACAAGTAAAAACTTCTCTAAAGCAGTATAAGACAATGTATTTCCATAAAGCTGTCTGTTGTTAGCAGTTTGTCACAGCTTGATCATATATGAGGCCATTTAAAAAGTAAGGCTACACATTTTGTTCTTAATCATTAACCAAGATAGAAAAATGCACTCTTGAATGCTTAAAATCTAACATTTCTCCTATTGAGTTTCAACCAGGCCAACAAATAGTGAAGGTGTCATAAATTGTTAAAATTAATCCATTGCAGACTCTCATTATAAGCAATGAGCTGTATATGAATTCTTGGTTCACAAAAATGGAAGTGTAGTGAACCCATAAATTTTTGTGTTCAGTGTATGGGAGTTGTGGAGTTGATAGGAGAACGGTTAACTACAGAGCTAGCATCAGGAAATGTAGAAATTAATCTTCCACGTCTGTTGTGTACTGGATACTCCAGACATGTCAAACTGCATGGAGTTATTCATGCAGATCGGTACACATTATTTCACATTTTAAAGATGATAACAGTATAGTTGATGCCATGAAGAAATATGTGCAGGACAAAGCTGGCAAAAGATGAAGGTAATAATTTGCATAGGTCTTCATAAATGTTTTCTTTTAACTGATATTGGCAAGGAATACATACAGTTGTCCCATGTTTGTGAAAGACCAAACAAGTTGCTATGTAAAAAAATAGTATGCATAAAAGAAACATTAATTTTACAATGTCAACTATTTTGAAATAAATATATTCTGAGAAACAATTAGCACATTACTTATTGATCTAGTAATTGTTTGCAGGAGTTTCAAGTTTGGTAAGGAAAAAATTTAATAAAAAACATGAACTTTAGTACCTTGCTGGAAATAAATTCTAATAGTACCTTGCTTGTGATGACTTGGAACAGCTGCTGTGGTGACAAGATGTTTGGATCTTGTTCCAGCTCTTCCTGGTCCTTATGTCGGCTTTCATCAAATGCTGCCAACTGTATCTGAAGTGCTTCATCCTCAGAAGACCTTAATTCTGACAGCACGCTGCTCAGCCCTAGTGCTAAAAGCAAAAACATAACCATATAATTCTGCCTAGTTTTACAATTAAAGCACATAATTCAATGAAGGGTTTTAAAGTATAGAAAACATCATTAGTTTTGAATGAAATTTTGGGTGAACATTTTACCGACAAGATATTCACTGCAGACTTTTGTAACAAATGAAACTGATAGATGCAGCCTGATTTGCAGCTTTTTTACTTCATTAATGCACTTCAGTCATTGTCCCAAAGATATATGGCAGGTGGTGAACAATATTAAAGTAAAAACTTAACAAATAAAAATAAAATGTGAGGTTCATTGGATATGTTTTCATACACATGGACCTGAGCTAGAACTTAACTATTTTTGCATATTATTGGCTAAACAGAAATATGTCACAAGTAAAGCTATGGAGATTGAAAGAAAGCTTTTATAAGTCAAGATTTTAAAAGATTTTAAAAAATATGAGGTTCATTGGATATGTTTTCATACACATGGATCTGAACTAGAACTTAACTATTTTTGCATATTATTGGCTAAACAGAAATATGTCACAAGTAAAGCTATGGAGATTGAAAGAAAGCTTTTATAAGTCAAGATTTTAAAAGATGTGTGTGCCATGCTTTTAGAAAGGTTTCTTTTTTCACAGTATTCCATTGCTTCAGCAAATGTAAGAGGGAATAGCAATTTCTTCTTTTATCATTTGTTCTGCATGTGAGATGTTTTCTTTGGTTACTACCCTCATTGGCCTGCTGCACCTATCTTCATTTACAAGAGAATGTCTGATGTGCTGTGATATTTTCTGATCTAATTTGCTTCTTTTTTCTTTAATCTCCTCAGTTATCTCTGTTCTTAAAGAATGCCAGTTTCTTAAAAAAGACACCATGAAGTGCATGCATTTTCAAAAACCATTGGTTAAAATATTTAATTCTTAGTACTGCAAGAAATTTGTAATCTCGCAGTAAACGATATGGTTTTCATTTGCTTTCTTGCATCCTCTGTTGGATCAGCTATTTTGTCCATATTGTTGAGATATCCTTTAGCTGACAGATCCCTACTCAGTCCTGCAATCCATATAATTGAGCTTTTTCCATTGCAAACATTTCATAAATCTTACTTTTGTTGACATCTATAATACACACAGCATTTTGCTTACAATTACATAATTATAAGATTATTGTTCATTTAAAATCTTCAATAGAATAATACAACTTTTACAAATATATTTCTTAAGAACAGTCTAAATTTAATATAATTTATATAAAATCTGTATTTAATGTGCTTGGGCAAAGTAGTTATTAAATGTTATGACACATTATAGTCAATTCCTTTTTAAATAGTATAAGGTTGCTAATGGAATGCAGATTTCTGTTTTGTCTTGTTATTTAAGTTTTGTATTTGCTGTACAAAATTATCTAAATTTCTGATATAAAAGTCATTGATAACAGCATCAATTAAATTGATAACATTAAAATATTTAGATTTCAAAAGAAAGTTGTTGCAAGATGAATTATTAGGTTTTATGAAACTTGAAATAAATTAAAAAATTACAAATTCTCTAAAACTATTTCTCAGAAATTATATTTTTAGCAATATGCAATTTTTAACTTCATTGTTTTAAGAAAGACTGAATTTATATAATAATTATTTTTTAATTAGAACTGAGTCAGCTTTTTTGGAATGTTAAATGTTTTGTAGGTAAAGATTTGTAATTTTTGACTCACTCTATTTGATTTTTAATTTTATTTTTACTTGCTTTTATATAAAAAAACTTTTATGCAACACTATCTTCTAATGCTTGCTGACTCTTCTGTAAATGCTTGCATATATCAAACTGTTTAAGAATAGAATATAGTTACTAATATTAATTTCGAAATTGCTAAATATATCACTTAATGAACATTTTCAGTACTCATTTTAGCTAGTGAACTCTCAGACATAAAGCTAAAATAAAGGAAATGCTTTACCAAGAAACTCGCTCCTAATACGGTCTCTCTGATGAAGATCAGTACAGCCGAGGATCAAACAGTTGATAAATGCAAGGAGTGTTGTGCGATATACTTCACTCTCTGCTTCCTTCAGTTCTTTCAGCACCACATCAAATCTGTAGCGCAGTCCATGCCAAACCTGTATTTCAAATGCAGTATTTAGATTATAAATGTTGTTCAACTTTATGAATTATGACTCATGCCAAACCTGTATTTCAAGTACAATATTTAGATTACAGATATTGTTCAACTTTATGAGTTATGACTCTTAATATGAGATAAAAAATGTATGCTATGTTATATGCTGCAAAATAGTGGAAGGTATTCGGTTACCACATGAAAAGGAAACAATACACACTTGGGAGAAGGAGAACAAGAACAACAGAAATATTACTAATTCATAATGAAAGCTTCTATTACATTGGGTGATAAATAAAAATATATTTCACAATTTTTCTGAAGTTGGTGACCTTTCATTTCATCTTCTAAAATTTATACAGGAAGGCAACATTTGGACATTGGGCAGCTTTCCTCTGCCACATCTATTACATAGTCTGCTACAAGATGCATGATTAGAATATGCAATAACCCTGTGCTGCTAACACTTGGAATTCCAATGTTGGTTAGACAAATGAGTTTATTATACATAATTTTCATTTACGCTATAGTCAAGATTTTCTAATTCATAATAGCAGGCTCATTAAAAGTAGCATCAAAAGGTTTCAGTCCCTTCAAATGTTACACTGCAAGCTGTGCAGATCTTCAGGCACTTATGGTACTTCTGATGTACTATAGAGGTGCACTGTTTGGACATTCTTGTTAAATTTTCTGTATTTCTAAGTTTCTCACTCTTTTTGGAAACATTTGTTATTATATCTCACTTTTGTCAAGAAAACTTTGTTCATCTTCTATCAGGTGTCTAGTGCATGAAGATGATAATGAAGTCACCAATATTGAAACTTTCTCTCACAATCTTAAGAGTGATGTATATTAACCTAACAGCTTGGAGCTTAGCTGTTTACTGTAATCAAATCCTATGTCTATATTTCCTGTTTGAAAATATAACAAATATGCTAGACATAGCAAACTTAACAAATATACTGTAAAATGCAGGTTAATGTGATGTGCATATCAAGTATCAGTTAAATCACATATAATATTACAGTTATCACATTCTTATGTTTATGTTTGTCCACAGCACAGAAAAAAACTTTTAAATATTTTACAATATGCACCAATATCTAATGTTTTAAATGTTGGACATTTTAATAATAAGTACCCTACTAAGATTAGTTATTAATGCAGTTTTCCAGATTAGTGATCATTGTTGAGTTAAAGGTAAGAAGGCAATACCTTAAAGTGCTGCAGGGCATCTAGAGCAAGAGCATGACCACGAGGTGATGCAAGACAAACAGCACACAATAATTCAAACACTTGTAGCTTTACTGTGGGGTTCTGCGATGATAACACTGAAACATGAACAAAAAATGTTAGCAAGCATAATCGTCATATAATGGACTGACATTTAAATATGATAAATTCAGCTCTGGAAGCATTTGGTCATTGTTTACATTTATTTATCATTTCATGTTTCATAAGATACAGGAAAACTTTACTTGACTTTTTGGTCAGTACATCTTAAATACACGTCTTCTAAATGATGACATTGGGTAGGATTTATAACACAGGAACTTTGCTAACCTTTTTATATTTCCGACATGTTTCATATGCACTTTCATTCAACCTCAGCTACTTTTTCCAACTGCTGTTCATCTTGCTGCTGTCTTCCTCTTCTGGTTGTCATGAACTTCCTAGGTCATTCTCAGGTAGGATTTCAAAATTCATTACATGCTATTTGTTTTTTACTATAAAATTCTTTCTCTTACAGTTAATTCTATGTGATTTTTTGTTGTTTTTAATATTTTTCTTTCATATCTATTTACTGCTTTCTTCCAACCAAATATCATAATTTAAAATAATTTCACTGTTTAAAGCCTTTCTAAACAACAAACTGACACACCTAAAAGTTTCATTACTAGCATCAGTCAAGGAATAAAATAGGATGCTTTTGAATGTTTAATCCATGGTTTCTTTCCTCCTTCATGACTGCACAGTATGCAACCAACTGAACTTGAGCTTAACTACCCAATAAGTAGCTGATACAGATATAAATAATTGTTTCAGAGCATATTTGCCTCCAAACTTTCCATAATCTATTGGTGATATCTTTTGTTGGAGAAATAATGTGAAAGCCTTATTTTAGCATTTTATTACCAAAGGATGTTTTTGTCAGGAGGGGCCAAGGAAGATCATTTCCACGTTGGTCAACAGATGTAAAATGAAGTGTTGATCACTGAAAAGGACATAAACATTGCCAGAATTGAAGAATTCTTCTCAAGTTGCTTAACAGATGGAGAAGAATAAATCTTCCAAATTTCAAATTTTTTAAAGAAAAATAATTGTTTTTTTTAAGAACTGGAAGACAATTCCTTGTTCAATGTCAGAAAAAAACTTTAAACTTTATTTAAAATGAAAATATGTTTTGACAACTAGTGTACTATTATAATATGGACTATAAGTACTATGTTTTTATTAAATGACTAGCAAAAAGTAAGTAACAAAATCTGAATTTTCAAATAGTAGCAACACAATCTTATGTTTATTTTTATCTTTTGTCATTAATTTCCAGAACATGAGTACTTCCCATGTTCTGGAAATTTCAAGAGGGAGTTTTAATTACCAAGGTGAATTTCAAGTATACTTATTTCCCAACAGAGGAACAGATGGTAAGCCCATTGCCACAGGGAACTAAGGTGTGAATGGGTGATAATTTTATCCAGGAACCTGTTTTTTTCAGCAATGCAATTTTTTAATGTGCCTATGACATGGTGATCCACAGCGTAAAGTCATTCCTGGAGGACTTGCGCTTGAGATTTTTATGCCCTGAAAAATCTATCAACCCTGGCCAAGTTTTAAATCATGAGGAGAGTGTGCCACTCCCAGACCACCAAGGCCACAATAATTAATAAATATAACAAAAAATATTAATCATCACTTGTTACAAAATATTGAGAAAATACATTGATTGATTACAAATATAGTGCAGTTAAGTAGTAAATTTGCTCATATTTTTACAATGAAATTTACAGTTTAGGATAATGCTAAAATTTTATGACAATGTATTAATAATGTCTGCACAAACCAGAAAATTCAGTAATGGAAAGTTTGAAATGAGAAATTGCTTTAATTTGTATTAGAATAGAATTATGGAGTTAATCTGTTGATTTGTAAGTAATATATTGTAACTGCAAATGCAGCTTATATATATTAAAATACCTCTGGAGGACTGTAAAAAGAAATAAAATTTGTTTTTGGTATTATTTTTATGAGTATTTTCATAATTTAATTGGTAATGACACAAAAAATGAACACAGTCACTTTTGCAGTGATGAAGGCTTCCAAGTTGAACAGTGACTTGTGATCTAATTTCTAACGTAGAGGACATTTTATGTATTAGATGCATTAAAAAATGAAAAAAATGAGTATGAAATTAGAGTTAAGTCACAAATAAACATATATAAATGTGTAATGAAAGACTATGTTTTCAAGATATAGTATGTAGTGCTTTGGATGTAAGATAGATTAATTGAGAAAGAACTGGGCAGTATTATGGTTTAGCATATATCACAGTTCACAACCAATTGGATTTTAAAGATGAATAAATGATCTACAAAAAAGCAAATTTGGAAATGAGTTCTGTTTATAAAATATTATCATATATGATAGTAAGTGTGCTATGAATGAGATGGATAAAACACTCTGAATCCAACTCACAGAGTGAAAGTAACAAGTAAAGCATAGTTCCTCACTATAGATTCACAAAGGAAAAACATTTAAAACCAGAATCAGAAAAAAAGTATGCCCACATTAGCTTTTGATTTCAAAAGTATATTAGCTTATTAATTATGTTGAAAAAGGACAATCAAGAATCTACATTTGATTAGATGTAGTTCTGTCTATGATGATACACATCTTTATTCAGCTCAGGAAACTGTCTTCAAATAACTAAAGTTGCAAAGAACTGGAACATTTGCACAACAATCCCTGTTCATTGTTGGAAAATCCTAGTTATAGAAAGGAAATCCCTACATGGATGATAAAGTGAAACAGAAAGTTCAGTTTTGGTGTCAAAATTAAATGTAGGATTTCTTCAAGGAATTAAATGTAATGTGTTGGTGGATATATTTTGAAAAAGAACTTTTGAATAATTAATAGTCTTAGTTGGTGTTATTAGAATCATACAAATTTTAACATCTTTATTAGAAAAACATTTGTTTTTCAAGCATTACAGTTTGTCATTCATATACAATTGAATTTTAAAGAAACTTATTGTTTATAAGCCACCAAAAGATTACTGCAAAATGATATAAAAATAAGCATTACTTAATCATGCATACTCAGAAATCTGAAAACTTTCAAGCACAGAAGACTTTTTAAGAGCCAAAAACTACAATCAGTTCACCTCTGGCCAGCTGGCGTGTGTATTCACAGTTGTCAACAATGTACTGCAGACCTGAACGGTTGTTCATGACAGCCCTGAGACATGTAACGCATTGGATTTGGGAAAAGGCATCCGCCACTGAACTGGCACGACGATCCCCAAGTTTGTCCAGGCTCTCCAGAAGAACTCCCAGTCCATCTCGCTCAAGGAATTCTGACAACCACTGTCTGGAACACAAACATAAAGACATATGTAAAAAATAACAAACAGAAATAAAAAGATGGTGCATCATCCCATAAGAGTGTGAAGAAGTAAGCAAAAGAATAACAAAACAGCAGAAACTGGCAGGAAAAGAGAAGAAAAAATACTTGAATTTAAAACCAAACAAACATTTCTGAGCTTGCTTAAATGTTTAAAAAAGTGTTTTTGTTCATTAATGTCAGTGTTTTTTTTACATAGATTAATTTTCAAGTTTCTTACAGTCTCAAAATATTTGGATATTATATTGTGTCCTAGCTCTTAAAAACTTCCGTTGTTTTAGGAAGCAAAGATTGCTCTTCATCAGCACACCGTTAGAATTTCAAATATAGAACTGGCTGAGTTAAGAACATAAGGCCTCCTGTTCCACTCAACCTGTCCTAAATAATGGTTCGGGTGTTGCATTCGGGACCGGCCATCCTAACCTTGGGTTTTCCCTGGTTACTTACGCGAATGCTGTGAGGTATAATTACATTCCACTCTCCCATTTCATATAATTTCGTTCCGTTGGTCAAAGTATTTGAAGGTGGGTTGCACTTTGGAAAGGTTTCTACCCCGGCGTCTGGAATGGAAGCAAACCTTCTGAGAGGCTCTAACAACTCGAGAGGAGGGGTTTTCCACCGGAGTAGGGATCGCAATCACCGTTCGTAGATTCAGGCCGCCCGAGTCTTCTTCATCTCATCCCTTTCTCCCGGAGGTGTTCCCACTGAGTAAAGCTCAAGCACCGAAAGTATCTCCCCCCCCCCCCAGACCAATCGTCCATCCATCCAATACTTAAGGCGATTACTGTTTAACCTACTCTATGAGTAAAATATGCAAATCAATGCTTAATTGCGAGCTAGAATTGGCGATTAGATTTTATTACTCAAACGTAGATTATATAATTTGTGTATATAAAACCTTGGTTTATGCTTAGTTAAGTAAACAACATTTTGGTTATAGTTTAATTACATACATAAACAAAACAATTTTATGTATTAAACACAAGCATAATAATTAATAAAAATATTAAATAATTGCACCACAGCAGTCAAGAAGAGATAGAAGAAAAATATGGTAAAATAGCAGGTGATAGTTCATTGAACATTTATCAGTATTTAAATGGAAGTATACTATTAAATAAGAACTATTGAAGTTTGGGTTTAAACAATGACACTGTGCGACAGCCTCTAACTTCCCTCGGAAGTATGTACCAATTCTTCTTATGTAACGGAGATGGTATATGATATAGAATACGAAGATGTCTGGTGACGAGGTAATAAGGAGCGATAGGTAACTGATAATGTGCAGATAAATTTTGAAAACGCAAAGTTAAGCAGTTTGGGGTAACTATAAGCAGAATTTGCAAAAGAAGATTAATAGAATGCAAAATTCGGCTATTTTTTAAGCAGTCCTCGAAAGACAGGGAAACTTCACTGCGCCACCCCTCTCAGTTAGTGCTCAGCCTGTGTTGGGTAACCGCAGTGATGGGATGGGGGTTGTAGGGTGGTTGTACTGTTTTGGATGTGGGGCGGAAGGATTGTGCAGTAAAAGCTTATCCTAGTTGAGGCGGGCGGATATGACATCCTTGCAGTTTGCGTGATATGCGCGTGTTGTTCACTTACTTTGTGAACAGCATGAGCATGTCGTTATTTGGTTTTCCTGTTGTTTATTTTCTGGTCGTTATTGTTGGGGATTTGGAATGTTTATCCTGTCGCTAGGTTATGCCTCTTTGTTATCCAAGGTGGCCACATGCTAGGCGTGGCACCTTGAATTTTGGCTTAGGCCTATTGCGACAGGAATAGCTGCCAAGTGATCGAACGAGAGCACTCTCATGAAGTGGTAAATTGGCGTAAAATTTTGTGGCCCGGCGTCTGATTTCCTCCTCGATATATGGGAGGGAAGAACTCTCATGTAGTAGCCTAACTGGAAAGCAGCGATATACAGAATAAATGGTCCTAAGACCTTTATTCTGTACCCTTTGCAGAAGTGCGAGCCAACTATCAGCTGCCATACCCCAGATTTCACAGGCGTATAGCATGACAGGGATTGCCAGGGCTTTGAAAAGGTGTAATTTCAGCTGGACTGGCATCGCCTTGGAACTGAGCATAGGGAACAGTTGAGCAATTGCTCCCTGTGCCCTATGAGCAGTCCCGGCTATGTGTTCCCTGAAGGTTAGGACTTTATCTAGTTGCACCCCCAAGTAGGTTATGGAGTTGTTCCATCTTATCATTTGCCGTCTGTATGTTAGTGGGGGGCGGGGGTTTGCGGGTACGCGGCGTTTAGTGAAAATTATAGTGTTGCTCTTTGCCGAGTTGATTGACATTCGCCAACGCCTACCCACCTTTCGATTAGGTGTAGAAGTCTTTGTATGAGAATGAAGGCTCTGTTTAAGTTTCTATTTGTATTGTATAGCAGGACGTCATCTGCGTATTGAGCAGTGTTGACGTCTGCTGCGTGGAGAAAGTCTGACATGTATATGTTAAACAGAATTGGGGATAGAACTGAACCTTCGGGGACTACGCCGCGTATCGGTCTTAGTGCTGAGTTGTTTCCCGCCACCGCTACTTTGAAAGTGCGATGCTTGAGGTATGAGTGTATAAGCTGAATGATGTTTTTGGGAAGCTCCAGGTGAATGAGTTTGTACAGGAGCCCGGCGTGCCAGGTCGTCGAGAAGGCTTTTTCTACATCCAAAGATATCGCTGGGGCGAAGGACCTCCTCTCATCCCTTTGTCCTCAAGTTTTCTAATTTTCAAACCAAAGTATATTGCCCCGCTAAACCCGGACCAAAGAAAATATGCCCTGGCCCATTCTCTTCACATGCACACATAAAGGTCTGCATTCGCAGAAGCTGTTAAACCGCGCGCATTTCTTGTATTCTACAATCAAGATGCTGAAATATTCAGGGTTTGTGTCTATAAATTCTATACTCTTTTGGCAATTTATGCAGAGATTATTTAACGGTATTTGTGGTTCAAAATTAAAGGAAGGGCATATGCCCTTTCATCCTGTAGCGCTAGCCGTCACGGTGAATGTTGCATATATAATGAACACACACTTTCGTCTAGATACACTGTAATATGTTGCTCAGTTTTGTGTTAAGGTTAGTTAACATAAGCTGTCTGATGCAAATAAGGTCAATGCATATTCCAAGCGTTTCTGGAGTTAATATAAGCGTTATGCGAGCGATGTAGCTAGCGTACTAATCTGAAAGGCCGTAAAGTAAATTATTCTCCATTGTTGATTTGTGTGCGAAACAATAGAAGAAAGACGCAATTTTCAACAGAGACTCCGGCAAGTGTGCCCTTTTCTTTTAAATATTTTACCAATGTTATTAAATATAAATATTAATATGATAGCTGATTTAATGATCTTTGAAGGTGCATATATACAGATGCCATTTAAATAATTCTTGAAATGTAATGCAATATTTATTCTTGTATAGTAAGGAGCTGATACATAACCAGGCGTGAGTATGAAAAGAGGAAAAAAAAAAAAAAATACAACAGTCCAATGTTCAAGAAAGCTGGTTCTTTTGAGCACGTGGAAAAGACGAGACTAAGAATACCAGTTTTTGCAATGCGTGTGATACGCTCATGAAGAATGTGTAGAACTCTCAACTGCATATATGGAAATATTAATTTGCCCAAGTACATGAATTATCATCCTTATTGATGTTTAAAACTTCTAAATATTGCTAAAATTTAGTTGGTGTAATATCATACCTTATGTGTTTGAGATAAAATAATTTTGAAATAATAACTTTAATATACTCATACTTTATCACCACAAGTTATTTTAATCAGTAATTGAAATACAAGCCGCTGTAACATATTAAATTTAGGGTAGTCGTATTACCTTCTTTGGCCTTAACATGATAAATTTTTTTAATGGTGTTTAATGCCCGTTTTTACTGCTGAGGCACTGCAGGAGTTTTTTTTTTTTTTTTTTGAGTAGTGTTTAACGCCCGTTTTTACTACGGAGGCACCACAGGCGGTGGACACCGATGATACATGAAATGAAATGATAAATTGGGAAAGGATTTTTTTTTTTTTTTTTTTTTAAGGAAGGAAGCGTTCCAGGCCTAAGTTTAGGTACCTCCCCGGCATTTGCCAGTTATGAAGACTGAGGAAAACCTGGAAAAACCCCCAGTCAGGGAGGACGGTCCTGGCGGGATACGAACCGCAGACCTCCCGCTCACGAGTCCATGCCTTAACGACCTCGGCCACCCGTGGCGGTCTGCAGGAGGTGAACACTGATTATACATGGGATGAAACGATATATTGGAAAAGGATTTTTTAAAGGAAGGAAACGTTCCAGGCCTAAGTTTAGGGTACCTCACCCGCATTTGCCGTTTATGACTGAGGAAAACTTGGAAAAAACCTCAGTAAGGGAGGACGGTCCAGGCCTCCCGCTCACGAGTCCGCGCCTTAACGGCCTCGGCCACCCGTGGCGGTCAGTCGAAGTGTGGCATTACCAGTGTATATGTATTAGGATTGTTTTTAATTTATCAAATAAAATACTTTAATAGCTTCATCGAGTGAATTTTTTGTTTCTTCTCCACCTAGAATGGAACATAAAAAAATGATTGCTTAAAAGTAACTTATTGTGATGTTGTAGAGACTAGAGATGTGAGAGTTACAGACTATCTTTAGAATTGAATCCATTATTTCGGTAAGAATAGCATAACACGAAAAATGTACACAAGGTTGAAACAGCATGTTGGTTCATGCATTTTTAAAATGGGCAAGAGGCACACATGCTACCAGAAGATAAAATTACTTCTTTCCTTTTGATTAATAGCCTAGTTCTAAACGACCTGGGCCGTGCTCAAGCTAACAAGCAAAACAGAAAACAACCCGTTTAGATAAATCTGAGATTTCTTCCGTCTCTGCTGCCAACTACCGCCTGGAAATCGCATGCGACAGCCAGAGTATGGTTCCTTCTCCTTCTTCAAACGCCACTTGAGAATACGAGTACACTTCACAACGATGCGGTTGACGGGGGTAATAACAGTGATCCAAATGTTACTTGTTATAAATGTACAAAATGCAAATCCATGGAATAAGCATACAATTAAACTCAAATTAATTTATTCACCCAGCTGATCATTTATATGGTATGGGATAAAATAGGAAGGTAATGTGGGTACCCAAGTTTAATCTGTTACAGCGGGTTATAAATTGAGTTAATGATTAAAACAATTTGATGCTCATGAAATGTGACATCTCTAGAACGTGGTGAAGGAATTAATATTATATTATAATATTATATCTGTTAATTGAAACCTGATAAACGTGCAGGTAATATGCCTAAATTCATGTAATGTTAGATGCTGCTATTAAAGTAATTTCAAAAGTATTTTATTTAAACACGAAGGTGTGATGTTACATCAACTGGACAAAACTTTAGTCATCTTTGGCAGTTTTAACATCTGAGTAAGAAAGATACACCACTTTTATTGACAGTTTGGACAAATAAGCATTTACTTATATGCAACATTCTTCATGAACATAAGTACGTACCATACATGTTGCAAGTTCTATATTATTAATTTCAACATTGCCACATGCTCAGCAAAACCATCCTTCTTGAATATTGGATCAGCTCCGTACTATTCGAGAATAAATATTGCGTTATAATTTATAAGTCTAGAATTACCTGTTTGAATGGTGAGTGTATATATGTAGCTTCAAGGAGCATTAAATAAGATATCGTATGCAGGATTTATATCTATATAATATTATTATTAAAACATTTAAAAGAAAAGAGCACTATTACCGGAAGCGTTTTACAGTGCGATCAATAATACTTTCCCCCGCAGCGCGGAGTTTTTCCTATGAGCGAGCCCCCCCACTCGTTTGCCACCCGCAGAGGGGGTAGCAAGCCTGCTTGTTATCGAGTTCTTGCTGATTGTCGCAGTCGTTTGCAGCTGTTCCCGGGTACGTGTTGTGTTGTTTGTTTCTTAATTGAACAGTGTACATAAAGTGTGTGATGCCTCGTGTGTTTACAATGGCACAATGTGTAATTATATACGATTCATACGTGTTAACTCAGCTCGTTACGTTCGAAGACTGTTTCAAGCAAGATTCCCAGCTGTAGATGCCCCAGATCGTAAAACAGTCCATAATCTGTGTAATAAATTTCAGAAAACTGGAAGTACCCAGCCTAAGAAACCATCAAAACAGTGTAAAGAAATATTACACGATATTGGCAATCGTTTAGAAAATTACCTTAGAAAATCTCTTCTTCTTGCACAAAAATGGAAATATCATATGGGCCTGTGCAAAAGGATACTAAATTCTGCAGCCTGCGATTATTATCTCTGGCGTAAATTAAAAAATGCCACGTACAAGATGTTCAGCACACCATACAAGAACTCAGGTCAGGAAATTGTCCGGATTTCTCCAAATGAACTACAACGAGTGATGAATAATTTCCTAAAGAGATGCTAAAAATGTGTAGAGAATGAAGGCGGGCATTTTCAACATCTCATTTGATAAGTAATGAACTTCTTAAATTGGTTTGCGTGTTGTATGATTAATTTTATTGTTTTACCCTCCCGCCAATCACCGAAACCCGGCTGGGCGGTTAACCGGCTAACGAGCTCGCCCATAGCAAAACACTTCGGGAGAAAATAAAACTGATTGCATGGTATTAACAACTCCAGAAACTCTTGGCCATATTGTATGCATTGGCCTTATTTGCACCAAATACCTTGCGTCAAATTTATGTCATATTTACACTTAACAACACATATACTAGCATGTACAAATCAAAATGGTTACTTAAACATAAACAAGAATAACCCATTTGGAAAACCACAGCTGTAGTTTAAATCTGTTTGGAACTGTACAAAATTTGTTTCCTGGCTCTATCTTAAATGTTTGGTATTGTTTTTCCTATAATTTTACTTTATAGTTGTACTCTTTCATGCCACCCCCGAAATATGGGACAACGGTGTCAATTTGTTCCATATTATCTAACCTGGATCAAGAAGAGAGTCTTTCGAAGTTAACATTCATGTACAGTATAGACTAAGATAACACATCAAGAGAATCAGTGCGACACAATTTTGTTAATATAATCCTGAAATGTATGAACAAAGTTTTGTACATAAAAACAATTTTCTAATAACATCTTAAATAAGACTTTCTGAAACTTTTCATGTGCGGATATTTCCTTTAAGTAATTACGTGGGCTGTTATACAGAGGCAATTTGAGTTACAGGCTGGCGAACTGGGAGAAGCCAGTTGTCAAGATCTACAGTTAGCAGCTTGTAGTTTTATGGAGGCTTTGTCTGCGAGTGGTTGTGTGTTAGTGTATTACTACTTACTCGCTGCTTTCATTACTTGTAAATTGTGTGCCAGTTGTTCTTCGTTAGTTGTGCCACTATATAGTTTTGAAGAACGGATTTTTATGTACCGTAGCATATGTGAAAACGCATTCTTACAGAGAAGTGGTAATACAATTCGCAAGAAATCCTGGCAATGTGTTTTACAAGTATAGAAACTTGTTAAAAAGCCACAAGCTACAGATAGGTTATCTCAATGATAAGAACGTTTTTCGAACCGCCGTGTTTATTACGGAGATAAAACACAAGAATTAGCTTTGCAAATGCCGGCAATGCATTGTCGCTGAGGGGCATCGTTTTCAGCATTTCTTATAATACACCATTTTATGCGTTGAATAAAAATATAAATATTAAAATGAAAATACTAACTTTACGTACAGCGACACTGCCTCCTTTTTCCAGTTGCGGCAGCTGTAAGCTGCTACGCTCATATAGCGCTACGTTGAAGAGCTTCACAAAATGATCATTAAAATCACAGCTGTGATTAGAAAATTCTTGGTAATAATTTTAGGACACAAAAGGTTATTCACGTTGGTTTCCTTGTTCATGGAACGACCAATCAACTCAACACACTACGGTTTGAAGCTCCGAAATTTAAAACAGTGACTAAGAACTCGAAGAGCAGAGCAACATTTTCCTGTAATTGGAAAATGCTAAACCACGAACTTCACCTGCCACCACAGTAGCAACTGAGATATAAGTCGAGATGGCTGTCAGGAACTGGTTGCGGAAACAGAAGGTGACTTGTTCGTTGCTGATAGAAATATATTCAGTTATCTGGTAAACATCCCGACTAATGAGTAAAGAACACATTCTGAGGATTATTTCTGCATTTAATTTTTAAAGTATTTTCATCCAATCACGGATGAAATTTTTCATTTTCGTTCAATTTTGTTATTTCTGTGTTTCAGAACAACACAAAAAGGTAACAGAATTGTTGTAGCGAAGAGTGACATGTATGACGTGGACAAAACCCAAAGTTAACCCTTAAGTGATCTACCAAATAGATTAGCCCAAAATATCCAGGTCTGACATCAAACTCTATTTCTAACAGTTTCGCAAAGGCAACTAGCATGTTTAATTAGGATATGTAGTATTATACTTAAGTAAATGAGAAAAAGAAACATAACTTAGAGGACATAACTGCAGAAAATGAAAGGAAGCGAAATTCAAGAAAAGGAAGAATTCATTCAGAAGGCGAGATGCTGGAAAAGGACGCCAGATTCCAGAAGTATTTAGCTCTAACGAGCAAGGGATGAGAAGAATGTCATACTGAAGGGGGGGGGGGGGGAAGCCTCGACAACTGTTCCCTTGAAATATACATGGCGCCCCTCCGGAAGTCGCATTCTGCCAGTCGCTTCGTTTCTTCCTTTTGGGATTCCTCCCGTGTCTACCACGCGCGTGCCAGAGACTTGGCCTTCTCATACCACGAGAAAATCGGCTCAGAAACGAAAAGCAACTAGAATTGGTTTTACGAGGCATTTTTCTGTAAATGGAAAATCACAATTGTCTAGTTTTTGCTATAGTTTTGTAATAGTGTTTAACGCCCCTTTTTAATAACGTGGCATCACAGGAGGCATATGTAAATTATCTTAATATAATGCTGTACAGCACTGAGTTAATTATACAATATAATTTACAAAGTCAATTATACATTAACTAATATACATTTATAGTTTTATTACAAATAAGTATAGGTCAACTAATGAATTTCATTCAATATATTTATCAACCAAATAAATATCTCTTTATATATATATATATTCCATTGAAGATTTTTTCTATAGTTGAATTAATTTTTTAGTTTAAGAGAATAATATATATTTCAATGCACTGATAATAAACATCCAATTGGTAGCAAGATAGCATATGGAGATTCTGTTTTTGTCTCGTTTTTGTGTTGTGAATGTATTAGGTTCTTTTACATTTTCCCCTGGTTTATATAAAATGTTAAAAGAAAAAGCATACTGACATGGAAAATCTAAATCTTTAATGTGGTAAATAAATTTCTGCAAGAATGCCTGCTATCATTACTACATATTAACCCTATAAGTTTTACTGCATTAGAAGATTTGCTAATATTTCACTATACTTTCTCTGAATATAAGTTCATATATGAGAATTGAATTCGTTAAATTAAGTGAAACAGATTAACTTTTGCTAACGACAGAATAGCACATCACTCACAGCTAAGTTTAAGGGTGATACGAGAAGTTGTACGATATTTCCAGTTACGATAGTTTCGTACTCCAAGGAATTTAATATCTCTTGACTGGTCTAATATGTGGATTGCTTTTGTTTTGTCTAAATTTAAGACAATTTGTTTGCGCTAAACCACGAAAGTTCAATATATTACGAGGTGCGATTCATAAGTTTCCGGCCTGACATAGAAGGCCATAATTCATTGTTGTGTAACGCCAAGTTATCTGATATTCAGTTTCAGGAGTGTAAACACTGTATTTCCTTTCCGGCCATGACACTTATTTGTTTGGAGAAGCTCGCTTAAACCAGAATTTTGCATAATACAGTGTTATGTTCAGAATAGAGAACA
The DNA here is from genome assembly GCA_030762175.1 of Metallyticus violacea. Classification (NCBI taxonomy): domain Eukaryota; kingdom Metazoa; phylum Arthropoda; class Insecta; order Mantodea; family Metallyticidae; genus Metallyticus; species Metallyticus violacea. The sequence continues at coordinate 13,504,833 of CM060844.1, forward strand.
GTGATTAAATTTTTAGCTAAAGGACTTTCATCTGGCGATAATAAACATCAATGTGTGGGAAGATTTCCCTACATATTCTACCGCCTGTGGTGCCTCAGTGGTAAAAACGGGCGTTAAACACAAATCAAAAACCTACATATTCCACTGTGAAGGAATGGTCAAGATTATTTCATTTCGGCAAATGGTGCCTTGAAAATGGATAAGCCAGTAAATGTGTGACACTACGAATTATCTCTGTTGTTATGAAGGAAGTTCTGATTGACAGATGTTTGAATACAAAATAAATAGCTGCAAAGTTGGGGCTTTCTAAAACAACTGTTCTTTGCACCATCAACATTTGCCTATGGATAAGGTCATCAGTGCACAATGGTTGTCCTAAATTCTTTCAGCAGTTCAAATGCAAATGTGCGTGGAATGTTGTCAGGAGATTTGGAACATTTGCTGTGGTAACAAGAGCGCAGTACTGGAATCCATTGTTACAGGAGACGAACTTATGGTTGTCTAATATGAATCTCTTTCATAAAGAGAACCAATGGAGTGCGAAAGAAGAAGAAACATTCCTAGAAAGGCCAAGGGTACACATTCCACAAAGAAGACTATGCTGACATTTTTTTTTGGGGGGGGGGGCTGCAGAGGTACTCTAATGATAAGACTTCAAAGAAGTATTATCCATTGGAAAGTACTACGCTTATCTACTGCATCTCTTGCGCAGTGCCATCAAGGAAAAGAGATGCGAAATGCTCACGACTACTGCATGACAATGCATCAGTCTACGCGGCTGCTGTAAACACATATGGCTTCCAGGAGCTGGATCATCCGCCGTACAACCCAGACCTTGCCTCCAGCGGCTATTATCTGTATTCAAAATTCAAATCTAACCTTCGAGGGCATAGATTCATGAATGATAACGGGTTGAAGGCCGCAGTTTTCTAACATTTTGCAGACAAACTTCCGTTTTTTTATTTATTTATTTTTCCTCGGGTTATTGAAATGTTAATCCAGAGATCTAACATGATCTGGATCCTATTACACAAAAGAATGGTAGAGGCGTCTGAGCAAAATTTGTCGGCCGTTTCACGCCCTGAATTGAATGGGACGCTGATGACCAGGTGTTAAAGAGCGTCCGTAAATAAAACAAAATAACAAATTACAAAATTACAAAACAATGGTGTAATACATACTAGTGCATTAGTACATGCCCTTGTTAATTATGGTCTTGTATAACTTTCTGTTCCACGAAAGAAGTGTGACACTTGTAAAGTATTAGTAAAATGTTACAAGCAAGATGGAGAAACAGTTGTTAGCCACACGTCACCATACTTTGAAGTATGTTGCGTTCACTGCTTAAGGATTTTTAATGTACAAAGCGGATTATTGTCATTTCTGCTAAGTGGCTCTTCTATTTTTCCTCAGATATGATCATTTAAATGCTTTATTATGCATTTATCGATATTCAAGCGTAATCATCCACTTTGAAACGACGGTACAATTTAGTATCATCAATTTCAGCCGTCGAGAGATGGCAGTAGAATTGAGTTTCCCGATTACTCTCTGTTATTTATATCATTAATCATTTGATAACTTATATTTATTTATTTGTTTATAATGCTTGACAATCACGTTCTCATCATAAGAAAAAAATTGGGGGAATTGAATCAAAAGCGATTAGTTTAAAAGAGAATGAAGAATTAAAAGATCATTCCCTGAAGATGAGAGCGACGTTAGCTCTTGAAAGCTTGGAACATTTCCAGAATTCACCTGGATGATAGCCCGAGAAAAGTTATTTTCAATTAAAAATCATTATTTTCGTGTCATGTAGCAAGAACCTTAAAAATACACCAATTAAGGTGCTTGTCTGAAAATACATTTGAAACAGGAAATGTCAATATCAGTCATAAGCCGTATTTTAATTGCACTTAACTTAACTTTATCATTGTACATAAATACTTGTTTATGCATTCTTTATATATTCCTACTGACCATTATCATCACTTTCGCTAATACTTAACACATTTGGGTCAACAATTTCCAAAATCATTAAAAAGATAATAAATTTAGTGCTAGCATTTGAAGTTACCAATATTCCTATACTTGTAGAAATTTACACAAATTACCAATGCCCAACTAATATTTATATTTCTGTGGAACAGAACAACGGAAAATCACTTATACACAATAAGGAGTTTTAAAGTACAAGTATAGCAAGAAACAGAATTTTACTTATAAGTACAAGTTATAAGTCTATACATAGTAAAGTATTAGACATAATTTTGTGGAACAGAGCCCTGGCCGGAAACTTATGAACCGTATCTCTTACTTAGTTATTCGATACAATCATTTACATTGGAACTATTTGCTAACACGCTGGTGTCATCAGCAAATTAAACGGTGCTGGCTTTATCATTGATTGACAATAATTTATATAAATTAAAAAAGAACTGAACCTAGTATTGATCTTGTGGAGTTTCGTGTTTAAGTATATTCCATTCTGATAAGTTATTTTTAGATAGGTATGTTCTATTAACCTCTACTTTTGCTTCCTCAGATCAATTTTGATTTTATACTTCACAGAAAGCCAATTTAGCTGTTACAACATCGTGATTAACACCAACATTTTCACACTACAATAATAAAACAGATAAATACAACCGTATTTGTACACGTGTACACATTTTACTTTGCGTTTGAAAAAGTTCCATAATATGCCTAGAAACAAAAGGGGCATTATCAATATATATAATTCATAAAAAAAAACCCAGAATGCAATATAAAAAGTTCACACTAAAAACCGTAAAACTGAACACTAATACCACAATCGATTTTCGATCTTTCGAAAATGAGCTGAGTTCATTCTCAGCACGTGATCAAGAACCAAGCTCGAAATATCCTGTGGTTTTAGTGTTCAGTTTTACGGTTTTTAGTGTGAACTTTTATGTGAACTTTTTTTTATATTGCATTCTGATTGTTTTTTTTTTTTTTTTTATGAATTTTATGCTTTTATGAAGTTTTTATTATTCCGTGAATAGTATATAAGTATAATATAAAATTCACGAACAATATTTTTAAAACCCTGATCATGGATAATTATCCAAGGTAACCTTATTCAGAGTTTATAACATAACACAACATTTATCATTGCGTTCCAAAGGTTCATGTACAAAAATCTTTGAACATAGAATATTGTATTTTAAAAATTAGCTGGTTTTTAATTTATTGAAAGGACTGAGAAAAAATGCTCCCGCTAGTGAAAATAATAATGATTGAAATAAAAACTGACGTGAGCCAAATGAGGAGCAGTTCGGAATTACTCGGAGTAGGCAATGCAATGGAACTGAATACCAGCATTTTGACAGGCCGACAGTGCTGCCTCAAGCGCATCATTGCGAATTACAGATGTAAACAATAACGAAAAGCTTTTGAAAATGGAGAGTGTGTTTTCTTGTGGTGATTTTTAGTGCCTATGGTATCGCTATTACTTTATGGATGAAATTAGTGAAAGGATTAACTGCATCTACTGATTAGAAGTGTTGAACAGTAAGTAATTCTCAATATTTAAACATTGTTTAGAACTTATAAACATCATCAAATTGTACTACCATAACCTATCCAGCAGCCAAATTTCAAAGGGGTGTTTAGGCTATTCATAAAATTAGAAATAGAATATGGTAGAATTATAGGTGCATTTCATCGATCATCTTGTCCTTTACACGTTTTTTCTCAAACAGAAATAATAATTACCGATAAAGTAAAATAAATAATTACAAATTATTGATCAAACTAAACTTATCGTGTCATCATCAACTTATAAGGTTTGGGTCTCAGGCTTATTCCGAGTACTCATTTTATATACTAACACAAATATCGAAATATTTGAACCACTTGTGTTGTGATTTATCTTCTGCCTCTGAAGAACACAAGCTTTTGAAATGTAGCAAAATTTGTGGGATTATTTAAGGTTTTTTTTTTTTTTTTTTATGTATTTCTGCATATCTATTTCTCCTTTTGTTATTGTTGCAGAGTTACTTTTTCCCCATTTTATTATATATACACGAATATATACATATTGGTAGATTTTTTGTTTAGTATTCAGGAGGTGATCTGTACAGTGTGATGCTCAACTATCCATTGTTATTGTTTTTTTCATGTACTTCACAGCTTTTTAACGAACCTTATAATTATATGCAACTTTTAAGAGTATTTTATACATTTCCTTATTTACTATATAAGTATAATAAAAATTAAAAATAAAGTAGCTCTTGGAACAATGTAGCTAAAATAAAAAGAACTAGAGAAACAGAAATAAATAAAACACTCTGCCTTTGAAAGAGAATACAAGCTTTTCGAAATATGGCGAAAATATGTGTGACTATTTAAGTGTTTTGTCTATTTCTGCTTCTTTATTTATTATACATATATATATATATATATATATATATATATTATAGAGTAACTTTTATTTTAAGTAATGCTAATGAATTTTAGTTTAGTCGTTCGATAGGCATTTTCTAAACGAATAAAGACGTTCATGTTTTGTTATATTGCTCCTCCCCCTAATTGCAGCATGACCATTGGAAAAACAGGAAATATTTTTATTTTTGTTTCATGGCTTATTAACTCAATACATTCATTTTAAGTGTCTTTTATAAATTTGTTTTCTGTCGTTTAAAGAACTGGCACATAATATGTCAGCTTCAAACACACGAAGTTGTACGGCCATTGAAAAAGTGGAATGTGAATGAACGGTTTTTTTTTTGTATATGCGTATATATATGATAGTCATTGACTCCGGCATTGGAGTGGGTTGTATGATGACAATGGCGCAGGAAGTCCTGAACGTGCAATTTCCTGTGGTAAACTCCCCGAAGGTCTTTAATATTCAATTGACAGGCTTGGGATTTGAGTCATTCACTGCGACACGAGTTTTATCTCCTTCCTCCGTGAATTGACCATTGTTGCGTTTCCTTTTGCCCCGCATAATGACACGGTCTTCTTTGCGGCAAAATTCCTGCACATAATGACACTAACGGCAAGGCTTGTATACAAAAACTATAGACGTGAGAACCCAGTGTATTTTATAGAAATGGTTGCTACAGTTTGAAACACTGAGAACTCAAAACGAAATGCTGACGATTATTCACGTTTGTGTCAAAAGTTTACGGTAGAGCATGCTGCAGTAATTAATACACTGCGTTAATGTTCTGAAGTCCGTACACACAAATGAAATGTAAACTACACATTTAAACAGTTTAACCTGTTTGTTTTATTTTAGAAATGTTCAGAATAATTGTTCAACCTTTTGAATAAAATGCCACATGAAAAACATTTTTTCTGAAGATATGTACAATGTCATTATTTCCCCTGGGCTCGCTTAGAATGGTATGATGGCGTGCAACAGCATGGTCGCCAAAACGACACGCACGCACATTCTTATTAATCAAGATAAATCAGATAAAAAAACGGAAAGGTTTAAATTAGTAAAACAATTTTAAAATGTAATTTTATAATGAATGTTTCTATAAAAGGTTCACTTTTTCAAGAAAATGGCAAATTGTTCACCATTTGCTTCGAGAGGCAGGTAACTATTTAATTTGAAGATTTGATATCTAACTACCCTGCAAAATAGCGGCAGCGTAAACCCGGGAGGGGAGATCTCAAGCTTCTAGAGTTTTTAAAACTAGATTTATCTGCCATATGCGAGTGACTGAACGTACAAAACAGAAAGGGAGACAATTTAATAAAAATTTTGTAGTTGCGCACTTATTTAACCAGAAATTCCGTTTTCTGTGTTTTTTATGGCACCATATTTATCGACGATTCTTTGCTTAAAACCTAGAATCTACAGGTTGAAAACATTGTACACTTCCTATGTTATGGAATGACAGTTTGACTCAAATTAATATTTGCATGGGTTTCCTCCTATGGTCGCAAAGAAAAATGTTTAGAATGTAAGATTTGCATAGTGCTCATTTTATTTACATTCAATTAACACAAAGCGAAATAAAGCAATTACTTCACTATCCTGTTATTCAGCAACAGCTGAGTACTAACGGAACAACTGATTATTGCTGCTGGAGAGTGTTTACACGACAGCATAACTATCTAATAGTCTTTTTAACACATTTTATCCAATTTCGTAACAACAACCAGTCTGTATTACAACTGGAGACAAACTTTCTTGGGAATTTGGACGTTTCAGGTGGTGCATACACACAATGGTTCTTATGGGCAAGATACTCCCCTATCGTTCCCTCTCGCCTCTGCCGATCAAAATACTCCACAAGCTTACCGAGATATTGTTTTGCACCACTATTGCAAATGTCCCCTAAAAACGCCCAAGCAATAGTTACAGGAAATTAAATACTGAAATCTTCACCGGATAGCGCAAATCAGCAATCTCCTAGAGAAAGCGCTCCTGCATCGGCGGTCTTAGGTCTGGGGAATGAAGTTTGGGATGTATGAGATTTAGCTCCATCTTGCTTGAACATATCATATATGAGTATATGTTACACAGTTAATTGAGGAAAAAAAATTAAAGCTATGTGTTGTTCAGTATAAATGGTTTCAGGAAAAATAAAAGCACCAGTTTTAATTTTTTTGCATTGTGTTACATTACGTACCGATCTTGGCAGCATATACTAGACTTTCATGTATGAATTCTGGATTCTGTAACTGCACTGTTTATTTTGACTGTTAGCTACAGCAAGTGGCATCCTTTCGTAACTAAGATTACTAATTGGAGGAATAAAACGCACTGAAGAATGAATTACAAATCTGCAGATACAATGGGTGGTAAGACAAGCACTCTTGTATCTGTATGAGCGACCTTTCAGTAAGTTCGTAGTTCCCTATGACGTCCCAGAGCGAACTCTGTTCACAACGTTCGTTCTACAGCAGCGACATCATCGAGCGTTCCCTCTGTTAAAACATGGCGTCTTCGATTCATTTTCTTGCCCATTGTTGCTCTGCAGTTCTGAATTTGGTGACTATTTAATGAACTGTATATCTGTTCAGAATTTTTCTACGACACTGTGAAGCTGATTTGTTTTTTTCAAAGTTACTACAAATTGAATTTCCTTACTCCGTACTAAAGTTTTTAAACAGCGCGCGCACACGCACACACACACACACACACACACACACACACACACACAAAAGGAGTGAAACAACAAAACACACCAATATACGCGGTTTTTTATGAGGAATAGCTGCTGCGGAAAGCCAGTATAGGCAAAATGACGACATTTTATAAAAGTGACTGGCATAGCTAAACAAATTGTGCCTAGAGCACGCTGAATGAAAGGTGTTGCATGTATAAAACGGCCACAGTTAGCAAAATTATGATAAATATATTAATAAAAGTCCTTGTAAAGTATGGTGTTGTAACTTTCTGCTTTACAAAATAATGTACAATACTCGTAGTAAATAATTTGATGTCTATGGTAAAAAGTTAGTGTCGTATAAGAACAAAATGAGAACAGTTGTTTGCCACATGTCATCATGCCTAGAATTAGGTTATGTTCACTACTTACAATAAATACGTATTTTTTATTGTATCTGTACAATAAAAAATACGCATTATCTTCATTCCGGCTATACTGGTCTGATAATTTTATCATAAACAATGACAGTTTAAATACTTTATTATGCATCTGTCTATATTCAAGACGGCCGTCGTAAATTTTTATGCATGCGCCTACGTCGCAGCACCAATTTCAGTCCAGAAATGGTACAAGAATCCACCTTATCTATTTCCTTTGATCATTTATTTTATTAGCTAATATGATCATATATATTTATATACAATTGTATGAATTGTTTGACTATACATTTTCATTACAACCAAAATTATGAAAAGGGTGTCAAAAGAGACTAAATTGTGTATTTTGAAAGAGAATGAGGCAAGGAAAGAAACTATTTTCATCGCATTTAGCTTAAGTCTTGCTTTAACTGCACTTAATCTAAAACGTTCATTGTAATCTAATACTCTTTACGCACATGCCTGTTATCATTATTATCATTTTTTGTACTATTGGATCACTTGTTTAGATCAACTATTTGCTAAGTTATTAAAAACATACTGCTCTAGTATTTGAAGTTACAAATATTCCTTGTAGAGAAATCTACCAACAAATTACAAGAGCACTAATAATATTAAAACTTCTGTGGAACAAAACAATGCAAAATCACTTGTAAATTTCTAAGTGTGGGGTTGTAGCGTTGAAGATCCTTTGTGAAATACAAGGAACTAATAACTACAAGTTACAACTCCATACACTTGTAATGAATTATATCATACTTTTGTGGAATAGACCAGCTTTTCGTTAATGCTAAGATCATACAGAGCTCTCGTTTGGACGCGTGGCAGCTTAACGGGAATTTTCTTGACACCGGGAAGCACGCTGTTTGCCGGCACAGTCGAATATTCATAGCTCCTTAAGTTCAAGCATATAGACTTCTACAACACACTGACACCATCTTTTTGATCATACAATGGAATTTCGTGTACAAATTCGAATTTTTCTGCTCTCCAGTATCTGTTGTTTTGTGTCGCTACATGGCATATAAATAAAACCGTGCTTTGTACATTACATATATTAGACGCGGGTCAATAGAGCGAACATTATTAAACATCCAATGCACAAATTAATTCTACTCACATTATCGCATGGTTGCAATTCCTGAACTAAGGTAATCTTATAGGGTTTTAATTTTAAAAGTTTGGTGGCATTCCAAGCCAAGGTTTATGAAATTCCTGATTCCCATGTAAGCTTTCTCAGAGTTTTATTTAGTCTTTGTTCTAACTTTTCTCTGATATCGAGTTTTTCTTCTGTAAGAATACAGCATTTTACCTTCGGTTTCTTATCAAGAACAGATACCGTTTCATTAAATCTATTCACAAGATTAAAAACTGTTTCTCTGTGAGGCGCAAACAGCAACGAATCTGCCTATAAATCGCAGTATCACTTCCCTGCGTGAGTTTGTTGTCACATAGGAATCATAGGTGAAGCTTCTTTGTGATAAAGTGTCGGACTTTTTGGCATTATAACAATTCTAACACACTATAACACCGAATCATGTGGTATCACAACAGCACAAAGACTTCGCGTCAACATACGGAGAGGCTGGAAAGTGAGGGGGAACAGAACCGGTTAGAAAAAGGGCAAGTAAATGCCCTTAAGCGTCCAAATGAAGGCTCTATAGTTTTCAAAGCTCCAACCTACTGTCTCAATAGGTTCAGAAATCTTCGCAAAGCGTGGAACCTCGTTCCCCGTTACGATGTAAATAAATATGAATGTATCACTCCGCGTGCATGGCTCCGAATGGTTAAGATTACAAAAAACTTATGCAACTTATTTAATTGTTAGAGATGATTATGCTCACAAGCTTCATTAATAAAATTCTGCACGATAATCCTGTAGCCACTTTTCAAAGAAATTTTCTTGACAGTGTTTTACAATACTAACACGACCAGCATGTGCTTCCGCCATGGCACCTCTTTGCGTTGAAATTGATTGCACTGTACAGAGAGTAACATATGTGTAAAGTACCAGCAATAAAAATACATAACGAGTTATCTGTCAATATTATTGCAGTATTCTCAATGAAAACTAGCCCTTATTAAAGTTTAAGGTGTAATTTCCTTCAGGGATGTAAGTCGCCGTGGAGCCAATGAGAAAAGAGCACCACAAGATTATATTTAGTTAAGATAGAAGTAAGAGCGAACAGATAACTATTAGGACAAACAACGCCGCTAACAAGCGTATCATGTTTTTAATTAGCACCAAGTGTTGACATTGTAAACAGATATTTTCGTGCGGAGATGTTAGACAAGCTAATCTGTTTGCTGTTTTCCGTTACAAGAAATGTCACTGCAATTGTTCTTGCTCGGATTTATCAATTGTGCGACACCTTGTCACATATGTGTATTGTAAGATATTACCTATTGAAATGATTTTTTCATAATGTTGTTATGACTCTTATCTTTCAGTGGCGTACCCAGAATTTTTAAGGGTGGGGAGCTCTAGTTTTGTATTTTGAATAAATAGACGATATAAAGCATGAATAGACAAAATTAAGCTATTTGTTATATTAATTATATTTAATATTGGAAGCACAGAAGACGGTAATAGCTTTTATGTTTTAAACAACATATAAAGTTTATTACTTGAGTAGAATAATGGAGATATTTTAAATGTTACAATATATGATTATTTCACAAAAGGAATGCTACTCTACATTATTTAGCACATTATTTAACAGTGTTGCACATCACACAACCACCACGGGTGGCCAAGGTCGTTAAGGCGTGAACTCGTGAGCGAGAGGTTTGGCGTTCGAATCCCGCCAGGATCTTCCTCCCTGACTGAGGGTTTTTCCAGGTTTTCCTGAGTCCTCATAAATGGCAAATGTACCCTAAACGTAGGCCTGGAACGTTTCCTTCCTTACAAAAAAAATCCTTTCCCAAAATATCATTTCACTTTATGTATCGTCAGTGTCCACCACCTGTGATACCCCAATAGTAAAAACGGGCGTTAAACACTATTAAAAAAAAAAAAACACGCCAATCATGCGAAAGGTTCCACATTACAATTTAAAAATTATCCTGGACCCCACCTCAATTAAAGTTTAATTACTTCTGCACTGCATTAATTTTCAGGTAATAGTGACTTAATATATTCTGTTTTATTAAATACTATCTTAGATTAAGTGTGCCGGTGTATATTTCTAATCAATTCTAGACAAAATGACTTCTCGTATTGGCTGACCCATGTAAAATTGAACAACAAAATTCCAATATTTAATGGAGACTTTGTGAACTTACAGGAAGAAAGTTTCTTGCAAAATATATGTAATTTATACCGATAGTTTCTATGTCAGAAGGGTATTAAGTCTGAGTATTTATGAATTTTCGAAATTATTAATTCTGAAATATTTTGATAAAATATTAATATTACGTGAAAACTATGCCACAAATAGCCCCTTATTAAATTTTATTTCCACTTAAGTGGTTGCTTTCGGAATTAAGTTGTTTCATCATCTTGCAGTCACTTTAAAATATTTTTACGATCCATGTTGAGCATAGAATAAGATAACAATTTTCAGATTACTGATATGTTTAACAGGAAGCGAGATAATAAATTCGGAGTGAAACGGGGTCTTTCAAATCTTCCGCTTGGATGGTGTGTGGTCTGCAGCGGGAGTGTGCTAAACAGTGTGCGCCCACGTTTCAAGAAAGGCCATGTGCAGTATGGCAGGAACCCTTCGCTGCGCGCTAAAATAAAGTTTAATTTTTGTAAACTAGTTATGATATCCAGCCATATTTTTGAAAACTGATGATTATTCCATGTTTAAAGTAGAATTTTTAACGTGTATTTCAACATTTTAAAGTGAATGCAGCTATTTAAAATTCGTTAAATTTGACTAAATAAGTAAAGATTTGTTACATACTGTTAAGAAAGCTCCAGAAAGGAGGTAGTGTATAATTTTAATTTGTGGTTCTGCAATGAATAGTTCTATATATATATACTCTCAAAGGCGCAAATTTTTTTAAAATGTCAAATATTTAACATTTATTATAACAAAATATATTGCGAAAGAGGGTTTCACATTTTGCAGAAATTATTATCTCTCGATGCCTCATATATTTAAAAAAATAATTTATTGACTTTAAAAATATCAAGTACATTTTTAAACGTCTTGACCGATTTGAGCTGTAATGTCACATGTGCATATCATTTTAGTGAATTCCGAAGGAATGAGGTAGATATTGCGGTTATGCCAATGAAAATTTTCTTCAAATTTCCATCCATCATACTTTCTAGGCACCGAAAACGACGGTAATATATAACTAGAAAATCAGAAAGAGATAAAAAAAAAAAACTAAGAAAATGTTACAGATTAGTAATTGAGTTCTTCTATGGCAAGAAGACACTTCATTCACTTCTCAAGCAGTTTCAAATATAGTGATTACTAATCTGCGACTTTTTCTTAGTTTTTATCCTATTCTACTTTTCTAGTTGCTGTTATTTTAGTTATATTGTTAATAGTATTACGTAATTTTAATTTATATTGTGTTTGTGTGTGTGTGTGTTTACGTTCTAGTGGCTACAATTTCCATTTTTTCTCAATGACATTTGGCATATAACGATCAACTAACAAAAACGAGTTCGTAAAGTGCCAAAATTGGACCATTGGATGTGGGGGTTAACCTAAAGCGAACATTTAGCGGTCGCAACTTTTGTTTTATCTCGGCGGAACTCGATATATGCCATTGAAATAAAATAAGAAAAATAAATTCTGAAAATCAACGAAATCAGACCTTACACTCAAAATTATATATACCGCCTATGGTGCCTCAGTAGTAAAAACGGGCGTTAAACACCATTCAATAAATATATATAGCGACTAAACTCGGTATATATCATTTAAATATTTAAAAAAAAAATTCTGAAAACTAGAGAAATCGGACCATTAGGAGAGGGGGCATATTTGAAAAACGAATTTTTGTAATCGCTGAGGACATCGATTAAAGTGGCCGGGGGGGGGGGGGAGATTGACATACGGAGAGATTGTTATTGTTAGCATTAATAATTCAGTATTCCCACCAAGCAAAAAACCAGTTCGCGTTATATGAAAGTATATAGGGAAATTGTCTGCGCATGCGCATGGATAAGATTACAGGAGCGGCCTCTCTGCGCCTTCACACCGAATGGCAGGGAATGCTGGAGCGATACGGAGCGATGTACAAATCTTATCCTTATCCACTCTTTCAACCTTAGTAGTGTAAAGTGTACAATACACTTCTGTGTATTGTACACTCTCCGTGTACACAGAAGAGAGAACACAGAACACAGAAAAACAAGCAATCGTACACTTAAAATTAACTATGTAGCTTAAATGTTAATCACATTTCGTGTTAGTTGTTATACCGCTAAGTGCAATTGGAAACGTTAAGCTAACAATATAACACATAATAATAATAATAATAATAATAATAATAATAATAATAATAATAATAATAATAATAATAATAATATACGAAACGCGTATACTTTTAAGCCTGAAAGTTACTTTTATTAAATATATATGTGTATCTTTTAGCATTCTGTGTTCTAGCGCTCTGTAATAATCTTCACAAATTGGACTTGCTGAGGAATTCGCTTAGTCTACACAGCTCCTGCGCGACGGACGTTTAGTTTACACAGTTCTTGCCTGACGGATGTTTATTTCTTTTTGGAGGCAGTGTAAAATGTGCATTTTTGAGTATTAACCCAAGTTTAAAGTTCGGTGAGAGAAGGTGTGCATGACGAATTTTCGAGTAAGAGGTTCTTTATTTGAAGAGAAATTGCACTCTTATATTCAAAGTTTGGATTCTTGTGATTCCGATGAGAATCTAAAACTGAAGCGTGTTTAGATAAAGAAGATAATGTAAAAGTATGATCAAGTGAGAAGAAGAGGTGACAACTGCTGTTACACAGAAAACTTGATTTAAATGGATTAGGAAACTTTCTCGTCGTAGTCGAACAAACAACAACGCAGTTTGTAAAACCACATGCTCTCTACATAAAAAATAGGGTTTATTTACAGTGTGCTGTTTGAAGTGGTCATTGTTTAAAAATATATATCAATAATTTTTTTTTCAGCATCCAGTTTAGCATTTCTTACACCGGAGTTCACAAGGACTCCATATGGAGAACCTGGTGTGAAAGTAATCGATTTTAGGGTTAAACGAAATAGGAAGGAAGGGAACAAACCCCCTCCCGACATGTTTGTAGCTACGCCTCTGGATCTCTGCTTCTTTCAAGTGACAGGTTTCGTTTTCACTACTACCAAGTGGCTTTAATAACCAATGTGACTTGAATGATGTCTCTGCAAATCCGACTCCAACACATTTTAATGGTTTTGATGACATGGACAATATTCTCTGAAACATTTTATAGCGCTTTTCCTTCTCACGCACTCCAAATTGTGTTGTCCTTTTTCTAGCACTCGCTGACAAACCAAAACCAATGCAGAGGAGTACCTCAGTCTCAAAATTTACCTTCGTCCTTTGCAAGTTGTCCGTGAGGTCTTCCTAGTGTTAACAGCTTTGTTCTTATCATTCGGAAATGATTTACAACAGTAGTTTATTTATAACGCAACACGTTTCAATGCATATACTTCCCACCAACATCTTCCTGGTAACTTCTTTATGTTGTCGCGGAGCACCACTCATAGACAGTTGCCTCCATTTCCTCCTTGTTGTCCATTTTTTTACCTTTTCATGTTGTTAAACAAGGCAGAATTCGACAGAGCCAGATCTGGTGAGGCACAACAATCAACCCCAATGATGAGGTCGCGCATTGCGATGTTGAAGGAACGCTCTTGTCGACTACTTTCCCTTTCTCCATAGCTCATTCCTGTGTCTAAGCCGTTTAATGGTCTTGCAGTACAGCTCGCTCTTGACAGTCATTTCTTGGATATTTGCACTGTGCCTGAAGTGTCCCAAAAGACGATGATCATCAGCTTACCCGCAATGGAGCAGCACGAAATTTATTGGGCCGGGGACTCCCTGAATGTTTCCTTTGCATAGATTGCACTTTTTTTTTTCTCTGGTGTGTGGCAGTGCACCATGCGACTCGTCCATCACCACTCACCAGCTTCTCCATAAAATCCTGATCTTCATTATGTATTTCCAGTAGTTGACGATGGAAACACTGTCAACTTTCACGGAACCCAATGTGCACATCTTTTTCGTATTCAAATCGTCATGAGTAACGGTGTGCCGAGGTTTGTCTAACATTCTGGTTATACTCCTATCAGTCATAATCAATTCAGACACATCTCAATGTTCCTGGGAGACCGCGATGTTGACGCACGACCAGTACTCACATTCATGTGTGCAGATTCTCTGCTGCTGGCGAACCCACTGATTCATTTGTAAACGGCCTTCTATGCAGCAGCCTCTTGACTACATACCGCAGTTTGACGCCTATGAATTTCTGCCTTTTTTACGCCTTCCTTCCACAAAAACCTAAATTCTATATCTGTTCATGATAGTCATGTTTCGTTTTGTCCTCCTAAACCCAGATCGAAAATGCTAAGTATGGCTTCCTTCGGAAGGGAAGTAAAGCCGTGGGTCCCGTGTCGTACATTTACGGCACGACAAAGAACCTCAAGCCTGAAAGAAGAGGCCTCTGAGTAAAATTTGTAGGCTCTTTCACGCCCTGAATTGAATGAGAAGCTGATGACCTGAGATGTTGAAGAGCGTCCGTAAATAAAACAAATTAAAAATTCCATCTTGTCCACGTCTTTCTCTATTTGAGAACAAACCAATATTTTCTTAAATTAATACTGTCACAACTTTTGAGGGTGACTCTACTTCCCCCCTCTAAGAGACTGCACATTTCTGAGTTGTGGCTACAGAAGCGGAAAGTTGTTTGTGTTAGCGATAATATCTGCATTAGGTGTTGAATAATGTCACAACAATCGTGTAACTGTGGTGAATTTGCATATCGCCAGGTGAGATTTTCAAAATTCTCCAGAAAATGAAAATAAGCAGAAGGTTCGTATACCGCTCTGTCTGTGCTCCCTTAACACTGGAACCGTGAAACGCCGCCACAGGCAAGGAATACCACTCACTAGGCACACTTTAGAATTGGTGACAGCAGTGGCGGCACGTGTGCAAAGAAATCCGGTACAGAGACAGTCAGTACTGGCTCGTGGGCTGAAACTTTCTAAAATGTCTATGTCTCACACATTGAGTAGCGACTTGGGACTCCGTGCTCACAACGATGGAAAGATCACCTCTTCACGAGTGAGCTGAGCGCCAGAGGCTCTTAAATTCAAAACCATTACTTCAGTTACGCAACAAATGGCCATAGAAATTCACTGATGAAAAAATGTTCATTGTTGAGCAAACTTCCGATGCCCAAAATGACAGGGTATATGCAAGATGCTGTACAGAAGCAGCTGTAAAGGTTCCAAGGGTCCAGAGATGCATCATCCTGCATCTGTTATGGTACGGTTGAATGAGCTATAAACGTACCACAGACTTCTATTTCTGCGAAAAAAAGGGTCAACACACCGGCCAAAGCGTACAAGGACACAGTGCTGCAGAGACTGGTCAAGAACCTCAAAAACACGCTCTTCCACGGACAAAGCTGGAGCTTCCAGCAGGATTTAGCCCCAGCACATAACTCAGACAACCCAGGAGTGTCTTGAGGTCAATGTTCCTGACTTTATTTCGACTCAGATTGGACTTGTGCAAGTACAAAGCTTGAGGAGATGGCTTGCAAGAAGAGACATCAAATGTTGAAAGTTTGAAGAAGACAGCAGCAGATCTCCTGATGGAAAAGTTACGTAATTAATTCAATAGATGAGTGGCCACAAAGACTTGAGGACTGTATGTGTGCCAGAGGTGATCATTTCGAATAATTATATGTGACATTGCTTTATTATACATCCATTCAATATTATTAGCATATTAAAATATCTCTAACCATTTTGTGTAAATTTATTGAAACTTTGTGACAGTATTTATGATAAGACTAGATATATATATATTTTTTTTAATGTAACAATATTTTTATGATTATTGTTGTTTTGTAAGGATACACTACAGTAAAAGGGGGTTGAAAATGTTCATTTGTTTGTTTGCTTATAACTTTAAATTTTTAAACCATTGATTAAATTTAAAATAAATATAGGTTGCAAACTTAGGATTTTAAACTTTGGGTTAAATACTAGAGGTTCGCTGTTTTATAGCATCAAACGAAAGCACTGTGTGCAGATCTGAAGCAATTGTAGTAGTGAAAAAGCGCGTTAAACACTTTAAAAAAACTTAAGTGTAACAGAAGCCAATATTTAAATTACCTTAACAGCCAGGTGTCAAAAACAATGTAAACTAAAAATAATTCTGACCACAACTCTATTATATCGGTTCCCCTGATGCCCTTGAACATCTTTTATTTCTGTTTCCCCTGCCATTTTATTAAAACGCAGCTTAGAATTCCGTCTCAACTTTTCTACTCTTCATTTTTTTTTCTTTCTTTCTTCTCTTCTGCTAAACCCTCTTCGTCTTCTTAAATGTTGAGTTTTAGAAGAGTAATCAAAGCGTTTCTTGTAGAACGTTTTTTGGAACACCGACAATGTGCAACGATATCTTTTAGAACGCTGTATGTGTTGTATTATGAATTGATATTTCAAAGCTAATGCTTTTCATTTACAGTTGTTTTGTTTCTTTTTTATATTTTAATTGAAATTTGGATATTTGATACTGTATTTACGCGAATCTAATGCGCACCCCAAATTTGAAACTTAAAATCGCAGAGAGAGAGAGAGAGAGTGAGAGTGTGAGAGTGAGAGTTTGGCATATTGTTGTACGGCGTCTTAGAAATGAGCCCGCCCGCTTCATAAAACAATCAGAACACAGAATTTATAAGTGGACTATTGTTAAATCTTGGAGTACGTAGGACAAAATCCATCACGCTTGCTGTTGTCACGACAGTTGACGTAGGTCAAAGAAGAAAAAGTTATTTCTTATGGTGTCACTAGTCACAGGTTGTCCGTTCTTCCTCCTTTCATTTACAAATTCCTAAACTTTTTCTTTAATGTCAGGTTGTCTTCCTTTGCGAGGATCAGTGAATTTCTTCCTACCAGCTTCAGTTACAAATAATGTCAATTTCTGTTACCGTCACAAGCGAACGTTGCTCTCAGCTACATCGAACTCTCTTCCTGACTTTCTGTTATCATTTTTTTCAACGTTTACATTGAAAGTAGCTTCATAAGATATTCTTCTCTGTTGCCCTCCATTTCGTGATTAAGTGCTATACAAATGCTTTATCCAATAACAGGCCAACAATAAATGTAAAGAAGTCGAGAATTGCAGCAATGCATTGTAACGTAATAAACGATCAATTTAAACGAAGTTACCGGCGAATTTATACTCGAATCTAATATGAATCACAATTTTGAATACGACATTTGGGCAAAAATTTGCGCATTAGATTCCCGTAAATACGGTAGTTCTCTAAGAAATTCATTGCAACCCCATTCAATAACCAATCTTAATCTGTTTTATTTATTTAAATACTATAGAACGCATGACTACTGGTCAACAAGGCGTGCTGCAACACTATGTACTGGTCTTCAGACACTGAAGAAAAGTCAATTTAGCTTCATCAAATTCTTGTTAATATTGTCAATTGTCAACAACAATGCATCATAAAGACGTCCTTCCGGAAGCTGACAGGTGCAACAATGTTATACAATATTTGAACGTTGCTTCTACTTTTGAATTCACTAAATAAAATATTTCATTGTAATTTTAATTGTACGTACTGAGTTTTTCCCCCCCCCCCCCCATTTTCCCCTTATCTTGCATTATCTGACCTCACCCAGACAGTGTTATGTCGACTAATCGATATTTTACGGTAAACCATTTCGGATTTACTTTAAAACCAACAATATCCTTCTAAAACCTTTGTCAAGTATGTAGTATAACATTTCTCTTACAAAAGACCTTGCCTCGTAGACCCAAGATCGCCGGTTCGATCCCGGCCAGGACCAATGGATTTTTTCGGGAGATAAAATCCTAAGTATGGCTTTCTTCGGCAGGGAAGTAAAGCCGTGAGTCCCGTGTGGCACATTAACGGCACATAAAAGAACCTAAAGCCTGAAAGGCCTCCTCTGAGCAAAATTTATCGGCCGTTTCACGCCCTGAATTGAATGGGACGCGGATGACCTGAGATGTTTACTTTTAAAGGAAGGTCTTCATTCGACCCAAAATACAGTAAGATTTTTGAGTTACGGGTTGGCAGAGAGCGACTGCGTCCTGAGAGAAGCCATTCATCAAGGTCTGTGATGCAGGTAGCAGCTTCTATTTTATTCGAAATCGAATGTTTGTGTGTTACGTGTTGCTGGGTGCCTTCACTGTGTGGTAATTGTTTTTCGTTAGCTTTGCTATAACACTAATATAATCTTGGACACTTGCAGAGAATTGGTGAGGCGAGAAAATGTCCTAGCAATCGTGTTCCAGGTAGAGAAACTGTTCGTCAAAATGTTGAGAGACAAGAAACAGGTTGGGAACCTCGGTGACGGTTGTCACGGAAGAAAAGAATTTCTTACGCAGATGCTCGCAAAGTGTTGCCGCTGAGGGGCATCACAGATCGCTTATTATATAAGTTAGTGCTTATTATTACCAGTTTTAAACACATTATCATGTTGCACTTTCGTAAAAAAAATACTAAGTTTACAGCGACTACTCTTATCTCCCTTTTTCTGTCTGCGGCACCCGTACTCACCTCATTGTATTTGAAAACAGTGGCAGTATGTTAAAATGAATAACCATCGATTGCCTTATGTAACTTATTTACCTTAGCATCAGAGACCTTCCCCGCTCTTCCCTCAAAACCAATAACTTCGCTTTCCCACCACTTCCCTATGTCGTTTTTAATTTTATTCCCAAATGGTTTACAGTAGAATCTCGGTTATTCAACATAAATGGGGCCTGAATTAAGTAGAATAAGGCAAAGTGACGAAAAAATGGAATAAAACTATATTAGAATTAAAACTGCTTTAGGATCCTGAGTTTGCCGCAAAAAGAGTGATCAGTTTTTGGTGTTATAATGGAGTTTTTGTTGTACTCCCTCGTAAAAGAAATCGCCTCACTGAATGTCAAGCAAATGAATTTCATGTTAAATTGCTCAAGAAATAACTACTGCTAGTCCACTTGGCAAAGATATGAGTTTGAGACCGGGCAAGGTAATGTGCATGCGAAATATACAGTTAAGGTTATGGGGTACAAATTTATGTTTCGTCGGGGATATTCCTTATATAAGGCGATCATTTTATCGCGCACATCATAATAGTATGTACTGAGATATTCGCATGATCGACTCTTAGGGTTTCGTGGAAAAAAAAAAAAAAAAAATGGGGCCCACTATTCGTCTTCGAGAAATCGCACACCAAACTCCTATCATCAATCGGTGTGTCGTTGCCCGCTTTTCAAGTTTCCACTTAAATGTTTAACACTTTCAGATTGAATTGGGGGGGGGGTGTTAAAATATGCCATTTGTGCAAGGTGAAGTAGATGCACTTAGCTTCCTCTAAATTTTTACATCAATTTCTCTAGTCTACAAAAATTAAAAGGTGGATGGGTAATATCACCTTCCTTAGAGGGGCAGGTCTGCTGAACCAGCAATGTTCTGCGTTTTAAAGTACAGAATTCATTTCTGAGCAATCACACACTCCCGGAGTGTTACATGAACCACGATAAACATTGTTTTCAAATGATGCCTTCCTTATTACGGTTTTTTTTATTTTACTTATTTTTTTCACAAAACAATTAAATGAAACACTTCAATAAGAATGAACACAATTAAAAATTAAACACTCAAACCACTTAAAAAACGAATGACAAATCTTGTGGAAAATAGAAAACGCTGCTTGTTTCTTGAGCTGTGCTGGCTATGGACACGACATCCTGGAGCTGCACACTTGTCTCGTCCGGAAATTTTCCTTTATCGCATGTTCTCAGACTCTGCCATATGTGTGCAACAACCAGCTTGCTTATAGTTCCGCACCATGACGTTAGTGCTGATGGTTGATATTAACACTCAATAATGAGTGAGTCAACAAGCAATGTGGGAATGGATCACCAGGTGACTGATTTACACATAAAAATAAAACGAAAGCAAGTGTTTGATCCTCATTACATTCCCAGCAACTTTCTCCCTTTTGTTATGTAACGCTACACAATAAAACGTTTCACGGCATTCATGTTTACTTGATTGATAGTCTTATAACAATGTAGCCTGTTTTGACTGATCAACAACTCATAGCGCGCCAAACAATCAGCGATTCCAAGTGTATTGAGCGGCTCTTAAATTAACTATTTTAGGGAATTGAAACGTTTTTGTAAAAAGTGGGTCTAGTCATCCTGGGGTGCAAAGACAATATCTTTTGCGATTGCAGCGGCGATTCTTGTTAAGATGTTGTTCTGCCCCAAGTGAAAATACGCCTCATCATCCCATACTCAAGCACAAATGATATGCGGTATTTTCCTTTACGTCTCTCCCTCCCACTTTACAAGCCAGCTTACCTTTGAAGCAACATTTATTTTCTGTTGCAATTCCTTTTCTGTTATTGTACTCTTTTGTCTGCGGTTGCGCGGTATCTTTTGATTTTTTTCATTGCTGCTTATTTATAGTCGCTTTGACTGCATTGGTCTTATCGCGATACCTGTACATTACAAATCTGAATACTCTTAAGTGCAGTTTGCACAGATAAATTTATATTGTCATTGTTGCCATACTCGAGCGGTGAAACTTTGCACTTGGCAGCGTTAGTTCACGCAATGTTGGCAACGTTGCGGTTGCGATGTTGCAACATTCACCACCGTTTAACGGCTGGTATTTTAGAGTTTTGAATGTCACCTGGTAAAGATATATCAAGTGTACGTAATAATGAATTACTTCGCTCCAGAATTATATTATAAAATAGCTGCAAATGTAAGAATAACATCGAACAAACTTTCGACAGTGAGAGGTATGCTTGCTGTTCGAGCAGTTAAGATACGTCATCGCTAACAGCAATTACCGTCCGTGTAACACCTCGACGCAAAGGATTAGGTATCCTCTGTGAATTACTCTGCAAATGACCTCCTTCAGACACTTTCTAATTGCTACAAATTAAGCATTTCAATTAACCAAAATAACTTAATTCAAACATGTAAAAGAAATCATCTACACGCACAATAAGAAAAACCGGCAATACAGCAGCTTCTACTGACCGATAATGCCATTTTGTAATTGGTTCAGAATAAGCAACCGGTAGCGTTCCTTGTTTGTTAATCTGCATGAATGCCAACTGAAAAGGTAGCCGACAAGTGCAAAGTTTCAGCAAGAAACTATAGCTGGTAATTATTGGGGTCTTCCGAACTTGCTCTGGCTCTTTCCATTTTGATTTTTGATTATTGGGAGCATTGCTTACTCACAGACAGTGGCGGCTCGTGACGTAAAACTTGGTGCAACATTTTTAGTTTGAAACTAATGTTATATATCTACTACACAGTTTCAATATAAAAATATACTAATATACATAACCATATCTACTCACTGTTTTAGACTTCTTATTACACAACAGAAGACTGACAAAGTAAAAACGACTATATTTGAACATAAAGTACAACACATCTGCAGGTTTTTAATATGAAAATTAACTTTTAAAGCATATATTCCCTCTTTACCAACGTCATTTTATGTAAATGCAACACTACACTTTATGCACTGTAATTGCGCCATACAAAACCGAAGCTACAAACAGTAGTACCACATCAATGTCTTCAATAGGCCGCAGCTAAAGGCTATAGAATTAAATTAATACATTAACAATAACAGAAGTTTTATTTTTGTAGCTACAGTCTATAAAACAAGTAGATAAATCACTCTATCAGAAATATAAAATTTAAAAGTTATTTGTAGCTAAAGAAAATGTCAAAAAGTATATTTAGCAAGCTGTTAATGCTCGCCGGCTCGCGCATCCTTCTCAGCTGCTAGGAAACGAGTCAACCAATCAACGACACACATTTCTCCACGCTCTAGGTGCTGCCTACTGTACGATTCTCTCTCTCTCTCTTTGCTGTGTTTGCTATCTAAAGCAATGTCTACCGTTGTCATGGCAACCGCTATGAAACGAACCATAAGTGCAGTCAAATTCGTTGTGACGGGATTGGGCTATACCAGAGGATACAGGTGTAAGAAACATGTCAAAGCAGCGCGCTGTTAGCAATAATATCAGCATTCAGAAATCTTGTAAATTTGAGCTAAAAAGGGAAATCTATGAGTCTAATAAATACGTAAATAATGAATGAAAGATTGTGCTGCTGGGCTCCAAGGAAAGGGGTTCACTTGCTTGACTGACCGCGCATTGGTCGCCCCTGGTAATGTTGAGGAGCAAAGGTGAAAGAAACAATGGTTCAATATCGCAACATCTTTAGCTAACAAACTTTATCCTTTCATATTTACTTTTGTGCTGTTTGTCTGAGCTTTGAGGCTGCGCAATGACCGAAGATGAAATTGTGCCGCGTGACTGGGAGGTGGCTACTGTGTATCTTAACCTTTATTAAATACTGTCTTCATATTATACTGCTGATCTATACTTGCAAAATGCTTGCTGAACTGTAAATAACTGTACTGAATGTGAGATGAGTGCAAATAAACAAGAGTTCTACCCAGTCACCCGGCTGTACCAATCGGTTAACCAGTACATATGTAATTATTCATTTCCTGATTTTCCGTTTAAACTGCCTTAGTCCTGATATACGAATTTACTGGTAACAGCGCGCTGCTTTAGCAGGATTTTTATACGTAGCTTCTGGTACAGCCCAATCCCGCCAGAATGAATTTAGCTGCACTTGCGACCTGTTTGTTTCATATCGGTAGGCATTGCAACTGTAGACGCATGCATGCTTGTTCCGGATAGCAAATACAGTCAAAACTGAGAATTGACAGTTGGAAACATCTAGGGCGGGATGGTGTTGATTGGCAGTCCCGTTTCCATATCAACTCAGAAGGATGCGTGAGCCGGCGAGCATTGTCATCTTGCTAAATATAATTTTTTTGAGACTATGTTTAGTTACGGAGATTTTCAAATGCTACATTTACTGATACAGTGATTTAATTACTTTTTTTTATTTATTTTATAGTCTGATGCTACTGCATTTGGCAGATTGAAGCGATCGGTGTGGTGCTACTATTTATAGCTTCGGTTTTCTATGGCGACATTCCGGTGCATTATTACATTTACATAAAATAACGTGCAAATAATGACTTTTTTCTAAATACATCAACACGTTTTTTTAAAAGTTAATTTTCCTGTTATACACCTGCTGTAGTACCTCTGATATATTGTATTTTATGTTGAAGTATAGTAGTTTTTTACTTCTGTTGTGAATAAGTACTCCAAAACAATGAGTAGATATAATTATGCGCAATGTTTGAGAATAGGTTGCTCTTTTACCCAGAAGGCATGGGTATTGCACGAGGGTTTATAGGAATGCAACTTCTGGAGTGAAATCGCAGTTTACGTTCGTGTACGGGGATATTCAAAAAAGGGTCAAAATGAATTTTCTTGGATGGAGTATCTGAACAATGATAAACTTTCACACAGTTTTAGGGAGGCGCTAAAAGAGCGCGGTGATGTTACCCACGATTCTGCGAAATGAACTAGTGCTTGTGTGTTTGAGTTTTATAAGTGTTCCCAGCTACCCACCTGAACAGCAGCATCAATGCTTATGTATACCTGCGCCATGGTGCTCGCTGTGTAACGAACATAATGTGCGTTTTGACTCCGGTGTCTCCGCGTCTCCCTAGTCGCAGCTCTGGCAAGCAAGCAAATGAATAAGACGTCCCATTCTCAAAAATTACATAATAATTTGTGTATGTCTATATTTTTATACTCAAACTGTGCACCAGATACACATTTTCAAATAAATCTTTGACAGTTAATTTCCTTCAAGAACAAGACAGAAAAAAAGATAAACCGAAGAATATCCTTAACTTGGAAGGCTTTCTGGTCCCTTCAGTTTATACAGGAAAATAAGCAGAAAACTCAAATTGGAAGCACTAGAAACCTGCATCCACCCAGTAATGATATACGGTGCCAGACATGGTCGGCTTCAAACAAACAGCTGAATGCACTATAGGTAAGTCAAAGGACAACGGAATAACAATAAGGAGCAAAATCTCCAACGAAGCTACTTGCCTCCTAATCCCAAGATTGCGGGTCCAAAACCGGCCAGGATCGATGGATTTTTTCGGGCGTAAAAATTCTAAACATGGCTTCCTTAGGAAGGGAAGCAAAGCCGTGGGTCTCTGTCGTACATTTACGGCACGATAAAGAACCACAAGCCTGAAAGAGAGGCCTCTGAGCAAAATTTATCTGCCGTTTCACGCCCTGTATTGAATGGGACGCTGATAAACGGTGATGTTAAAGAGCGTCCGTAAATTAACCAAATCAAATCCAACGAAGCGTTAGCCCAAATAACACACATCGCAGAAAGAGCCGCCAGACTGAAGTGGAAATGGGGAGGCCACATAGCGAGGATGCAGGACGACAGATGGACGTATACGACCACCATGTGGGACGCGAGCTTAGACAAACGATACAGAGACAGGCCAAGACCGAGTAGGGGAGACTTCTACGCAGTACAGGCAGGCCGACAATGGTCCAGAATAGCAAGAAACAGCAATACATGGAAAAGCATCAAACGTCAATTTCGAAACAAGTGAAATCTGATGAACAAACGTGTGACAAGGTGTAGTAGAGTAATACTACTGTACACAACCCTAATGCGAATTAGCGAATAAGAGTTACCCTCTTGTAGGAGACCTTTGTCCTTCTTAGGGACATTCGGGTTTATATCATTAAATTCATGCATCTTGCAAGAAGATATGGTGCTTGTCAAAACATTGAATACAATTTCCGTAAACACATCATCAGTTGTGGCTTGGCCAGTCTCTGCAAATGTCTTCAGTAAAAGCTACTTTCCAAAACGTGCACCGACAATATTTCGAACCTCATTCAGTTTGAATGTTTTGCTATTAACCTTCCCCATAACTCCATACAAGTTCAGCTGGGTTTAAATCTTAATCTACCTGCTCTTTTCGTTAAATCATCTACAACGTATTTTTTCCAGGTACTTTTTAAAGGTTTTACCATTTGCAATTAAAATTTAACTAATTTTTCCTACAATAAATGTCTTTGTCTTGGGTTCATGGCGTAGACAATGCCAATTTATTTTCACCACTCGTCACGTATAAAATTGTATTTTTCTGTTCTTCAGCGCCTGTTATCTTGCATCGAAATATGACAATAAATGGAACCATTGTTCATCAGTAAAGAATACTAAGCTTGGATAATTTATTCTACCAGTAATATTCCGCAATATTCAATTAAAGAAGTGTTTGCAGGATCGTCTGTCTGCAATTCATGGACAACACTGACATATGTTTTCAAGTGTAAATTGACTCAGCCTCGGAAGATGAACTGATGGGAGTGAACGACAAATGGCTGGAATTTACTGAACATTTACATCTTCTGTCATAAGATGCATGCTTATTTTCGTTGTAATTGTAGATGTGATTCCGAGACTTGAATCAGTTGCACGAATATTACATCAGCTTCGCCGGGACTTGCCGCTCTGACTGCCAACCCGCCAGCTGTCCTGAAACGGGCGACAAAACCATGAAAGATCTCGTATATCCTCGGAGCTCTATATCATGCCCGCTTTGTGCTTTCTTTTGTGATAAATTTCCAAGTATTACCACCACACTCATCTTTACAATATGTTCTTCCATATTTCAGTTCATGCCATACGAGGGAGGATCGATAAGTCTGGAAAAAGCACAATAAATAACATTTTATTGAAAAAAAAGCAAATCTTTATTTCTCAACCTAATCTCCTCTGAGCTCAGAATATTTAGTCGAGCAACATTCCTCAGAGAGAGATCTTCTTTCAAACTATGCATATTTGTTTACAGCACAGATGACCTCTTCATTCGACAAAAATTTCTCACCTTCCCCCCCCCCCCCAATCAATTTTGAGACTGGGAAAGAGAAAAACTCACATGGAGTCAAATCTAGGGTGGGTGAGGAACGTTTGAAGCCCAGCTAGTGCAATGTTGCCATCACAATAATCGACGGCAAACGGTTCAGTAACGGTTGCATAATACAGGCAGTCACTGTTTGACTTTTCTTCAAATTCTCAATCACGATTATATTCTATGAGTCCCAAAAACTGTTTGCCATCACTTTTCCTGCCGACAAAGGCGTTTTATCTTTTTTCAGTGCACTTTCGCCTTTGCCAACCTACTGTTTTGACTGCCGTTTTGTCTCCGGGGTAGTAGTGGATCCAAGTTTCGTTTGCAATCACAAAATGATGCCAGAACTCAATCGCATTATGCTGCAAGTTTTCCAAACACGATTTTGAAATTTCCTTCCTTGGGTGTTTTTGGTGTGTAGTCAACAAACGCGGCACCCCTCGCGCACCCAACTTCTTCATATACAGAACTTCATGCAGGATATTATGTACCCGTTCATATGAGATGTCTGCCATTTCAGCAATCTCATGAACCTTAATGCGATGGTTTTCTACCGCGATACCATGAATTTTATCGAACCTTTCTTCAGAAGAAACCTCAATTAGTCAAACGCAAAGTGCAGCATCTGCAATGCCCATACAGCTACATTTTAAAATGCATTTATCCAGCAATAAATGTCTTTGCTGCCGTGCACAGTCCCCATGAACTTCTTCAGTTCATTTTGTATCTGGGCCGTAGTTCTTTATCCATTTCTACGAAACGTGTTACTCAGGATAGCTGCCAACAAAGAACTGCGCCTTACATCTGTTTGAAAATTTGAACAAAACTGTTACAAAAATCACGCTTACCGACAATTATGCCGCTTAACAAAATTTCTCATTATTTAGTTGAAATTTACAAAACTAATCAATTCGCCCACACATTTTTACTGTGTCATAAGATACAACACATTTATTTCATTTGCGCGTATTTAATTACAGCTCTTTGTTCGACACAATGCATTTTCCTAGTGAGTCAGCACTTATCCCTTCAACAGCTGCTATTACGTAATACAACAATGTATGGACTTAAAACTTGTTATGTTGCGTTTATACATTTCAAGCATTATTATGCCCTGAAATGAAAACCTTAGATTGAGTAGAAATGGGCAAAGAGTGGAGCATAGGTATCAATTCTCATATTAATAAATATTACACTAGTTTAATGTTGAACATTGCTATTTGAGACGGATAATGCTAATAAAAATATAAAGATTTATAATTCATTATGAAAGTTAAGAGAGGTATCGCTGCTCTCTTATTATTTGTTGACATACCAGAATGGATATAACAACCTTACGGTAAGGATATAGATGTTATCTCCTTACAGGCATTAAAGATGGTGGCTAACACACTAGTTTTAAAGCAGAATAAACACTTGAGAATGGGAATCTTGTTTTGCAAAGTTTTTGTTAGTTTGAACGTGATAAAATCCATAAGAATTTATGATCTAGCTACCGATTAAAAGATTACACGAGAATTAAAGCTTTTACACAACTGCCGCCGTTCCAAGAATAAATATGACCTATAACCGATCTAAATGCTAGTGACTTGCATTTTTCATTGTGATTGGTTGATAACGTTATCCGCTTGAGAGTATAATCCATTTAGATGACACCTTGATACGCTAATGGAACCGCTGCCGAAATTTTACAAGGATCGGATTATCGCATGAACTGATACTAAATTCGTTAGGAAAATTCAGGAAGTTGAAAGAAAGACCTTAATCTCAAATGGATTTTGTTAAATATTCTGGAAGGAATAGTACTATTTAAATTATATTATGTTTTCACGGAAAATTTTAACATTCTATATTTCATCATCAACTTATGAGAATTAGATCTAAAACCAGATCCAGGCCCTAACGAACCATATAAATCAAGAACCCCCCCCCCCCCATTTCAGGTATGGGGTTCTTAAACGTGCCGTAAATCTACAACTGGATGCCCATGACATACAGTTCTTCTAATAACATCGTCCGGATTTCAACCCGCGAATTTCGATCTGGAGGAAAGCGGTTATCAAACGGTGGTCCGCACATCCCGGGGGTCCGCGAGGCATTAAAATGATGTTAACCTGGGTGGCTTCTCCAGGAGGTTGTTGCTTTGCGCTAAACCCAAATATTTCAACGTTTAATTTCCTATAACTATTGCTTGATGCGTTTTTATAAAGAATAATGGCAATTTTCTTTGACAGTATACCTTTATTTATCCATCCTCATAATTTTGGTAATCTTTCTCAAAGTAGTCCCCGTTGCATGCAATACATCCGTCCCAGCGTTCCTGTCAGTCTTCAGACATGCTGTAAACTGTTTTTTGACAAGTCGTTCAGAATCACCTCCGCAGCCTTCACCATGCTTCTGATAATGAAAAATGCCCCCCACAAAGGTGTTTCTTATATTTGGGGAAAATTAATAAGACACATGAGGCTGAATCTGGACTATATGGAGGATGAGGGACACACTTCATATTGCTTATTTTTTTAAATATTGAGCAACACATTTACGATGTATGCTATGCAATTATCGTGGTGCAGCTTCCAGTTTGTGCAGAAATGTTGCCTTTTGCATGCGGCATGTCCTTGCAGAGTTTTCAGGACATCTCTGTAGTATCGCCCACTTTCAGCTGTGTGTGCAGGTATGACATGCTGGTAAAGCATTTCTTGAATGTCGAAAAATGAGATGCCATAATTTTTGCTTTTTGGTTTCCATGATGATGGAGGTTTGCTATTTGCCCTCAGGGTCGAAATTATGTAGCAAGTTTAATTAATTATCTTAGAAAGAAACCCCGCAACTTCCTATAACATCAGTTTCACCAGTTAAGGTGCAAACCAATGCCTCAATAAGTTTGTGTGTAAGCACTTCTTCATTTTTCAACACAGTCTCCATCACGTTCAATGCAGGTGCTTCAGCGTTTCACTAAAGCCTGAATTCCGCGAAGGAAAAAAAAAAACAAAACATTCTTGTGCCTGACTGTGTAACCACCCCATGCACCGCGTCTTTCACCTCGTCGCCAGTGCGAAACTTTTTGTCACCTAGCGCCTCTTTGAGCGGTCCAAAGACATGATAATCGGAAGGTAATAAGTTCGGTGAATAACTGAGATCTGCACTCAAAATGAAGATCTGCAATTTTTAATGCCGTTGCATGAGCCGTGTGAGGTCTTGCATTGTCATACTGTAAGAGTACAACAGCTGTGAGCAAACCCCGGCGTTTCGATCTGATTGCAGATTTCGCAAACATCCTATGACATTTTTTTTTTAGTTCAGGTGTGAGTTTGAGGCGGGTTTTGGAGCGTGATGAAAAGCGTTTTAATGAATGGTGTGAGCACGATATTATGTTTCGGTTCCGTTGCAAGTGAGGACAAGACAGGTATACCCGTTTATAACTATTGTCAAGGAAGACTATGCCCTTTTCATTAAAATAGATTATAAAGATGATGCTGTCTCATGTATGTTGATTAGTTTTAAGCTGTCCAGTAATTTGGAAGTTCATATATTTTATAAAGAGTTGTGCTTGCCTGTGGAGAATTTTATAATTCATATTATTTTATATTTCGTTTACATCCGAGAAATATTGTTTGTAACCAATTTCAGATTCTTAAAAACCATCCAAATATTTTATAATGATAAAAAATATCATCTTATAAACGTAATAACGTTTTGTACTTGCTATTGACAGTAGAATTTTTTCTCCCCCCCCCCCGTTACTTTTTATCTCAACTTCATAACGTACAAAACCAAGGGCTGAAAATTCTCAATTATTGCTATTATCAGTGACGTGATGGTTGGAAAGATGGGCTCACAGAAAATGTAACCCCTGCGCGACACTTACACGTTATTGAGCTGTTCGAATTGTTAGTGAAGTTTTTATTAACCAGAATTGACATATTCCCGTGTTCGCATCCTTCAGCAGAGTCATCAAACATTCGGCCCTCGCGGTAACGCTTGGCGCCTGAAACTTGAGAATGGAGTACAAAACCACGAAGATAGATGACTGCAGTATGTTCCAAAGTACTGGGAAGACGCCAAGAAACGTGTGAAGTTGCTAGCAACTGGTTACTATGGATACTCCTAACCAATATAACATCATCGCTAATCGTTTGCCTATTAGTGAATTTCGAAGGAATGTAGCTATTGAAAAGATTTTTGAAACATTTCTTCAAATCATTGATCCTACCTATTCGGCACCGATAACGACATTGAAATATATGTTCAGTGTGTGTGTGTTTTGTGTGTATGTGTCCGTTAACGCTCTAGCGGTCGCAATTTTTCTTTTTTCTAAACGAAACCCATCAATTAACAAACGATTCGTAGAGTTCGTTAACCAAAAACGTTGGACTTTTAGGGGTAAACCTAAAGTGATATTTTTGAAAGAAAATTTAAAAATCATTCTAGCGACCCCATTTTTTTCTGAACGAAACTTGGTATATGCCATTAAAATAAATTAATAAATACAGTTTCTAAAAATCAGGAAAATCGGACCATTGGGAGTGGGTGTATTCCTGAAAACTGAAATTTAAAGAGTGGGGGTTAAAGCAAAATTTAAAAATCCAGTCTAACGGTCGCAATTTTAATTTTTTTAAGGAAACACGATATATACCATTGAAATGAACTAAGAAAATTAATTTGTGAAAATCAGTGACATCAGATTATTAGGAAGGGGGGATTACCTGAAACCAAACTTTTCAAAATTGCTCTAGCGGCACCAATTTTTGTTTTTCACAACAAATTTTGGCATATACATTTTGAATAAAATAAGAAAAATAAATTCTGAAAATTAGGGAAATCGGACCATTAGAAGCAGGAGTGTACCTGAAAACTGAAATTTAAAATGTGATCTTGCGTTTAATTTTCCTCTATTGTTTTAAAATAAAAGGACAAATTAATTCAGTATATAAACTGTATTTATAACGATGCATATGCTATATATTTAACAAAAGTATCGTCATGAAGATTCTAATGTGAAATATTAATGTAATGTATGGTTGAGAATTATATTTGTATGTAAGAGCGCTCTTTAATAATCTTGAGGAACGTTTGCGTTACATTTTTTTTTACTGCAATAACATTTAAATTAAATGTCAAAGCCAATGAAAATGGACGTAACTTCGATTGTTTATCGTTTATTGTGCATATTTGCTTAGTACAATGTAACTGTTTTTAAATAGTAACATGTTTTTTGTTTTATTGAAACATATGAACATCTTTTTAAATACAGAATGTAACTCGAAAATTGCTATTATTTCTCTCTATTTTAGTGAATATAAAGATGATATCAAGGTGTCAGTTCATAAACATGAGTTATATTTAAATATGTTTAAAAATACCCACACAGTGTACTTTTGTCTATCAGTGGCCATATATTTCATTTATTTAATTAATGATATACCATTAATATTTGTGGTTTAATCTCAACAACAATAATAATAATACTTTTAAAAAGAGGGCTTCTTTTTTGTAACACTGATAGATTGTAAGAATTCTAATTTTGTTCTAGTAATATCACAGAGTATTGCCATAACTTATTTCATTAATTAATAAACCTATAATTTGGATTTTATATTCTTTTTTAAAATGATTCTACTTGCTGGGGAATTCGCTTAGTTTACGCAGCTCCTGCGTGATGAACTTTTTTGTTTCCATGATTGTAAATGTACAAGAGAATGGAACCTAAGTTAATGAAATGAAAATGCAAACAGTACGTCAGTAAGGTAGTTTTGCAATTGAGGTCAATTGCAAATGGGTTTTAATTACTGCAACAGTTGATCAAAGAGCCCTCTCTACACGCATTACTGCTCGACAAGTGAACGCTGTGTTGTTTTGTGCTGAAGTTCTTTCTGTGCTTTTAATGGTGTTTTACGCCCGTTTTTACTACTGAGATACCACAGGCGATCTTACGTGTTATCCTGGTCCAGCAATTCCAACAGAAGGGTACGAGGGAACCCACTCTCTTATCTATTGCTTTTCTAAAACTCCCGATCAAAGTCGCATGTCTGGAACCTATCATGCAAGACACCACGACATATTTCTTTAGAGATCTGTCTACAACCACCTCTTCTCAGGACAACAGCTTCTTCCTGACTCCAGAGCTGATAGCTCTCTCTGTTTTCCTAGACAGTTATGAGCAGATCTGCACTGTACGGTGGGTGTTTCACCCCTGTTACTCCCGATTCTTGCAGAGATGCCATTGTATTCAAAGGGATGTGCTGTGAGGCATTGTCATGATGAAGAATCCTATTAACCATTGGGAGGCAAACTCGTGTACCAGAAGAGTGGCTGTTTCTCGTTCCTGGAGTGAAACGATTGCAATGTATTCCACATGTTATATTTGGAAACCGCTTAACCTTCGCTGGGGGGAGAGGGTCGTCGACATTTGGGAAGACCTAGATCGCCGACTGTCTCTGATTCCCAGTCGTATTGCTAAGAGGGGTGGGACTGATGCTATAAAAGCTTTATTATAAAAATTTAATCAAAATCACCTTTTCCCCTTTAACATAGTCAGCACTAAGATGCACTTTGCTATCATCTTATCCAGTTTCGGAAGATATCCTCAAATCCATTTTTTGATAGGCGCTTCAAAATCTCCTCTAAAGTCTTCCCTGCGTTGTTTGCAGAACCAAGTCGTCGTCCTATGAGGTCCTTTTTGGCAGTTGGAAGTAGAACGGGGCGAGATCTGGGCTGTATGGGAGATGGGGAACAATAGAGATGGCTTTCTTAACTAAAAAATGTGTAACAGATGTCGCCACATGAGGCCGCGCGTTGTCATTTCGGAATTTCCACCGGCCCACATTGAGCACTTCCAAATGATAGGTACAGCATTTTTTCAAGTTCTCTAAGTCACACGCAGCAGCAGTGTGGGGTCTCCCTCCCCTGCTTGCAGCTCACAGCTCTCTCTTCCATCTTTAAAGACTTTATGCCAACGGAAACATGCAGCAAAAGATATTATCGACTCACCATAAGCTCTGCAAAGCTCTTCAAGCATACAAAACTTGATTGCATAACGTTGCTCTCGCATTTCTGCCATCTTAAACTTTCGAGACGTCTCAAGCTATAACAGAGTTCAAGACACTACGGACGGAAAATGCTTAAGTTTAGAAACATACAGCGCATGATGTCAGCTGAGGGTACTTAATGGTACAAGAATCAGCCGACAGATCACGATTTTAGGTACTTGAAAAATGCAGCTATCGTCACCTGAGGAGATTGCTGGACATGTCGGGAGCTGCCATTGTTGAAAGACGAACCAGTTCCATCACTGCACTATTCTTGCTGCCTTTTCTTCTTGTGTGAGAGTATTGGGCACCCAGCGACAATAAAAGTTCCTTACTCGAAGATGTTTTGTGCAGGATTTTGCTGGCATCCACTTCTCTGACTACTTGTAGCTCACTCGGGAATCGTCCTTCACTATGGCTTCTACACGAGCGATGTTTTCATCTGTGACTGGTGTTCCTGAATGCCCCACGTGTTTCACTGATTAAACCTGTGATACAGTTTTGTTCATGAAAGAGCTGGATCTAATTTTTCTAGATCTCTGTAATTTTTCCAGGCATTCCTGTTGGCTCAGGCAGCACTTTAATCGTAAAAAACTCTCGATTCACTTATGAGACAGCGAGATCACGAACACAATTCTATTATTTTGCTGCATGTGCAACAATGGAGTTTTGCGCTATCTTCGCTATGGCTACTAATCAAAACACGCTGTTTCCAGTGGTACCATCAGACAACTTATATCTCTCATAGTTACCTCAAATCCCGGAAATTAATTAGTAACCCTAATATCTAACGACGTCCTAAAACTACTAGTTGCTCTATTTATGGACTCTGGACGTAAACAGTATCACTTTTGAGCGTTCTTTTGATTGTTATGGATAATCCACAATAACTGTGGAATGTTGCATTTTCTTTTCTCCCTCTTACAGCACTTTTCAGGTATATACCTTTCACTTGCAAGCATTTGTTTCTCAGGAAAGAGCTTCACCAACGCTGCCAGACTGTGTCAACCTCTCTGCTATTCGCCCCAATAGCCTGTACACTTTTATCCTTTACTACTACAGGATTTTTGCAGCGTTGTTGCTATGGAAACACTAAATATTCCTTTTCTAGCTTTGAATACCTAATGTTTCCATGGTAACAATCTGGGCTAAATAGGGAGGAATGTAGATTAAACACAGTTTAAATGCGATCTTTTATTTTAAGAACGGTGTTATCGATTGATAAAAGTGCAGGATGTCATCCAGATTGATTGGATCGGAAGATATTCACATCAGCATCACCACTCTCACCCCGCGGGGTATGAACCTATCAATGTCATTTCTCCCTCTGGCGAACCACTTTTGCTTATCAGATAGTGATGTTATAGCGGTATATACGTATGTACTTGTGGTTTCTGCACTCCATTGCATTAGACCAGTACTATAATAATATATACATCAAAACTTTATTTTGGCGATAAAACGAATATTCCAAAATATGCTAAAATGTCAGTTTTCGGATAGAAAACCTACCACATCAGTAATATTTTCCCGTTTCATAGTTCAGAGGAAGAGAGCAGAAAATACATGGACTAGTTCTAGATAACAACATTATTCCTGTGGCCATTGGGACATTCGACACGAAACAATCGATGTTTACAATAGCTAAACAACAGTTGCATGATAGTGGCGCCTCTGAATATGTGAATAGCCCTCAAGCAGCGCTCCGTTTTGCAATTTTTGTGGGCAGAGGGTATGGAATCAAAGAATATTCTAAAGAAAAGTTTTCCATCTACGATAAGAAGTATGTCACGTCAATCTGTTTGGTTGCAGAAGTTCTCTGAAGGGCGGACCTGTGTCAAAGACGAACAACGGAGATTACCACAGTGGAGAATTTGTGACGAGTTGCAGACTTGAGCCGAACAGACAGAAACTGTAGTC
This sequence comes from Metallyticus violacea, assembly GCA_030762175.1. Classification (NCBI taxonomy): domain Eukaryota; kingdom Metazoa; phylum Arthropoda; class Insecta; order Mantodea; family Metallyticidae; genus Metallyticus; species Metallyticus violacea. The sequence continues at coordinate 13,540,363 of CM060844.1, forward strand.
GCTGTTGTTAGTTGATCTACCTCAAATGATAGGTTAGGTTTTCACAAAGTCTATGTATGATGGGTGCCGCACCTCACAAGATGTAAAGAGTGTGTCTGGTATTACAGCATCTCAAACGCTATAATGATGAAGAATACGATATGCTAGCCCGAATGGTCACAGGAAACATCCTGCATCGCCTGCGGAAAAAAGATCGCCGGGAAAGTGATGCTCACAGTCTTCTGAATCACGAAGGCATTCTGCTCACCTCATACCAGCCTCAAGAACATCTCGTAAGCCCTGACTCCTACTGTAATATCCTCAGAAATTTTCGTAAGGTCATTCAAAGTAAGGGTCCAGAGCACCTCACCATAAGTGTGTGCATGACAACGCACTTCCTCATACTGCCAACACAAAACTGTGATATTTCAAGTGGGAAGATCTCAAGAATCCTCCGTATAGCCCGAACCTTGCTCCGAACGACTTTCATTTGTTCGGCCCTTTTAAACTTATCTTTCGGGTGAACATTTTCTCGATGATGAAACTGTAGAAAGGGAAGTCACCCCCTGGATCCGACAGCATCCAAAAGAATTTTAAGTTGCTGGATTTCAGAGGTTTGTGAACAATGGGACAAGCGTCTCAATGTACAGGGAGATTATGTTGAGAAATAAAAGTGGTTTTTAATAAATAATACTACTCTTATTTGTTTAAGTTACTTAATGGCTCGTCCTCGTATTTCTAGTTGATATAAACATTTTATTTCATGGCGCAAGAAAGCCTGCAATGTACAAAAGTCTCGTTCGCAGTTTCACTTCCACACACTGTTGTATTATGTCACACGGATGTTATCTTTTAGTTCTTTGTATGGTGTGCGGGTTCCTCTTGTACGCGGCATTTTTAAATTTATCTGAGATAATAGTCTCAGAATGTTAAATCGGGGGATCGAGGGGCCTACAAATCCCCTAATAAACATACTGTGAATTGCTGTCATGGAATTATTTGCAGTGTCAGCAGTGACACAGTGTCTTGAAAAAAATGCATTAACACGCTCCCTGTCGGTTAATCCTATGAAAAAGTTGGTTGAAGTGGTATTCAAGCAAGTAACAGAATCAACTGTATGCTAAAAAAGGGAAAAACACTAAATTATCACATGTGAATCGTATATAAAGACACGGTGGGCCGTTGCAAACACACGAGTATTTTATGTATATTTCGAATTAAGAAACAAACAACACAGCACATACCCGGGAACAGCTGCGCTACGACTGCGACAGTCAGCAAGGCCAAGAAGTAAGTAAGTAGGCTTGCAACCCTCCTCCACGGCGCGGCAAACGAAAGGGAGTTCGCTCTTTAGGAAAAACCTCACGCCATTGGTGATCACAACGTATTAATATATAGGAGGGTTTCGTAAATTCTTAGCCTGGGACCCTTTCCATCAATAGAACCGAAAACGGTTACCATGATAACAAGTATGTTGTTTTCAAAAAAGTTATGCAATTTTAAAGTTAATAATGTAAAGAAGAATGTTAATTTTAAGAAAATTAAAGTGTTTATTTTTGAAAGGATTGTCCAGCAAGGAAAAGTGGATTTATTAAAGGATTATTGTCCTTCTATCTGACCATAAAATTTGGTTACGGAGTTTAAGAGAGGGAGATTGGGTGTAAAAGACGAACGTCGACTTGGAAGATCAGCACCTGTGTCCACTCGCGAAAATGTTGATGCTATGCATGAAATGATTTTGGAGAAGCGACGAACTGGGTTGAAACGTACGTAATGATTTGGGTATGAGAAAAATCACTGCTTGTCGTCATTTTGAAGTTGATATTTCCAACTGTGCGAGTAACTATGGACGAAATATGAATAAATTATTACGAAATAGAAACAAAGTAACTGTCAAAGGAATGAAAATGTGATAATTCGACCCTCCCAAAGAAATGCTGTGTCCAAAAATCGACAGGGCTCGTTCTAGCATTTGTTTGCTTTTTTGTAGGGAAGGAACAAAGAAGGAATTATGACAAAATATTTAGAGCAGGGTAAAACGGTGATGAGGGCATATTCTGCATTACTGACCAAGCATTAGGAACACTTTTATTAAAAACACCGGGGAAATCTTTCCATGTGTGCTTTTTTTTTCCCCGCAAGACAATGCACCTGCTCACAAGTCCCTGATTGCAATGCAGAAAATGAATAAAGTTGGTTTTGAACTGATGGAACTCCCTCCCTATTCGTCAGATTTAATCCCTTCAGTCCATTAGATATTTCCAAATTTAAAAACATCCTTTAAAAGAGAAGAAATTTTCATGGAATGAAGCAGTAGTTTGCAGAGGAAAAAAAAATTTAAAGAAATTTAGAAAGTCATTATAAACGTTGGCTATGGGTATAGAGTTAAAAGATAAATGTGTTGAATAAATAAACATTTGTTTTGAAATACAACTCCATTTGACTAAGAATTTAACCAATGTCCTCTCGTAAACAAGAAATGTGTGCGCTCTGATGTATGAAAACGCATTCCTAGGTTCGATTTCAAGTTATACTTGAATTAATTTGTTAGATCATGCAAATAAAATCAATGTTTAAAGTACAGCAATAGAGTATCTTTCAATAGGAGTTTTAAAGCATTTATGCTCGAATACAAAAACGTAAATTAATCATCTTGGTTTTCAAAACATGTCTCATACTGAAAAGAAAACATAAATTGCCTTTATTTCATTTAAAAATAATTATTTATTTCCTATTTATTACTTTTTGTGTGAGTATATATCCCCTTAAAATTCAAATAGGCATTTCAGTTGGAAGCTATATTATTATTTATATAATATACATTATTTCTACTTGAAAAAATTATCAAATAAAACAATTGACGCGTGGTTAGGGTTCGAACTTCGGAAGCTATCATTGTTAGGGAATTGCTTTTAATCGCTCGGCTATCAGCTAAGCAGAAGTTAATGTGACTGGTAATCACAGATCGAGGAAAGGCTGTAAGACCTGCGCGTAGAGACATGCCATGAATCAAACGCTGAGCCGAACAGAAACCCATAAATTAATGCTTCAGTAGTCGGCCTTTTTTCCTTAACCTAAAGTTGTACAAAAAATGCTAATTTTGATCGCGGGAGGTAAGAGCGAGCGGTAGGAGCCTCTTGCCCATAAGTCATAATTTGTATGCACCACCTGCAACGTCATTTCTTGTCATGTGCTTTCCAGAAATGTTTGCCTCCAGTCTTATACTGACCGATTATTGTTACGTTACAGAGTTGATTTTTCCTTCGCGGGACCGCTCTGCGCGTAAAGGAGGATCGGTCGGCTCAAGCTGGTATCGCGGTGAACGGGAGTCAGAAAGTCCGCAGCTTGTCGCGTAAGTTATTACTAACACTTAAAATGTACATTTATTCATCATTATCAAGCAAGAATATGTTGGAACTGCCTCTCACCATTTTCCGTACATTTCTGGCATCGACTCATAAAAAGTAACCATTATTCTCTGCACTTTCCCTTGAGAAATGGAAGAAACTTCTTCACAAATGTTATTTTTCAGTGAGTTTGTCTTGTATACTTTTTCCTTTAATGCTCACCAGAGATAAACTTGCACGACGTTAAATCGGGGGACCGAGGCGAGGGGGCCGTATGCTCTTAGTGATGACTCTATCGTCGAATATTTCATGAATTGTATGCAAGGAGACATGGACTGTATATGCTGTTGCAGAGTCCTGTTGCAAAGTCCTAAACCTACATTCCCTCATAGTATATTAATAGAAAAAGATTTGTAAAATTTTCTGCCCATACCTACCACTCTCAATTACTTCTTTAAAAAATAAAACGAAATAAAATAAATAATAATAATAATAATAATAATAAAGCGTATTATTCTCTGGCCGCTAGTGGAGCACTATATTCCTATCTTTTGATCATACAGGGTTCCTGGTGGATCGGGTTTTTCTAAACTCCTATATCGATTATTATTATTTTTTTTTTTTTTAATTAACATACCCACTTAGGTGAAACCAAGATTCGTGCGTAAAGAAAATCAAATTAGGGTCAATTTGTCCGTCGTGCACACTTTCAAAATCCATTCAAAAAATATGTTCCTGAATGCAGGGTCACCCGGTTGAAGTTCTTGCACTACAGTAATTACAGAACAGAGCAACAGAAATTTCTCGTTTGCTGAAAAAGAGGTCGAAGTGATTTTTTGGAGGAACGTTTCAAAGCAAGTCCAATGTTATCTCGCGTTCCTTCTGTAAGTACTGTACGCGGCTGTGTACACTTTTTATCAGAATATTTCCCTTTTCACGACATTTGGTTACCATTCTGTGAATCGAATTTCGACTTGGAAGTTGAATATCAGAAAATCTCTCTTGAAACAATTTTCATATATCACGAGTCGATTCTGTGCACGTACGAATTGTAAATAAACACTCTTTGGGGAATAGAATGCCTGGATTGAGCCATATTAACATAATTTGTATTATTCTGCCTAATAAATCTTAATACACTGTCGTATTATACATAAGAACGCATCCGTACTTTTCTAGGATTGAACTCGTACTAACCTCCCCTCCGGCTCCCAGCTAGCTTTCAAGCATGGGAACGAGACGAGAACTGCAGATCGTGGTCAACTGCGACTAACTGCACCTATAGCGGTCCAAAAATCATTCAGTGGTTGTTTCATTATCAAACTATATTACAGTTTCAATAACAATGCTCTCAAGCAGACACTCTCCAGCAGCGATAATCGGTTGTTTCGTTACTAGTCAGAATGACAGGCTAGTGAAGTAATTGCTTTATTTCGTTTTGTGTTAATTGAATATAAAGAAAATTAACACTATACTTACATTCTAAGCCCTTTTCTTTGTGATTACTAGATTAGAGAATTGACATTAAAAATGGGTAGACCAACTCCAAGTATTAATTTGAATCAAACTGGGATTTAAAATAATAGGAAGTATACAATGCTTTCTGTAATTCAGACTTTAATCAATCATTGTGAAGATTGCTGCCATGAAAATCAGAAAGTTTTGTGTGTGTGTGTTTTGTATTTTTGTTTTGCTTAAGTAACTGCATTATTACGGTTTTTTTTAATTAAAATGTCTTTTTTTCGCTCTGCTTTGCGTATGTTCAGCCATATGTTTTTTTTTTTTTTTTTGATAGTGTTTTACGCCCATTTTTACTACTGAGGCACCACAGGCGGTGGACACTGATGATGCATGAGATAAGATTATATATTGGGAAAGGATTTATTTTTATGCAAGGAAACGTTCCAGGCCTAAGTTTAGGGTATCTCCCCGGCATTTGCCATTTATGAGGACTGAGGAAAACCTGGAAAAAACCTGTCAGGGAGGATGGTTCTTCGGGATTCGAACCCCAGACCCCCTGCTCACGAGTCCGCGCTTTAACGACCTCGGCCGCCCGTGGCGGTGTTCAGTCTTACGTATGATTATTAATGATGGTTATTATTGTATAATCTCAGCAGCAGCAGTAGTGAAGTTGTGCACCCCGGCTTTATGCTGCCGCTGCTAACAAGTGTTGAGTGATGCATGGAAACAAACATTCTATTGAGCACGGTCACATCCTGTTTTGTGACATCATAACAGAACATTAGTGTAACAAGCTAAATGCCATGCTTATAATGTAAGTACGAATAATTAGGAATGTATAGTTTTAATATATATGGCACTATTAAAAGAAGGTTGTATAGCAAAGTGTTGAATCTACCATGCAAATTTATTTGTTATGACAGTACGACAGAGCAACATAAACGAAAAATACAAACAGCAGAAATTACATTGCTGTAATAAATTTTGAGAATGTAAAAGAACTCATCAAATTAGAAAGGAAAACGTAGGATAAAGGTTAGATGCAAAGGTTTACTAGAAGAAATTTAAGATTACCAGAGTAGATGGGTTAAGCATGTTGAAAGAATGAACAAAGATTTCCTAAAATTGTATATGGGTATAATTGCAAAGCCATAGGAAAGCGAGATAGAGGATGACTGCAGAAGAGATACAAGGATCAATAGTGGTAAGAAGAAGAAGAAGGAAGGAAGAAGGAAGGAAGAAGAAGAAGAAGAAGGAAGGAAGGAAGGAAGGAAGAAGAGGAAGAAGAGGAAGAAGAGGAAGAGGAAGAAGAGGAGGAAGAAGAAGAAGAAGAAGAAGAAGAAAGGAAGGAAGAAGAGGAAGAGGAAGAGGAAGAAGAGCAGGAAGAAGAGCAGGAAGAAGAAGAAGAAGAAGTAGAAGTAGAAGTAGAAGTAGAAGTAGAAGAAGAAGAAGAAGAAGGAGAAGGAGGAGGAGGAGGAGGAGGAGAAGAAGAAGAAGAAGAAGAAGAAGAAGAAGAAGAAGAAGAAGAAGAAGAAGAAGAAGAAGAAGAAGAAGAAGAAGAAGAAGGGTAAATTAAGGGAATTCTTCAGCAAGCTAAATTTATGAAAGGTATTACAGAGCGCTAAACTGAGAGATTGGTGCCGCTAGAGCGCTTTTTAAATTTCGGTTTTCAGGTATACTATTTCTCCTAATTCTCCTATTTTAAGAAACTATTTTTCTCTTTTTATTTAAATGGTGTATACCGAATTCTATCGCGAGAAAACAAACAATGGTTACGCTAAAGCATTCTTTTTTAAATTTTGAATTTCAGAAAAATAGTCTGATTTCACTGATTTTCGAAACTATTTTTGTTAATTAATTTCACTGGCATATGCCGAGTTTCTTGAGAAAGAACAAAAATTGTGGCCGCTAGAGCGATTTTTAAATTTTTGCACGAACTGGATGGATTGTTTGTTAATTGGTCGTTATATGACGAGTTAAGTTGAGAAAAAACAAACATTACGGTCCTAGAGTGTTAACACACACGCACACTCACATATATATGTGTGTGTGAGATTTTAAGAAAAGTTTCAAATATGTTTTCATGGACACAACCGCAATTCTTTGGAATTCACTAAAATAAGTAATCTTTGGAGACGGATCAATGCTGGCAAGATTACTCCTTAAAGGTGGTGGTGATGACATTGTAACAGCTGACGAAACGTCCATTTACTGTAAATAAATATCGGATCTTTGCAGAGAGAGATAAGATAGCAAAAGTGGAAAGAGGCCGGTGATGGTCGCCTCTGTTTCAAGGTAGGATGGACATACGGTTAATGCCAAAAAGTATACTATTTGTTTACCGGAAGTCTTGGAAAAAAGTACATACTCGAAGCAGTGACGATGCATTGTTCCACACTGCAAAACGGGTAGTGAACGTTTTGGTCACTTTAGTTGTGAAATTAGTGACTCATCTACCCTACAGTCCTGATCTTATCCTTACATCAAGAAGAAAATGCACAGAATGTGCTTTAACACTGCAGAGCTTCAACGAGCAGTTGCTGAAGCACTTCTATAAAAGTGAATGCAGTGCTTTGAAGACTGGTTCCGTCGGCATAGGATTTAAGGCTCCATGATCTAGTGTTCAGCATTACCCGCTACTGCTCCTGCGGTCCGGTGTTTCCATGATTTTTCCTTGGCTAGAAAAATTGTCTAGTTAGGTTAGGTCTCACTACGTTTAATACCGAGCGGGGAGACACCAAAACTCTGTGTGTGTGTGTGTGTGTTTTTTTTTTAAGTAAATTCCGAAGCTATTGCGGTTGTACCCATTAAAGAATGTTTGAAAATGTTCTTCAAATCTCCACAGATCCTACTAACTAGACACCAAAAATGACAATGAATATATATATTGTGTGTGTGCGTGCTTGTTAACGCTCTAGCGGTCGCAATTTTTGTTTTTTCTCAACGAAATAAGGCATATAACAATCAATTAAAAACGATTCACCAAGTTTGATACCAGCAAAATTGGATCATTGGATGTGGGAGTTAACCTAAAACGAAATTTTAAAAATCGCTAAAGCGGCCCCAATTTCTCTTTTTTCTCAACGAAGCTCGGTATATGCCATTGAAATAAAATGAGACAAGTATTTTCTGAAAATCACCGAAATCGTACTATTATCAGAGGCGGTTTATCTGAAGTTCATTTTTTTTTTTTTGTAACGAAATTCGATATGTGCAATTTAATTCAAACAAGAAAACCAGGGAAATCGAACCGTTAGATGGTATACCCGAAAACAGAATTTTTCTAATCGCTGTCGAATAAGGAGGTCCGGGGGAGATGTGGTATATGGAGAATTGTTATTGTTACAATTAACAATTGGATCTTCTCGCCAAGCGATAAACTCAATGTCGTGTGAGAAAGTGTGGGAGGAATAGTCTGCGCATGCGAATGGACAAATAATCACTTATTCTTACAGTCGTCGGCTGTCCTACGGCTTTAGTGACGAACAGCAGCGGATGTTGGACCGATGTACAAATCTTAAGCGGTAGTGTATGTACTAGAGTACATACTTGGTAGTGTAAAGTGTACAATAAATGCAGGCGGAGAGAATACAACGGTTTCGGAACACGGATAAACAAACAATCGTACGTCTAAAATTAACTATGTAGCCTAAATGTTAATCACACTCCGTTTTAGTTATTATACAGCTAAGAGCAATTTGGAACATTAACTGGCAATACAACACAAATTAAATAGTAACTATATGGGAAAAGCAAATACTTTTAACACTGAAAGTTGTGTTTTTATCAAATACGTACGCATATCTTTAGTTAGGTTATTTGTTTTTTACTACTTCTCTGCTTTAGCGCTTTGTAATGACCTTCACAAATTCAATTTGCTGAGGAATTCGCTTAAATTACGCAGTTCCTGCACATGGTTTCCCCTGGTCGGTTAGACAATACTTTGCACAAATTTTCCTTTCTTCTATGTCACATCATTTCATTCCATTAGTTCTGTTACAGGATCGAAAGTTCTAGGACGAGGTGGGTTGGCGCGGTGCGATGGTGGCTTGCACTTGTAAATTTTCTGTCCCGGCATCTGATACTGAAGCGAATCTAACTCCTTGCAGTCACTGCCCTAATATCCCTTCTTCCCCTGGAGGTGCTCCCGTTGGGAGCGTAGACACAAACAGTGAGCCGTGAGTCTCTGTCCCAAACAATTGTATTCAATACGTTTAAGGACTCTCCTTAGTGAAACATAATTACTTCACCCTCATCTCCATTGTAAACGCATCTGTGGGAGGCCCTGCCTCAGAAGATAGCTATAATACCGCCTAGATCAGGGGAATCCCAAGGTAACAGGGCAAGCATTGGGAATAAGACAATATACATATTTTTGGAAACAATAAAGCTGAAAATGAAATAAATATTTGCTATACAGATCAGATTGTGGAAACTTTTTAGTGAGATCCTGGTAAAAGTTCAGACACACGTTTCACACCAACCATCTCGTTACGCACACCACCGTATCACCTGCACCAAACTTTGTCTCAGAAGTGTCAATGAAAAAAATGTTTAAAATGAATTATCTCTCTCGCTCTTTCGCTAAATTATATAGCACAATTCACAACAATAACAAACATGGTTACGTACCGATGGGGTAGAAGTCTAGCGAGAAGACGCAGGTCGCAGCAGCCGATCGTCATGGCGCCATCCTTGCCACACACACATAGTGAACTGAGGCTGATCTCTCTCGCTCTGGCCGGTGTCTCCCTCACCACCACCCCGACCCCTCACTTCCCCGCCTGTCACACACATATTGCCGAATGTTACGTAGTCCAAAGTCTGGATCAGCGCTCTTAACGATGTTTGTTTTGTGAAGTGAGTGATTCACTGCTGTGTTGTACCTGCACTGAGACGTAAACACAGGTTCACATTTTCAGACTCACCAATTTCTAGCAAACAATAATGCGCTTTTCGTCATTTTACACGAACTTTGCTTCATTCAACTGATTTCTATTCTTTCCAGTAACTGATAATTTTACGGGTATAACTGCAAATGTGCTCAAAGCCAGCTTCATCTATTTCCCTCAACGTGATCTGCATTTTGGGGTCAGGAGCACAACTTCCGAATTAGCACGGTTTTTATTCCGAGGCCCCATTAATATCTGCCTTCTCAAGTTTATCCTCTTCTAAGAGATCTCAATAAAAAAATCGATACAAGAACATTTTCTGCCGATTTTTAAACACAATTCTTTAGACAGGGGAAGCTACACTATTTCCATTGTTTGGATTGTTCTTTTGTGTGATAATAATGCAACACGACCCCAAAAGTTTAGAAGCAACAAAACAATGCAACTTATAGTGCCACTCTGCAGCTCTTCTGATGAATTTAGAGATACATTTTCTTCCATAGACCGTTTCATATAAAATATTAAAAGGATCAACAGATATGAGGTCTATACGAGAGATAAGTCATTAAGTATGTTACAAATTTACGTTTAAATGAGGCCTTTCGTGACACAATTATTCCGGTTGGTGACATTCAACACGAGAGTCGATGATTACAATAGCGGAAACGGTAGTTACAAGATGGCGTTCCTCTGATTGAGTGTAAAACCCTCTATAGGCGCTCCGTTGTGCTATTTTTGTTGGCAAAAGTTATGGAATCAAAGAATATTCATAAAGAAACGCTTCCCATCTAAGGTGAAAAGCATCTATCACGTCAAGCTGTTTACAATTGAATGCAGAAGTTCTCTGTAAGGCGGACACGTATCGAAGACTAACACGTCAGTCGGCCAACGAGATTAGCAGCGAGTTCAACACAATCCGAGCAGACAGAAGGGTAACTATAGCCGCCCGCTGCTATTGGTTGTTCACACGGCATGGCCTACCTCATAACGTTGACAGGTTTTCACAAAGTCTGTGCACGCGTGATGACACCACAACACAAAATGTACAGACTGGGTCTAACATACAGCATCTCAATCGCTACCACGATGAAGAACATGACGCTCATATTGGGAACATCTATAGGAACATTTTAATCATTTTTCTTCCAATGATTAAAACTATTGTCCATTTAATTACCTTAAACTATCACGAAATACATACAATTTCTCATAAACAGACATCAGACAGTATCAAACAGGCTAATGTTTCGGAATGGTTTACATACGGTAACAATTATTGTTATTGTTGTTGTTATTATTATTATTATTATTATTATTATTATTTCGACGATATATACATGCCTGATAGCTGATTAATTTACTTAAAGGTAGAGATATATGCTCTCTGTTTATATTCAGTTATGCCATCCCTTTATATATGCGTCGGTCCTGGTGGTGTAGTGGTTACCATACTTATCTCCTAAACCCAAGATCGCGGGTTCGAACCCGGCCAGGACCGATGGATTTTTTCGGGCGTAAAAATCCTAAAGTATGGCTTCCTTCGGAAGGGAAGTAAAGCCGTGAGTCGTACATTTACGGCACGAAAAAGAACCTCAAGCCTGAAAGAGAGGCCTCTGAGCAAAATTTGTCGGCCGTTTCACGCCCTGAGTTGAATGGGACGCTGATGACCTGAGATATTAAAGAGCGTCCATAAATAAATCAATCAACCTTTATTTATGCAAAGCTATCTTAAGGCGAATATAACAGTGATGTATGTGTCTACACAACAACAATGACGAAAATATTACCAACGTGATTCTACGTTAATTCCTCAACAAAACACTATCGCAGAGAGTCGTCTCTTCACGCAGTTTGAGCAATGTTTTTGTTAAAATTAGAACCGCACAAGGAAGTTACCTTGTTTGAAGCGGCAATCATATTATTTTCAACGCGGACTTTCCCCCCCTCTCTTGACTGCATATTCGTATTGGTTTCACTAAAGTGTAATTGAGTAATTAGGGTATCGTTTACAAGCGCTTGACTCGTAACAGTGGCGTCTAATCTGACCTTGTGTCAATGACATGTGAACTGTTTATAATTCTTTTATTGCAGTGATCGTTCTAGAAATGAAAGCATGCGTGGCGTGTTTTAAGGCTCAACGTTTATGAAGTAAAGTGTTTTTATTTATATCGTGCGTATTTGTGTCTCTTTTCATCCACTAGTATCAAATGTAACAGCATTGAATCAGTTTTGACATTTGATATTATGTGGTTTAGCAGCATTCCATGACGCATTCCAATTTTGGTCAAAATAAGCCTTGCTCAACCCACAACATTTGATATGGCGTAGATATCCTTGTACGTGCAACTCAGTGCATCCAAGACATCCGTTAACGGCGATGTGTTGTTCAACTTAGCGCATTTTATATCGGTTTAGGTTTAGTGTGCATTAATTAAATAACGTGTCATGCTGCTCTAATGAACATATCTCCTTGTACCTTACTGGTTTAGTAAACAGTTTTTCTCTCAATCGCTTTTTCAACTCTTGAACTATCCTTTCTCGCGATGCATTATGCAGAGCCTTTCTTTCGACGCGTGGCTGGCTTAACAGGAATTTGCGTACCCTGTTTCTAACTGGTTCTGTTCCCCCTCCACTATCCCGCCTCTCCGTGTGCTGACGCGAAATCTTTGGCTGTACAGGAGTTGAACGTTTTGAGTGCACATATTTCAGTGTTATAGTGCATTAATAGTGCCAAAAAATCTTTGCTAGAAAAGTCAAAAGAAATCGAACTTTATCTAACTAGCCATGCTATCTAGGCAACTTCTCTGTCTTGCCTTCGTGGAGTGCAGTATATGTTTCCAGGCATATGACAGTGGGCGTCTGTGCAGGAGTAGTAGTTGATGCATTGTGACTAACATAGCACAAAGTCAGGTACATTTCGAATTCATTCCTGACAACAAGGAGCTGCATTTTGCCATTCTTAAGTGTCTTCGTGATACAGTGTGAAGAAAATTTCCTTATTTGCAACAAGGAAAGAATTGGGTTCTCCACCACAATACCGGTCGATCTATCGAGCGAATTCCTTGCAAAGATACATACCTGTCCTCCCTCATACTCGGCATTCCCCAGATCTTGCTGCAGTTGCTTCCTCAAGCGGCGGAGATTCGTTTTAGTAGAAGAGGAGAAGATGTACGCGAAGAGGCCTTGCTGGACAGTTTTGAAGAGTTGTACGAGTTTGGCAGAAGCGTCACTGCTCAAAGGCTTACGTTGAGGGTGGTGTTATGTAAAAAGTTCCATTTCCTCTGTAATTAATGTATCTGCATTATGTCCGGCTTCTTTTTGACTCTGTTGCCACTAATATACTATTTCATTACTGTCTAACAATTTTTTTTTTCAACTTTTTAACACAATAACAATCAGTCTGTATAAAACTCGAGGCAAACTTTCTTGGAAAGCTCTTGACGAGCACATAAACGACTTCTTCTACCTCTACCGAGCAAAATACTGCACAGGTTTTCCGAGATATTGGTTTCCTCGCTATTGCTAACCAAGTCCCCTACAGGTAATACCCTCAAAAACAAACACCAGGCGCAAGACAGAAGTTTGCAACAGGCACTTTGACGCATAAATGCATTAAGCAATTGTTATAGAAATTTTAGGGAGTAGTGCAAACCTGCAGTCTGCTTGAGGAACCTCCCCTGCACTGTACCGTTGTTGATGTGACATTTCCCAAATGTTCCTGCTTCGTTAATATAACCTATCAATCTGTTCATTTTTATGTATTGTTATGCTCAACCAGAATCGTTAAAAATACCGAACACCTCTTAAGTGGCATGTTTCACAAAACTGGGTGAAGGCCGCAGCAACACAGTTTACAGAGAAGACAGTGGTTATTGCACGGCGTGATGAAGTTTTTCCTAGGAAGTTTGCATTGCAGGCTGCAATTCCACTAATGCGCCTATCTTAACGAGGTTAAACTAGCTCACATTTTTATTTCCAGGAAATGATGGAGTTAAAGAGATCACTGAATATGGTAATTCGAGTACTAAAGAGTGGCGTATCTTTTCTCTCCCTTTCCTGGGATATTTTATTTCACAAGTTACGTCACGTGTAATAGGTGGAGGTAAATCCTCGATACGTGACAGTCATGACGTCATTGAAAATCATTGTAATTAAGGTTTGTTAGCGAGAGGCACCCACTTTCGAATTGTTTTCATCACAGGTTAAGTTAACGATTAATGTTATATTTTAAACTAAAGTGTGGCGTTTATTAAGCTTTTAACTACACAAAAAATTCATATGTGCGTTGGCAAAGGTTCTATCCCAGAGTAGGCTCCTTTAGAAATCTTCTTGTTTGTATCCTGAAAAAATTAAACTTTTAATTTCCTATACATTTTTACTCATATAAAAAAATGCTGTGAGGAACTTGCGTCTGTTTGAGATAGCGGTTATTATCTGTAGGGGACTCCGTTTGCAGTCGCGGAGTATTTTGATCGGGGGAGATGACAGAAGTTATTTACAATACTGCGCATGAGCAAGTCCAATCGTAGAGCGATGCAGACACTAGATGAAGATTGTAAGTAGTGTGTGATACGACAAGACAATGTTAGTCTGTTGTCAAGTAGAGAAAGACGTGGATAAGATGGAAGGCCACTATCATGCACAAAGATGGACTGCGTGGTTTTTGTGAAAGGAAGGCGTCAAACCTGCAGATATTCATAGACGTATAACTACTGCATGTGGTCAAGAAGCTCTTGCAGAGAAGACCGTTTACAACTGAGTGAGGAATCTGCACACAAGAGCACTGGTCGTCTGTCAACATCGCGGTCTCCCAGCACATTGACATTGTTTCTGGGTTCATTATGACTGGTGGTGGGTGCATAACTTTTGATGAACTGGAATGTCTCGGTATCGTAATCCTGTACATCATTATTAACAGCGATTTGAATATGAAAACGGCGTGCGCACAGACTTGACACACGCACATAAACATAAAAAGGTTCTGTGGTCGGCTATTGGAAATGCATAATGAAGATCCGCATTTTTTGGAGAAGCTGATGACTGGTATGGTGTCACTACCACACCCAGAGAAGAAAGTGCTATCCATGCAAGTCCATTCGTCCGAACCAAGACATTTCGCACTGCTCTATCTACGGGCAGCAGATAATCATCTCTTTTGGGACACTTGAGGCAAATTAGCAATGCTCACGGAACGACTGTCACTTTGAGACCCTTACACGGCTTAGACACAGGGAAGTGGTCGATAGAAGCCTTCCTCCAACATGACAATGTGCGGCCTCACACCATTACAAAGTTGACATTGGTGGTTTTCATTGTTATGCAGCACCCTCCATATTCACCGGATCTCGCTCCGTCTAAATACCGTCTGCTGCATGTGAGTTGCTAATGTGAGCCGCCTCGCGTCGAAATGTCAGCTTTGTTAGCAAAACATTTTCCACATAATGTGACTGTTGCTTGAGTTCTGGTTCATACGTCCTTGCCCACGTTTCATCAGTTGCATTCAACATGACATCCCCTTCTTCTTGAAACCTGGCCAGATTGATGCGTCATATTTCGTAGCAAATCCACTTCTATATCTCATTCATTGAGGTACCACATAGCACTTTGCACACATTTTGTGCATGTTCAGGTCCTCCTGTAAAATGCGATGCGCTGTTTTTTACCGGAATCCATCTTTGATCTTCTAATTTTACAAGTATCCAAATCCTATCATTATGTAAACACCCACACATCCTTGTCCGCGGACACAGGGCGCCCAATGCGTGGCAGATCGCAGTCGACATTGTGCCCCGTTTGAAGGCCGCTGTCCTCCTCGCCACTGTTTGATAGGGCAGGGCCCGCACACCCCAGTGCTTCCCGTAGCTCTGTGTGGCATTCTTGTGCGTTCCTGCCACGAAGAAATGCCATTTTCACACGCGCACGTTGTTCACTCTTCGTGACATTCATTCCTGACCATTGTCCTCACCAACTGAGCTTCGGGGCGTGCTGAGACGCGCACCTTTGCTCACATACACCATCTAGTTGCTTTATTCAAAAGTACATTCCATATACTTTCAGTCGTATACCTTAGATTTTTCATGTTGTTCCTTATTCGCGATAGTTGCCATGACTTGGTACGATCTGGCGCTATCAAGTGCAGTGTTTTGGCAGCGGGTATATAATTATTGTTCTTTCACACTAGCCATATTTATGACATAAGTTGGAAATAAAGAATAAGACTTGAAAAATTCGTGCCATGGCCGGTCAGAATCAATGTCTCATAAGAGAGAAACCTTAGGATGGTCTCCGGAATATATAGAATCGGTTGGTTATTACGTCAGCTCTAAAGGCTGAAGATCCGTGGTTCGAATCCCAGCCGTGACCCGAATTTCGGAACCTGGTCTTTATTTCATTCCCAAGTATGCCCTGCCCCGGCTTGTGTGAAAGAACAAGTTCTATGTCGATAAGTTTGTTACGATGAAAACCAGGAGAGGGTTTTCTTTTAATTTAAAGAAATGCGGTATATGATTTTTTTATTAAATTCTCTGTCTCTCTCTTTCTTTCTTTCTGTATATGTTCAGCCACGCACTGCAAGTCATCCAGTTGCAAAACTGGTTTTGTCAACGAAAACAGATTTTTCAGAAATCAGGAAAACTGTCATTTGCTAATGTCTAAAGGATGGATCTTTTACCAATTAATAACAGAATATGATTTCTAAATCTCTGTCTCGGATTTTCTGAGATTTTAAATAAAATAGTTTCGTGATATGCAAAAGTTCGGATTAGGGAGTTATGGTTTTAAGTGCTAGGAAATGAAAAGTAACACACTTTTTAATCGAACTGTGATTTTATTGATACTTTACTGTAGTCAACTCAAATTACCTACACATTATTCACTTGCTTTTTGCATTTGCAAAATAAAGATTCTGTCTTTTTAGCTGTTATGCTAATTTAATATTGTAGGAAAAAGTCAGGTTTCTTCAAATAGTTTATGTTTTACATTTTTGTTACAATCTCACAAAACCAGCCTCTCACGTTCTTCAATGAATCTCCCACAACAGAGACCATGTCATCTGCCATGTTGTTCAAAAAGCTCAGTTTTTCTACCAATTTTCTTGAAAATGTTTCATAATAATGTGTTTAGATCGGCACACCTCTCTCCAAGATATTCATATACTTCTCCAAAATCATTGTTGTAATTTATTTCACCGTGCACAACACAATGACCCGTTTTGAAGGTTGCAGCTTAAAATGCCAATGAGGGGGTTGAAGCGGCTGTTCCAATCTTGCGCTGGACACGTCTGCTCTGCCAAATGAATGATTTAAAAAATGTTAGGATAATCTTTGTCAGTTAGCAATGTTCTGTGCTTTTTTTATTCATCTGGGTGGACATGGGCGTGTACTATAGAAACACTAGCGTAATCTTCTTATTGAGCATCTTGACTCAGAAATTTGCCTAACATACCAATAATGGTTTTATTGCTACCGGCACCTAGTCTGATAGAATTGCAGCCAGTAATACCTGTTGCCACCACAAGCAATTTGATTTGAACCCTTTGGGTAATCATTTTCCAGCCAAAGCTTCTCCCTGTATCTTGAGTGTCTTTAGATGTCCCTCATATACCTGCTATATTGAGAATGTTCACGATAATAGTGTATTAATACCGATTTGCTGCAACTGAACTAAAGAGTTCTGCACCAGCTTTTGTCGTAACCTAGGGGCTATTATCGGACAAAACGATATTTGCAAGAGTACCAGAACTTTACAGCATTCTTTCAGGGGGAGTAAAGTAACTTTGCAACATATATTTTACTTTGGAGTGTGTGGCCGAGAATGAAGAATCAATTTGCATTCCTATCTCATTTTGTATATAAAAAAAGTTTTTGTAACAGGGCTACACAATTGTTAATTCTAGTTATTAATATTCTAGAAGCTTGAGATTATATTCAGCAGTGGCAATAGTAAAGTCCACCCATTTCCGACAATTTTCTCTTCAGGCACTTAAATGTCTCTTCTCGCTGGTTGTTCACATGTTCAGCTGTGCTGTTATCTTAATTTATTTATACTGAAAATGTAGTTTGCAAAAGCTTAACTAAAACTCTTCCAAATGACAGATAGGTAAATTTATTAAATTTTAGTATTTTCTAAACACCAAAGTTAAAATTTACTATTTTTAAAAAAACAGAACCTTTTAAATTATTTTCATTGTTATTTTGTGCGTGCTTTACTTAAAAGTTCCATGAAATTTAAAAATACTTTTCAAAATTGGAAAAAGTATAGCACTGACTTATTTCACTTATGTCACGTCATCTTAAAATCGACCAATGTATCGAAAAACATCAAATCCGTTTTATCACGCAACGTGCATTTGTCTTGTGGTCAGTATTGCCAACTCTATACCTCCACTATATAATTCCGGACACGCATCACTGGCCACTTTTCTGTGTTTTCAGTAATTGTAAATGTAATTAACTTAATGTGTATTCACTCAAGCAATTGCTTTTGCGTTTTCAGCCAAAAAGTCTGAAATAATTTTATAAATTGTGTAACAATATCTGCCTAAGCAACACGTTATTCAGAATGGTAAAATGTTGTGTTTTCAGTTGGTATTACTAAATCGGATGGTAGCAACTGTAATAGTCGACTTTTGTTTAGGTTTCTGAATAGGTGGGTATTCATAATTAAGTATATTTTATACACTTGTTAGTAATCCTTGCGCGAATTCCAAATATAAATTACTGTTATTCTTATTCTATTCATGAAATAGTCCCAAACTCGTATTTGGCTCTTCTCTATTGGCATTACTGATAATCGACATTCCTCTGTTGCAAGATGGCTTGAAAAGGTTAAGTATTCATAATACAAATACACAATTATTACAATATTGTAAGCCAAGTTTACGGGAATTATATTTAAATTCTTATTTTATTCATGAAATAGTCCTAATAAATATCACTTCAGGGTCTGAGCTTTTCAGACTCGGTACGTTCGTGAATTTATCGGCAATATCAGATCCTCTTGTGATATTACTTGTGATAATTTTTGTTACTCAAATTCTGTTACGATTGGATTAGCTTTTGATTGAATTCTAAAAAATTAATTTAATTGGAATTTTTCAAAGTTTATTACTGAGATGGTCAATACATAGTTGCATTGCGACCTTGGCATTTGCTAATCGAAGTTCATACATTCGATGAGCTGGTAGTAGTCACATCAAGATATGAGAATATTAAGAGATCAGAGCTGTTACCAACACCGAGGCAGTTGACCCAATGTCGTCCTTGTCTTATCTAATGTACGGCCTTGTGAAGGATGTCAAGATAAACACCGCAGGCTGAGCGTTGCCATTTATGAAAGGAATAACATTCTGAACTAATAATTGATATATGATGCTTTATAGTTTTTATAGACTACTAATTACAGCATGTGAAATACAGAATCAAGGTAATGAGAGAGCCGAAAATTTGTGGAAAGTAAATATTCATTCCAGCATTCACCTAAGCGGCAAGGGGCACCAAGAAAAAACTCAAGGTCGGGATGGCCGGCCCCAGGGGATTTGAACTCGATAACTCCCGAAGTTGTGAGATCCAAGAGTTCTCGATTCTTTTGCCGTAGATTTTAGACATTGAAGTGCTGATAATGAGATATTGAAAATCGGCATTTCCTTGCTCACGGAGAAGTTTGAAGACATTCCAAGGCAAAATGTTAACCCATTTCGCTTTATCACTTACTTATCCGGACTAATTTCAACAAATAACATATTCCGTTATTTTTCTTCATGGATCAGATTGCTTTTCTGAGAACCTTCTACGGTCTATCAAATTACTTTGATGTACTTCATTAACACCCAGTATACGCACAAGGAATTGTGGAAGACAACTACAAAAAGAATACTGGGATAATATGCAGGATTGCCGCAGTTATGCACGGATGATTTGTCTGCCGCGACTATTTTAATATTTTTGTGTCGATCTGAAGTAATTGTTGGTACAGTTGCATGCAGGAGTTGGTGAAAAATTACATAAAGATTGTGGATTTGCAGGGGACATTGTTGGACTTTCCAATTTTGTTTATAGTCCATCAATGATTGCAAACAGCTGCTAAGATAAACGAGTTATGTGTGGATCATATTACTTAACCCTACAAGAATGGGCTCCTATCTAAAACTGAAAGAAAGCGAATGCAGTCAAGACAAACCGTCTATATTAAGAAAGCAGTAATTCAAGAAAACGCACCAAGACAGAAGCCTTAAGAACCACACAGAAGCATGCAAAGGCGCAATATGAAACGTTGGCGCTAGAACAATTCATAAAGCACTGGGCATGCCCATATTTACCAAACCGCAATGTAGATATCGATAATAGACAAAATGGTGAAATATGTGGTCAGTGTTAATTACATCATTTTGTTAATTTGCAGTTACCCGGTTTATTACAATGGTTTACACTTGGAAGTAAATCATCAGTAGCGTATTACTTCTTTTGTTTTTTATTAAGTTAATATTGATTTAGGAAATTACACAGAAAATTGCGTAATAGAAAGTGTTTAGTACAATATCAGTTGCTCTTGTATATATTAATTATGGCAGTGCACCGCATGCCATATTTACATTTCTTAAACAGCAGTAATTAAAGGAGTGGATAAAGAGTATACACCGTGCAAGTTTTGAAGATAATGATAAAACTTAAGAATGTATTAAACATTTCGTACCAAAATTTGTGGTTAGGGAGAACATTTCCTTGTGCAATATGTCATCGTATGTGACAATGAGGTTAATGAAAAGAAAGGAAACATCCGGATGAACGTATGAAGGGGCTTTGGAGTGAGATGAAGAGAGTTTTAATGAATGGTGCGAGCAGGATGTTATGTTTTGACTCCATTGCAATTGAGTTTAAGACTAGACAGGTACGCCTATTTATAACTGTTTCCAAGGTAGACTATGTTCTTTTCATTAAAATAGAGGATGATAAATATGATACTATCTCAATTGTGTCGAGAGTGTTAAGGTACCCAGTTATTTGGAAGTTTGTGTATTTTATAAAGAGGCGTGCTTATCTGTGGAGAAGTTTTAATTCATATTGTTTTATATTTCGTTTAGATAAGAGAAATATTGCTTGTAAACAATGTCAAATTCTTAAAAAGCATCGAAATATATTCTAATGATAAATAATGTCATCTTGTAAACATAATATTGCGTAAAAGTTTCGCATTTGCTATAGCAGTAATATTGGCGGTCGCCATTTTTTCTTCCATATTGGGTGTGGTAAATACAGCGGGTCTTGCCTTGAGAGAGCAGCATATACAGGAACGCTTCACGAGTGTGAGAAAATTGTACAAAAGGCATCTGACGGGTGGTTTCTCTAAATGAAGGTTGGGTATAATTGAGTCCGTGCCATTTACTACCGTCCAATGGGCAAAAGCGGTGCTCCAACTTCATTTTGAGGGGAAAAAAAAAAAGTCTCCAAGAAATTGAATACTTTCTACGTAAATGGAGACTACTTCCATAAGCGATTCCTCGGTTGTACGGTAATAATACATAAAAAGTTTGAAACCATTTTCACAAGGCACTCTCTCACCTACTTCCACTGAAAGGTGTTGAGACTGGTGTTCAAGTGATACACTTTAAATCAGTATATGTGAAATCACCATGAATGTTTGCATATTTGGTTTGTTGAAGCAAGACCATGGGTCTTTAGAAAGTCTGCCAGGAGTTTTGGGCTATCACTGCGCGGTACAGCAATAGTTCATGCCTCCACATAAGGACTTTAATTTGAAAATCATTTTGAGTATCTATAATACGGAATTAATGTTTAACATATACTGAATTATATCTACTCACTTTTAAGATTACTTATTACATAACAGAAGGCTGATAAAGTAAAAACGACTATATACTACTCAACATAAACTACAACACATCAGAGATACTAAGCAGGCGCATAGTAGCAAATGAACATTTAATAAAGATATTGATGCGCTTACACATAATTCACCGGTTGTATGTCATTTTATTTAAAAGCAATAATGCACCTTATGCATCGGAATGGCGCCCTGGAAAAATGAAGTTACAAGTAGTAGTGCCATACATTTCAATATAGCCAGAAGAATTAGCAATTAAAGTAATGCGTTAACAATAAAAAAAATTAAAGGAACAGACTATAAAATAAGTAGCTAAATTATTATACTGGTAAATGTAACATTTTAAATTGTTGCAGATGAATGAAAAATTATATTTAGCAAGCTGACAATGCTCGCCGACTGGCGCATCCTTCTGAGTTGCTATGGAAACGGGACAGCCAAACAACGACACACGTTTCTCCACGCCTCAGATGCTGCCCATTGTCCCATTCTCAGTTTTCGCTGTACTTGCTATCTCAGAACATAAAGCAAGCGTATATCGTTGCGATGGCTACCAATATGAAATAGGTCACAAGTCCAGTCAAATTCACTCTGGCGGGAATGGGCTGTACCAGGTGTAACAAGTGTAAGAAAACTGCTAAAGCAGCGCGCTGTTACCAGTAAATTCGTATATCAGGACTAAGACATAGTTTAAAGTTGAGTTCAAAACTGAGAAATCAGGAAATTACTAATAACTTATGTACTAAATGAAAGACTGGTGCAGCCGAGCTGTGCCTGCTGCATCTGCTTTTAGGCCCATGAACATCACACCAAGCACGAGATGGTGGCGAAAGGGAATCTCACCATGAAATACGGTCTAGCCCATGAAAGAGAAAAATAACAAACAGTAAAGAGAATGTATTTACTCCTGCTGACAGAGGTATCTGAGAACGACTTGTTAACACTGGTTAGCTAAGCTCTCAATCCGGGACTTTGGAAAGTTGACACTTGTGGTTCTGTGGAATCCCTGTTGTTTAACAAAGAATGTGACACTGCAACCGTCGTTTTCCATGAAATAAAGTTTGATTTGCAGAACATTACCTCAATGGTTTATCACAAGAAACGCCTTTCACTGCTATCTCACAGATAATCTTCAATTCAACAACACAAAGCATAGTCAATCCGATAATCTTTCAATCCTAAAGGTTGCTGCTGTGCCCCACTTGAGCTGAGGTATTTTTGGAAATAGACTTTAAACTCCTGCAATTAATCAGAATTACAGTACACAATTATGGAAAACAACAAAAGAAAAAATTAGCCTAACGACAGAGCAAATCCAGCATAGTAAATTAATTCCGATGTTTTGCTATTTCACCTCTCTTTCCTTCCTGTTCATGCGAATATACATATTTTCTTTGGTATATTTTGTAGATGCGAACAAAATAGTTCGTAATTATTTTAACATAGAATTCGATGCTAAGAAAACGAAATACCAACTACCTGTTTTGAACACCTCCTAAATAACAGTCCTTTACGTTTTGACATTTTAATTGTAAAATATTACAGTTTTATATTTTTGCGGCATATAAAGTGTGGTCAGATGAAAACATGAGGTAGGTTGATATAAAAATACTATTACGTTGGTTATATCTACAATATCTTGTACAGTGAGGTTCTTTGAGTTGCGGGCCGGTAAAACGTGACTGAGTAGTGGAAAAAGCTGGGCCATTTATGCTTGAATTAGTTTGAGGGGTTTATTGATTGGGTGTACGTTCGTGTGTTACCCGGTGCTTTCATTGTGTGTAAATTGTGCATTGTTCCTCGTTAGTTATACCACTACATAAGGATAGTCTTGAAGAACTGGTTTTTATGTGAGAAGTGGTAAGGCAAATCGCAAGAAAATATCCCGACAGTCGCGTTCCAGCTAGGAAAACTGTTCGTCAAGTTGTAAAAAAGTTACAAGATACAGGATCTCTCAATGACAAGAAACTGTGTTCACAACCGCCATGTTCTTACGAAGAAAAATTAGATGAAATACAGCACTTCTTATATAAATGTTGGCAATGTATTGCCGCTGAGGGGCATCATTTTCAACAATTCTTATAACACAGGTTAGTGCTTATGATTATCAGTTTTAAATACAGTATCATTATGTGCTTTCAACAAAAACTTAAATACTAATCAACCGCAGCGTACCTAAAAATTAGTTGTCAAGACTATATCATAACTAAAGAAGAACAACTGCATATAATTGGCAATGTAGTGGTGGTGGTGAGATAATAACAAAGGGTAAGTAAGAACAAGGATTTTCACAGGATTGTAAATTGCAATTATCAAGTTCCAAATGTAGCTAATACGGTTGTACCCATGAAAAGATGTTTGAAAATTTTCTTCAAATATCCATCGATCCTACTTACTAGGCACCAAAAATGACAATGAAAAATGTTAATGTGTATGTGTGTGTGAACTCTCTAGCAGCCACAATCTTTGTTTTTTCTCAACGAAACTAGACATATTCCACTGAAATAAAATAATAAACATATTTTATGAAAATCACCGAAATCAGACTATTATGAAGGGGTTTATTTGAAGTCCAAAATTTAAAAATCACTCTAGCGGCCAAAAGATTTGTTTGTTTGTTTTTGCAACAAAACTCGATACAGCCATTTAGATAAAATAAGAAACATTGGTTCTGAAAATTAGGGAAATCGAATAATTAGGAATACCTCTGAAGCTCTAGGATGTAATTTTCTCTCAATTGTAAAAAAGAAGAAGAACAACAAATTAACTCATAATTTACAACATTGCATATTTTTGACAAAAGCATTATAGTGAAAATGGCAACTGTGAAATTTTAATTAATTGCTGCTACGCTCATCGTATAAAGAACTCGATGTCCCAACAATAACATTGATGAACTGTTCCGCAGCTGTATGTTTGTCTGCTGTTATTTCTAGACTGGTGCTAATACACCACTGGAATACAATTTGTCGACTGTTAAATCCTAGACTGTTATTGCCTGAAGCTAAAATATTATGGGTGCGGAAGGACAGAGAAACTCTATCTCTAAATAATTGATCTCAAAGACTCTGACGAAAACGTGGCTACTATAGGCTGCCATTCAACATCACTCCACGTGGAGTGTCTGTTGTCAAATCCTAGACTGATTATTGGCTGAAGCTAAAATATTATTGGTGCGGTAAGACAGAGAATCTCTATCCGCATATTTTCAAAGGCTCTAAAAATAACTGGCGACTAACTAACTGGCTTGGCCCGTCTTCTACAAGAGAAGGGAAATGACCAGAAATGAGTGTTGTGTATTGTGGGCTCCTGATAGTAGACACACGAGTCACTTCATTTCTTTCTCCCAATTTCTCTAAACTCAATATTTCATTTCTCTGCTTTGGCGCTCTGTAATAACGTTCACAAATTCAACTCGCTGAGGAATTTACTTAGTTTACGCAGCTCCTGCGTCACGGACTTTGTTTAATTTGTTCACAGAAGATATTTTGGAAGGGTTAAAGGCAGTTAACACATACAAGCATACTCGTATGCCTACTATTGATAACAATGAGATTCCCGTGTTACTGTATGCTGATTGCGTCTTTCTCAGTTATACGATTAAGCAACGTCATAGTGAAAACTATAAAGCATTATGAAAAATTGGGTATTTCGGTCATATGCGAGTATAAAGAATATAGGGCTAATGCTGCACTTAATTGTTGCTTTCGCTTGTAAGGCGTTCAGAAGAAACTAAAACATTTGGGCATGTCCCTCGTTTGTCCATGCACAAATGAACGGATTAAGGATATCAAAAATGTATAACATGTCATTAATAGTCTAAAAGCGACCATTTTATTCTGTTTATGTGTGAAATTAGTCTTTTCATTTAGTTTCTAAAGAAAGATGGCTAAAGATTTGAGGCACCCGCTAAGGCTAATCAGTTACAAGTGATATCTGATAGGAGTACGTGAGCATTCTCACATCACCTCATGACGCACACATTATAGATATACTCTACGACCTCGGTTTACGCAAACATCCTTATTTTGCAGTGTGACGTTGCGGTTTAAAAATCCCGGACGTCCATCGACGACGCTCATGCAGTCAGAATTAATAAGATCACTCACGAAAATCGATTCCAGACTGTTCGAGAAATTTCTGTGGGATCGTGTCATGAAATCCTGACAGAAAGTGTTGCAGCAAATTTTAATCCAAATTGAACAGAAAGACAATGATCTGTCAGAGCTCCTGGATCGCATTAATTTTATAAATAGAATAATCATTGATGGGTCTATCATGTTTACACGAAAATCTAATCACCACAAAGTATTGAAAAAATCTTCACAAAAACCCAAAAGCTCGTCAGGTGAGGTCAAATGTCAAAAGTGCTGTTCACGGTTTTCTTCGACGTTCAGAATATTCATGCCGAATTTTTTGCCGGAGGGTTCAACTGGGAATCGGCGACATTACCAAGATATGCCCAGAAGGCGTGAGAAGGAAGAATCCTGGTCTTGGAGATATAGTTCATGCATACTGCAGAACAACAATGCACCAGCCTATTAATCTACCTGTTCGCAACTTTTACGCGAAAAGCAAAATTACTGTGGTTACTTAGTAACCCCCAGAACTGAAATTCACCTTACTCAGTTGAGAAGATAAAATATAATTCGCACACAGAACTGCGCACATTCTCTAAAAAACCGTATCAGGACTGCTTTCAGAAGGAGAGGTGTATCAATAGAGGGGTATTATATATATATGTTATTTGTAGAGCTAATGCCTTTTCATTACGAAGGATAACCTTGTCTGCCGAGAGACGTGTGACAGATAAGCGTCTCAGATTTTGAGCCAGGATGTCATTTCGCCAAGAGAACGGAAGCGACGAGCAAGTCAGCAGCTGAGTGAATGTAACAAGACCGCCCGTCTGTCTGTCTACACTTGTTAGTGTCAAGCCAGTGGTTCCCAGCCATTTATGACTTACGACACACTTTACTGAACGCCCACTATATCGCCACATAATTAATTAATTAAATAATAATAATAATAATAATAATAATAATAATAATAATAATAATTCCCATGTAATGTCGATCATCCAGCGTTGTAGTTAGGGCCGATGTTAACACGCAATCAAAAATTGTAAAAAATACAAGCAGCAACTTGAGTGGCATTGCAACAAAACAAAGGTACGTGTCAGAAATTCCAACCTCTCTGCTGGACGTCCGATAAAAGATTTTTATTATCGTTTTTGAAAACTCGTCTGTTTTAATTAATGTGAAATCTGCGCTTGGTGAGTTACACAAGTTTCTCTATACTGACCTTATGGTTGACAGGTCAACAGGTATCATAAATCATCTTCAAGATGCAGCAGTGTGCTCTTTTGTTTAGATTCCAGTATTTTGATGGTAGAAAATGCTGATAGAAATTCTCTGAAATCTCCAGAAATGTTTATTTGTCGCATGATAAACCTATCGAATCATTTCCTCGTTGACAGGTTGGTGGTATTTTGAATGTTCGTCTCACCAGAAGTACCTAAAGGAACTAACTCTGAAACGGACAAGCTAGGGAAGTGCTTCGTTACTGAAGTTTGTAACACTGTTAGGTCTTCTGCTTTTAACTTCTTCAGGTATTCTTTGTCGCTTTCAGCGAGTCGATTTTCAAAACTCTCAACTAAAGCAAAGGAAAATAATTTACCTGCAATAAATACTGTAACGCCGAGTCACATTTATCTTAACTCATCAACTTGACTTAAATCACTTGGGACTACCAGAAAAAGAAAGGGACAGTATCGCCACATGTATTACAAACAAAATTCCTTTTCAAGCCATAATGGATAAAATTAGAGATTCGCTGTCAGATACTAAATCAGAAATAATTCGTCTGTTAACCATGCACGATTTATATAACATTGAACAATGCAGTAATTTGTGCTCCTCATCAAAGTGAGGCATGGTACATGAAGTGAACTCGAGTGACAGCCGCTGCGTTGTTTTATAAACCACAAGATATAGCCAGTGACTCGCACCCGGAATTAAAAAACGCAGATTTTGTATTAATAATAATGGGCAAACTATTAAACAAGCCATGGTTTCTAACTCATAACACTATTAGTACTGGATGACTTGAAGCAAGGGTTTCTATACGCCTCCCTTATATCTATCAGAAGTGATTTCCAGGTGCTATCAAATTTTTTTCCATTGCACAGAGTCGGAGGTTCGAAATATTTCCCCTAAAGTTTTTATGTCAGATTTAGCTCAGTCCTTCTATAATGCTTGGATTTCGATAATGTAAGCGCCAACAATGGCGTTCTGTTTACATAGTACGTAGACAGAGCCTGAAGAAAAAACATAAAAATGTCAAACGCCAGGAAACACAAGCAGATGTTTACAAGATTTTAAGAACATTGCTTCAAGAGAGAGATGTCACAGCATTTGAGAAATGTGACCCTGAGATCTCTGAGTTTGCTTCATACTTCCAGGAAAATCACGTGAGTAATGCAAAATGCTAGGCTTACTGTCACAGGTTGCACTCTGGTATAAATGCAAACATGCATATAGAGTGAATGCATCACACGCTGAAATATATCTATCTGCATGGAAAACACGTGAAAGTCTAGATAAACCAACATTCGGTCTAATGTGCTTTGTTAAAGACCAGCTGTTCGTTGTGCTTACGAAACGAAAGTTGGTTTATCTAGACTGACGAGTAAAATTATGGGCATTCGTCGTAGGCGCAAAGCATGCTTGGAAATAAACAGGACAGCATTATTAAGGAACACGGTAGTTGGAAGATCCCATCCTGATCCAAATTGGCCGAGATATATTTTGTGCAAGGTAATGATCTGCACTGTAAATGCCAGTTAATCTGCAGTGAATGTAATACATGTATAGGATATATAGGAAGATATTAATGGCTTTATTAATAGACTCTGAAGGTGTTTCTGTTGTCAATGAAAGGGAGGAAATACTAGGCAAGTGAGCAAATACAATCCCAACTGTCCTGTTCACCTATCAGAACAACAAAAAGAAACAATTGCTTGGGAGTTTTTGGATATAACTAAGGGAGTGCCCACAACAGCAGAACTTGAGGTTATGAAGAAACACAGGAAATACATAAAGATAACATTAGCCGCGGTTCGTCACAAAAATGAACCAGTATCCATGTCCAGAACTAAAGAAATGTCCCAGAAGAAGAAAAAATTTCCACACAGAAGACTTTCGGGGAAGAAAAACAAAAAACAAACAAAAAAAAAAGCCAACATCGTCCCACTTTCTTTGCTGCAAAATGGAAAAGAAACCATTAGTACCACCTCGAATTAAGAAATATCCGACATGCAAAACTTAAGGTAGAAAAGGCATATGCCTTTTCCCGAATTTATTGCTGACTTATTACTTCCTTTATTTTTTACATTGATAAATTGAATTTCCCATTTCTTTTCGCTGTATACTCCACGTGATTAACATATACCAATTAAAATGTTCAGTTCTGGCTTATGATTGTTTTATGACTCTTCCCTTCGCCTGGCATCATTCACCGTTTTCTAAAAGTGTGCTTCTGCCGCTGCCGTTCAGAACTGCAGCATCAGACTGTTTTTCTCTACTGTCCTTCGCTGTCGTTCGTGAAGAAACGGGAGTGACGGCTCCTTGGTACCATACAAGACGGCAGGGTGTAAACATAAGTCACTTAAGCTATCGTGATGTTTCCTTGTAGGTATATTGCTACACAGATATTTAAAGTATAGAAAAAGTTGAAAATTGTTTTATAAGAGCTGTTCTACTTAAAAAAAAAAAAAAAAAAAAAAAAAAAAAAAAGGATTTCGAATGATCGACACTTGCTTCCCCCCCTTTTAATATAAATCAACATCTAAGGCTTTTTATGTATATTTACCATCCTTATATCTTACCAAAAGCTTTTTGAATATTTGTTTTCTTTACTTCTTCAGGTCAATATGAGCAAAATAGCACTGTATCTTTTGTTAGACCATAAACACAAATTTTATTTGTCGTAGGTACAAATACTTTGGTAATTTGAACACGACGTCTTGTACGACAAGTCTCTCCAAACAGTTTTATGGCTCATATAGGCAAACATTCAGCTAATCCCATATTCTTGAAGAAAACGCTTTTTCCATCCCAATCTAGTAAAACATCTCAGCCTTTTATCTACCCATGCCATTATCACATTTTTTAAATTTAATTTTTAATTCTTTATTTTCTTGTTTGTACCAATAAAGGTTGTTTAAAGGGCAATTTTAAAACAGTACCTATCCGTTTGTCAGGAACAATTTTTCGTTTTCTGAATTTTTGCTTAAGGCGTTCTATATTGTTAAATATAGCTTCGTTCAATAAATTGTTGGTATATTTAAGCATTTTACAAAATACACAGTATTCAATTAAAAGAAAATAAATCATCTGATGCAGGTTGGCTTTTATTAATACTAGAGGTGGTCATAACTTAAGAACAAGAATTTGGGTAAATCTATTGATACATGGCCGACAGTCTATTAATACTACAGGTGATAATGATTTAGAATAACGAATATGGGTAAATCAGCTGATACATGACCAACCTTTATTACAGTACTCTTAACACT
This sequence comes from Metallyticus violacea, assembly GCA_030762175.1. Taxonomy (NCBI): domain Eukaryota; kingdom Metazoa; phylum Arthropoda; class Insecta; order Mantodea; family Metallyticidae; genus Metallyticus; species Metallyticus violacea. The sequence continues at coordinate 13,570,455 of CM060844.1, forward strand.
AGAGATAGCCATGACTTAGAACAACGAATATTGATAAATTAGCTGATACTGGCCAAACTTTATTGGCGGTCTATTAACAATAGAGGTCATCATGACTTACAATAGCAAATATGGATAAATTGGCTGATATATAATCGACTTTATTATCAGTACTACTAGAAGTGGTCATAAATTAGAACAACGAATATGGATAAATCAGCTGATACACGCTGATCTTTATTAGCAGTGGTTATGAGGAAATTTACTGTTCATAATTCGCTTTAGAATTAACATGCTTGAGAAAGGCAATTGTTCACTTTGTTATACACAAGAAAATCTTAAGAGAAAAGTCTGATGCCACTTTGCAGCCTCCCCAGTAAAAAGATGTCAACCAGAACACGCAGTGTCGTGTCAGTTGGCGCCAGCCTGGCTGTAGGGAGGAGTTCCCTGAAACAATAACTGACCTTGGGTCATCAAGGTTGGTAGCAAGATGCGTCTTTTATCGCTCGCGAGGTAGACTCGGGCGTGCCCGGGAAATGCTCGCTTTTATGGGCGCTGCCAGATTTCTTGGGTGGGGTATCTCATAGGAAGCGATAATCACCGCCGTCAGCTAGTGTTTCCTGCCTTCCTGGATAGAAATCGATAACTATATGTATAGCCACCGAAATGTTTAGTGCACGCGGAGAATTTTGTTTTTGCTGCTTATTTATGGACACTGAGTTTGATGGTCATGTGAAGATCGTGAGAAATTTTGAAGTTGCTGTTTTCTTGTCAAATCTGCCGGCATAGTTGTCCAGTAGACTTTTTCTCCTGGCAGCATTTTCACTTTAAGCGGTTCGTGGTATATAAAAGAAAAAAAAGAAAAAAACAAAAGCAAACCTGTAGTTGACTTTATCAACAACCAAGACAATAAAATTGGATTTAAGTCACTACCTACCGGATGCAAACCTCATATTCTCATTTGCTGAGTGCCGTAACTTTCGACAAATGCAATTGATTTAGATTGAAATGCTGATTTTTTACTTTCTCTATGATACTATTACAAAGTAGGTTATAACATTTACAGAATGTTACAATCTTCTCCAAAATAAAGGAATTCACCATAGGAGTTTACACAGCCTCTGTATCTCTCATACTTTTCTACTTAGTTCAGTCAGTCAAAACAGGACATCTGCATGAAGATTCACGTGGAGTTGATCAACATTAACATAATTTGGAAGTTCAGGAAGTTTTTCAGTTATTTGATTGAAGGGGGAAGATATTTCACTACTTAGCCTTGCTCATGGCCTGGCCGTTTGTGCCTATTCCCTCAGCGGGTGCACTTTAGGAGTAAGGGAGGAGGTGAGGGAGACGCCAAGCGGTGAGGCACAGTCATAAGCAAGGCCGCTATCATTGTTACGAAAAACTTCAATCAGGTCAGTCGGCCGCAGGATTTGAACCTGGGACATCCCGAATACGAGTCAACCCCTTTCGGTGATGAATGTTCAGGCATTAAAGAGACATAAAAAGGCAAGCAAATTATTGCAGGGCTAATTATTGCAAAAGTCTTTGCAGGTGTAGTTTTGGAATGGCTGAAAGCAAATCCACCCAACTCACATCTGTCCTTTGTAACTTTATAGTAAAATATTACTCCGTGTCTCCTGCGTCGTCCCTGCCCTTTATTGCCATTGACTCTCTAAATTACTGCCACATAGAAACGTGTGTAAACTCGGCGGTTATTTTCTGGTATAAATCAGGAGTGAATTACCCATGCCGTTGCAAAATGTTCCTCTAAGTGTACGGGAAAAAACTGATACCACTAAGATGGAGCACCGCTACACTTCCCAAGACTCAAGCGCGAATTTTTGAAAAACAAATTCCGTGATAAATGATTTGAATGTGCTGGGCTTGTTGTATGGCCACCCCGCTTACCTGAACTTTATTATTACTTTTTATGGAGTTACGTTAAACAAACAACTAAAGACAATAAGAAATATCGAATATAGGAGGTTGTGATTCTTTCACCCCATACAGATTGGTAAATGTAAGAGAAAATATGCAAAGAGTTGCTAAATGTTTGGATGTTTTATTTATAACTTTATTTAAAGTGTCCTCACAGCATAGGTATCATAGTGACAAGTTATGCATTTACATTATTGCTATGTCAATTATTAACAAGGTTTATACATTGTAAAAATTGTATATACATTATAGCAATTGAAATATACAATGTCGTAATGAGTTTTGATACAAAATGTTCACAGTATAAAGTTTAGAATTTATTAAGAATTTTCATATAAGGATAATTTTGTTAGTTCGTTTAATGCTGGAGGAATTTGATGCTCGATCCTATAGCTAGAGTATCTATCGTATTGAGTTATAATGTGGTTGTTGACTGTCAGTTTATTACAATGTTCACAAAATGGAGCTTCTTGTCTGGTGAAGAGCTGGTCATGTGCTAACTTATTATTAATCTAGAAAGTAAGACCTGTTGTGCTGGTTAAGATTTTTATATATACGTGGGAGCGATGTGCTGATTTTCACTGTTGCTGTCTTGGTAATTTCTATACCAGCTGAATTTCCATTCAGTTGTTTCGTAATATACACGATCTTCATGTAGGATAGGGGGATAAATTGTTGCTTCCTTTGTAGCTGTTTAGAGTATTTAATAAATTATGTAAACTAATTACTTGATTTATTAATATTTATCTTTTAACGACGTATAACTTCTCAAGATTTAGAGGGAAAAAATTGTTAAATTTTTGAGGACTATAAAAATATCTAATATACCATAATTTATTAAAAATGTTGAATTTACCCCCATACTTCCCATCAGGGTCCACTTAAGTTTTGCCATGGCGCTATTATAAAAGCGCCTTCCTGCATTAACACTGGAATACCGGAATCTCCCAGACTCACTGAATGCGCTTTCTCATGTTTCACTCTAAAATGTACAACTTTTGAACTTTCCATCTACCACTTTCTAAAAAAGTTGTTCTATCAGATGGTGACAACGGTACGTTTTAGTTTATCATACTGTACATATAAGACTTAAAACATGTTTTTGTTACACTGACACGCAAGGTGAGTGTGATAGACTTATTTGAACATTTATTGTGTAGGCTGCACTATTGTTATTGGGTTCTGTTGTTTGGAAACATCTTGCTCAGATGCTGTGTATGTTGTTACTGTTGGTTTTTCAATATATATAAGAAAAATAAAAACAATGCAACAAATTAACAGTAACTATGATAGTAGAAAAAGATAAAACACAAAGAAAAAGTGACACTTGAGATCGCTATATTTCGGACTCGTGGAGTCCTTCTATGGCAAGAAGACAAGTGACACACACACACACACACACACACACACACACACACACACACACACACACACACAAGACTGAAGAATTTATTGAGTTAATGCAGGATATGAAAGTTATTATTTTTGTGAATTATATTTAGACACATGCTGGTGATGGTAATGCTAGTGAAGAGGGCCATGTAACTGTGAAGTAAATCATATACAAGAATTTTAACGTCATACAATCTCAGGGAAGATGATGCTGCAACATTGCCAAGTACAAGAGTCATGTCCTTGGGGGGGAAAAAGTTTAAAAACTCTCCAAATCAATCCAAGGTACAAAAGCACAAAATCATAAAATCTCAAAAACAATTTATTCCCAAAGAATTCTTACCAAGAAGAGACAGAAAAGAAATAAGTTCAAACTGAGAAACATGAGAAATAAGGTCGTGGTGCTTTCTACATGTATTACACACCAGTTGTTAAATGCAAATAAATGCGAGAATATTGAATATTACAATAAAACCAAAGTGGATTTCTTGGACCATACGATTCATACCTACTCCTGAAAAAGGAAGAAAAGAAGATGACCACTAACATTATTTATGAATTCAATTGACATATTATGTGCATTTGCAGAATATATCATATTTTTGGTGAAAATCCAACATGAAATATAACTAAGAAAAACGTCACACTTAAATTTCCTTCCTCGAAGGTCCTTCTTGAGTTTTGAGAAGAGAAAATAGTCACTGAAAGCTAGATCTGGGCTGTAAGGTGGATGGTCGATCTCCTTGAAGTCACATTTCTTCACAGCTTCCTTTGTAACAAGAGCTGTGTCCACATGCGCGTTGTCGTGAAGTAGGCGCGTATCACCACTCAGCTTTCCTCGCTTTTTCTCTTCAAAGGAAGCACTTAGTCTGTGCAGTAGGCCAACATAGTACTCCCCATTTACAGGGGTGTTCCTCTCCTCTAAGTCAACGAAGAGTATTCCTTCACAGTCCCAAAAATTATAATCATGATCTTCTTGGTTACTGAGCGATCTTGACCTTTAGAGGCTGTGCTTCACCAGGTTTACGCCACTCCATTGATTTTCTTTTGGACAAGGAATCACAGTAGAGGACCATCGTTTTATCTCCTGTAACAATGGCTTGTAGAACTTCTCTCTCATTCCCATGAAAGAGCTCCAAAAATGCCTGACAACAGATGATTCTTTGCTGATTCTGGACTGAGGAAAGAAGTCTAGGCACCCATTTTGTACTAACCTTATTTATGTTTAAATGTTCATAAATAATTCGAAGAACTGTTGTTTCAGAAAGGCTCAACCTTGCTGCTATTTCTGTAACTTTAAGCCGCCGGTCTTCCACAATGTCTACTTCCACAAGAGCGATGTTTTCAGGAGTGAGCACCTCCAAGGCCCACCTGCAAGCTCTTTGTCTTCAATGCTTTCTCGACCCACTCGAAAAAGTTTGGCCCATTCTTTTACGGTAGAATATGAGGGGGATGCTTCCCCATATACACCGTGCAATCGCCGTTTAATTCATTTGGAGTAAGTCCTTCTTTTGTAAGAATTTAATAACTGGTCGATACTCCGTTTTGAACATGCCACAATCTTCTATACATAGTCTTCTTTAAGCTACTATATCTGAACAACTGAACACAGCGGAGCGGAAGTTACAGCTGCAATTATTTACTTAACAAATAAGGTATGACACCAGATAAGGGTTTTGTGAAGGTGATAATCCTTATCGGCGAGGCCGGAAACTTATGGACCTACCCTCGTAGAAGTAACGATTCACATCCTATAATATCTCAAACATCAGGTGCTCTAAAGAAGAGTGATGCTATTTGTGTGATTATAAAAATGGCCCATGATGAATTCAGTGACCATTCAAAACGCAAAAACTGTTTACAATGAAAATATGCAATAAAATAGTTGTTAGGATTCGGAAGCAGGACACCCTAATTGAAATCATACAACTCGATTAAATTTTATAATATATATATGTGTTTTTATGTGTTCTTCACTTTAAATGTGGCACGCCTTAGTGCATTTTAAGTTGTGTCATGTCTCCTAAAGAGAGCTTTTTCCATTCCTTTTAAAAGTATATAATACAATATAATCAATTATGTTTGACATTAAAAGTAAAAGTACGTGCAAAATATATTTGGATATTTTTATACAATGTGCAGTCATTTGTAAACTTTAATTATGGTGGACTATGCTGTTTCTTAAGCTTTTATGGTTACGGAAAGATGAAAAAAACAAGTATAAAATAGCTATATGTTTGATAAAAATGTGATTTGTCCTAGAGTTTTGTGTTAAAGATGATCTCAATAACGTAAAATGTAAAATTATCCATATGTTTAATTTGCTTTATATTTAAATAAACAATCAAATTAATTAAATAAATAAATGGTTATTATATAGAGATTCTTCAAGATACCAGTGCTCAGTTATTCCAGAATTCCCATATAAATACAGACATCTTAGGTGTTTATAGTAACAAAGATCTTAGGAATTCCAGGGTTAAGTTTAGAAAAAGTCAGTGTCAGTCAGTTTTAGTGGCCAATTTAAGAAATATTGCCTTGAAATGTTTCCTATGGGGATCCTGTATATTTCTTTTATACAGTTTATCATTTTATCTCATGTTGTGAAGTCTCAGCAGTGAAAACGGGCGCAAAACACCACAAATCAAACACTACCACTGTTGCGGAGCTGTCTTATGATTCTGTATCCTGTGTCTGCAGTATAGTACTGGTTATAGTCTATTGCCATCTAGCGGAATAGACACTCACTAACTGTGTGATGAAGACACATCACACATCAGATTGGTGTGACTCCATCTTTTTATGGTTGTGCCAAGTTCTACATCGACTAAATTATCTATGTTATGTAAACTTTATTGTGTACAAGAAATGTCACAAAGTTACTCTGCCTGTTAAAAAGTAATGAAACGCTGAAAGATATAGTATTATTTAAAACAAAGTTAAATAATTTAATGGAGAATTTGTGGAAATACAGAAATTTGATATAGCAGGTTTCATTACAGAATTATTTGAAACGCGCTATCTTTCAAAGATAGATAGAAAACTAAAACACAGTCCCGTGCCAAATAACTCCCCCGACTACAAGCCAAGTTCCCTACAAATCAGGAGCCAGTAGATGCCCGCTACATACATTTTTTGTACTCCTTAAGTAATAGTTATATGAAAATAAACAGTGAGACTTTTGGGAAAAGCGCAAGCACCGCTCCTGGTGAAACGGCCTGGAAAACAAATTGCTCTTTTTCACCCTGTCAATTACATTATTGTAACAAACTGGATGCAAAAATGTCCATAAGTATACATTTTTTTCTCTACTCCATCTTTTAGACTTCACAAGCATTTTTAAAGGGCTTATTTTGAACTTTGGAGTTGCGATATAGCTCTGTTATTTTATTGATAGTTTCGTCTACAGTTTATACAAGGTCCTTCTTTTGGTGCCATCCAGTCCCAAACGCGCTCTCTTATATCGCAATGTGGTATTCTCAACCAACTGCATCAACAGTTTATATCAGTAAGGTTAGGTTAGGTTAGAGCAACAGGCGATAATGGATGGCACGCATATACTGCCATAATATGTGAGCAATACTAACTATTGCAATTCTATCTGTACCCTTTTTTCGCTTTTGTCACTGGGTGGTCGCTAGATTGGGTTATTTTATATTCTACATTTTTTCCCCCGAACGCTACTATTCGAAATGCATTTGCAAAATTGGCAACAGTGTATCGTCATGGTGTACAAATAATACTTTGGAGCGAGTCTCTTTTCAATATGTGTTTTATTATTATTATTATTATTATTATTGCTATTATTATTATATTTTTTAAAAAGTGTATATTTCTTACTGTGACACACCTAATCACTGCGAACTGGTATAAATGTTGATGTTGATTTGTTTTATTTACGGACGCTCTTTAACATCTCAGGCCATCAGCTTCCCATTCAACTCATAAATTTTGCTCATAAGCCTCTTCTTTCAGGCTTGAAGTTCTTTTACATACCGTCAATCTACGACATGGCTTTATTTCCCTTCCGAAGAAAGCCATATTAAGGATTTTCACGCCCGAAAAAAAGCCATCGACCCTGGTCGGGAATGAACCCCCGATCTTGGGTCTACGAGGCACGTATGGTTACCATAGACCACCAGGACCGACAAAACTGATAGGAAAATTCGTTGCCTTTGGAAAACAGAAGAACGTGAACCCCCTAATCTTATTAAAATTTAGTTACTAACTTTTCCTAATGACAAGACGTACAAAATTGCATGGACGTGCAATCATGGTGGCAAAAACCATTCCTTTTTCAGAGCATTTTTTAATAATTTATTCTACTATTAGTGAAGCAATTTTGAAGGGTTACACAGCAAATAAGCAGTGCAGTTTCCCGTTCAGTCTATATCTAATTAAAAGCACTGTAAACAACTAATACAGAACTGAACTTTCACGAGGTGGAAACAGTATATTCCACCCGAAAGGGAAGGCATACGCAGGTAGGTTGTAGTGTCCTGCTCTCCTTAGTATATAGGCAACTTCTCTGCCATCTCTGAACTGCATATAGCAGATCTATCAGGCGAGAGCGGTGTAAACTCCTCCAAAGGTGTCGCATGATAAATAGAAATGAAAGTGAGATTACTTACCCATTGAATATAGTTGATCGTGGAAACTAACAGCAACACAGTCGTTGTTTGAGGGAGTATGATTAGTTTGTTGAAATGTTACATGCCTGTTAGCACGAATAACTCGGAAGTGGCAAGTGGAGAAAACATATCTTGTGCAAATGTTCCGAGTATTTAACAAATTATATTCATTTATTGAAATTAAAGGTTTCTTTTTGTAAAGCTTAAGGAGCAGAAACATAAGAAAATTTCTACTTGTTTCGTTCCCGGCTTCAAGTCTGGTTATAAAAGTGTGAAAATAATCATTTTTTTAAATCACCTAAAGACAATTTAGAGTTAGCAAAATGGGCAAAAGCTAATCCTGGAGGAGACAAAGAGTTTTCATTCGAATGTGACGTGTGTAATCACATTTTTCTGGTGATCTATTGTTAAAACGGATTCATTTGTGTGTAAAACTTGAAATTTAAAGTAACTATGGAAATTAAAAGCAGGCGCTGTTGGGAGGAGCAGAGAGTAAAATGAAACAGGCCATGAAATCTTCCCAGAATGCGAATGAATGGAAAGAGAGTTTACTTAACCCTGAAACAGCAGCAGTATTTCTGAAGATTGTCACCTTAGAGATTACATTTAATTCCAAGTATGTCAAGTGACTTGAATCAGCTTTCTGCTGCAACCCTGGTCTTCATTAGAGACCACAGTAACAAAGTGCTTTTTTACGCATTGCTCAAGAGGCGTATTGAATGCATTTAAATGCTAAAAATAATGTCACAAAAACTTTCTAGTGAACATGAAGTATGTCTAGATACTGTTATTGAACTTGATGTGCTGTTTTCAAAGTCACGTAATGGACACTGTTCCTAAACTAATTTTATAAATATCAAGATTTTGAAAAAGACAGATTAGAAGGGAAGTTGTCTAACGTCTTTGACAATTGAGCTTAGGCAAGAATTACTCAACAGAAATATAAATACGAAGACTTTTCAAAATATACATTCATAATATTTTTAACAACTCATAAAAATTTCGATGATCTTTCTGAAAGTAATTCCCGTCAGATGCTATGCACCTATCCCAATGTTTCTGCCAGTCTTCAAAGACATGCCGGAAACTTTTTTTTATAGGTCCTTTAGAATCGTCTCGTAGCCGTCACCCAGGAGCGGCCCATCAATAAGGATCAGATGGGTCCGGTCCTCCTCCAAAGAAAACGCAATAATTATTTACCATTTTTCTTTCCCTAGTCAATTTTTAAAACAACAAAAAATGCATGAAAACATCGATATAATAACGGATTAGTTTCTAATTGTATCTTATGCATTAGTGCATTTCCTCAACAGCCGGGAAATTTTTACGCATTAAGCGTATGCCTTCAATGGGCCAACAAACATTAACAAGGACTTATATTTGTCTTCCTCCTTCTCCTGCTTATTTCTGTGTTCTCATGGGTCAGCAGAAAGACGGCCCATGGGCAGCGCTCGGTATTCGCTCTTTTATTAGGCACCAGATGTTGAGGAGCTACCAACATCACGCATAGCGACTAGGGGTTGTTTTCGCACTTTGTTTGACATTGAGTGACTTCCTTACTGTTGTAAGTGAAAACTGGAAAGTCGACTTTCACAGGGTTAACTGTTCAGTTATACTAAAGCGTATCTGTTTTGTAGCAATGAATAAAGCGGACGTTTTATTGAAGACTCGCTTTTCGCGTTTAAGTTTAACTGTTAAGTTGGAAGTGAAACGATTTGGACCGCATTAACCGAAAGCTAGGAGCTTGGACAACACAAAATTAATGTTTTTTTTTTAAAGGTTTAAAAAAAATCTTGGGTGACAGCGTTTGAAGTGAGAAACGTATCTTGTCTGTAGGAATGAGATTAGAAAAGAAATACATAGGGCACATTTCGTTTCTGTACAGACCGAGGAAACGACGGATATTACATGCATGTCACAATTTGTTGTGATATTACGATACATCAAATCAGTTGAAAGATTCATAAAATTCGTTGTTGTTTCTGAATTGACTGCAGGAGGCTCAAGGCGTACTCTAACAGCTGAATTACAAGATTTCCATATAAACCAGAAATGTATAGCGCTGCAGTAATGAGAAAATGTTAGGCCCCTGACCCACCTTTCTATAGGGAACACGATCCGCTACTGACGTCACCATTTTTTTTTTAAGGAGAATCGCCCGCAGCAATTTAAACGAAACATTACGGCGAATCCGCACCTTCTCTTAGAATGATGTATAAATGATTTGGTGTGTGGCAAACAAGTATAAACACTGTGGGCCGTTCCGGACGTCCTGTAGAAGTAACAACTTCCGAAACGATTGAAAAATATGTACAATCATTTGCAACTATCGGGAGATGGGTGAGATGGAGGGTAAAAGAGAACGAGTTGACACTTCGGCGCAGAATTTGGAGCATTTAAACAGAATCCAAATGAACTTGGAGACGACACTCAACGAAACGTGTTTCGGTGGCAAATGCGTTCTCCGAAAAAGCGAAAAAACAATGCCCTCAGCAAGAAAGCCGATGACGACTGTGTTTTGTATGGAATACGACAAATTTTTACCACTGAATACTGCGCTAAGCTACTGGAGCGACCAAGAAGAATCGTTCTCTTCTGACGAAGAAAAGGCCGTGTTCCATCACAACGCGCCAGCTCACAAGAGTCTGCAGGTGTGACCTCAAAATTGTTGGACTGAAATCTTCCTCATCTCCGCTGCTTCCAACATGAAGAATCAGCTAGCAAGAAAGAGAATTGTGTGAAATGAAGAGGTTGTTGTCGAAACAAATGCGTTCTTAGCAGAGTTGAGGAAATCACATTTTATGAGTGGGACAAACAAATTAGAAAATCGCTGGAACAGGTGCATCGAGTTCAAAGAAATTAATGTCGAGAAATAAAATTATTTTTTCATAAAAAGTTATCTTCTTTAATTTTGCGTAGACATCCCGCAACAGGTGAAGTTTGGCTTCAGTTCTTGAGTTAAACAATTTTGTAAGGGTGTAACTTCAAGTTCTGGTGCAAAATCCGCCAAGTTGTGGATGAGAGATTCAATTCTTGTGCTCGCTGAAAAATTTATTTCCGTGGATTCTCGCGTCATTGTCATGAACGGCGAATATGTTTTCATTAGAGCGTTTGCATTGTTAACGTACAAGGCGTTGCTTCATTTGCGACGGAACCAATTGCCTCAAATTTTTCGATCAAACGTCACAAGAGAATGAAGGATGATTTTAAGAATTTCTTTATGTTGTGGAATGGTGTAATATTCCACGGTTATTTGTCAACAAAAATGTAACAATGTGAAAAATATGACCGCTATTATTTATAATTTTAACAGTTATTATACGTTAAATGTAGGACACTCTTATTGGAAGACCGTATACAACATAGTCGTGAAACGTTTGGTCAGCTGCTAAACCACAGAATAGCCTTGAAAAGTCCGCCCACGTCTTATGTAACTTTCTTCTTCTGGCTGCATTTCTGTCTCACTCTCTAGTTCCCGAGTAATAGCTTCCATTGAAACTGCGATATATTTTAAAAAAGAAGAATTACTTGAACGCTGTGAGATGCCTATTTACACAATTATTTATCCTACATTTTAGTGAATTTCGAAAGAACTGCGGTTGTACCCTTGAAATGATTTTTTTTTAAAAAAAAATCAAATCTCCATTGATCCTACCTACTAGACACCGAAAATAGCAACGAAACACACACACACACACACACACACACACACACACACACACACACACACACACATATTATATATATATAATTTCGAGCTGTTCGAAATATTGCGATAGTAAATCCGTGACTTTCCAATGGTATTATCCTTTTTCTTCTTATCTAGTTATTGTTATTTTAGTTACATTTAATTGTGTTATTTTATTTTTCATTTATATTATATATGTTTGTGTGTGTTTGTCTGTTAACGCTCAAGCGGTCTTGTTTTTTCACAACGAAACTCGGCATTTAACCATCAATTAACAAACGATTCGCCGAGTTCCTTAACCAGAAAAACCCATCGTGGGTGGTGGGTTAACCTAAAGTGAAAATTAAAAAAATAAATAAAGGATTGAAAATATAAATCGCTCTAGCAGCGCAATTTTTTTTCCAACGTAACTCGGTATATTTCATTAAAATGAATTAATAAACATAGCTGCTGAAAATAAGAGCATTCGGGCCATTAGAAATGGGAGCGGTACCTGAGAACCTAGTGGGGGGTTAAAGTAAAATTTAAAAATCGCTCTAGCGACCGAAATTTTAATTTTTTAAAAGGAAACTTGATATACCAAGGTAGGACCATAAGTTTCCGGCCCCGCCGATTGCCTTCACAAAAGCCTTATCTGGTGTCTACCTTATTTGTTAAGTAAATACTTGCAGCTGTAACTTCCGCTCCGCTGTATTAAGTTGTTCAGATATAGTTGCATAAAGAAGGCTGTGTGTAGAAGATTGTGACATGTTCAAAACGGAGTATCGAACTGTTATTAAGTTCTTTCAAAAGAAGAACTTATTCCAAATGAAATTAAACAGTGATTGCACGTTATATATGGGGAAGCATCTCTCTCACATTCTACCGTAAAAGAATAAGTGAAACTTTTTCGAGAGGGTTAAGATAGCATTGAAGACGAAGAGCGTGCTGGACGGCCGCTGTCTGTAAGGGTAAGGTTGATTATTCATCCATGCGCATGCTCAGACTGTTCTCCCACACTTTTTTCACGTGACACTGACATGGCATCGCTTAGTGCGAATACCCAATTGTTAATGCTCATAATAACAATCCCTCCGTATGCCACATCTCCCCTCGGGCCCTCTTAATCGACGCCCTCGGTGATGACAAAAATTCTATTTTAAGATATATCCCCCATTCTTAATGGTTCCATTTCATTGATTTCCAGAAACTATTTTTCTTGTTTATTTAAATGTATATATATATATATATATATATATATATATATATATATATATATATATATATATACCGAGTTTCGTTGCAGTTTTTTTTTTAATTTTAAATTTCAGGTAAACCCCCACTTATAAAAGTCTGATTTCACTAATTTTCAGAAAATAGTTTTCTTATTTTATTTCAATGGCATATACCAAGTTCCTTTGAAAAAAACATTTTTGCAGCCCCTAACCCTCACTTCCAATGGTTCAGTTTTGTTGGTTAACGAACTCAACGAATCGTTTGTTAATTGGCCGATAAAGAGGGTGCCAAAATGTATACAAACTTCAAGCAAAGAAAAAATTGTGTTGACATAACAAAACTGAATTCACACAAACAGAAAATGATGAGCACCAATCATCTTAGAGTTTTACAGTTACAACAATTGCTCAAAATGTACACCATTGCGTCGATACACTTCTGAATACGTTGAACTACTGACTGAGCAACGTTTGCGAAAGTGTCCTCAGCGATTGCAGCATATGCCGTTTCAATTTCGTCCCGAAGTGCTGCCAGTGTAGCTGGTTTTCTGGTTTTCTGGTTTTCTACGGTATACAACATCCTTAAGAGTTCCCCATAGGCAGAAGTCCAACGGAGTTAGATCCGGAGAACGCTGTGGAAACTCAATCGAACCTCTTCGTCCTATCCAGTGCCTTGGAAGATTGTCATCAAGATACAAGGACGCGGGACAAGTAGCTGTGCGAGGTCTGCCAGATCTGCCCTTGTGAACATCGCATACGATACCATGAGTCTCAAATTTGTCTCGAATGCGTGCAGTTGTTACTCGCGTTGACGGTTTCTGTTCTGTACACATGCCTCCGTTGCCTCTGAACTTCAGCAACATTCTCGGTTTTCCAATACCACTTCAAAATTGCTTTCCTCTATTCAAACGATAATCTTGGTTTCATTTTGTTGTAGTAACGGTAGCATAACGTAATGTGAGTCATCTGTTTACAGAACATCATATGATAATCTTGACTTCATTTGTTAATTGTTGATTTACGATAATCTTGGTTTCATTTGTTCATTGTCATGTAGCAACGCTATCATAATGTATTTGAGTCACATTTGTTTGCAGAACATCATACTACACATTACTGTTGTTTTTCGGTTCAACTTTGAAATATATTAAATAGAGATCTACTATGAAAATACACATACCTTTTTTGGCACCCTCGATATATGCCCAGTTTCTTTAAGAAAAAACAAAAATTGCGGCCGCGTTAACAGACAGACACACATAAACACTCTATTTTTTTTCCGTCATAATTTTTGGTGCCTAGTAGGTAGGGTAGATGGACGTTTGAAGAAAGTTTTAAAAAATCTTTTCATGGATACAACTGCAATAGTTTGCATTCCTTCGGAATTCACTAAAACAATTGCGATTAATGAAAAATTATATTTTAAAATGAGAAAAAAGAAACAGTTAGTATTAAGGATCGATTGTGAGCAAAACAAAATGGTAAGTACCAAAATCCAAGGACGGAGTTGCAACACCTCCACCCACACTTCCCTCAGGTGCCCCTAGCGGTGACAGGTTACCACGCCCCGGCAATTTCCTCTAGGTCACATACTGACATCATCGCGGGAACTGCCAGTCCATCGCGATAAAGTGTTCCCGTTTCACAACGCGTTGCTATGGAGTTCCTGTAGTCAAGGATAAGGGGACTTCCGATCATGAGACAACCTAACCTTGTAACAAATATCGGGAACTATACTGATAAGTAGAACCCGAATTTCAAAGCGAAATCTCAGGCGTTTATTTTGAGCGCTCTTACATACAAATATAATTCTCACACACATATTAGATTAATATTTCACATTTGCTATCTTCACGCTGATTTTATTAAATATAAAAACATATGCAACGTTATAAATACAGTTTATATGCTAAATTAATTTGTTCTTTTATTTTAAAACAATTTAGAGAAAATTGAACGTAAGAGCAATTTTTAAATTTCAGTTTTCAAGTGTACCCCTACTCTTAATGGCCCGATTTTCCTAATTTTTAGAAACTATTTTCCTTATTTCATTTAAATGGTGTATATCAAATTTTGTTGTGAAAAAACAAACATTGCTTCCGCTAGAGCGATTTTTAAATAGTTCCCATTTCTAATGGCTCGATTTCCCTGATTTTCGGAAACTACTTTTATCAGTTTATTTTAAAGAAATATACGGCGTTTCGTTGAGAAAAACAAAAATTGCGACCGCTAGAGCATTAACACACACACATATGTATATAATGTTTCCATTGTCATTTTCGGTACCTATTAGTAGGATCGATGGAGATTTGAAGAAAGTGTTTAATAATCTTTTCATGGGTACACTTGCAATAGTTCCGAATTCGCTAAAAATTAGAAAAGAATATTTAAACTTGGATCACTTATTTTGTATCATTTTTAACGTTTTGTAACATCGAGTGCAGTTGTGATATGTGTGTATTACGTATGCAAGGCGTGTAAAATTAGTTTTTAAAAATCGCAGTTTTAAAATGTCATCAATGAAGTTGTTTCTTTCTAATCCAGTGACAATGCCTGTCTGACATTGGTCAGCTGGACTTAGCTGAAGTGCCACTGAAACTTCTGTGTAGATCGATGCGAGTTTTTGACATCATATCCAGCATTAAATTCTGTTACTGTTGATGCTAGTGCAGTTTTATAGTGCAAACTTTCATTAGAATTTTTATCTTCCTTCTAGACGTCTTTCCATAAGGGTATTTGATGCCAGTTTCTTATAGAAAGGATGAAGTACAGTGGTACACCTGCTGCCTTCATGTCGTGTAAATTATTTTCGTTATTTATTATGGTATTTCTATCGTACCGCTAAATAATGAAGATTGTCAAGTTTTCAAATGTCTTTTCACCTATTTTATAGATTTTTGCAATTTGAAGTAGGCCAGTATTTAATCTCATGGCTACGCGATTCTTCTGTCCTATGGAGGATATCGCACCGTGCTCTCTAATGCCCTTGCCGTACTTACTTGTGCTTAACAGCTCCATATTTACAAGTGTACACGTGATATTTTCGTTGTTCTGTTCCACAGGAGTATCAGTTACTCGTGCACTTTAAATGCTTATATCAGTAACTTCAAACACTAGAGCAAAGAGTAATATCTTTTTAATAGTTTGGAGAAGTATTAGTGAAAATGATGATAATGATGAGAGTAGATATGTATATAAAGAAAGAATAATTCAAAAACAGTTCAAATCTTCCGGTCTCTTTTGTCGTTCCATGGTTTAATATGCTACCATAGCTTTCACCAACTTCTGCGGTTGGCATCATCAGTGGACGATGAACACAAATCTTTTTCAATCTAGCCAGGAGAGAGGCAATGGAAAATACAACAACATCCAAACAAGTTTAACAGCTAAGTATCACAAACAACCACCTCCTTCCTCCCTTCCCCTACACACGTAATATTTATCGATCTTCTAAGACTAAACAGAGACGAATCAATACTACCGTCTTTTCAGCAGTCAATTGTTGTTCATCGTCCATTGATGATGCCAACGGCAGAAGTTGGTGAAAGCTCTGGTACTTTATTAAACCATGGACCACGGCAAAACAAACCGGAATATTTTAACTGTTTTAATTATAACACTGGCCGTGAAAGACTAAGAAGTATTATAAGGATAATTCAGTATTTAAGTATAGTGAACAAATTATGTTAAGTACGGAAACAAAAATATCAGTCATAATCCGTACTCTTTAATTGCGTTACCCCATAGATAATAATCGCAGGTGTTATATCGGGGGACCGAGGAGGCTACAAATCTCTACTAATAACTCTGTCTTGTGGAAACAACTGTGAATTGCTTTCATGGAATTATTCGCAGTATGAGTAGTGGTAGAGTTCAGTTTAAAAAAATTGCATGATCACACTTCCTGTTCGTAAATTTTCTGAAAATAAGAATTAGTAACAAAATAGATAGTATGTTAAAAAAATAGTTCTACAATTCTTTCATCACTGAGTCAAGAAAAATAACTCGTACATAAAGATAAGCTGTGCTGTTGCAAACACATGAAGCATAACACACTTTATGTGCCTATCGAATTAACAAACGAACAGCACAACACACACCCGGGAACAGCTGCACTACGACTGGCGACAGTCAGCAGAGTCAAGCAAATAAGCAAGTAGGCTTCCTGCTCCATCCACGGCATGGCAAAAGAGTGGGGGCTCGCTCATAGGAAAAAGCATCAAGATCGCACGGTATAAGAATTTCGTACTTAAATAATCAACGAATAACAGCTATGTATTTCCTTTTTACATCTAGCCGAAACACGCAGCTGGAGTGTGTCATGCAGGTGTTGTTTCGTTGACATATCACACTAAAGATATTCGAATATTTGCTTGACAAGGTCTTCCATTTAAATATTTAGATAAAAAAAAAAGGCCTCTTAGCAAAATTTGTCGGCCGTTTCACGCCCTGAATTGAATGGGACGCTGATCTCAGATGTTAAAGAGCGTCCGTAATTAAACTAAATCAACAACCAAAGAAATGTCGTGTGCAAAAATTGCCAGGGAAGGTTTCCGCGTCTGTTATTGGGAAAAAGAAAGTATTGTCATGAACAATTATATAGAACAGAATAAAGCGGCGGTGTGGGTGTATTATTATGCATTACTGGCCAAGCTTCGGGGAAAAAACATCTGAGATAAAGTATATTCATTTCGCCGGCGAAATACTTCCAAAGGTGTGCTATTTTTACAAGGCAATACACCGCCCACAAGTCCCTGATTGCATTACAGAAAAGTAATGCAATTGGCTTTGAATTGATTAACCATCCTCCCTATTCGCCAGATTTAACCCCTTCAGACTATTAGCTATTTCCAAAGCTAAAATATATTTAAAAGGGAAGAACTTTTCATCTAATAAGTATTGTGCAGGAGTGGTTTGCAGAGCAAGAAAAACAATATTTTCAGAGGCTGAGAAAGCTTTTTGAGTATTGTGATAAGTGCATACAGTTGAAAGGGGATTATGTTGAATAAATAAAAATTGTTTTGAAATACAATTCCATTTTCTATGTTGGGCTAATAATTTAGCCAATATCTCCTTGTAAGTGTTCATAATTTCTTGATTTTTAGTCGAACATTTATCCAATTTTTAAATGTGTGCAAAGAAAATATTTACTACTTTGTTCCTTTCTATGGCAATCTAATGGAAGAGCGAGTCTCAATGCACAACCTGTTGTATTCTGGTATTTTCGGAAAATTGAAAGTATTTCAGTTGTATCAAGAAAGTATTTTAAATATTTACTCACGATAATGTGATCTATAACATGTGTGAATAAATGCTAGGTTTCATTCAACCCATCATAGTATCACGAATTCAGTACTTTTAGTATTGACAAACATTATTTTCATAATTGGAAATAATGTCTTTAACTATTCCAATTTTATAATGTTATTAAATTGTTCAAATTGGAATGTACTCCATTTTTTTATGTTCAGGTTATTCACCTCCGGTTCCAGCTGCTGGAGACAATATGGTGCGCAACACATTCTCGAGACACGTCACTTGCAACGTGAGTTTGGAATCAGTACCTCGCAATGCAATCGGCAAGAGCGGGCAATATGCAGGTAAGAAAGTTGTAATGAACTGGTTTTGTTCCTGGTGGCACATGGTAACGGATGGAATTTCACACTCCGGTACATAGCGTGTGTTCTGCATGGTGTCTTTTATCCTTTGTCTGTAGCTGGTTTTTTAATAATGCACATCCAAACACTTCTGACGAATATTATTTCGTTTTTCTCCAGCTTAACTGTGTGCTGGCGTTTATATTAAGTGTAGATTTCTTTGAGCAAATTATAGAATATTACCATAACATTTCTTTCCTAATGTATGAGCCGGCAATGCTGTCGGTTTTACTCCTGTGGTTTAGTGCTATGTTTGAAATTACTATTTTTGAAGTATTCTCATGTTATACATACTCTAAAACACAAGTTAAGACTATTTTTAAATCGATTTAATATAATTTAACAAAGTAAAATTTCTGTGCGTTTCAAGCATTTTAAAAATACCGTCAGACGATAAAAATCATTCATACTGACATGCGTACTTACAAAGATTGCCCAGTAACACAGAAAAATGACATCTCATATACAGCCTGTATTAACAATATCAGTTTAAAATGCTGCTGTATCAATCATTTCAGGGATAAATTTCACTTTGATAGCCAAATATTGAAAATGTATGGCCATTATTATACCACGGCCACTACGAAAGTTTTTAGCAGCAGTCAAACCTTAAAAGTGAGAGCAATATAATTGCTTTCATTTGAAAGAGGGACATTTTAAAGATATAAGCATACTTTACTATTCAACAATGTGACAGGTGCTTATGTAAGAAAGCGGTTGGAAACACACTCATTGTCACACAGACAGGAAAAAGGAATGGAGCTGCCACCACGTGATTTTCGTGTCATGATTTGTTTAGATTTCAAAAAGGGGCTAACAGCAGAGCAGTGTCACCAGTCTTTTATTGGAGTTTGTCAGGATTCTGCGCCCTCCAGAGCCACCATTGGAAATTGGTTTCGGGAGTTCCAAAGAGGTCAGGAATCCCTGGAAGACGCCCTCACACGGCGGCAACCTCACAAATACGTATTTACGCGAATGTAATGCGCACCCCAAATTTTAATCTTAAAATCATACAAAAATGGCGTACAGTGCCTTAAGAGCTAAGCACGTTGCTACACAAAACGATCAGAACATAGAATTTATAAGTGGACTATTGTTACATCTTGCAGCACATAGGACAAAATCCATCACTCGTGCTGTTATCAGGACAGTTGACGTAGATCAAAGAAGAAAAAGTTATTTCTTATGTGTCACTAGTCACAGGTTGCTCGTTCTCTCTGCTTCCGAGTACGAATTCCAAAACTTTTCCTTCAATGTCTTCCTTTGTGAGGACCAGTGTGTTTCTTCCTGCTAGCTTTAGTTACAAATAATGTCAATTTCTGTTGTCAACACAAGCGAACGTTGCTCTCAGCTACATTTAACTCTGTTCCTGCTTTTCTGTTAACTTTTTTTTCAGTATAAAGAATTACTTTACCTTTGAAAGTAGCATCATAAGATGTTCTCTGTTTGCCCTGCATTTCGTTCAAACGCTCTATGCAATAATAGGTGAACAATAAATGTAACGAGGTCGATAATTGCAGCAATGCATTATGACGTTATAAACGATAAATTTGAATAAAGTTACGGCGAACTGCGGAACGGATTTGCACTCGAATCTAATACGCATCACATTTTTTAATATTACATTTGGAACAAGGGTGTCCAAATTTATTTATTTATTTGTCTACATTGCTTGGTAATCACGGTCTCATTATAAGTAAAACATTTGAACAATTGTGTCAAAATAGATTATTTTAAAAAGGAATGAAAATTGATATTTTCGTGGCATACAGCAAGAAACTTTAAAAACACGAACTAAGATGCTGGACTGAAATGGGCATTTGAAACAGGACATGCAAATATCAGTCTTAAACCATACTTTAATTGCATTTAATCAAACTTTTTATTATAGACAAAAATATAATTTATTATTTCGTTATATATATTTGTACTCTCATCATTATCATCATATTCGCTAATACTTAGCATACTTAAGTCAACTGATTCCTAAAATTATTAAAAAGATATTACATTTTACGCTAGTACTTGAAGTTAACAATATTCCTACACCAGTGCCCGACCAATATTAATACTTCTGTGGAAAAGCGGATGGAAGAAATTTATAAAAAGGCTAGAGGAAATCAGCAGGTAGGAAATAGAGGTACAATGTAACACGAAAGTCTCCTTGAGCCTATCGAACGAAATTAAGCTATCCTGGGATAAAGAGGTATATATGTTCATTCTAGGGAAAAAGGCGAGATGAGGAATGGCATGATTTGAATTTTTGATTGATTTATTTA
The DNA here is from genome assembly GCA_030762175.1 of Metallyticus violacea. Lineage (NCBI taxonomy): Eukaryota > Metazoa > Arthropoda > Insecta > Mantodea > Metallyticidae > Metallyticus > Metallyticus violacea. The sequence goes on from CM060844.1 coordinate 13,591,236, forward strand.
GGGACGCTCTTTAACATCTCAGGTCATGAGAGTCCCATTCAACTTAGGCGTGAAACGACTAACAAAATTTGCTCAGAGGCCTCTCTTTCAGGCTTGAGGTTCTTTTTCGTGCCGTAAATGTACGACACGGGACCCACGGCTTTACTTCCCTTCCGAAGTAAGCCATACTTCGGATTTTTACGCCCCGAAAAAATCCATCGGTCCTGGCCGGGTTCGAACCCGCGATCTGGGGTATAAAAAGCAAGTATGGTAACCACTACACCAGCAGGACCGATAGGAATGGCATGGTTTAGACTGGGAGGTTGGAAGGCTAAAAAAATAACGAATAGTTCTGATAGGAGAATCTGCTTATTTTGTGGAGGGGATGAAGAACGGGTACATATTCTGGCCGATGTACCCACTGGGAATTTCTGAGAAAAATATGTTTCTTGAAAACTTTCTTAAGGTAACAAGTAGAGGTCATGCTGCGACCTGTTTGCAAACCACACTGAAAATTTAAATTGGGCCTTTCCCTGACTAAAGTGCATGAAGCTAAAAGTAATTTATTTTCTGGTTAGAACGCCAAAAGTAGTGTAATTATAGATAATGTAATATATTTCCATTCATATATCTGTAATTATCCTTTGTACCATTTAAATGTTTATTTATTATTAATGTTGTTTTATATGTATTATTGTTTGTTCCTCTTTCTAATTGTACATCATATTTAAGCATGTACTGTCTATGACCTATTCAATAAAATATACTTGTAATGCTTAATATAGAATATTATAACAATAATACACCTACTACAACTACTAGTACTACTACTACAACTACTAGTACTACTACCACTACTACTAGTACTACTACTACTACACTACTACTACTACTACTACTACTACTATTACTATTACTACTACTACCACTACTACTATTACTAATACTACTATTACTACTACTATTGCTATTACTACTATTACTACTATTACTACTACTACTACTACTACTACTACTACTATTACTACTACTACTACTACTACTACTACTACTACTACTACTACTACTATACTTCTCTGGAATAGTATACTTGTAAGTATGGCGTTGTAAAGTACAAGTGTAGCAGAAAAGTTTGTGGAACAGAATTTTACTAATAACACTGGGCAACAATGAAAATGTTTCGGGCTTAAAAATAGTGAATTTACGTGTATTTCCATCTGCTGAATTCAAAAATCACCATAAAAATGATAGATTAGCTCTTGTTTTGAAGATAAAGTGACATTTCATTTTTTAGAGTGAAGATTTTAAATTTGGGGGAATTTTTTGGGAGTTGGCACACCTGTCAAATAACAAAACACAAATGCTCTTCAGCTGTTTGTAAGTCATAAACATAGATACTGTTGCTGTGACTGTGAATTACATGTATTTTCTCCTCAAATTAATGCAAAATTTCTGGTTCGCGAGTGCTTTTTTAGTGTAAAATTTGTAAAAATGCCACGAAAATGGTAAATATGGTGAATAACTTTTGTTATATTTGTGGTGAAATAACATTTTCCTCACAGAAACGCAATCTGACGCCTCTTGTAAAGACTGCCAAGCCTCTTGTGGACCCAAAAGACGTTCTTCTTCCACCCCTGCATATCAAGCTGGGTTTGATGAAAAACTTTGTCAAAGCTATGAACCGAGAAGGACGGGCCTTTAAGTACATCAGAGAGAAATTTTCGAAATTAAGTGATGCAAAAGTTAAGGAAGGCATTTTTGTCGGACCACAAATAAGAGAACTTTAAAGGATCCTGCATTTGACCAAGTTTTGGAGGGGAAAGAAAAGGAAGCTTGGGAAGCCTTCAAGGGTGTTGTTCATGGATTTTTAGGCAACAAAAGAGATGACAACTGCAAGCATTTGGTGACAGTGCTCCTGCAAAAATACTGTAACCTAGGATGCAACATGTCCCTTAAGATCCATTTTCTCCACTCCCACCTAGACTTTTTCCCTCCTAGTTGTGGAGCTGTTAGTGGTGAACATGGGGAGAGATTCCATCAGGACATTTCTGTTATGGAACAAAGATATCAGGGCCGGTGGAATGAAGTAATGCTTGCGGATTACTGTTGGTCTTTGTTTAGGGATTCTGCGGAACTCCATCACAAGAGGCAAGCTAAAAGACGACGAAGTCAATAGGCCACCACATGATTCTCTTCAGACACGACTATCTGCGAAGTATTTTTCCAGCAATTTAGAACTCTTAGCGTGTAATTACCAGTTAAAAAAATTAAATGCACTTTCATTGTTGTTAGCATGTATGTAATTAAAATGTATCCTTTTCTCTCAATCCGTTAATATGTAATACTTCCACCTTGTGTATATCATAGAAACTAGAGCTAATAAAATTTTTTCATTGTCATATTTGTTTTTCTCAACCCAAAATTAGTAGGAATTGCCTCATGAAGTGCTCGAAACATTCAAAAATTATTTTTTTTTTTTTTGTTGCCCAGTGTAATTATAAGCTACAAGTCCATACACTTGCAAAGTATACCTTTTTGAAACAGGGCCCTAGCACTGCATTCCTGCATGTTACGTCATCTCAAGTAGATACCTGACCTTTGGACAAGGTCCCGCGCTCTGCACGGGTCGTGAGCAAGGTCGAAGTGTGTAACTTTAGACTCCCGGCATGGCAATGCAAAACACGTCCCACTTCCTGCAGACACCCTTATGTTCACATGCATATCTCTCCGCAGATGTTCAAACGTCACTGCATATCAGAAAGTGTTCACGTGTTACACGTCTTGCCCGTTTCTGGGTGATCTAACGTTTTTAATTCATGCCTGAAATGCATAAGTTTATATATTGTGCATTACTCATAGCAGATCTTGAAATGAAGTACTGACTCACTAGGAAAATGGGGCCTGTCGAACAAAGAGCTGTGATTCAAGGGACTGTGTCATATATAAGGACGATGGTGATACCGTGAGCATAAATGTGGTAGAACATCCTGGGGAGATAAGCATCAGGGTGGTCTTAACAGAAGAAAACATAAATAAACCAGATGCAGCTCCTCTAGAGGTTGCTGCTTTTCACTGCCTCCAAAAAGGCAAACGTTTGATTTGTTACAGTTGTTTCATGCTTAAAAATGTCTGTAGCGCATTTTTATCTTGTGCCTGATGTTTGTATACCGTGCGATCTGTTTTGTTTTCCACGGAGAGTTTTGCCTATGGGTGAGCGTGCCTCTCGCTTGCCGTTGAGCTGGTCATTTGGGTCTCTGTGATTAGCGGGAGGGTAAAACAATAAAACAAACCAACCATACAACAATACGCAAAATTTAAGAGGATCATTACTTAATAAATGAGGCGTTGAAAATGCCCGCCTTCATTCTCCACACCTTTTGGTATCTCTATAGGAAATTATTCGTCACTCGCTGGAGTTCATTTCGAGAAATCCGGACAATTTTCTGACGAATGTTATCTTTGAGTTCTTTACTGTATGCGGGTTCGTCCTCTAAATGGCATTTTTTAATTTACCCCAGAGATAATAATCGCAGGCTGTTAAATTCAGTAGCCTTTAGCATAGGCCCGTTCCCAATTGTTGTCAAGACGACGAAAAGATTTACTAGGGGAATTTTCTATTGTCATGTAATCTTTCCTCAGTGAGAAACCTAAGCTGCAGGACACTTCCAATTTCCTGAAATGTATTATGCTGTTTTACGATCTGGACCGTCCACACCCGGAAATCTTGCTTGAAACAGCTGAGTTAACTCGTTTGAATCGTACATAAAGACACGCTGTGCCGTTGTAAACACACGAATCAGCAAGATCAACAAGTAAGCAAGCAGCTTGCACCCCCTCCATGGCGCGGCAAACGAGCGGGAGCTCCTGCGCGCCGCCAGGGAAAGCATCACTGATCACGACACGCGCTGCAAACCAGTGTCCCGCTAAGTTTGTGCAGCATTTTGATTCTGGGAGATGAGCGCTCGGTCTATTTATTAATTTATTCCGTTTATTTAAGGACGTTTTTTAACATGTTTGGTCATTAGCATCCCATTCAATTTAGGGCGTGAAACGGGCAACAATTTTGTATAGCAGCCTCTCCTTTTAGGCTTGAGGCTCTTTTATGGCCGTGAATCTAAGGCACGGGATCCACGGCTTACTTCCTATCCGGGGGGGAAAATTATGGTACGAAAAATAGAAAGAATATAATGATAAAGGTTTTGTCTATAAACTCATAACTTAAACATAATGGGCATGAATGTTCCATCTTCACAAACACACACATTCAAATCCTTCTAAATTATAAGAGCGAATGTATTCAAAGTGTAAATTTATAATTTTATTTTAAATGTGCTATTTAAAATAACTGCATGTTTTCTTTCACTGTAAATAGGCTTCTCTAAATACGGTGTTGGGAGTGTTCTACATCGCATAGAAGAACAACAAAGAGAAATCCCCATGCAATTAACGAACAAGGCCAGATTTCCAAACGTGTTTCTCGGTAAGTTACTAATTACTTCTTTTCCCTCACGAATATAAGTATTTCGTCGTGCATCTTTAATTCTGTATTAGACGTTGTTACACAGCACGCTGAGGGGTAGCTATGCATTGATCATCTCTTCTCTTCGTTATATTTCAGTAGCACAACAGAAGCTGTGTAAACTAAGCGAATTCCTTAGCAAGTCGAATTTGTGAAGGGTACTACACAGCGCTAGAGCAGAGCAATTGGTGCCTGCTAGAGCGCCTTTTAAATTTCTGCTTTACGTTAACCCCCATCCCCAATGGTTCACTTTTGCTGGACAACGAATTCTTTGTTAGTTAGTTCATTAATATGCCGAATTTCATTGAGAAAAAAATTAATTGCGGCCGTTAGAGTGTTCACAGACACATACATTTTTCATCGTCATTTTTGGTGCCTAGTAGGTCGATCGAGAATCGCAATAGCTACATCCCTTCAGAATTCGCAAAAAGAAGTATTAATTCTTGAAAGTTACTTTCACTTCAGTCAGGGAAGAGTATCTTCACGATATACTTCGATGTGTGAGTGTTCCTCGCCAATCGGCCACAATTTCGACGGCGTGATATGTTATTTTCATTCGTTAATTTGCAAAAGAATTGTCATAAAAAGAATTAATGAGATATATCTCAATTTAGTTATATTCATAACCAAACGTATGATGTGCTTGGTAACTTAGTGTATTTAAGTTTGTGTAAAGTAATACCATGCCATTGATTTAGATCGCTAATATGCGTACTCAATTTTATTGGATATTTGTTAATAATAAAAGCATAACATTTTAAATTAATTTTTAAAACAAAAGAAAACATGCGAAAATTATTTTTGTTTCATTATCAAGCAAAAGAATAAATTACTCTTCCGTTAGGCTCGACAAACATTAATATGACACCATAAAGCGAGTTAACGTCCCATTTAAATTTGAACACAGTATAAGCGAACAATGAGAATAATTGTTTTATACTTAAATCAAGTTGTGGTAACAACGAAGCATTCGATTGTTAAGAGTCGGGGCAGGATATTTCGGTACTTCTGCCTAGTTCAAGGGCTGACCGCTTGTGCCTTCGCTCCCAGTGCGGCACTTCAGGAAGAAAGAAGTAGATAGGGGGAACCGGGATCCACGGGCAGTAAGATATGGACGTGGATGGGGTCCCTAACATGCTTCCAGATAGAACACCACTACCCCCTCTTCAAGGAGTTCCAGGCCCTAAGAAGAGCCGAGGCAGAAACCTTTCCAAAGCTCAAACCACCGTCTTACCGCACCATGCCACCTCGTCCTAGCATTTCGATACTATAACACAGCTAACGAATGAAGTTATACCGTGCGATCAGTTCCCCCCCCCCCCCGGAGTTTTTTGCCTTTGAATGAGCCGGTTAGCCGGCCAGCCGGACCTTGGTGATTAGCGAAAGGGTAAAACAATAAAACAGGCCAGCCAACCATACAACAATACATAAACCAATTCAAGAGGCCCATTACTTACCAAACTATCAAATGAAATGTTGAAAATGCCCGCCTTCATTCTCCACATATTTTTGGCACCTCTTTAGGAAATTCTCATTTATTTTGAAAAATCCGGACATTCTCATTTATTTTGAGAAATCCGAATAATTTCCTGACGAATATTATCTTTGAGTTCTTGTATGGTGTACGGGTTCGTCTTGAATACAGCATTTTCTAATTTATCCCAGAGATAGTAATTTCAGGCTGTTAAATCGGGGGATCGAGGGGTTCACAAATCCCTACTAATAGCAACGCTGTCTTGTGGAAACACATTGTGAATTGCTCTCATGGAATTATTCGCAGTGTGAGCAGTGGCAGAGTCCTGTTGAAAAAATGCATGAACACGGTCCCTGTCGGTTAATTCTCTGAGAAAAGAGGTTAGTATGGTATTCATATAAGTAACAGAATCAATTGTAAGCTAAACAAACTTTTTCACTACCGAGTTAACACCTAAATAGTATATAAATACACACTTCGCCATTGCAAACACACGAGACATAATATACTTTATGCTTGCTGTCGAATTAAGAAACGAACATCACCACAGCTGCGCTACGACAGTCAGTAAGGTCAACAAGTAAGTAAGCACGCTCGCTCGCTACCCGCTGCGGGGAAAGATCGGACTATATGAAATGGGAGAACAGAAACTCGTGGAAAGTAAATATCCATCCAGCATACAAGTGAGACCGCGAAAATACCCTAGGTCAGGATGGTCGGTACCAAAGAATTTGAACCCGAAACATCCAGAATGCGAATCCCAGCGTTACCGTCTCTCGGTATCCGTACTCTGCCGGAACTTGCGGCTTCCTAAAGTTGTTGCGTACCTTCACAACAGATAGGGACCAAAGACTGTTACACCCGTTACCACGCAAGTGCTGCTAACGGTGACTAATATTTGTCCGGAGAGTGTTTAAACTAGTTTTTTTTAATTTGTTTACCATTGCTGATGTGTCCTGAAATATACTGTAAGGCAGGTTACCCTGGGACAAACCTTGAAGTTTTCTTGTGTCCAGTTTGAGTAGGATCTCTTTCGAACGCGATATCAGAACTGCCATCTCTTTGAGGTTAAATTGTGGTTTTTTCTTTAAGCCAAACCAGGAGTATTGACTTACGATAGCCACAAACTGCTCTTTCCAGGGAATATTATTTCCACATTATCCGACGAAAGCAAAGAGGCGCCGGTTCTAAGACTTCCGTTGCTCCGTAGTTAATGACATGTGGGAAGTTTCCTGTTACAGAGCTTTTAATCTGTTTCCCAGAATAAAAGCGAGCTTCAGTTTTGTTCATAATCTGGGAAATCTGCGTGTTCATCGAGTGTTAAGTGCAAAACAAGGTCTCCACGAGAATTACTCGCAATTGGATGGAAATACAGCCTTGTGCAAATTAATGTGAACAAAGATGTTATTTTATTTTTAATCATCTCACAAAATTACAATATTGCTTTTTACTAACAGCGTTTTTAGTATTTAATGTGCCTTAGTTACCATTTTCATTCGTTTAGGCTTAGGGTCAACAATTTTCTGGCATATTTCACTTATTTCTGGGTCATGCAATCACACCTTTATCAACACAAATGATCTTTTCTTCGGTAGTGCATTCTATTGTCCTCGTTCGTTTCTTGACAATTGGGAGTTGAGATCCGGTGAGCTTCCAGGCCAGTCCAAACACTGAAAAGAATTTTTCATCTTGAAGTTTTTTAACATTCTTCGATGCATGACAGGGCCAGTACTTGATGGAAAATCATTTTTTCAATGTTCAGTTCCTCTGCCAATCTCTTCAGTTTTGGCTCGACTTTTGTGATATACTTGTTGCTGTTCATCATTCCATTAATAAGATTGAAACATTTAGTGCATGTGAATGCAAAACAACTCCACAATATCTTCTTTTGTGCACTTTTTCGATTTTTGACATCGTTCCTTCCTTTGAAGTGAAATGACCCAATCTCATTTTCACTTCTAATTATATTATTAACAGTACCCAAACTTACATTACTTTCAACTGCTATCTATCTCCGGGTCATATTATTAAATTTATGGAGGGTTATGATCTTACTTCTCTTCTTAGGTGTGATATCCCCTATTAAAAAATATTAAAACAGCTAAAAACACGCGCAAATTGCTTAACTTCTGCTACAACCAATAAAACAATAACTACAATTAACGATCTCAAGAACGGCTATCAATAATGCGGTGTAGAATTGAAGGAAACAGTTGTTAACACTGATTAACTTAAAACACCAAATTTACCTTGTTCACATTAATATGCATAAGACTGTATTTTGTGAAATGAAGCACAGAGAATATACATGTATTAGTATCAGAAAACTTCTGTCAACATGATGCCTCAGTCCATGATACTTCAACATCTCGTCCCAGAAAACAATTCAGCTGCAAAACTTGTGCCAGTCTTTGAAAACGCATATGCTCTTATCCAAGAACGCAGCACAACAGTCAACCCAGAATGTTACATTTTACTTTCCGAACTTTAACACAGCGATTAAGAAAGTTTGGAAGTGGAAAGGGTTTTCATGCAGTAAGATAATGCTAGGCTTCAAAGCACAAGTGAATCTTGCTACTCTGCGGCATCCAAACTTGGCGCCATGCGCTATTCTTCTTTTCCTAAAATGTAAAGAGAAACAAATATGTACTGATGAAGAAATTGAGATGGCTATCAGAAACTGGTTGCGTTCATCATTGACGGAAGTATATTCAGTTATTTGATGACTGTGTTCAGTAATAAATATAAGTGATGAAAAGGCCCGGAATACCTTGTATCTCTAATTTTAACAGTGATTATAAAGTGCAGATTTTCTCGGAATCTATATGGAATTGGAAACTGAATATTTTGCAGCAAATTTATCAAAGCCTTAACGATAATTTAACACCCAATTTTTGTTTGTTTGTGCTTTTATTGGGCAAATATTATTTTTATGAATGTAATACTTCATTTAGGTGTTTGCTTTTATATTTAAATCGGATAAAAAATTCTTTATCGAAAAAATGTTGTGTTAAATGAAGTACAAATGCTCAATAGGTATATCCTGAAAATTTGAAGCAGATTGGTAGGTAGAATTTTTGGAAAATATAAATTTTATGTGATAAAAGCAAAGATTTTGAGAATCAAACGACAAAGTTGAGAATATCTGTCAGTGCATTTCAGTCACATAAATTGTAGCATGTTGTTCTTCTACAAACTCCCAACTATAATCAATAGACATCTAAGTATTGAGTATATTTAGAGAATTGTCAATCATTTACTTCCACAAATTCACTAAAATGCACGTCTTGATGAGGAATTTTCTTCCAATTATTAACTAACGAGAACTGTTCAACAAAGAATCATCAACATTTTTTTGACAACATATAGTTACTCATACTCATAATTTTGATGATCTTTCTCAAAGTAGTCCCTGTTGGATGCAGTGCACTTGTCCCAGAGTTTCTGCCTGTCTTCAAAGACATGCTGCAAACCATTTTCAGAATCGCCTCCGCAGTCTTCACCACTGTTTTTGATGATGGAAAATGTCTCCCACGAAAGTGTGTATTCAATTTGGGGAAAGTCAAAAGTCACGTGGGGCTAAATCTGGACAATAGAGAGGTTGAGGAGCACATTTCACGTTGGTTATTGTGAGATATTCAGTAACAAAGTTTGCGATGTGCGGCCGTGCATTATTGTGGAGCAGCTATCAATCAGCTTGTGATCTTTTGCGTTTAATATTGAGTTTTCAGACATCTCTGTTGAATTGCCCAGTTACTTTTCTGAATGCAGGTGAACCATTCCTTGGATATTGAAAATTGAGAGTTTTTCCAGCAGAAGCAACCAACCCCTCCCCCTCCCTTCTCAGGATATGAATGATGTAGCTGAGTTTCATCACAAGAAAGAAATTCCGCCATCTTCCTATAACGACATCTTCAACTGCATGCCAAGCTGCACGCGAACTTTATTTTGTTCGAAAATCAGCAGTCTTGGAACCCACCGTGCACAAACACGTCTCATATGCAACTTTTCAGTCACGAACGTTTGGGTGGCATCCAATAAGATTTTCAGAATTTTTGAAAGAGTTCTTAATGCTATTCGATGATCCTCTTTCACAACTACAGCAGCGGTGTTAATGTTTTCTTCTGTTAGAGCACAAACTGCAGCGTGAGCTTCACCTTCCTTTGAAACTGATTGTCTCCCATTTAAACATTTTGAACCATCTTCATCTTAGGAAAAACAAACTGTCCATAAGCCTCAGCTGAAGATTTTTTGAGATGAAAGCAGAATTTCAGAGTAGCATTTTGTTCATACTGGACATGTCTTAACTTTCACATCTCTCAAAAGTTTAGAAGAAAAATTATTCTTGTAAAAGTATCATCATTCTTTATGCCTCAACCCTCGTACGTGTCAGTTAGAAAACTCCATAAACTGTTACATAATTAAAAGGCTGTATACACAATTAAAAGGCGAGATTCCATAGATTTTTAACATTTAAAAAGATAAACGTTTTTTTTAGTCGTTTTTACCTATTCAGGAGCTTCTTGAGGGAATTATTTCTGTGTTTCTTAATATCTTGGAGGTCCTCTTAGCAGTAAATACATCATATCACCTGGCCTGAAGAAACACGAAATTTCTTTGGTCGGAGACTCTCGGATGTTTCCATTGCATGGATTGAACTTTCTTCTCTGGTGTGTGGTAGGACATAACCCGCCAGTCTCTTCAAAAATTCCGGATTTTCATTATGGATTTCCAGTAGCCGACGACAGACTTCAACACTTTTGTCCTTGTGTGCCTATGTCAAATTCCGTGTAACACTTGCACAAACCTTTTTCATATTCAAATCGTCGTGAATAAAAGAGTGCCGAGTCCTATCTAACATTTCAGTTCATCAAAGGTTATACGTCTATCAGACACATCTCAATGTTCCTGGGAGACAGCAATATTGACGCACGACCAGTACTCACATTCTTGTGCGCAGATTCCCTGCCGCTGACGAACTTATTGACTCAGTTGTAAACGGTCTTCTGTGTAAGAGCTTCTTGACCATATATCGAAGTTAAACTTCTATGACTGTCTACAGTTTTGAAGCGTACCTTGCACAAAAACCATGCAATCATATTTGCCCATAATAGTCGCCTTTCATCCTAGCCACGTCTTTATCTACTTGACTAAAAACGAACACCGTCATTTCACTACATTTTGCTTACAACCGCCAGCTAGCGTCTCCATATCGTACTCGTATCAGTCCATTGCTCTAGAATGGACGTGTCTACGGTTTGCGCCGTTATCGTAAATAACCTTAAAATATAAAATATTAAAATTATAATTTCGAAGATCAGTTAACTATCGAAGTATGAATTTATAGCTTAATTGTTATGTTTACTTAATTATTTTGAATTGTAACGCTTTATAAGCGTGGGACATTATTACGCAACAAATGGGGATTTGTTTTTTTTTTTTTTTTTGCATCACTATAACAACGAGTTTATTTGTTTCTGATTTTTGTGGTTAAATTAAAGATTTTAAAGGTGTTTTATTGATTTCCATTTGTGAAAGAAACAGTGTTTGGTACTTTTGCAAATTTGTATTGGACTTTTCTATGTTTTAATTACAAATTTGGAGCTACCTCTCATTTCTTTCTTACGCAAAATTGTTTAAGAGTTGAACAAAATTCTTAAACCTACATGTGGAACGAAGCATCAGGAAATACCTACACATGCTTTACATGTGTCATACACAAAAGTATTTTAGAGTTAGTCCGTGACATGGCATTTTAATGCACAAAATTAATTGATGTACAATAGTAAAATTACTTGCACAACGAGAGAGGTTGTCAATGCACTGCAAGCAATACATAAGATCTGATCGATCAGCGGGCCGTTGCAGCCCACGGCAGATTGGGAACTGGGACGCATGGCTCATATGAGAATGAACTACGGACTGCCAGCTGGTAAGCAAACTGCACTTTAGCCACAGCAGACTCGTATTTTGAATTCCTGTTTGTTTATTTTTTTCCCTTACTACATTATGAGAGTGACCACCACCACCACCTTGATCTAGTGGTTAGTGTTGCTAATTACTTGGTCAGGAAGTCCGGGTTTGATTCCCGGTACGTACTTAGGATTTTTTTAAGTTAAGGGGTTTGGAAGGGGTCCACCCAGCCTCATGAGGAAAATCGGGTAGCTGTCTGATGGAGGGGTGGCGTTTTTCGATCACAAAAGCCGTGTGATAGGCGACCGGCGGGATGCCGGCATGCCCCTTCCCCCTGTAATACTGCCCTCAATCGATAAAGTCGCAAGACAGAGGTAGAGGAAGCAGAGGTCGCCGCGGCAGGCCAAGGCTCGCCCCGGGCAATAACACCAAATGATAAGAAGAAGAAGAAGAAGAAGAAGAAGACGATACTAAAAGAGTTGTATGAACACAAAGTTCACAATGATTAGTATTTCCTTGTACAGAACTCTCATTTCGTTGAGCAATCAGAATTTGATTTTGCCGACGGGAAGTTTTGCGTAACGGCCTCGCCATTTACCGAGAGAAATCATACCTGGAGGTCGGAGTTCAAGGCGCACATATTAATTTTTTTCTTTCGTTATTTATCAGTAGTAAGTTATAATTAATATTGCATTTGGCATCGAGTAGATGCGCAAAGTATCTGTGAGACATGCCTGAATTATTTTGAAAAGATTTTGAGACACTCGCTGTAGCGCATGCTCCCGGATATTGCAAGCTGCCTACAGAATATTTTGTTTCAGCGCCTCCGCGGGTTTATTTCAGGTACAGCAGTAATTTTATGCAGCTGAGTGGCTTTATACTCACTACCGACAGATACACCAACTTGTGCGCTATTTGTGTTAAAGACTTTTGAGGTATGGTTTCTAAACGATATCCTATTTAATCAAACTTCTCTTCTATTAAAACCCGGTTTTTTCGCTCTCTTCCTCTTGTTAACGAGGAAGGTTTGTTTTCAAATTTTGTTCATCAATCTGAAAAATACACTTCCCGATAGAGGTTTTACTCCTGGGAAGTTAGCATGAAGTTTTCTCCTTCAGTACTTGTTGATTTCTTTTTCACATAGCAGTAATATCAAACATTCTTTGTTCTGTGGGTTGTCATCATAATTATCTTTATAGTGGATGTCAATAAAAGCTGAAGTAATTGTAATTGATTGACCAGCCTCTTTATTCGCAAATTGCTCGCAAATCAGTACCGCTTGTTAAATTAATATGCTCCTTAATTTGTATACTTTTCTTCTTATTATTTATAGCGATAAGAAAGCATTTTATTAGTATAATAAATACTTCTCTTTTCTTTTCATTATTTATAGCGATAAGAAAGCATGTTATTACAGATAATAAATATGCCTCTCTTTTTCTTTTTATTATTTATGGCGATAAAAAAGCATTTTATTACATATAAAAGAGTTTAGCTTAAGTTTCTCCTAAAAATAAAAATGTTTATGTGAAAGACATGTAAAACATTTGCATAACAAACGATGAAATCTTGAAAATAACGACCGAGTTTACTAGCGTTTCTGTGTAGCAGTAAATTCTACAAGCAATAGCAATAAAGGGGGAGAGGCAAAGAAAAAAACGCTGAGTAATATTTTACCATATATCTCACTTTCGGCATACTCCACAAAAACAAGTGCACCTAATACGCAATTCATATAAAAACAGAAATGAAAATTTTGACGTGATTAACACGCCTGAGCAAGTTCAATTGCTGCCTTAACTGAGCGTTTACTGCAATCTTACCAGGAATAGGGCGACTACGAATATCAACTGGCTGCTACAGCTGTATACAGACTCCTATTGCACAGTGGAATATGGGCACGGTATATCTGAAGGCATTTGCCTGTTAGCTCCCGTGGAGGGTGGTTGCAATGCCTTCTGGATCTTACAAATGCGCAAACGCAGTTATATTTCCCGATTTTTCTAAATTTACCACGTACTTTGTATGTCTGCAGCACTTTGCTCTCCCTGAATCACATTTCTCACTGTTTTCTTCAGAAACAAATAACAAGCTACACGTAAGATTTATTGCTATGGAAACAGCGAGCAAAGGCGTTTCCCAACCTTAGCAACATTAAATACTCGATGCTTCCACTGTAAGTTTTTAACTATAAAATGCAGACTTACTTGGAGGCTCGCTGGATCAGTTTATGGATGGCGCTGTAGACGTGCGCAGAAGGAAAGCGCAGCATCTGAATGCAGAGCTCCGGATCCCAGCGAGAAAGATCATGTCCTTGACGTAGGTCCCTCAGCAGCTGCTGGCCGGAGGAAGAGGCAGTGCGGCGCAAAGTTCCCGGGCCTCGACGTCCGGACCCTGCCCGGCTCACGGCTCTTGTCCACAGGTCGTGAGAACTCATTTTACCTGTGTCAGAACGGTTTCATGTTAGCATTAGCTGGTTAGTGTGTTTCTCCCTCTATTTTCAGCACTTTTATACTTGTATCCGTTTGTTATTTGTATTGTCTTTGTCAATATATTATTAAAATAGAAATATTATAAACTTATTACATCGCGGCACTCGGGTACAGGGAATGAAGAAACACCCGAGAGATATGAAAAGTGTATAGAAGAAGTTACTTCGGGATTCAGAACAGGATTGGGGGATGAGGCATTACACCCAAAAGCTGCCAAACTCTGCAATCAGGCATTCGCTTGGTTGCAACATACAGACAGGGTATGAGAACTGTCCTCTTGGGGTGCACTGCAAGGGGACGGAGAAATGGAGGAAAAATATCTACTGGACCCGTTTGTTAACGGGAGGAATGGGCAATGAAGAGCTGAACTTTGCTGGCAGACAGGAACAAGGAGGAGGGAGTAGGTAGTTTTTTACAAAGTGAGACTGCTCAGGTCGGAAAAGGCAGACAACCGGGAAGAGGGGCAGTGGTACACCAGAAACATTATTTTGGAGATATTTGTACTTATGTGTGGGGGTGTATATTATTTATTTTTGTACTTCTTCTTTTTCTTCAATTTATTTATGTATTTTTATTTTCTTATTTTTCATTTATTTATTTCATTAGTATTTTTGCCTCTTAAGACTTAAAAATATTGACTTGTGTAATTTCATGTATTTGTTAGAGTATTGTAAAAGCGCGTACGGTCCCAGGAGATGTGCGACATGGGTGCTTTATGTGTTATTTGAAATTTCCTTCAAATGAAACACAAAATGATGACATAGGTTTTGAAATTATTCTTATTTTCCAACTGAGCAGTCTAAGCAGACTAAGCGATGCTCTAAAGCCTTTATTATCACAAAAGTCAGATCACTTCGGGTCTGCAAATACACCTCTGATGATTTAAGCTCTTCATCGGACGAACATTTCTTTCTACCAAGGAACTTCCTCAGTTTAGGGAATAGATGGAAGTCAGATAAAGCTACGTCAAGAAAATAAAGCGTATGTGGCAATAAATCATATCTCAATTCATTGATTTTCGCCATTCCAAAGACACGTGCGTGAGGGCGAGCATTATTTTGATGAAAGATGACTTTCCTCTTTGATAAACACGGTCTTTTCTCCGATATTTTTGTTTGCAATATGTTCGAAAGGATAGTATAATACGCTGCAGTGATAGATGTTTCAGTGGGAAGATAATCAATTGGCAGTACACTCTTGATATCCCACAAAACCGACCCTGCCGAATTCACTCGCTTGGCTTTCTTTGACGGTGAAGAATCGTGATATTTTCATTATTTAGATTACTGTTTGGTTGCAAGCATGTAGTTGTGTGCCCATATATTTCATCATTGGTCACAAATCGACGCATAAAGCCGGAAGCATCTCTCTGAAAACTGGTCAACATTTCTGAGACATTTGCATTCTGATTTGCTTTTGATCCTGAGTCAACAGTCGCGGCACCCATCTTTTTTTTTTTTTTTTTTTTCAATCACAATTCTTTCCTCAAAATGTGAAATCGAGGTCCCCTAAAATGCCCAGGGCTTTAGCATTTTCCGATATCTTTAACAGGTGATCATTCAGATCCATGCCATCCATGATTTCTGAGGTGATAGACTTTGGTCGTCAGCTGCATGGGTCATCTTCCAAGTTTTCATGGCCAGGTTTAAACTCCGTGGTTCATTCGAAAATGATGCTGCAGAGTCCCCTGTAGCGTTTGTCATATTTGCATGAATTGCATGCCTTCTTTACCAAGTACTTAACGCTGTTCGATATTTGTCATTTTCCGATATATACAAACAGCTATGGCTACTGAATGTACTATCACACACACACAGATGTTTCTATGGAAGATGGCGGGTTTTGCTGCAGTCTGTAGGTCAAGCCGACAACTTTTCAAACAACCCTCCTATTTATAACAAACATATTTTGCAAATAAGTACACTTTCAACTGCTGTTTATTTTGGCAAGTTAATTAAAGTTTTGGGGGATTGAACGCTGAAGGCAGTTCGGTCCTTAGCTTTGCTTAACGGTTCATTAGGGAGCGCAGGTATATGTAATGATAACAACGGTGGTGTTTTCATCTGTCCCGGGGTTTCTCTCGGCGTACCTGTCATATGCCTGGCTATTATTACATTAGATTATTAATGTATTTAAACTCCTAAGTGTAAGAATATCAGGTCTTCTCTTCCGCACTACCAGTGTACTTAACAATACACGTTATACAAAATAATACAACAATATTGATAAAATGTAAAAGGAACAGTTTATAAGTAAAGCCATTGCAAAATAATTTTAAGTGCTCCAAACACTAACAAAAATTCTATTTACAATTACAATTAACAAAATAAATCCTAAATTTTAGTGCTAAAATTATAAACATATACCTTAATTAACTCATAGGGACAACAGCTCTATGGACTAGCTCACCATATGAGAAATCAATGAGCCCCCCCCCCACTTGCGGAGTCCCTAGCCCTAGACGGGACATAAGTGACTTAATGCATTCATTCTCCTAAGTCATATCAAGTAGGTAACTAAATATGGTAAATGAAAAAATACAATATTAAATTAAAATGAATTATAATCAAAGTTTAATTTATAGAGTGTTAGCAGTAATATATTGTTTGAATTTATTTTTAAATTATGAAATGATTCAACAATCCCTGATGTAACAAAGTAAGGAATTCCAAAGTTTAGCAAGAAAACTTGTGAAAGAGGAAGGATATAAAGAGTGAGGCTATGAGGCAGCTTAGGACGGAGGTGTGAAGAATCTGACAAAATAAGATGAGAGAGTGGTAAGTTTAACCACAGTTAGGGTAATAAATAATTCCACAGGTGCAGTGAAATGTTGCAACATTATGAATACATCGAATCTTTTAACGATTGTATAATTGAAAATATTTTCTTGCATGTTTCCACAACGTGAATATTCCAATTTAGATTTCTATCGAAACGTACCCCTAGATTTTTTACTGGCCCAAGTGGATTATACTATTGCTAATTTTAGTAGATTTACAGTATTTAACAACCGCTAATGACCCAAAACAATTGCCAGCTACTTTCTACATTCAGTTTAAGTCCAAATAATTTTGGCATGTGAAATTACATTACGACGGTAGGTATTCGCTTTGATTACTTTTTATTTAAGAAACAGAACACGAAAAAAAAATTGCTTAAAATTGATACTGCGGTATTCCAACGTTCATTTACATTCTTTATTATGATCAATGATTTACCCGTTTACATGATTAATGCAGTCATACCTGCTGATGATACAATGTTCTTTTCTTCAAATAAAAACACGCCACAACTAATAGATATCTTAATAAACATAACAATGGTTTATTTTGTATGGCAGAATTGGAGCAGTTTAGTTTTGTTGGTACCAATTTTGAAGCGGTTTTATGTTGTTGAAATTTAAGTAGTTGCTTGCCTCGGTCTGTTGCTTACATTTCTCGACAACAGCATTTCATGGGTGTCTTTCGCTGTATTTTATTGAGTCCCGCTCAACAGGACTGGGAAAGGAAGCTTTTGGTTAAAAGATTAGACGAAGTAACACTTACATTACACACTTTATTGATCGTAACTAAACTGTTTATATTAGCAGGTGTTTCTGAAAAGAATCCAGGCATGGTGTAGTGACTTTGACCTATATCCGATCCTCGCAAGATTACCTTGCGAAGAAGTAATAATTAGAAACTGACTTTGATCTTAGGACTCTGCAGCTGTCCTCACTTTTAGGTCACCGGCCCTCTAATTACGATACGTAAAAATGTACGCAGCTCACACAGCACATGACATTTACTGACCGACACAAAGTATTGCTTTCTATAAACGAACGAAAAAAATCAACCCCACATGGTTTACTTACGCCTACAGGGTTCACAAACAGATGCGCATGCTATCCGCTACACTTTAAAAGTTCAAACTATTCAGGAAGGATTGCCTCGCTTAAAACTAAATTACGTCATAAGGCACGAACTTTCAGCATCCTGAGGCGACCAAAGTTAAAATCATATGTACCCTCCGTTCACAGCATGGTTATTAAAAAGACATAAAGCTTGCCTTTCGAGTTCACTTTTTGTTTACATTATCAGACAAAAATTTACTCTTGTCTAAAGATAAATGTCATTATCCTGTGCCAGTTTTTTGCCTTTTTCCTACACAAAACAACCATCATCGTCCTCCTCATGCATTAGGAGATTTCACCCGTTCTCCTCGGTCTTTTTCCGTATGGTTGATGATCTAATGTCATTTTAGGCTAGCGAGTTTTATCCATCCTCTGCTACGGCTTTCTCCATCTTTATCTATATTCATTTATTTGGTCATTAGTTGTCTCTAATTCTTCATTTTTCCGTTACTGTACAGCCTAAGGTATCTCATTACTGCTGCATTTATGTTATCCTATTCATTTTACTTTAACGTCCATGTTTCACAACCATACGTTAACGTTGGAATCGCCACTGCTTATAACAGTTTAAGATTTTTACTTTCCTTGTTTTTCTTTTTATTGCACTTATTAATATTCCGCAATTTTTCTGAAATTGTCTTACTTTACGATTTAAATCTTGGTTGTGTTGATATGTTACATTGCATCCTAAATAGTTAAAATGTTGTACTTGTTCTAGCATTACGTCATTTATTACTATTTTGGATATACAAGGGTACTTTCCTTGAAAGACCATTATTTTCGTTTTAATAGTTGAGATTTTGAGTACATATTTTTTCAGTTCAAAACATTTTTCTACAGTCATTTTTTGTTTCCTGAATTAACATAATATCGTCAGCATAGAGGAGCACGCTCATTGTATTACTCCTCTTCCTATTAAATGCAATTCCTGAAAGTATTTTCCCATTAATCTTTAACTCCCCTCTTTCTCTGGAGCTTTAGCGAACTCCTAAGGTATGTAGATAACTATTGCGGTTGTACCCATGAAACGATTTTTGAAATTTATATTAAAATCCCCATCGACCCTACCTACTAGACACCGAAAATGACGATGAAGATGAGTGCGTAACGCTCTAGTGGTCGCAATTTTTTTCCCTCAACAAAACTCGCATTTAACAAACGATTCGTCCAGTTCGTTAACCAGCAAGATTGGAACACTGGGGGTGGAAGTTAATCTAATGAGAAAAATTTAAAACATTTAAAAATCACTTAGCGGCCGCAATTTTAGTTTTATCTCGACGAAACTCGATATATTTCATTAAAGTAAATTCATAAAATTAGTTTGTGAAAATTAGGGATATCAAACCATTAGAAGGGGGGTACCTAAAAACCGAGCGCAGGTTAAAGAGTAATTTGAAAAACCGCTCTAGCGGCCGCAATTTTAAAATTTTCGCAATAAAACTCGATATAGGCCATTGAAACAAAATAGGAATAATAGGTTCTGAAAATCATTGAAATCAAATTATTAAGAGTGGAGGTTTACCTGAAACATTAAATTTTAAAAATTATTTTAGCGGCAGCAATATTTGTTTTTTCGTAATGAAACTCGTTATACCTGAACCATTTAAATAAAAAAAATTGTTCCTGAAAATCAGGGAAATTTAGCCATTAGGAGTGCAGTTTACTTGAAAACTGAAATTTAAAAAGCGCTCTTGAGTTCAACTTTCTCTTTATTGTTTTAAAGTAAAAGGACAAATTCACCCAACATACAAACTGTATTTATATGTTTTATATTTAACAAAAGTACCCTCGTGAAGATGGCAAATGTGAAATATTAATATAATATGAGTGTGAGAAATGTATTTGTATGTTAAAGCGCTCTGTAATAACATTCAGAAAACGTTTGTGCTACATGTTTTTACTACAATAACTTTTAAATTAAAGTTCAAAGCAAATGAAAATGGATGAAACGCTGGATTGTTTATTGTTGATTGTGTATATTTGCTTGGTGCATTGTAATTGTTTTTAAATAATAACATGTTATTGTGTTATTGAAATATATAAACATCTTCTTAAATATACAATGTAACTTGAAACTTTCTGTTATTTTTATATTTTGTGAATGTAAAGATGATATAAAAGGCTCAGTTCATAAACATGGTTACATTTAAAAATATTTAAAATACTCACACAGTTTGTCTATCAGTTGCCATATATTTAATTTAATTAATAGAATAATTAATTCATCTCAATAAAATAATAATAATAATAATAATAATAATAATGATACATCTGCTTTCTGTTTTGTCATACCTATAGATTGCAAGAATTGTAATTTTGTTCCTCTAATACCACACGGTAATGTCATAATTTATTTCATTTCATTAATTAATAAGACCATAATTTGGTTTTTATATTAATTCTTAAGGTTATTAAAGTAGTTGCGGAATTCGCTTAGTTTACCCAACTCTTGCGTGACGGACTTTTTCATTTTCCAGAGATTTTTTAAATCACCCCGTACTGTACAGTATATGGAGATAGATGGGCAAGAAAATATTGAGATTCAAACCCGTAACTAATATGACGTAAACTGCCTTTCATCTTTTCCGCGCTGGCAAACAGAAATAAAAAACACAACCGAAAATTGCGCCCACTTGGTGGTAAGCATAAGAGCATGGAACTGCAATTAACACAGTTTCCAGAAAGACCTTGAATGATGGCAAGATTCCAAAACATTCATTTGTTTAGAAAAGTTGAGGGTGTGCCACCGTGACCTTGACACAGTAGCCTGGAGAATTCCAGCGTCCCCAAGGGCATGATTTCATTTTTGTTACATCATGCTTATATTTAGCGATTTTTATTCGGGTTAAAGAAGTGTAAACTGTCTAAACCTTCAATATGAACAAAATTGGAAAGTGAAAACAATTTCCTAACATTTTATTTTACAGCAAAAATGCAATAGTTATAAGTAATCAATAACCCAAAGTATTTTGCTTTAATTTATGCCTGCTAATGTTATAGTTATTTTAATTATATTAAAGAAAAATGTATCATTATCTATCTGAAAATGTTAAATTTAACAAATACTTGAGGCATATTCCAGACTATTGATATTTCATGATGCGTTAGACATAATTTGGCATATGTAGATGCTGAATCAAAAAGTGATCTTGATATTTTTAATATTGAGAATGAAAAAAATCTTCTTTTTCAATATGTCTTCATCTATTCATTGCAGGGTTTCATTGATGCTTGATTTCCACTATAAAAATCATGCATCGCGTCTTTCATTCTTTGTCCAACTTCTTGGCCCCTAGTACCTTTTTGAGATGTCCAAAGACATGATAATCGGAAGATGCCAAGTAGGGTGAATAAACAGAATGTGGCATACACTCATAATGAAAATTAGCAATTTTTACTGCCGTTGCATGAGCTGTGTGAGGTCTCGCATTATCATGCTGTAAGAATATATTAGCCGTGAACAAACCTCGACGTTTCGATCTGATTGCAAGTTTCAAATGGTTCTCAAGCAGATCTCAACATGACTCGCTGTTAACATTGCGTTCTCTGGGCATGTCATATTCCATGATTGAACCTTTAGAGTCAGAAGAGTGTGAGCATTACTTTATTGGCTGACAAGCTGTGTGGAACTTGTTTGGCTCTGGCGATGATGAATGCCGCCACTCTTTGCTGGCTCGCTTGTCTGTAGCTGGACCAGCATTCACCACCAGTGACCATGCTTTAGTAAACCATCTCCTTCAACTTCATGACGTCGTAGCAGCGTTTCATGGACGTCCATACGACGCTGTTTCAGTTCAGGGATGAGTTGTTTTGGTGCCCGCTAGCGGAGACTTTGCGATACTGCAGAATGTGGTGCGCATAGAAATCAGTTCTACAGCCGCCTCAACGATCACTTGTTCTACTGCAGCGATAGTGTCTGACGTAATCGCAGCATGCGAGCTGCATCACTCACACCTAACACTCCACTTTTAAATTTTCTGTTCCACTCACAGACCTGGTGAAGTGACAAACAGGAGTCTCTCTTTCATGAATATCTGTTGGTTTCTCGCCTTCATTACCCCCCACCTCACTGCTCCTCACTGGTGCATATTTGCCGCCTTGTTATGGTTGCTGACGTCACACTTCCCAAGATTCCGAGCGCGCTTATTCCTCCAGCAGAAGGGTGTAAATATCCATTATTCACGTGTATAGTACAACACTCTACAACATTATTTTGAATATTCATTGCTAAATTAAATTAAGGCTACTTTTTGACTCAGCCTCGTATAATGGAAAAACAACAGTAGTTCTCTATTTATAAATAAATCACATGCTTTGGATTTCGTTAAATTTTGAGCAGTTGAGCACGCGCTCATGGCGCCACCAGATAGAATGTGTGAGTATGAACAATTATTACTGAAATGCTAAGAAAAGTACTAGATGGCCTACATCTATTAGGCTCAGGTCATTCATAGGCGTGACCCACCACAATTTTAATGTATTAAAATTAATTTCTTTAACAATTTACATATGAATCATAATTTTCTTATTCCACTGATTGAAACAAAACAAAATAAAATGGCTAACATCTACTATAGTACCTGACCTAACTTATCCTAACCTAACCTGACCTCTTTCCTCGGTTCGTCAGTAATCTCCTACAAGAAAAAGAGGTTTAGCCACCACTTCAAATAAGTCTGACAAGGTTCTCTTTCGATATCACTTCCTTGTTTATTCTTTTCCTCCCTTATTCTCTATTTTGAGCCCCTTCTTTGTTTACCAAATGTTAATGCTTCCCAAACTTTTACGTGCAAATTTTCTAATTAACCATACCCATTTTTCTTTACTATGTATGAATATTCTCTCTTCATTTGTGATTTATCTCCACGTTTTTCTACCTGCTACACTTTTATCTTTTTTAAAACAATTTCTGTTTCAGTAAACTCAATCTCCATAATTTTGTTCCTATACAGTCAAATAAGACATTCTTAATATTTTCTTCATTTCCACAAATTGGGCACTGCCCCTGATCTAGATTTCTTCTGGATCCCTTCAAACTTAAACAAGCAATTCTTTATCTTTCTTTTGTATTACCTTTATTCTCATTTCATTCACTTTTAGGCTCCTTATTGATTGCCATATACAATTTAAGTGAGAAAGTTTTCTATCATCAAAGCATACATAATCTGGCTATCTATATTCTATAATTCTCCTCTTACCATCTGCCAATACCCTCTTTATAAATTACCAGAGTTGTTCAATAAAGTATGATTATAATTATTTTGACAACATAACTTTATTATATTTTTTATGATATTTCTTAAGTAGTCGCCGTTGAATGCAAGGCACATGTCCCAGCATTTCTGACTGCCTTCAAACACACGCTGGAAACCTTTTTGACAGGTCCTCCAGAATCGCCTTCGCAACCTTCACCACTCCTTTTGATGATGGAAAATGCTTCCCACGAAGTGTTTCTTATATTGAGGAAAATTAAAATGATACACGGGGATAAATCCGGGCTTTAGGGGGAATGAAGGACACACTTCACACTGGTTTTTGTTAAAAAGCGACGTACGGCGGTGCATAACGTGGTCCTGGTTCCACCTTGTTGCGTCTTGATATGGCCTTGTGGAGTTTTCAGGACATATCTGTAGTTTCGTGTGCAGGTGGTGTAGTAGTAGCCATACTTGCCCCTAAACCCAAGATCGCGGGTTTAATCCTGGCCAGGATCGGGGGTAAAAATCCAAAGTACAGCTTCCTTCGGAAGGGAAGTAAAACCGTGGGTCCCATGTCTTAGATTTACGGCACGTAAAAGAACCTCAAGCCTGAAAGAAGAGGCCTTTGAGTAAAATTTATCGGCCGTTTTACAATTTGAATTGAATGGGACGCTGATGACCTGAGATGTTAAAGAGCGTCCTTAAATAAACAAAAGCAACAACAAAAAAACATATACTTGTAAACCGAAGTTTAAAAAGTTCTCTAGGTTTTAATTTTCTGTATATTGTTTCAAATTAAAAGGACAAATCAATTCAACACATAAACTGTATTTATAACGATGCATATGTTTTATATTTAACAAAAACATTATCGTAAAGATAGAAAAGGTGAAATATTAATGTAATATGTGTGTGAGAATTATATTTGTATGTAAGAGCGCTCTTTAATAACCTTCAAAAAACGTTTTCGTTACATGTGTTTACTACAATAACATTTAAATTAAATTTCAAAGCCAGTGAAAGTTAATGGAACTTTCGATTGTATATTGTTGATTGTGTATATTTCCTTAGTACATTGAAATTGTTTTTAAATCGTAACTTTGCTAAAACATATGAACATCTTCTTAAATATCCAATATAACTCGAAACTTTTTGTTATTTATCTCTATTTTAGTGAATGTAAAGATAATATCAAGGGCAGTTGATAAACATGATCACATATAAGAAAATTTAAAAATATCCACACAGTGTAGCTTTGTCTATCAATATATTTAATTTAATTAATAATATAGCATTGATTTTTGTGGTTCAATCTCAACAATAACAATTATTATTATTATTATTATTATTATTATTATTATTATTATTATTATTATTATTATTATTATTATTCTAACAATGTGGTTTATCTTTTGTGATACTTATAGATTGCAAGAATTCTAATTTTGTTCCTTTAATACCACACAGTAATGCCATAACTTATTTCATTAATTAATGAGGTCATAATTTGGATTTTATATTCTTTTATAAAGTTTCTCTACAAGGTGAGGAATTCGCTTAGTTTACGCAGCTCCTGCGTGCCGGACTTTCTTGACATTGAAACGAAAAGGCATTGTAAACTTTTGTAGAATGCTGAAAAACACATGAAATCAAGTTTAATGTGACAAACATGCGCTGGGAAGTGTTCCTTTAGATTTTACGACAGCTAAAGTTGCAGAGCAAGCAAGCCTGTATTTGAGTGTTACCACATTCTCCATCGTACTTTTGGCTATAAAATCAAATGAGTTAGCGAAGAATGTGGCATACAGCTGGTTGGTCATACAAGGGTTATCTTTGTTTGTTATACTGTGAATTTATTTTATCAAATTCAAGTTCTCTACGTGGTAGGGAGCATAGAGTGAGGTCATTTGATGACGTAACCACGTACAGGTTATGATGCAATAGAGGAGTGGCGCTTGGACCCGCTGGAATACCTCCAAAGTAACATCACGGTCAACATCTAAGTTCTGGGCAATGTTGAGTAACATCACCTCGCGTGCACTGCTCATAATGAGCATCTTGGGTTATTCGGCATGTTCAGTTAGAGCAGAGAGGTTTGGGAAGAACACTATAATGCCTAAGAGAAAGATTCCACTTAGAGATAACACGAGAGAAGAGGATCTATATCCTTCACCGTTAACCCATAAGCACAGCCCGGAAGTAAGGCACAATGCCTTTTTTATCTGGGTGATATATTTAACAGCCAGAAAGAAATTAACATGTTACCGTATATTTGGAGTAGGTAGGACAGTTTTTATTTTGCCTTTATTTATTAATTTTTGTTTTTGTTTGTCTATTTAGGATCGTTATGATTTTTTTTCTGTGATTATGTATTCATTTTAAAAAGTATATAAAGAATTTCAATATATCGAAGTGTACAAAGTAATAAAAATTAAATGGCATGTTCACCTTGAGAATCTTATACATTTATTTCTTTTCAAGCAGTCAAAAATTATTTCAACTCATTCATATTAGCTCTTTAAATAACAGAACCTTCATTAGTGAAAGGAACGCACGGTCACTTCGGGTATACGAATACCAGGAAATAGAATGGATGAGGCCAAGTACTGTAGTTTTGAATAGTCCTGGCGAATGGCCTTGTATCGATCTGCGCGAGACAATTAGGAAATTTGTGGCGGGGGCAACTTCTCAGCTGCATAAATGTAACAAACAATTACAAGCGAGAAAGATGCAATAAACCGTCCCTATAATGTACTCAGTACGGAAGTAAGAGAAATACTAACCCGATTCCCCTATAAACGTACAAACAGAAAATGAACTCGACCAGAAACTACAGCGCATCTTTTGCTCATTCGCCAGGACTATTCAAAACTACTTTATTTTGTCTTTATATACGTTTCCACGATGTCCTGAAAGGTAAATGTTCTATTGTAACTGCTATAAGTCTTTCCGAAATAGTTTGTTTTAAACATGCTCCAATCACTTCAGGGAAAGTTTCATGATGAAAAATGTTCTCTCTGACAAGTGATTGACTATGACAGTTGATACCTTGAAAAAACATCTTGATGTTGCTTGTAACTAAGAAAAGTAAGCTTAGTACTTTAATTATGTGATAAAGAAATTATTAAGTATCTTAAATATCTCTTTTCATTAATAACCGGTGATATTGCTCTGTTTTCACTTTTAATAAATGCCTATTAGCGAATTCCGAAGGAATGAAGCTATCGCGGTTGTATCCGTAAAGCGATTTTTGAACAAAAGTCTTCCAACTCTCCAACGATCCTAACTGCTAGGCACCGAAAATGATAATGAAACACACACGTGTGTGTGTGCGTGCGCCCTAACACTCTAGCCGTCGAATTTTTGTTTTATCTCAACGAAACTCGGCTTATAACCGTCATTTAGCAAACGATTCGTCGAGTGCGCTAAGCAGCAAAATTGGACCTTTGGGGGTGGGAGTTAACCTAGAGCGAAAAATTAAAAAAAAAAAGAAAAAAAAATCAGTCCCTCTAGCGGCCGCAATAGTTGCTTTTTCTTCTAAACGAAACTTGGTAAATTTCTTTAAAATAAATTGATTAAATAGTTTTTGAAAACCAGGCAATTGAGTCATTAGGAAGAGGGCACCTGAAAAACAAGTGGGGGGTTAAAGCGATTTTCAAAAATCTCTCTCTAGCGGCCGAAATCTTAAATGTATTTAAAGGAAACTTGGTATATGCCATTGAAATAAAATTAAGTGAAATCCGAATAGTAGGAAGGGGTTTACCTGAAATCCAACATTTAAAATCTCTATAACTGCGTTAATATATTTTTTGTAACGAAACTCCCTATATACAATTTAAATAAAATAAAAATAGTTTATGATAACCGGGTCATTAGGAATGGAGGTTTACCTGAAACCCAAAATTTAAAAATCGCACTAGCAGCAGTTTTTTCACTATAAAACTCGGCATATACCGTTTAAATGAAATAAGAAAATTGTTTCTGAAAATTATGGAAATCCGATCATTAGGAATAAGGATATACCTGAAAACCAAAGTTTAAAAAGTGTTCTAGTGTTTAATTTCTCTCTATTGTTTCAAAATAAAAGGACAATTTAACTCAGCTTATAAACTGTATTTGTAACGTTGCATATGTTTTATATTTAACAAAATTATTATTATGAAGATAGCATATGTTAAATATTGATCTAATATATATTTCAGAATTATATTTGTCTGTAAGAGCGATTTGTAATAACCTTCAGAAAACGTTTGTGTTACATGTTTTTAATACAATAACATTTAAATTAAATTTCAAAGTCAATGAAAATCAATGGAATTTTATTGTATATTGTTGATTGTATATATTTGCTTAGTGCACTGTAATTAGTTTCAATGTACTAAGTTTTTGTTTTATTGAAACATATGAATATCTTCTTAAAGACACAATGTAGCTCGAAACTTTTTGTTATTGTTCTGTATTTTAGTAAATGTAAAGATGATATTAAGGGCTTATTTAATAAACATGGTTACATTTAAAACTCCCCACACAGTATAGCTTTGTCTATCAGTGGTCATATATTCAATTTAATTAATAGTATATCATCAATTTTGTGATATAATCTCAATGATGATGATGATGATGATGTTGATGATGATAATAATAATGATGATGATGATAATAATAATAATAATAATAAAGTTATTATACTAATAATAATAATAATAATAATAATAATAATAAAGTATAAAATAATAGTATAAAGTTATTATTATTATTTTTTAAACTGTGTTTTTTCTTTTGTAATATAGATTGCAAGAATTCTACTTTTTTTTTTTTACCCTAAAACCACACAGTAATGGCATAACTTATTTAATTTAATGAATTAATAACACCTAATTTGGATTTTATATTCTTTCTTAAAGTTACCCTACAAGGTAAGGAATTCGTTTAGTTTACGCAGCTTCTGCGTAACGGATTTTTTTAATAATATTGCTACCTATTTTTAATACTCTAAGCATCTTTTTAAGCAAAATAAATGCCTGAACTTCCGAGCTCTCTCGTAAGCCAGTTTACATTTTAGATTGCTAAGGAAAACTCTATTCCTGAAAAAGTTGGCAATAGTTATTTAGGAAAGGTGAATGGAAAGTGACATTTTTTTTTTAAAAAAATAAATTTTTATTTTTTGGGGTTATATTAATTATTTGTAGTGTTAAGATTGATATCCTGAATTTTTATTGCTGAACTCGACATGCAAATGTTCTTAAAGTTGACTTTGCTTAAATGTCAACGTACTTTAAAATGAGATTACTTTCATTTCGGCAGTGTTAGCCTGAACGTTCAAGTCTAGAGAGTTTGTGAACGCACACCTTTGAAAAGTGGAAATTTTGATGTTCATGTTGGCCCTACTGGCATGCGGGTACTTCATCTTGTTTGTTTACTAAATTTGATTGCGAAGACAAGCACAGTAAAGTGTGTATTTCCGTGATACAAGCAAGAAAATGGGTAGCAGCAAGAAGTTTGGAAAGCGCAACTTCCAAGGTAACTAACATATAAACAGTAAAGCAATTAATATTAATACTTGCCTTCGTAATAATAGCACTGTAGATAAAAAAGAATAAAGCTATTACAGAAAGTGAGGTTTGTTTATATGCTGCATCACTCCTACTAATGTAATACAGACCTTCAGCTCTTCAAGCAAGACGAATTTGTCTGCAAATGTATTATTTAATATTTAACATTAGGTAATACGAGTGTAGGAAATAACGAAAATCTTTCTTCGGTTTATTGCTATTTTTTACTGTCTAATGCAGTGTAAAATATAGTTTTTATGACAATAATGACTGAATCATTATATAAAAAATCTGAGAGAAGAAAACACATTGCCAGTGTGTTGATATTTGCATGTAAAATAAGTGGTGGTGAATATCAGTTTTCCAACTCTGATAAAATAGATAGCGGCTATGAAATCAATCGGAGATTTCTATAAGGCATATGGTGTATTGGAAAGGGCTACAGTTCAGGGCAGGCATACTTCTAAAAAATATCAGCTAAGTACTGTATGAAAAATATAAGTATATAAATAGGAAATATGAAAACCATGCAAATTGTGACTTAACCTATACTGGCATTAGTGGCAGTGTGAGAAGTACTTCGTGTATTGTATACCGCTTGTGTAATTATCTTTCAAAAGTTCTAAGGAGCCCCAATGGAACTTAAATATGTCCTAAAGCATGAAGTAGATGATATCTTTTGTGGGGTGTTAATAAAGATGGAGTAAAATGATGATAATGTCAATAAGATTTCCTAAAATATTCAGCAATAATAATAAAAATATAATTTAAACCTAGTGCAATAAGAGCAATACATGGTGGTACACAATGCAAGATCAGATAGAATTATAAATTTCCTTGGAGGTAAACTAGGTTCTAGAGCATGAAGACATGAGCCTCAGGTAATGGAGCAAGGGCAGGGAGAATAGAATTTTTATGGGAATTTTGTATAATTAGTTTTTAAAAAATGTGGAGAACCTATGCATAATGAAGCTTCAACCTTATGATCACATATGAATAAATGTGTTAGAAGGGCTTCATAATCATCTCTTTTGTTTCTTTACCATAGTTCTCGTAAAATAAAAAAGGTCCGTTACAAGCTGCGTAAGCGAATTCCTCAGCAACTTAAATAACTATAATAAATCCAAATTGTGGCATTATTAATGATGAAATGAAATAAGATATGGCTTTACTGTATGGTGTTGGGGGAACAAAGTTAGAATTCTTGTAACCTATTTGTATCGCAAAAGAGAAATCACATTTTTAGATTAAACCACAAAAATTAATATTAAACTAGATAAAGCTACACTGTGTGAATATTTTGAAAATTTTAAATGTAACTATGTTTATGAACTGAGCTCTCGACATCATCTTAAGAGAAAAATAACAGAAAAGTTCGAATTACATTGCGCATTTAAGAATTTTTCAATAAAACAAAAACATGTTACTATTTAAAAACAATTACAATGTACTAAGTAAAATATACAGATTCGACTATATACAGTTGGATGGTTAATCGGTTTTCATTGGCTTTGAAATATAATTTAAATGTTATTGTGCTAAAAACATGTAACGCAAACGTTTTCTCAAGGTTATTACAGAGCGCTCTTACATACAAATAAATTCTCAAACACATATTAGATTAATATTTCACATTTGCTGTCTTCATGACAATACTTTTGTTAAATATAAAAATATGCATCATTATAAATACAGTTTATGTGTTAAATTAATTTGTCCTTTTATTTTAAAACAATAGAGAAAAATAAACAGAAGAGTGATTATTTCAAGTATAATCCTACATTTAATGATTCCATTGCCTTATTTTCAGAAAATATTTTGTTAAATTTATTTTAAGGAAATGTACCGAGTTTCGTTCAAAAAAACAAAAAATAGGGCCGCTAGAGCTATTATTATTATTATTATTATTATTATTATTATTATTATAAAAATGTGGTTTCTCTTTTGTGATACTTCTATTTTGCAAGAATTCTAATTTTGTTCCCTAATACCACATAGTAATGCCTTAACATATTTCATTTCATTAATTAATGTCATAATTTGGATTTTGCATTATTTTATAATTTACTCTAGTAGGTGAGGAATACGCTTAGTTTATATGATGAACTTTTTAATACTGTACTTTCACTTATCTTTAGGCACAATTGCCTACACACTGACATAAAACGTCGCCACTAGCTGACTGTTCTTAACCTCCTCAAGCCCTCTCTCTATTTTTCAATAAATACTTATAAAGTTAATGTTGATTGTAGTTATATTACATTTATTATTTTTAATTGATCACACTAGAAAATGTTATTGAAAATGATCTGCTGTAACCGAAACAGTTTCCCTGCAAGGTACAAATGCAATTTGGGTGTTTGAAAGCGTAATTATCAAGTTTTCCACGCATGAAAGAGAAACTGATACCATACAAAAGGACCTAATAGCGAAGGACCAAGAAAAATGTCGTCTATGGATGACTGGTGCTTGACAATCCAAAGTCGAGCCAACTGCCAGACTAGCGACTTCCATATCAGGGCGTTGTAGACGTCATTTAAAGCGCTTGTCACTCAGTACCTCGCTTTAACGTTATGCCCCAAGTTTTGATTAAAATCTGACAACCGTGTACTTGGTTATAAAATGGAGGGTGAAATTCCCAAATATAAAACATTTGTCCAGGGAGTTGCGGCATTTCATTGTGCAAATACCTTAAGGCATCGTTTGGAAACACTCTGTTTCTTTCCTCTTTATCACCTTGGACAGTCCTGGGCGCAAGCTATGGTAAGATAACACAAGTACACACGAACTTTGCACCTTCGATCATTAGGCACAGAGCAAGCTGTTCAATAAAGAATGACCATGATTATTTGACATCATGCTTTTACTCATTCTCACAATTTTGATGATTTTTCTTCACAGTAGTCTCCGTTGGATGCAGGGATTGCATCCTTGCCAATCTCCTAAGTCACGATGGAAACCATTTTGTGACGTTCTTCAGAATCACCTCCGTACCTTTCACTACTGTTACTATTGGTGGAAATTGCCTCAAACGAAGGCATTTCATCAATTTGCTGAAAAGTAAAAAGTAACGGGGGCTAAATTGAGTGACACACTTCACATTCATTTTTGTAAGATATTCAACAACAACAACAATTGAGATGTGCGGCTCTGCGTTATCGTGATGCAGCTTGGTGCATCGAATTGTTGTCTTTTGTGAGTGATATGGTCTTGCAGAGTTTTCAGGATGTCTCTGTAGTGTTGTCCAACTACAGTAGTGTGTGCAGGTTCCACATACTGATAAACTATTCCTTGAATATCGGAAAATGAGATGACCGTAACTTTTGCTTTCTGTTGTTCATTTTTTTATTTGGTTTATCATCTTTAATATCTCAGGTTATCAGCGCCTCATTCAACTCAGAGCGTGAAACAGCCGATAAATTTTGCTCAGAGGCTTCTTCTTTCAGGCTTGAGGTTCTTTTTCGTGCCGTAAATGTACGACACGGGACCCACGTCTTTACTTCCCTTCCGAAGGAAGCCATACTTAGGATTTTTACGCCCAAAAAAATCCATCGGTCCTGGATGGGATCGAAACCGAGATCTTGGGTTTAGGAGGCAAGTATGGTTACCACTACACCACCAGGACCCTCTCTGGTGTTGATAATGGACATTTCCACACAGAGTTTGTTGTTTACTCTCAGGATCGAAATAATTTACCCAAGTTTCATCAGCAGTGACTACCTTTGAAAGAAACTGCGCATCTTCTTGTAACATGCAAACATGCACGCGAACGGCCTTTTGTTCGGAAATCAGCAATCGTAGAACCCACATGTGCAACTTTTCAGTCACCAACACATGGGTGGTATCCAGTGAAATTTTCAAAATTTCTGAAAATGTTCTTAATGCTGTGCGACGATACTCCTGTAACTTTGCATAGGCCTCAGCTGAAGATTTGGGACGAAAGTACATCGCATGTCAGCTGCATTTTGTTGTAGGAGGAACTAAGTATGTCTTAATTTGTACATCTCTCACATGCGGGAACCAGAAGTGACAAATGAAACTAGAATTACGTATACATAATGCATTAAGATACCACAATATGGTTATGTTTAATTTTAGCGCAAGAAATTATGTCTTCAATTTATAATCATTCTTTATTGAACAGCCCGCATAGATAGCTCTGAGCACAGTAATTTAACATCTGAAAGTCATATAGTGATCGAGGAGTGAGGGAAAAACCGTAATATCCCCCCGCCCATTTTTTTCATTTACAAGCACTTGACCTTTTTCAAAGCCTTCCAGAGGAATCTGCCTCTAGAGGATGATTAGAAAACTTATTTAGGACATCCCTGAAGTGGCGACAGAGATAATATCCATCTTGTTAATTAGACGAGCAAACCTTCAGTAAAAAGATGCCGCTGAACTGTATTACAGATGTGCGTGACGAAATTGTTAAAAGAGCAAAAAAGAAAGTGATACAAGTTTATTAGATGGAGTATGTGATTATTAGCATCAGATAAGCGCTTGATTTATGTTGGCAAACTGGCCAGCACAGTCGCCATTGCTGAACGCAGGTACAAATATGGCATTCCGAGGTTGTCTTCCAGTTGAAATTCTAACACAGGCGCAGCTCGG
Organism: Metallyticus violacea; assembly: GCA_030762175.1. Taxonomy (NCBI): domain Eukaryota; kingdom Metazoa; phylum Arthropoda; class Insecta; order Mantodea; family Metallyticidae; genus Metallyticus; species Metallyticus violacea. Next base: position 13,624,866 of record CM060844.1, read on the forward strand.
AATCAGCATGCTCAGTTATGTCTCTTAAAAAAGGGCGAAATAAAAAGAGAAGGAAAAAAAATAGACATTTAGAAAGTATCGTCTCCCTTGAAAATACATAATTTTAGAAACTGGTGTAATTTTTGGGGTGGCAAAATAAAGTGTTGAAGATGACTTAGTTTTGCTCAAAAGGCCAAAACAAATTGACATGTTTCATCATTTAATTAAAGACCTTAAGCTATATGACATAGTTTAGCTGTCTGAGATTCGCAAACTACAGCGCTATGCAATCAGAGTTTGTGTACATTAGTGGAAACCGGATGATCTTTGATTCTCAGTAAGACTGGAGTTAAGTTCTAATGAAGCAACCATTGAACTTGCTCAGTCGTGTTTATTGCGCCAACTGATTTATTTCCATTTCTGTAGGAAGTGCGTGTTATACTTTGTGTATTTGTATAATGGAGAGTATAAGGTATACCTAGAATGAGATATACTTTAGAAAAAAAATATATATTTATTTTATTGTTACGTGCAAAAATAACGTACGAGAGAATTGCGTGCTATATTTGCAAGAATAATATCTCCATTGAGAAATGTAATTTTCAGATGATGAACGAAGTATAAATCCAGGACATTTTCATTAACAAGAAGCCGAAAAAAAAAAAATTACCAGAAGAGAGGCTTGATGGAACTAGCTATCGATTGGAAAGTTTCCCTCGAAAGTCTTGACACGATTAGCCGACTAAATTGGTGTGTCAGTTGGTAGTGCGTATAAAGCCATTCAGCTGCATCACCATCCATATAACTTTACTGCTGTACTTGAAATAAAACCCGTGGAGACAGTTTACTGTTCAAGAGGATGAATTGAGGGTATAACCATCACCTGGGAGTATTACGCTTCACTATTGGTCAAATGAATGAAAGATGGTATTCAGGCTAAACATCCACACTCTGCGAAAAAGAAAGTTCTCTTTCATCACGATAATGCGCCTTCACTCACGTCTGAGATTGTTGCAGCAAAAATCCGTTACTTTCCCTTCCAAGTACTTGCACATTCGCCATATTTGCCGGATTTGGCTTTATGTTGCCAAACCTGAGGACACAAAATGTTGAGGTTGAAGCTGAGACAGATGCTAATTTTTTACAGTTGGATAAATCTTATTTTACTGTATTAAAAGTTGGAAAGTCGTTGGACTAAATGTATTGATTTACAAGGTGACTATGTTGGGGAGAAAAAAAAAACCTCTTAAATCTTGGTCAGGCGGAGAACTTTTAGAATGCCCCTATACGTTTATTTTTGACAATTCTTCAAGAAACTGTATCAGTTGCTCATAATTGGAATGAAATGATAGCAGTGTCGAGAAAAGAACCTCTTCTATTTGAACAGAATGGTATTATGTTAACTGCATCATCGTCTTTTAGTCGAATTCCTCACAAACAAATTTGCATTTTTTTATTAAATTTAGCACATTGAAACAAAAAAGTAAATTTATGTTGATAATATCATCAACGTTTGGAAATATTGGAAGGAGACTCGGCCCCCTCTGCGAAAAATTTGAGGGGGAGGTACCTTCGGCCTCAATGCATTGGGAAAGGTATTTATTTTGGAATGAAGCATGACAGACTTAGCTTTACAGCACCTCCCAAGCATTGGCCATCTATGAGGAAAGCCAAGGGGGGAAAAAAAACTCAGCCAAGGAGGCTTGTCCAGGCGGTAATCGAACCAGAGTCCTCCATTTCACGGGAGTTTTTTTTTTTTTTTTGAGTAGTGTTTAACGCCCGTTTTTACTACTGAGGCACCACAGGCGGTGGACACTGATGATACATGAGATGAAATGATAAATTGGGAAAGGATTTTTTAAGGAAGGAAGCGTTCCAGGCCTAAGTTTAGGTACCTCCCCGGCATTTGCCAGTTATGAAGACTGAGGAAAACCTGGAAAAAACCCCAGTCAGGGAGGACGGTCCTGGCGGGATTCGAACCGCAGACCTCCCGCTCACGAGTCCGTGCCTTCACGGGAGTGACACCTGCCACCCCAACTCGTGAATATCTCGTAATTACTATTATTATAACAATTGTTAATCCTAAGTTCACTGTTTAACAACTACACTTACGATTTTTAGTGCTTGTTAGCGAATTTCAAAAGAAGGTACCTATTGCCGTTGTACCTATGAAAGTATTTTTGAAAAATTTGTTCAAATCTCCATGGATCCTACGTACTATGCACCGAAATCGACTATATATACATGTAAACACACGCATGTCTGTTAAGTTCTAGTAGTCGCAATTTTTTTTCAACGAAACTCGGCATGTAATAATCAATTAACAAACGATTGGTCGAGATCATTAACCAGCAAATTTCCACCATTGGGGGAGGACAACTTAAATTGAAAATTTAAAAATCACTCTTGCGGCAGCAATTTTTGTTTTTTCTCAACAAAACTCCATATATGCCATCAAAATAAAGTAATAAAATTAATTTATAAAAATCAGGGAAATCGGGTCATGAGGAGTTGGGATAAACGTGAAAACCAAAATTAAAGAGTAAAGGTTAAAGTGAAATTTAACAATCGCTCTAGCAGCCGCAATTTTGCATTTTTTAAAGGAAACTCAGTATATGCCATTAAAGTAAAATAATAAAAATAGTTTCTGAAAATCAGTGAAATGAGATAATAGGAGAGGGGTTTATCTGAAACCGAAAATTTAAAAATTACTCAAACGGCATTAATATTTGTTTTTCACAACAAAAGTTGGCATACATCGTTTAAATAAAATAAGAAAAACAGTTTCTGAAAATTAGGGAAATCGGACCACTAGGACAAGGGATATACCTAAAAATCGAATTTTAAAAAACGTTCTAGCGTTTAAGTTTCTCTATATTTTTTCAAATTAATTCAGCATATAAACTCTATTTACAACAATGTATATGTTTTATATTTAACAAAAGCATCGTCTTGAAGATAGCAAATGAGAAATATTAATGTAATGTGTGTGTGTGTGTGTGAGAATTATATTTGTATGTAAGAGTGCTCTGTAATAACCTTCAGAAAACTTTTCCGTTACATGTTTTTATTTCAATAACATTTAATTAAAATTCAAAGCCTATGAAAATCTATGTAACTTTCGATTGTTTTTATTTGCTTGAACATTGTTAATTGTTTCTGAATAGTAACATATTTTTGTTTTATTGAATCAATTGAAAATCATCTTCTTAAATACACAATGTAACCCGAAACTTTCTGTCATTTCTCCATTTTAGTGAATGTAAAGATATCAAGGGCTCAGTTCATAAACATGGTTACATTTAAAAATGTTTAAAAATACCTACACAATATAGCTTTGTCTATCAGTGGTCATATATTTAATTTAATTAATAGCATACCGTAAATTTTTGTGGTTTAATCTCATTATTATTATTATTAACAACAACAATAATAATAATTCTAAAAATGTGGTTTCTCTTTTGTGATACTTATAGATTGCAAGAATTCTAATTTTGTTTCCCTAATACCATACAGCAATGTCAACTTATTTCATTCCATTAATTAATAAAGCCTAATTAGGATTTTGTATTCATTATTGAACTTATTCAACTTGGTGAGGAATTCACTTAGTTAACGCAACTCCTGCGTGACGGACTTTTATTTTGTTAATGCTAACTTCCTTGTACAGCATCAAGTACGGTGTTTTGTATGATGCAACTGGAGCAATAAAGGGTATTATAACGAAAACAAGTTTTAAGAGCGTAGTGGAACAAGTGCCTGCGTTGGCAAGCAACACAATAAAAGTTATGCTTCAATGCACAGCTGATCTTGTTCAAGGTTGCCACTGTGTGCCGATATTGTCTCGACACCTGTCCCACCACATAATGAACGTTAATTGATGCGGTTTGTTGTGCAGGATCCCACTACTTAGAAGCAATACAGTATTACGACTGGGTTCTTCTCTAGCCCACTGCTTTGAAAGTAAGGTACAATACTTATGTAGAGGAATAGCCAGAAACTTTTAAAACATCATTGCCTTTAAAGTTTATGTATAATAACGATCTCGGATTTTTATGCCCTTAAAAACCAAATATTAGGCGCTTAAAATTGGATCTGAAATTAAGCAGGCATTAGGCATTAAAAATAAGTTTAATGCATCTTAATTGTGTTTTTACCTACTCAGACTACAATAACTGTGAAAATGCAATTACTTGGCGAATATTAAGTATTACAATACAGGGAAGAAATGTTGTTGTTTGAAACTATTTGAAAACTTACTTTCTTTTACACCATATATATGGTATATACATACCCTAACTTATATATATATATATATATATATATATATAAAAATTAAGAGTAATAGTAAAGGTAGATAAGGATAGAACACTTAGACTTTGGTCTAGCTTCTTGCCATTGAATAACTCCAGTAGTTCGAAATATAGCAATTTCAAGTGTGACTTTATCTAAATGTTCTAACCCTATCTACCTTTATTATTACTGTTAATTTGTTACATTGTTAATAGTGTTACTTTATTTTTCATTTATATTATATATACGAGGTCTCTTCAAAAAGTATCGCGAATTTTGAATTTTCTCGGGTTACCTATATCCATTTTCGATTGTTTTGTGGCGTTATGTTGACAAGCTCGGCCATTTTGAATCTTCAGTTAATTGTTGACAGCTATTTTGCTTGGAATGTGTTTTGGCTCGTCTTCGATTTTTGCCCATTCCAAAAAATGGAACAAAGAATCTGTATCAAATTTTGTGTGAAAAACAAAATTAAGTGCGCGGATGCATTCCGAATGTTGACTGTGGCATATGGTGAAGCTACCTTGGACCAAAGCAACGTTTATCGGTGGTACAAAATGTTCTCAGAGGGTCGAGAAGATGTGAACGACGAAGAGCGTCCCGGACGCCCGAGCTCGTCAACAACAGACGAAAACATTGAAGAAGTGAAGAAAATAATATTGGCCAATCGTCGAATCACCGTTAGAGAAGTTGCTGAGGACCTAAACATATCGATTGGCTCATGTCATTCGATTTTTACCAATGATTTGGGCATGAGAGGGGTCGCCGCAAAATTCGCACCAAAGTTGTTCAATTTCGACCAAAAACACCATCGCATTAATGTTGCTAAGGAGATGTTGAACTCTGTCCGCGACGACCCAAATTTTCTCCAGAGGGTCATAACTGGTGACGAATCATGGGTTTATGGTTATGACGTGGAAACTAAAGCTCAATCATCCCAATGGATGCTGCCACACGAGCCAAGACCGAAAAAAGCGCGCCAATTTCGGTCGAATGTGAAGGTTTTGCTTACAGTTTTCTTCGATTGCAGGGGCGTGGTGCATCATGAGTTCTTGCCACAGGGTAGAACGGTCAATAAGGAATATTATCTGCTTGCAAGTTATGCGCAATTTGCGCGAAGCAATCCGCCAGAAACGCCTGGATTTCTGGAAGAACAAAAATTGGGTTTTGCACCATGATAACGCACCTGCTCACACATCGTTGCTTGTGCGCGAATTTTTGGGCAAAAACAACACACTTATGATGCCGCAGCCACCGTACTCCCCAGACCTGGCCCCCTGTGACTTTTTTTTTTGGTTCCCAAAATTGAAGAGGTCCATGAAAGAACGACGCTACGCCACGATTGAGGAGATAAAGACGGCATCGAAGGAGGAGCTGAACAAGATCCCAAAAAACGATTTTTTAAAGTGCTTCGAGGATTGGAAAAAACGTTGGCCCAAGTGTATAATATCTGGTGGGGATTACTTTGAAGGGGACAAAATAGATATTCATGAATAAATAAATACTTTTTGAAAAAACACAAAATTCGCGATACTTTTTGAACAGACCTCGTATATATACCCTAACTTTAAAGATTTAAAGATTTTCCCCACTACTTAAATTTAACTAAACCCATTTTATGCTGTTTTTTTTTTTTTTGTTTTGTTTTTTTTTTTTTTGACGTTGTACATAACTTAAATGTACCTTCTGTGGGCGCCGTTAATATTAATTCGTTTATTTTCTCTTGCAGCGTGGAGCATTTACCTCTCTCACAACTGCGATCAAAATTGACCACCGAGAATCGTGTTATTTGATATCATGTGACTATTTTTGTGAGGTATGTAAAATATTGTGTTTATGTGGACAATCAACGACCATTCCTCAATCAAGGCAGAAATTATATGTGTCATGGGTGAAATTCAGCCGGAACTTTGCTCTAAAGTCGTTAAAAATGTTTGTCAACAGTAAAGATGTGCCAACAAAGCGGTTAAGGACATTTGCTTGATGTTTTGTTTCATGTTTAATGGCAGTACTTGTGCTTCATATTGCCTTAATAACATAAGCATTTTTGAAATAAATTATATTTTTTATTATTAAAACAAAAATTGCGTTCATCGTGGGACAGCAAATATGGTATCAACGTAAATGGTACCAGACTAATCAACCTAAGATTCGGGGATGGTGTGGTGTTATTTTCGAGAACACGTGAAGATCTACAACAGATGTTTCTAGAACTAAACGAGCAGAGCATTCCCATCGGTCTGGTGATCAATCACACTAAAACTAACGCTTCAAAAAGGGGCAATAGAAATAAACGATGAAGAGGAAAACTTGCATTAGAGGATGAATACATAATCTAGACTCTCATTGGACCATAAAATGGATAAAGAGATTAAGAAGAGAGTAGCACAAGCTTGAAAAGTCTTCTGGTCTCCAAAGTTCATATTGCAAGACGCATCTCTAAACAAACTGAGACTCGAGGCTCTAAGCTCCCGTTTCCCGGTGCTGATATATGGAGTCAAATCTGGTCTCTTACCGACAGACATAGCAATATGTCAAAGGGAAATGGAGAGCAAGATCCTAGTATGACACTGAGATACAAGACTGCAAGAAACCACACCGTCAGAAAGCATCGTGGACAGAGCTGCAGTGATAAAATGGAAATGAGACAGGCACGTGGCGAGGCAACAGCAGGGCAAATGGGCGAGATAACCACCATGTGGGACCCCTATGCAGGACAGAGGACGGTCGAGAAGAAGATGCACAGATACATTCAAGCAGTTCACTGGTCAAGCATCACCCGTAATAGAAACGAGTGGGATGAGAAGTGGCAAGGACTCAACAAGGACAAGAAACTATAAAACAGTATAACTTACGTGGAATAGCTCATCACGTGAGTAGCAAAACTAGCTTTTCCCTCTAGCAGGAGGGAACACGGGACTGACCCCCCCCCCCCCATTATATAGCGAAAGTGTAGCAGCACAACCGCACATGATCATTATTGATAAGTGATGCTACAAACCAAGGGAATTTTCCGCAATTGCGCTGTAAGGATCCGGGTTGCCTTGTTGAAGACGCTGCAGCGGTGGGAGCTTGCTGGAGTGATGGAATGGTGGCAGACATTTTTAAATTTCTTTCTAACCAAAATGTAATTTTTAGACAATGTTTTATCGAGAAAATATTTTAGTGGACATTGTAGACGCAATGCATGTGACTGCAGATACATTCGCAGAGGTGAATGAATTTTTCCACAGGAATTCGCGAAGATGCATCCGAAGTTCTAAACTGCCTCCAAATCTTACACTTAGCCCTCATCCATATGTTTTCTATGTTTTGGGTGTGAATACACGAGCAGTTTGACTACAGCAGTTTCACTCCGACAACCCACATACAACTCTCTGCATCATGGGAAATATAAAACAAATGAGTTAGGTGCACTATATTCAAAGATTGATGATGATGATGATGATGATAATAATAATAATAATAATAATAATAATAATAACAGGCACAAAATTACTCACCCAGAAATAAGTTTTTCCTTCCTCGCGAACTGCAGCGGCCTCTACCTCCATTTTGCGCCATCACGCAAATTTCTACATTAAAGGACAGTCCCCCTCTATCAGGCAGTTCCCCAGTTGTCCTCACGAGGCTGGGTGGACCCCGTTCCAAACCTCCCTAACATAAAAACTTTCTAAGCAGGTACTAGGGACCTCCCGGCCAGCAGCCAGCAAAGTGACCACTAGATCAAGCAGTTGGACAACACAAGTTCTAGTACGAACAGTAATGTTATTTTAAAGTAATTATGTGTAAAACATAAGTAGCATTTTTTCAACAAGTTGTGGGCATATTGTCGCGAATATTGAATTTAATGCCACTATTTCTGTTTCAGAACTTGAAGCATTATGGCGCGCTCCTCCAATCACTGTCACTGATTGACATTGGGACATCTCTAAAGAAGTATGGCGTGGCTGCTTCCAGGATTCGTTCCGGAGGTTACAACTTTGTATCGAGAGGGCGGAAGACTATTTCAGAAATAAATAGATAACCTTGGTGAGTAATGGTCTTCTACTTAGTAGAACTAAATAACTATACTCCTATATTTCTTTAACAATGTATGTCTGGAGCAAGCACCGTGACATGTAGGAGTCTTCATAACAAAGAAAGGATGCAGATTCTGACCAGATTTTATCTCGAAGTTAGATGGTATTTCGGGAGAAAATACAAAAAACCCGAGCTCATAAATAACCCAAAACTTTATTGTGTGATTATGGACACCCCTGCATGTTATACGCCTAATTGTATTGGACATTTTTTCTTGGAACCGGACAAAATTCTATGCTTTTACATGTTCAGTATATCCTCTATGTTGAACACCTCCTTATGGTCATAACTGGAACAATACCTCATTCTGTTATGTATTTCTGATAAATTATTTAAGCTTGATTGGCATTCATCTCTAAAGCTTTAAATGGGTCATTAGCAAGTACACAGTACTGTAACATCAAATGTTTTCCCTAACTGGCTTTCTGTTGCCTTTTTGAGCTTGAATGGAATTTATTTCTAGGCTTTGCAAGGGTAATTAAGCACAGGTGGGTTTTCTTTAACTTTTATTCTTTGTTGTGCTTCCTCAATTCTTTACAAAATGTAAAATTGCTAATATTTCCCAGAAAGTATAACTGAAAGCTTATTGAAGCAAACAATTGCATGACTAAAATAAGCAGAGGGGTCCTCAGTTACTGTTGATATGTGAATTGCAACTTCTGTATAACTAGGTGTAAGTTAGTTAAGTTATATTTTACCTTAAGTGAGTATTAATGTGTAATACATATGTCATTTCCTTTAAATTATGTACTGTGAAAATCTACTTCCCTTTCTTATGGATACCCCGTTAAATTTGATAACTTTTTTTTTTAATGATACCTGTCCGGGTTAGAAAGATTTCACTATAAAGCATTTATACGAAGTCTGCATTTATCCGTAAGTCATAATACACGCATTTGTGGCGTAAACGTCTGAACAGGTTTCCAGCGGAGGTTAAATAATAAATGTTTAATTATTAACAATTATTGTTTTCCATTTTTATACTCAATAAATATGAAGGATGTAGAGGACAATATGTTGGAATGTTGGAGAAAGGAATAACATTAAAAAATAAAGAGAAAAAGCAAACAAAAGGAAAGGAAAAATAAAGATGTAGGAAATAACAAGAAGACCATTAAACGAGGAAGAAGGAAAGAGAAAAGGAACAACGGAGAAAAATAAAAAGGAGGTAAAATTATAAAAGCTATTAAACATATGCAGGCACAAAGATAAATGAGGGTGGAATGCTGAAACATACAAAGAACAGGAGAGTAGAGAATGAATTGGCCGCTCGAGCAAGTTTACGACAGCAATAAACGTTTAATAGCCGATAGTTGATTACGCTCTCAAGTAACCGCCTACATGAAAACGAAGCTTTGTTTGCCATTCTGTAGAGCAAATGCATTAAACTTTCCAACAGAAGATCAGAAATGTACAATTTCTGTTTTACTTTTAGAATATTCCAATGCCTCTGATGCGTTCATACGCATTTTAGCTTTCACTCAGAACAAATAAACTCTTGCCCCAAACCTTCAGCAATAAGATTTGGAAATGTTCACATATATGTACACTTAGGGTTCTAAAACGGCAAGTGGCAAAACTTTGATCGGGTATATCAAAAATATCTCTCTCCCAATTTCAATAGATGCTACAGAATTTACCCAAATGGCGCATTGTACGTGATTTTTTTCCCTTTAAGGATTTGAACGCATATTGAATTTTGAAGTAAAATTGTTTCATTGAAGTAGTTGTCTGGTTGGCACTAACACAAATACATGTACTAGTCAATAAAAACTGAAAATTATCATCATTTATTACATTTTTACTTACATAGTTCACCAGACAGTGTCACGATTTGTAAGGGCCTTTGAAAATACTTTTGATCTGAATGCGCTTGACCCAACGTGTGTGACAATCCTAGAATGCGTGCTGGAAACACGTTTTTGACATTGACTTTAGAACCGCCTCTGCCTTCTTCACTGTAGCAATTGGTGAGCCAAAACACTTGCCCAGCAGCTGGTTTTTTTGAAACGAGGGACCAGAAAAAGTCACACGGAGCTTGTCCGGGCTTTATGGCACACATTCGATGTTTTTTCTGAGCAAGTGTTGCAAACTTGAGGGCATGCAATGTCATGGTGAAGGCACAACTAGATGATTGCAGCTCAGGGTGTTTTCGTCTGATGTGTTTGGCTAGGACGCCAAAGCGTCTCACTTTAAGCTATCGTGCAGAATGGTGAACGCGCTATCATGGGAAATCTGCAGTCTATCCACTGTTATCCGCGATCTGGCAGTTGTGTAAATCATGCTGTAGTTCACTGCAGTGATTGGGGCACCTGTACCGCCCTGCTTTGTTGTTGAATCGCCGAAGTGCGGTTTATTGTGGCAGAACTTTTTGTATTGTGATATATACTTGTTGTAACATTGCGTAAGCTTCCATATCGAATGTCTGCAGACAGACGTAAATTTTCAGAGTATCGTACTGTTCGTTACGAAGCGAGTCCATTTTACCCAGTCGACTGGAAAACATGTTCCTTGCTGGTGTTCTGTACTAAGATTTTGTTGTTGATTTGTTTTATTTACAGACGCTCTTTAACATCTCAGGTCATCAGCGTCTCATTCTATTCAGGGCGTGAAACGGCGATAAATTTTGCTCAGAGGCCTCTCTTTCAGGCTTGAGGTTCTTTATCGTGCCGTAAAGGGACGGGGGGACCCACGGCTTTACTTCCCTTCCGAAGGAAGCCATACTTAGGATTTTTATGCCCGAAAAAATCCATCGATCCTGTGCTAAGATGCATGGGCGCACACAATTCCAACTTTTTTCCACTAAACACTTGAGATATGTTATTCTTATGAAAAATTGTTCCACCACCCATCTGTCTGTGTGATGAAGAAAAAAAATCATTTTCAATCTTTATTGACTAGTCCTAGTTTAACAGTTCTCTTACCTGTTCATTGGTGTGATCAAACTGAGAAATGCAACATTTTTTTTAATACTACATGTCAAAGATTACATAGCAGTGAAATGTGAACCCACCGCATCAGAGGTTGAGAAATTCAGTACGAGTTACCTCGAACAGGATGTCTTGATAAAAATATTCAGACGGTGGTTTAAGTACTAGCTGTCAGAACTCTATAAAGCGTTTGGGAGAGGCAAAAATTCTCAGGGAGTAAGCGGTGATTGAATATTATCCACACCGACATATTCAGTTTTGCAAGTGCTTCTTAATAGTCCCGAGTGTTAATCGATGAGGCAATTTTTAAAATAACTGGACGGGCGAGTAATAGCCTTTATCTAGTAATGCAGGAGAAGCTGCATGTTGACTCGTTTTACAAGCCACTTTGATAGGAGAGAGTTACCGTAAAATGTTGGAAGAAACGGCGCCCCCTGCAATAACAAATCGTCCAGCTTTAGAAGACATTTCACTGAGTAGAAAGGTAGACGAGGAATCCAGCCCGGCTGGGTCAAGAAGGAAATTTCAAAGTATTTGGAAACAGAGTTGTGCACCTGTGAGAAACATTCATTACAATAAATGGTAGTCATTTTTGTGTGTAGCAGCTCAAATAGCCTGCCTCAATAGTCTCCGGATCGCTTTCGTGTATTCGATCCTCGCTTAGGTCAATTGATATTTTAGGGAAAACCCCAGAGCGCAAGTCTTAAACCGTGGGTCCCGTATCGTAGATTTATGCCATGTTAAATGAAACCATCTGAGTAAAAAGAGGACATTTCACTTCCAAGTGATATCTTAGTTTTCTGCTATATGGCGATGAGAGCGATATGCTTATCACCTGTCATTCTGCTCGTTAAATGCATTCTTCTTTCTCACAGTAGGAGACCTAGGCGCTTCTTGGGCTGTAGTGCCAGTAAACAAGAGGAAGATATAAAATGGATATTTGTTTCAAATATTTTCTTACTGCTAAAAATGTCATGTTCAACAAAATATAATAATACTATCTCAACGTTTTTATGAAGAAAGTTGCGCGATTAACTTAACTCGTTCATCTCTTTTCCAAATTAGAAACATGCACTTACATTACAGAACTTGATGCGCGCCCCAGGTAAGGAATTTCCCGTTGCTTCAGTTGGTTAGCGACTTTAGTCACCGCTCCACTTTTCCTGATGATGTCATTGCTGGTTTCCCACTCATAAGATCCTATTTACACTCCTTTGGTCTTTTCATTGTGTTATTAGGCTAACATTCAAAGTTATGACTGATGACATTCACAAGGACATTATAAACTGTTCAAAAGCAATTATTTCAAATAGAAACTGAAAGACTACATTTCATTAGCTTCACAAAAGAAATGAACAAATACCAGCAAAAACGTTGCAAAACAATTTAGACTTCGTTTAGATAGTTGTGGACTTTGGTCTGAACTAAACAAAAAGTCCACCAAGCAGAAGCGCATTCCTTAGCACATGAATAACTTTAAAAAAGAATATAAACTCTTGATTATGACCTTATTAATTAATGAAATGAAATAAGTTATAACATTACTGTGTGGTATTACGAGAATAAAATTAGAATTCTTGCAATCTATAAGTATTACAGAAGAAAAACCACATTATTATTATTATTATTATTATTATTATTATTATTATTATTATTATTATTATTATTATTATTATTATTATTATTATTGAGATTAAAGGACAGAAATTAATGATGTACTATTAGTTAAATGAAATATATGACCACTGATACACAAAACTATACTGTGTGGGTATTTTTAAACATTTTACATGTAACCACGTTTATGAACTGAGCCTTTGTATTACATTCACTAAAATGGAGAAAGAACTGAAAGTTTCGAGTTACATTGTGTATTTAAGATGATGTTCAAATGTTTCAATAAAACGAAAACATGTTATTAATTAAAAACAATTACGATGTATTAGCAAATATACACAATCAACAATGAAAATTCGAAAGTTTCATCGATTTTCATTGACTTTGAATTTTGATTTAAACATTATTGCAGTAAAAACATGTAACGTTCTCTGAAGGTTATTACAGAGCGCTCAAATTTAATTCTCACAATATTAATTAATATTTCACATTTGCTATTTTCACGACGATTTTTTTGTTAAATATAAATTATATTCAAGTTATAAATACAGTTTATATGCTGAATTAATTTGTTCTTTTATTTTAAAACAGCGTAGGAAAAATCAAACGCATTGTTTTTATTACAATAATATTTAAATTACATTAAATTCCAAACCCACTGAAAAGGAACTTTCGATTGTATATTATTGATTGTGTATATTTGCTTAGTATGTTGTAATTGTTTTAAATAACTTGTTTTTGTTTTATTGACACATATGAACAACTTAATCTTAAATACACAATGTACTTGAAGCTTTCTGTTATTTCTCTTTTTTAGTGAATGTAGTGATGACATCAAGGGCTCAGTTCATAAACAGGTTACATTTAAAAATATTTAAAAATATCCACACAGTATAGCTTTGTCTATCAGTGGTCATTTATTTCACTTAATTAATAGTATATCATTAATTTTTGTGGTTTAATTTCAAAAACAACAACAACAACAACAATAATAATAATAATAATAATAATAATAATAAATGTGGTTTCTCTTTTGTAATAATTGTAGATTTCAAGAATTCAAATGTTGTTCCCCTAATACCATGCAGTAATGGCATAAATTATTTAATTTCATTAATTAATAAGGCCACAATTTAGATTTTATGTTCTCTTTCAAAATTATTCAACTGCTGAAGAATTCGTTTAGTTTACACAGATCCTGCGTGATGGATTTTTTTACTCGGCTTGTTTAATAATTAGTTATCTTCTGATGACAACTATTTAAAATCCTGAAATGATTTGTTTTATTTATTTATTTATTTATTTATAGTTAACTGTTCGGCAATAAGGTGCGTTTAAATACACACGCACGCACATACACATATTTTTGGAAAAGGGTTCTCGGGCTGTAAGAAAGTACGTCAAACTGTGGGAGGTGTGTTATTTTGAAGATACGGTTAACAGCAAAACAAGGGCTGTGAAATACTCAGACTAATGCAGCCAGCCTATTCCACATTTGGCGCTAAATGATATAGACACCAGATGCAAAATATAACTGCTGAGGTGGAAAGAGGGCTCAGAAGAATTGGCTTGGGTTTAATATGGCAACGAAGCAATGCAAATAATAAAAGCTTATGGAAGAAGGTTAAATCAAGGCTAGAAATATCAGCAGGCAAGAAATCGAGGCAGAATGTAACACGAATATCTCCTTGAACCTATCAACTAACCTGGGGCACAGAGGTATAGACAGGATGTTTCGGAAATAATTTTACAAACTTTGGTGACGGGTTCCTCACACCAAAATAAGGAGGGAAAAAGTTCCTTACAAACATATATCTGGAAATCATTAGTTTTTTTTTTGAGTTATTAATGAAAGTTTACCAAAATAATAAAAATAAAATAGCCATATATAAACATGCCCGTAAATGCTAGGTTTTCTAATTATTAATGAAAGTTTACTTCCAACGCATTTCAAGGTACAATCTAACAACTTAAAATTAGGTTTGTTAAGTAATTGAATGATGTTATTCAAGTCTGGAGATACACTTAGCGCATTAGCATTGCACACTTATATGACAAATTACTATTTGCAAAAGCAGCAATAACACGTTGAAGGTTAGCCATTTATGTAATTTGGTAATAACCTATTAAAGATGTGATAGAAATAGTAATTTTAACTCTACCGTAAACTTTTATTAATAACTCAAAAACTAAGGATTTCCGGACAAATATTTATATGGTTTTTTTTCTTCTTATTTTGGTGTGAGAAATCCTCCACCAAAGATTGAAAAAGTATTTGCGAAAAGCTCTGTATAAGCTCATTCTAGGGGAAAAGGCGAGATCAGGAATGGCTTAGCTTAGACTCGGCAATAACGGATAGTTCTGGGAGGAGAATCTGCCCATTTTGAGGAGGGGATGAGGAATGGGTTCATGTTCTGGCAGAATGTACTCACTGGGAGCACCCGAGAAAAACTTTTTAATTTAATTAGAGGACGATTGGCATGCTGGGACCTGTCACTAATTAGTTGAATATGGGCATATTACTATCGAAAGTGCGCGAAGCTAGAAGCAATTTATTTTCTAGTAGAACGCAATAACTATAAATAATGTAACATATTTCCGTTCATATATCTGTAAATATCGTTGTTCCTATTTTAATGTTTATTTATTTATTATTAATATTGTTTTATGTGTTAATTATTTGTTCCTCTTTCTAATTGTGTGTCATACTTAAGCATGTACGGTGTACGACCCATGCATAAATATATTTGTAATGTACACGTAGAATGTTATAACAATAGAGATACACCTGGTATAATATTTAAATGATCATCTACATCACTGTAGTTGTCATGCCTTGTGCGTAAGCTGTATTTCACGATATGATTCGTTTTTGAGCAAACTTTTCAATAGACAGCGAGCGAGCGTAGATTTAATTGTTGATAAATTTTACGGTTATTTCATTTTTTGTGGGGGAGGGGGCTCTTTATGTTTCCGCCGCATTTTCTGTTCCACCAATTGTAAAACACGATAGTTTTCATACCTTGAAACGAAAAGGAAAAATAATAATGCGAAAAAGTTATGTCGTGAAGCCCATTATTGCCAAAAACAATGGAAACACATACTAATAGTGTCTATTAGTTCAGTTCAAAGTTCAAAATGCTGTGAAAGATTTACCTGGGAAATCCAAGGAGCTTCGGTCGCGGCCTGTTCACGTACTACGGTCGCCCGATGTAAACTGACGTGTGGATAGTTCGCGAGTTCTCGCCCATTCCCCACATGGTGACGTCACGATGAGCTGTTTCACTTTCCGTTTGAAATCTCATCGCGACAGTAAAGTCCCCGATACGTGTTTTATGAGTGCGTTTCTGGATGTTTGTAATGTCAACACTCTTTAACTAAATACTGTGATAATGTCATATCTTTTAACATCGTGCTGAAAGACTAGCATTCTCCTAGTTTATATTTCCAGTAATCTAGCAAAAGTTTAAGGCTATTTGTGTTACAACTACGATTTTTTTTAACCAATACATTATTGCAATTAAAACGAATAAAAGTTTATTGTGAAAACGCCCGGAGGCTGCGACTTGTATACTTTGAAATATATTTTTAGTGAAAACATAGCTTTTTTTTTCGCTATGTAACAATTCGTTTTTCGGAAGCGCATGACACCACAGTATATACAGTAGGGGCAGGCATCTTCGATGTTCTTGCTCCGAGTCAGCGGTAGTTCTCAATTGATCTATTAGATGACACTTAATCACTGCAACTATACTATGATTAGCAATCATCTGTAAAGGTGGAAGTTAGTGATTCGTTATTTAAAACTTTAACCGTAGTGAAATTTTACATTTTCTTTTCAAAATGTGTATAAAATTCTCGTATTTGATATTGAAATAAAAGATAATTATCTAGGATATCACATCATGTTTTTTACTCTGGTTTTTGGTTTTGATATTAATTGGTAGTTTCTGACTTACGGTCCAAAAATTTAAGCGTTACTTTTATTTCATGCTCTCCTAAACTCCTGCCTAAGATGAGAACGTTTTAATTTATAACATTGTGCTTTTTAGCGAATTTCGTAGAAATGAAGCAATTGCAGCCGTACCCATAAAACGTCTATTTTTTTAGCTAATTAATTTTTTAGCTGATTCTGAAGGAATGAAAACTATTGTGCTTGTTTCAAAGGAAAGAATTTTTACTAATCTATCTAAATCTGCATTGATTGTACCTAATAGGCACCGAATGAATGAGTGAATAGTGTTTAACGCCCGTTTTTGCTACAGAGGCACCACAGGCGATGGGCACTGATGATACATGAGATGAAATTATATATTGGGAAAGGATTTATTTTTAAGGAAGGAATCGTTCCAGGCCTAAGTTTAGGGTACCTACCCGGCATTTGCCAGTTATGAAGACTGAGGAAAACCTGGAAAAAAATCTCAGTTAGGGAGGCCGGTCCTGGCGGGATTCGAACCCCAGACCTCTCGCTCACGAGTCCGCACCTTAACGACTTCTGCCACCCTAGGCACCGAAAAAGATTATATATATAAAGTGTCAATTTTTTGTCTATACATTCCATTCATCCAACTGTGTGTGTGTGTTTTGTTAACGCTCTAGTGGTGGTAATTTTTGGTTTTTCTCGACGAAACTCGGCAGATAGCCATCAATCAACAAACGATTCACTGAGTTCATTAACCAGTAAAATTGGACCATTAGGAGGGGGGGGGGTTAACCTAAAGTGAAAATTTAAAAAATAATAAAAATCGCTCTAGCGGCCGCAATTTTTGATTTACCTAAAAAAAAAAGCCAGTAAAATCTTTAAATTAAATTGATAAATATAGTTTTAGAAAATGATGGCAATCGGGCCATTCGGAGTGAAGGTATACATGATACAACTTTGGGGTTAAAGCGAAATTTAAAAATCGCCCTAGCGGTTACTATTTTAAACGCTTTTAAAAGAAATTCGGAATACACCATTGAAATATAGTAAGAAAATAGTTTTCGAAAATCAGTGAAATCGGACTATTAGGAGGGAAAATCGCTCTAGTGGCATTAATATGATATCATTTTTCGCAACGAAACATTTATGCCATTTAAATAGAATAAGAAAAATCGTTACTGAAAATCAGATCAGATATTATCAGATATTAGGAGCGGGGTTTGCCTACACCCCAAAATGTAAAAATCGCTCTAGTGCCATTAATATATGTTTTTCACAACCAAACTCTACCTATACCTTTTAAATCAAATAAAAAAAATAGTTTTTGAAAATTATCAGATTATTGAAAGTGAGGGTATACCTGAAAAACTTTCGGGAGCTAAGCCCAAATTTAAAAATCGCTCTAACGGCCGCAATTTTGTTTTTTTAAGGAAACTCGATATATACCATTGAAATAAAATAAGAAAAATAGTTTCCGAAAATCAGGGAAATCTGACCATTAAGGGGGGCGTTACCCAAAATTTAAAAATACCGCTTTCGGCACCAATATTTATTTCTTCCTAACAAAATTCACATATACCACTTAAATAAAGAAAAAAAATAGTTTCTGAATATTAGAGAAATTCTATTATGAGAAAAGGTATGCTTAAAAACCGAAAATTAAAAGCTGAGGTTGCGTTCTCCATATTGTTTTGAAATAAAGGACAAATTAATTCAGAATATAATTTGTATTGTGACATGCATATAACCGTATATTTTCTTTTAGTTTATTGTTTATTTAATGGTGTTTGAAATTCTGAAATTGTTGCTTTATAGACTTGTCATTTTTTGGGGGTCCGAGAATCCCAAAGTCAAATTTTCGATTCTTATTATCATATCTGCGTACCGGTTTGGACATGTTTGTTGAATATCTCCACAACCCCAAAACAGATTTTTATATTCTGCACATATTCGCAATGTAGGAGACCCCATCTGAAGTGCACACCGCCGTCTTTTATTTTAGTTTGTTTGTTTTATCGGGGCTTGACATTTTAAAAATTGCATATTTTGATAGCCAAAAATCTGGATGACGAATTTTGAATTCTTGTCGTCATTTCTTCTTAGAGGATCGCTAGTTGTACTCCCGGTATACTTTTTTAGGTCAATCAGGGCATATTTGTAGATTTGGGGCATTTTGGAAATAGAGACCTTTCTTTGAAGAGTTCCAAAAATACTTTGCAGAATATCTTCGCAAGCATAAGGCTTATTTTTATATGCTGTATATATTCCGAATACCTTTTTTTTTATGGTTTTTAACGCCCGTTTTTACTACTGAGACACCACAGACGGTGAACACTGATGATACATGAGATGAAATGATAAATTGAGAAAGAATATTTTTTAAGGAAGGTAGCGTTCCAGGCCTAAGTTTAGGGTACCTCCCCGGCATTTGCCAGTTATGAGAACTGAGGAAAACCTGGAAAAACTTCAGTCAGGGAGGACAGTCTTGGTGGGATTCGAACCCCAGACCTCCCGCTCATGAGTCCGCGCCTTAACGACCTCGGTCACCCCTGGCGGTCACTATTGAAGTCATGCAGAATTTTGGAAATTAAGAAAAGCCAAAAATGCCAATTTTTGCACATTTCTTGTAAATATCTCCTCAACCCAAGGCAGATATCTATCTATATTCTGTACATGTTCGGAATGCAGGGTCCCCACTCTATCTACAGGCCTCCCTTCCATTTTTTGTTTTAGTTAATTTTGTATTTTAATGAGGCTGAAAATTTGGAAATTGTGATCTTATAGGGGCATTCCATGGTAAACAACACATCCCAAAATTTTCATGCTCAGATTTTCTTGAAATGTTTTACACACATTCATTCATTTGCAAGTGAAATATACGTTACTGAAATATTATTGTAATATCTTAATAAAAACTAAGTATGGCGCCTCCAAGTAACCAGAAAATTAATTTGTAGTTTCATCAGAGAGCGTTTTAGTCATAACTTTTGAAAGACTTTGAATAGAAAATTAATTGGTATCTTAATTTAAAGTACACAAAATGTGCTGTCTTTCAGTTATAAATATAATGCTTGAAATTCATTTTGTGATTTATATGTTTCAAAAAGTCAAAAAATATATCATCTTGAATTATTTTTCTTAAATTATGCAGAAATGCTGCAAACAGGCATACCTTTCTTATGTAAAAAATTTCTTGGCCGTCAATAAATGTCAGAGATATTATATTTTAAAGTATCAATCTATTTAAACTAGCCTTTGATGACAATTGATATATTCTACTAGTTTCAGAAGTGGGTGTTGTGACCAAAGACAAAATTTTACCTGTCGCTACTATTAATTCATCTGATTGAAGGAAACACAAATGGGTGATGGATGAAGAAATCAGACTCTAAATTCTTCAAGCTAGCAGTGGTCTTCAAACACCACAGTCACATATCTTTTAATAGTTAAAGGAAATAGGTTTACTTGAACCACTAAATTTTTCAACGGTCACAGGAGCCATCTTGAGATGTGCAGTATTTCCTTGCTATCAAAGATAGAGGAATGAGAGCACATTTCTGATAAGATCCAACCACGGTTCTCACATTTTCAAACCTCTGCTGTAGGTTTAGTTTTATCTCTTCAACTGCAATATTAGTGATATATGCCACATGTACAAATGGTAGATTGTCCTTGCCCACAAGAAGAGTTCTTCTGTTGTCACTATCTCATTCTGTAAACTTGAACAAGCAGCAAGGCATTTTGGTATCACCTACACCATCATGGGCCCTTCCCATGTGAAGTAGCAAAGAAGTGCCATTCAGCATTAATTCCAAAATCAGTATTTTGAAAGCATAAATTGATGAAATTGTGCTTGTTTTTATATTGTGCTGATGCACCATCTAAAACTTAGCACTTCTATTTGGTGGTTTTGGAACCTGTACAGAGTCACAGAATCCTGAAATAAACATTCTGATATAGCAGTAAAACAAAGGCTTTGTAATTCATTCATGGAATTTTTGAAATAACAAACAAAGGGATGCTTAGTGATTATTCCAGTGAAATCCTTGTGCCGCATCCTGTATAATAAATGAAAAATCTTCCAAAATAACAATTCTCCATTTTGAAGAGATGTCTTATTTTCTTTTAGAAAGAGGATTGCTGAAGAGCTATGAAGTTATGTACTCTAAGTTGTCTGCCGTTTGTAAGGTATTTTTCTACAAATTCTTCCTCTAAGGGTTTGAGGGTATTGAAATTGCATCTATGCTGTAACCAATGTTTATACATAAGATAATCAATCATATTATATTCTAATATCTGAAGAAAATTTTCATGAAGTGCACCCTGCTCAGGACACTGTACAGTTGATCAATATATGTGCTTCAGCTGATGTACATTTTTTACACTGTATTAGTTTTGAGGTGCTAAGATGATATTGTACTGCTTGAAAATTTTTTGAAATTTATTATTGACCGATGGATGATAAGTGAACTTTTTAAACATTTTTTTTCCCTGTTAAATCACACAAAGTTGTGATTTGTTTAACAAAAAAATTTAAAAATTCCAGAAACATAAAAGAATAAATCTGTTTGCTGAACTCATTTAATTTAGCAGCTTCTTTATGTGTAGATGTTCATTCTTGTATTCTTCATTCAGTGGTATATTTACTACTTTGTATGTCATGCAGTTGGTCCTGGTGGAGTAGTGGCTACCATACTTGCCTCCTAAACCCAAGATCGTGTGTTCGAACCCGGCCAGGACCGATGGATTTTTTTCAGGGCGTAAAAATCGTAAGTATGGCTTCCTTCGGAAGGGAAGTAAAGCCGTGGGTCCCGTGTCGTACATTTACGGCACGAAAAAGAACCTCAAGCCTGAGAGGCCTCTGAGCAAAATTTGTCGGCCGTTTCACGCCCTGAGTTGAATGGGACACGATGACCTGAGCTGTTAAAGAGCGTCCATTAAAAAAAAAAAAAAAAAAAAAAAAAGCAGTTGAATACTGCTGCTTAATCATCTAAGATTGAAAATGGGTTTTGGTACAATTGTCTCTATGCATGTCTTTTCTATAGATGCCAAATTCAAGTTTATTATTACATTTTATTATCTTCAGATCTTAAAATTGCAACATATTATCTGCTTCTGTTTCAACAGTGAACTTAATAGTAGGCTCATAGGATTAACATTTTTAATGCATCTTCCATGTGTTTTTTGTTCATGATAGCAAAAACATCATCTATATATCTTTATCAAACTTAAAAATGAGGGGGAAAGCCTTAGTGATGTGCATCTCAAAATAGTTCATGAATAGGTTGGCCAGGAAAGGCAATAATGAACTGCTCATTACTAGTCCTGCTTTCCATTTAAAGATTTTGTCCTGAAATATAATAAATGTTTGATTTAAGCACAACTTAGTGAATGTTATATATTCTTCATCATGTTCTTCTGTTATTTTGGCAGATTGTAACCATTTTCTTAAAAAAACTAATAATTCATTCTGTAGTATACTTGGAAACAAGGCCGTGACATCAAATAGTAATTTTTGGTCTTTAATTTTGTTAATGTGGTTCGTAGAGTTTTTTGCTTTGCTGAATATCCCTTCAAGTTCAAGACAGTTTTTTTACATTCTGTATATATTCAAAAAGCTGGAGACCCACATTAACTGCAGGGCACACTGCCATATTTTGTTTTAGTTTAGTTTATATTAGTGGAGCTTGAAATTAATGCTCTAAATTTGACATTTTTGGAAGCCAAATCTTGATGACGTTTATTTTTTATTAATGATCAATTCTATTCAGAGGGCAGCTGTTTACCAATTTTTGGACGAACCTTGCTGAATATCTCTGTAACCCCAAGGCAGATTTTAATGATCTGCACATTTTTTTGGAATGCTCATGCCCCATTTTAACTGTGGAGAACACTGCCATATTTTGCAAGGCTTGAAATTTGAAAATTGACCATGTTGTACTATCCAATACTTTTAGGTTAATCAAGGTATGTTTATAGATATACAAGATTTGGAATTAAAACTTTCCTTTAGAGAGTCTGAAAAATAAAATTTCTGGACATACCTTGCCGAATATCTCTGTAAATGGAACACAGATTTTTATTTTCTTTATATATTCAGAATGCTGAGACCCCACATTATCTGTATGGCAAACCACCATCCTTAGTTTTATATAATTGGCAATTTTAGTACTCCCTGAAATTTGAAAACTGGTGGTTCATAAGTATGTTTCTCTTTTCTAGTAATACTTGTGTGAATAATCTATCTTCTAATGTTTTCTTTTCTCTTAATAGGTAATGGAGCACATTGTGTTACTATTATTTGGAAGCCACGTCCAGGAAAATGGAACAAGAGGTTTCTGAGGTTGCAAAACTAATTGGCCTGCATTATGTTTATAAATATGGTGCATAATATTAATTTATATATAGGTAATTTAATGTTGGATTAAAATTGTAATGACTTGTGTTATGAATGAAATAATGTAAACATTACAGCATTAAAATATTTCTCATGATAAGTTAATTTTTTTGGTCTCTAAAAGAAAATAACTTACAATATCCTGATAATTTATAAAGGAAATTTTTAATATCTTCAGTAATGAATATTGTTTTATATAATGTTGAATAAAATATATCTTGCACTGATATGTGTGCAATATTCATCACATGCTTTAGGATAGCATTGCAATTGTTAAATCATAGGTACCAAAAATGTATTAAGCATAATAAAAATGTAATTATTCATGAACTAATATCTAAATAATACTTGTTATATTCACCAGATCCTTCCTTTTTCTATATAATATTTGTTCAGTATCAAGATCAAAATATGAAAAAATGAACAATGATACACAAACATTTTTTTATCCTTTGAAATGGCTAAAAATATGCTAAAAAATAGTTTATTGCCCTGAAAGGCAACTAGAGACTATTTGTTTAGAAAAATAGAAAATATAGGTATAAAATATTCATTTATCTTTGCCCATTTTTTCTCCAAAATAAGCCTATTTTATCAATATTAGCTGCTTCATATCAAAATAAAAAATAAACAAATATTGGCTATATTTCCTAGGACAATGAGGCAAAGATAGGCTAAATTTCCTAGGAAAAGGGAGAATGAGGCAAAGATAGGCTAATTTTCCTGGGAAAATTGAAACTGAGGCAAAGATAGGCTAAGTTTCCTGGAAAAATGGATAATGAGGCAAAGATAGGCTAAATTTCATGTTAGAATGGAAATTTAGGCAAAGATAGGCTAAATTCCATGAAAATAAAAAATTTAGGCTAAGATAGGCTATTTAGGCAAAGATAGGCTAATATTCCTATCAAAATCGAAATTTAGGCAAAGATAGGCAAAATCGAAATTTAGGCAAAGATAGGCTAAGATAGGCTAATTTTCCTAGCAAAATCGAAATTTAGGCAAAGATAGGCAAAATCGAAATTTAGGCAAAGATAGGCTAAGATAGGCTAATTTTCCTAGCAAAATCGAAATTTAGGCAAAGATAGGCAAAATCGAAATTTAGGCAAAGATAGGCAAAGATAGGCTAATTTTCCTAGCAAAATCGAAATTTAGGCAAAGATAGGCAAAAATCGAAATTTAGGCAAAGATAGGCTAAGATAGGCTAATTTTCCTAGCAAAATCGAAATTTAGGCAAAGATAGGCAAAAATCGAAATTTAGGCAAAGATAGGCTAAGATAGGCTAATTTTCCTAGCAAAATCGAAATTTAGGCAAAGATAGGCAAAATCGAAATTTAGGCAAAGATAGGCAAAGATAGGCTAATTTTCCTAGCAAAATCGAAATTTAGGCAAAGATAGGCAAAATCGAAATTTAGGCAAAGATAGGCAAAGATAGGCTAATTTTCCTAGCAAAATCGAAATTTAGGCAAAGATAGGCAAAATCGAAATTTAGGCAAAGATAGGCTAAGATAGGCTAATTTTTCTAGCAAAATCGAAATTTAGCCTATCTTTGCCTAAATAGCCTATCTTAGCCTAAATTTCCATTTTCTCATGGAAATTAGCCTATCTTTGCCTAAATAGCCTATCTTTGCCTAAATTTCGATTTTGCTAGGAAAATTAGCCTATCTTAGCCGATCTTTGCCTAAATTTCCGGAATTTAGCCTATCTTTGCCTAAATTTCGATTTTGCTAGGAAAATTAGCCTATCTTAGCCGATCTTTGCCTAAATTTCCGGAATTTAGCCTATCTTTGCCTAAATAGCCTATCTTAGCCTAAATTTCCATTTTCTCATGGAAATTAGCCTATCTTTGCCTAAATTTCGATTTTGCTAGGAAAATTAGCCTATCTTTGCCTAAATTTCCATTTTCTCATGGAATTTAGCCTATCTTTGCCTCATTGTCCATTTTCCCAGGAAAATTAGCCTATCTTTGCCTCATTCTCCATTTTTCCAGGAAAATTAGCCTATCTTTGCCTATTTTATTCTTTTTTTAAACAAATTTTTGTTACTGATGGTATTTTTGGAAATCATAAGAGGATTGGGATGTTTTTGGGAGTGTAATTAAAAAATAATATAAAACCTTAAAAATATTTATTTCTGGATTATTAAAACTGGTGACCACAAATTATACATATTTTGGTAGACAATAAAAAATTTAAAGCCATTTGTTCTCAACACAAGCTATTATATAACAAGTTCTAAAAGCTGTATCATAAAATGTAATATAAAACAAAATTTTTAACATTTTGCTACATATAAGCAGATTTGTGTACCAAAACTTGAGAGTTCTTTTCACATTTGTGTGTTCTGATGCAGAAAGAAGTATAGATTTAGTGTGAATAGCTTTAAACATGTTGGTAAGTTCATTGATCTTGATCTTGGAAACACATACTGTACACATTGCACAATGCACAGGTAGGGCCAACAGTACCATGTAAATGCATTAGGATTTAATGTGGAGAGAGTTGTTCACACACCACTGCAGTGTCGTTCTGGTCATCAGAAGAAGACTGGGGATCAGGAGCATTCAGCGAGTTACATCTGCAACAAGAAAATCATCACACCATTACAAAACAAATGCTATAGCCCTACACTACATCTGTTTATATATTTACTTTCAAAGAATTAATTCATTAATGTAAATTTTCATTACAACAAATTTGTTTTATATATATATATATACATATATGTTGTAATATATGTGTTATATATATATATAACACAATAAAAATTACAATATTAAAAAAATAAAGCAATTCTTGGAACAATATAGCAAAATTAACTAGTACTAGAGAACCAAATATACAAAAAACACTTAAATAGTAACAAAGTATATATTTTAAGCAACCTTCTTTAAAGGCAGAAGACAAGTGATGATGATAAAAAGTAAATATTAAATCTCAAAGGTAGCATAATGCAATGAAACAGATAAACAAGAGATAAGGTTGGAGAAGAAAAAATAAAAAAGAGAAATATATTAATATATGAAACAAATTTAAAATACTAAAAAATAATAATAAAGTGCGAAAGACAATCAAGTAGATTGGAACTACTAACTGTACTTCTAAGAATGTCATGTATATGCTATCTTGTAACCTTTACAAAACATTTTATATTGTTTTAACTTTTACTCTTGTTGTACTCTATATGAGCAATCATAGAAAGAGAGATAGCACCTATATTTTTGCATAAAGCGTGCACACAACCATAGTTTTGTTATTTTATTTTATATACATATAAGTAAATATATACATATACACCAGAGTGCCAAAAACTGTATGCACTTTCACAGTAGATATCTATTTAATGTATTTAATGTATTTCAAAGTTGACCGAAAAACAACAGCAATGTGTAGTATGATGTTCTGTAAACAGATGTGACTGACATACATTATAATTGCATTGCTATGTGACAGGTTAATCAACAATGAACAAATGAAGCAAATATTATCATATGATATTCTGCAAATAAATGCGACTCACATTACATTATGCTAATGTTGCTACAACAAAATAGAGCCAAGATTATCATTTGAACAGTGGAAAACAATTTTGAATAGTATTGGAAAACCGAGAATATTGTTGAAGTTCATAGGCATGGAGACGTGTGTACATAACAGAACTACCACTGAACTTCTACCTAAGGGGGATGTTGTATACTGTAGAAAACCAGCTTCACTGGCAGCACTTCGGGAAGAAATTGAAACAGCATGTGATGCAATCGTCATTCAATCAGTAGTTCAACGTACTCAGAAGTGTATCGATGCTGATGGTGGCCATTTTGAACAACTGTTGTAACTATAACTGTAACTGTAAGAGTCTAAGATAATTAGTGTTCATCATTTTCTGTTTATGTGAATTCAGTTTTGTTATGTTACACAGTTTTTTCTTTGCTTGAAGTGTGTATACATTTTTGGGCACCCTCTGTATATGTAATAAAATAACACGAACTAGATATAGCTAAAACACTTAATTTTCACTACATCTCGAACAACTTGTGTTCTTCAAAGGCAGAAGATAAGTGAAGGTGGAAAAAATAAATATTAAATCTTGAAGAGGATGTAATGCATGGAAACAGAACAAACAAGCAATAAGAGGGAGAGAGAAAGAGAGAGAGAAAAAAAATATATATATATACACATAAGATTTATATATATATATATATATATATACACACACATAAGATTTAAACCCAGTGGTATATGTGCTTTATGCAAAAATATAGCTGCCATTTCTTTATCTCTTGAGTAAACTTTCAGAGCTATGAGTAGGTAATGCATCAATAAATGTTAAATTAAAAGCTTCCTCAAAATCCTTATAGTGAAATGGGGCATGTTGGGCAACTGGCAAGAGAGCATTGGTTTTAACAGAATGCCTGTGATTGTTCATATGGAGCAAAATAGCAGTAGAAGTTAAACCAATATAAAATTCTTTACAAAGCTTACAAGATAACATATATACAACATTTTTTGAAGAACAGGTAGCAAATGAAGAAATGGTAAATTCTCTAGATAATTGGGGCTGTGGGATGAAAGACATAGCATAATTAGTGCACAGGTTTTAAATTTGTTGGCAAGGATATGAGCCTGCAATCAGATGAGTTGTTCCAAGAGTTACTTTATTTTTCATTTTCATAGAGAAGAAATATATATGTACATATATATTTCCTTAAGAAAAATAATTGCTGTTTTGTTTTTTCTATCTGCATGTTTAATTAGCACACACAAACAACCTAACATAATTAACATTTTAAAAAATTGAATCGAGATTGTAACATACCACTGAAAAAAAAAAAAAAAAAGAAAAGAAAAGAAAAGTTAATATTGCTACAAAAAAAAAAAGTTCACTATATTTTATACAATTTATACAAGCCTAACATAAACCTGAAATAATTACGATAGTGAGCAAAGGATCACCGGATTTATTTTAGT
This sequence comes from Metallyticus violacea, assembly GCA_030762175.1. Classification (NCBI taxonomy): domain Eukaryota; kingdom Metazoa; phylum Arthropoda; class Insecta; order Mantodea; family Metallyticidae; genus Metallyticus; species Metallyticus violacea. Next base: position 13,653,051 of record CM060844.1, read on the forward strand.
ATCAGTTATTATTTAGTGGAACACTGGGAAGTCTCTATGTTGCCAATATTAAAATCATGACTGCTAAAGAAAGCTAGTGAAATTTTTACTGCTGTTAGATACAGCTTTTATTTAGCCGTTAAAATAATTTTGTTACTAAATTTTCACCACATTTATACTTTTTGTAACTAAACTATGAACCACAGAAAACAGCCAAAACTTTAAATGGTTGGGTAAGTAAGTATACTTTAAGTAGTGACAATATGAGATGAACATCTTCAGTAAGCTTTTAGATGAGCACACCAAAAGTTTTAAAATGTTACAATTTGAGTTTAAAGTTTAACAACTGGGTGCACAGCAGTCCCACCTCCTTGTGGTGCACATGGGTAATGTAATGAGTCAGTTGTATACAACTTGGTAACTGGAGATTACTTTTGACTGTAATTTAAAAATGAACTAGAGGTTAGTCATCATTTCTGTTGCCTAAAAATAACCCCAGAAATCATAGCCTCGAGTTTGCAATCACTGTCAAAACTATGGCAACATTGCAAAATAATAGGGAAATTGCTGTTTAGAGCGAGTTGATATTCAAATGTTCAACCAGAGAATATCAACCATTATTCAGTTTACCGTCTCCTTGACATGTTCCCCTCCCCCTTTTTAAATATATCTTCAAACATGAATAAGGAAATGTCAAAGCAAATGCAAGCAAAGTTTAGCAAATGTGAGAAGGATATTAATATTGATCTGGTGCTAAAATATAAGGGAATAATTGAAAATGGGGAGAGTAAAAAAAAAAAAAAAAATGATTTCAAATAAGGATAAACAAGGTTTATTGTGTATTGTCTATTGATTAATTAATCCAGTTAATCGCTTTAGTACATAGTACAATCGATGTTGGACACGTCTTAATAAAATACTGAATTATATAGATGAATATCAAAAGTAAAAACATGATACAATTAAGTGTATACTATAATATCAAGGTAAGTATAGATGAAGTACATGGTCATTCTCACACTACTAGGACATAATGCAGTTATTAGTTATTTATCATTATTTACAAGGAAATCTTGAATGGGGTGGAAACAGTGGTTAATTCGATGTGCCTTTAGAGATAGTTTGAAACTTTTATCTTGTATTTTCGTTAAATAGTTTGCAAGTATTATGCTTATATACATGGAGATTTGAGTTTTGTCTTTATTATTTTGATGGACAGCTTCATTCTTAATAAAGAGTGAACCTGTATTATTGATGGTTTTATGGATAAACAATTTTTATTTTGAATATTTGATACAAGAGGAAGAGGAAGAATATCTATTTTTTTAAAAAGTTGTTTACCTGTAGTTCTTGACTTACTCCTATCATAGGTCGAACTATTTTCTTTTGCATTATGAAGCATACCTTACTTGCTCTTGATTCCCCCCAGAATATTATGCCATATTTCAACAAAGAGTGCACATATGCAAAGTAAGCCAATCTAACAGTCTCAGCCCTGTACATCCTCTAGTACCTTTATCATATAGCATGCCATACGAATTTTTTGTATATGTGATTTGTGTGAGTATCCCATTTCAAATTGCTTTAAACCCATAGGCCAAGAAATTTGGTGGATACTACTATATATTCTTTATTTTCTTTTGTATGAATGTCCATTACTACTGTCTTATTGACATTTATTATGAGATTGTTTTCTTTAAAATAGTTAGCAGTTTGATCTGCTACTTGGCAAATTGATTTTAAGTAGTTTTTTTTTGTTTGTTGCCATTTGTGTCATCAACAAAGAGAAAGAACTTTGCAGAATCATTAGTTTAAATGAAATCGGTAATGAATAGCAAGAAAAGGATAGGACCTAATATAGAACCTTGAGGTATTTGATAATTTTCCACTAGTACACATGATCGATATATTTATTTACTTCTCTAATTTTTCTGTGTTTAATTTCAAAAATTTGTTTCCAGTTATTCAAATATGATTTTATTCAGTTGTGGGATAGTCCTCTAATTCCAAGCCAGGTGTGGGCACCAATGATACATGAGATGAAATGATTAACTAGGAAAGGATTTTTTTTTATTTTAGGAAGGAAAGGTTCCAGGCCTAAGTTTAGGGCACCTCCCTGGCATTTGCCATTTATGAGAACTGAGGAAAATCTGAAAAAAAAAAACCTCATTTAGGGAGGGCGGTCCTGGTGGGATTCAAACCTCAGACCTTCCACTCACAAGTCTGCACTTTAACGACCTCGGCCACCTGTGGCATTTAGGTGTTTATCGCACCTAAAACTCCAGAAAACAATATTTTAATGACATTAAACAATGTCCTAGAAACAAAACAAGAGCCTCTTATTATTAACAACAAAGTGCTCATTCACAATAAAGACATAGCCAACAGATTTGCCACTCATTACAAACTTGCACATAAACTGAATAGAGACAATGGGAAATTAAACAAAATATTAAAAAGGTATTTACCAGCCAGCAACTGGTTTTATGCCAACTTTATAATTCAAGAAAACAAACATCTCTGAAGAACAAAAAGGGTGTTGGACCAAACAAAATGCATAGTGAATTTAGGGTGCAGAACAAAGAAGGAGCTACTGAACATGTTCAACATGATCTGAAACAGTAAAGATAGCATTTCTGCTTTATGGAAAAAAGCCATAATCATTCCCATTAAGACAACCAGCAAGCAAGTTGGACAGTTATAGGCTTATAGCTAAAACAATGAAGAAAACGGTCACTACAAAATTAACTTAATATCTGGAATCTCAAATCTCCTTTCAGATCATTAAGCAAGTTTCAGAAAGCAATATTCAATAATTCATCACATTTTACAATTAACAAAGAATATGAAAAATCCCTCAACAAAGTATGGAGAGAGAAGCTTATTTATAAGATAAGCAATATTGGGGATAAGAGGAAGCATGTTGAGATGGTTAATGGATCTATTATCACAAAGGTACATAGCTGAAAAATGGAATGTCACTGCATAGAACTAAAGTTGGCCTTCCTCAAGACGCTGTCACCAGTTAAATTCTTTTTAATATTTTCACAGATGATATCAACAAATTATTAACCAACTTCCCAAAATGGGATAGTTTGCAGATGATATCACCATAAGGATTAATGAAAAAATAAGCAGAATAAACATTCCAAAAACTAGAAAATAAATTGCGCAAAAATTATGTCAATAGCATGGAAACATGGGCATCCACCAATATGGAAATAAGCACTAAAAAGACAGTTTTCAGTTTATCAGGCTTCAACACACTACAAATGATATGAAACTTAAAATCAATAATCTACTATTACAAGAGAAAAAACACTAAATATTTTGGAATATTAACTTGACAAAAAACTTTCCTTCTCTGAACAGAAGGACAATATAACTAAGACAGCGAACAAGAAGAACAACATATTAAGGAGACTAGCAGGCGTCAAATAGAGAGTATCCATGCTCTATGGAAGTGCTATAATATCCACAATATACAACCAACTTAAAACTAAATTGGATACAATACAGAGCATAATTAATATGTGCGAACCAAAACAGAGATATTAAAACAGCAATACTAGGACAGAAATTAAAAAGTAATCAGCACAGGAATAAATGGTTTCATATTTGTGACAGCACGCAACAGACTTTCAAAAATTAGGTACAGAAAAGCATTAAGACAAAATTTTAAAAATAAGCACTAAATCTGCAATTACACCAACTGATCCTTTACAATATATAAATATCTGCCTGAAAATTAAATCTGAATACAATGTCTCCTAGAAGAATGACCTACCTGAGGTATTAAGATTGACAGCACTTAGTACACTAAAACTGTTATCAGACTGGTACATGGTGCAGAATTCTCTGATTATATGCTTTTGGGATAGTATGCTAACAATTTTGAAGGCAAAATAATGGCCATTAAGTAATGTATATATCTTGTTCTGTAGCTCCTGAGGAGCAAGAACTCGAGCATTAATAATAATAATAATAATAATAATAATAATAATAATAATAATAATAATAATAATAATAATAATAATAAACGCAATTAAGATTAATTCGGTCCAAAATATTCATTCATATTGTAGAAGGTGAGCTATTAAGAATTCCTTAAACAAAATTTTGAAAGATATGAATTTACGCTCAATTCCTAATAATTTAATTCTGCTGGGCTGGCCAATATACAGAGTGAACATTCTTTCACCCAGTTGGTTTCGCGGCATGCGGGCGGCCGGCGAGGCTAGCTGTTGTGTTGACGATGTGCTACTTATGCAAGATTTCAACTCACATTAAAGCCTCGCACAGCGGACGGGAAATTACTCCCTGCCTCTGCCGACATAGCACTGCAGGCCGGTCCCGCGGTTGCGTGAAGCATTGTTCACCCTCAATATCTGAATTACAGAATAGTACACTTTTTTTTTTTTTTTTTTTGGAATGGTATTTAACGTCCGTTTTTACTACTGAGGCACCACAGGCGATGGACACTGTTGAAATATGAAATGAAATATTGGGAAATAATTTTTTTAAGGAAGGAAACGTTCGAGGCCAAGTCCAGGATACCTCCCCGGCATTTGCCATTTATGACTAAGGAAAATTTGGAAAAAACCTGTCAGGGAGGGCAGTCCTGGCGGAATTTGAACCCCAGGCTTCCTTCTCAAGAGTCCGGCCTTAACGACCTCGGCCACCCGTGGCGGTATGCACCCTTCTAGAAACCTGCAACAAGCTAGCCAGCCCATACAAATCATTCCTGTTTCTAGTGTTGAGTCTACATTGAAATTAAATTAAAAACTGTTGAGATTATGTACATTACCCAAGGTATTATGTAGTACATAATCTGAACATTCCTGTAAGGGCAAGTACATTTAATTTTTTTAATATAGGTCTACAGGATTCTCTTCTTTTCTTTACATAGATTATTCTAATAATCTTACCACCTTGTTTTGCAAATGGAAAACTTTTTCTCTATAAGAGTTACCCCAAAAAACAATTTCACATTTCTCTTTGGATAAGAAATCATTTTCAAACTCTTAGAGCAAAACAGGCTGAAGTAAGTTTGGGAATTATCATTTCAATATATTTTTTTCAGTTAAGATTTTGATTAATTTGTAACCCTAAGAATTTTGTACGATTAATTTCTTTTAGGGTTTGATAATGATAATTGGTAGTGAGACCTGAGAGATTTATTCTTTGTTTTAATTGAATAAAATTGGTCTTATTTATATTCAATGACATCTTATGGGCTTGAAACCACAAGTTTATCATAAAAAACTTTTGTAACTGTATTTGACAGAAGTTTTAGTGAGCAGCTTTAGAAAATCTACTTACAGATCTATTATACATAAAATTGTTATCACAAGTGACAGTAAACAGCACTACAAAGCATAATGAATTAGTTACCCACTAATATACACTATAACTGGAATAAGAAGACTATATCATACAATCTAGATAAAAAACAAAATACAGAAATAGTTTTACAATGCATTCCGAGCCATGCGAGATTAAAGGAGAACGGGATTGTTGATGCAAAAAAGAAGCACCCATCATAAAATTAAACTAATTTTTAAACTAGAAATTCCTGCTAAATTGAAACGCATATAAAGATTAATTGTCTTTACTATTCATATGCTGGTTACCGTGGGATTTACGCTTTCCAAACTTCTTGTTCCTACCCATTTTGTTGCTTGTATCACCAAAATCCACGCTTTTGCTACACAATCTTATTTAAACAAAATGGTAAGATAAGCATCCGCATGCCAGGAGGACCAACATGAAGATCAAAATGTCTTTTCAGTGGTGTGCGTTTACAAACTCTACGGTTGGACGTAGAGTAATCCTGATTATAGATAGCTTTTACACACTGACGAACTGAAAGTGGCTTAACCTCATTTTAAAGTACGCTGACATATAATTTAAGTCTAACAGAGCCAATTCAGCAATAAAACTTTAGGGCATCAATTTAACACTATAAATAATTAATATAACAAAATTTAAATTTAATTTTTTTTCCCACTTCCCAGTTGTAAGTTATTAAACCACCAACCCGCTGACAAACTTAGCATCAATTGTACGTATTTTGGAATTCTTATATTCCGTCATTATTATTATTATTATTATTATTATTATTGTTTTGATGACATACCTGTGCCTGATTATTAAAAAATTAGCAATAAATTTTCTCTGTTTCTATTCAATTACGCTATCCCTTTATTTATATTGTCATCTAAAGGAGAATATAGGTATAAACCCCAATTTCATGACACATGCACTCAGAATTTGATCCCACGAAATGCGTAAGTCACCGTACCCTTTTACCTAATCATCCACCGCCAATGGATCTGTGTGAGCTTCATCGTTGTCTCGGTAGAGTTGGTTGAGTTTCAAGGTACTTTGTGACAATTTTAAGCAACATCTGCGGTGAATGATTGTGACGGCGGTTCTCGTAGCACCCCCCCCCCCCTCATTTGTTTCAGAGCGAACTGCAGTCAATTTCTCTTTTATGTATCCTCATATGCTGTTTGTCCGGTGTCATTAAATCTGGACTTCGGGGAGGTGATGGTGAGTTGCACGGCCAATTCACCTTCCTGGAAACTTATCATTTAGAAAAACACGAACTTGTAACGCGAAATGGGCCGGCACACCATACTGTTGCAACCATAGCTGGCAGATCAATTAGTTGGGATATTAACCAGTCTCAAAGAATCTACAGATAGTTTCTTTCATAACAGGCCCTTGAAAAACACAACCACACAATTTGCAGTAATGGCTGCCCACGACGTAACATTCCAACGTAAAATGTGCAGTTTCCTTTGCCCCCCCCCCTCCCTCCAAATATATTCCCATTGCGATTCCTGCGTTAAATCGCACACTCATCACAAAAGAGGACGTGCTGAATGGTAGAAACTCCTGAAGCAATAAAGCACATGTTTCGCTACGTTTGTTCATATAGCATCACTAAGTTCATTGACAAAACGGGACCTAAATGGTCTCAGCTTTAAGCCATTTTTCACATGACGACGCACGTTGCCAAATTTGGCTGCCTGTTTGCATGAAGATCTACGAGGTGACCGTTCGATTGATTCTGCAACTCCGGCATATTTGGTCCATCTGTGACTGGTCGACCACTTCGTGAGCTGTCTTTGACACTGTGAGAACGAAATGTTCGTTTCTCCCAAGGTAACAATGTTGCTTTTCACGGAGGTGGCTTCCCAATCTGTCTGAATTACGTCATAATTTGTTGCAATGTCTGCCCAGTATACGATCTTCCATAAACCCAAACATTCACAACTACGAATAACTACTTGTATACACCATTTTGTCGAACTTCCACTATTACCATTTTCAACTATTTGCTATTTGTACCTGTTTACATTGCTGCCAACATTGTTTTATATTTGCTAAAATACTCTTATTTATCAATACGTGATATCCAAGTTATAACTGATATAAATAAATTACATAAACATAACATGTTGTGGAAAAAAATGGGATATGTGACTTACGGCATAGCTTGTACTTAAACTAGGATGTGCCAAATCACAACTCTCTTCACCATATTGATAGACACTGAAGATGGCGTACTTAACTCATATATCTACAACAAATATCTGTATTTATTTCCTGCAGTTACTATTAATTAAGGTTTGACTGATTCCAGCATAAGCTTTTGTATCTCTTCCTGTAGTTGTTTATGTGAAATTCCTTATTTACAATATGCAGAATTAATAGGAGGCCCACAAGTGTAATTACTCTGAAACATCTTAGCACTATCAGCCACGAGAATTAAGATTATGGTTCTCAAGTACTAATAATTTTGGTCAACATAATTTTTTTCACAAGAAAACTGAATGCTAATTCCTATGCAATTTTTTTATTCTGAATCCAAATATGTAATCAGAACTTTCCCATTAGGCCTTTTTTTTTTTTTTTTTTTTTTTTTTTTTTTTTTTTTTGTATATTACAGAAGTGGCAATTCTATTCACAATAAGTTTGCAACACTACAGACTGAAACTTCTGTCTCTGTGAAGGATTATTCATATTAAAACAGTTTACATACTGCGTTGTTATAGTAAACTGAAAGCCATTAGCCAGAATTGAAATAGTATTGAGCCCGCCAACACATGTAGTGTTTCTTGCTGTTTGTTTTATTAGTTTTACAAACTTTTCATTATGCCAAGAAAGTGTATAATCATTCAAACAATTTCTGCCTCATGTGTGGTGAACTAACTTTCAAGTCTCGAAGGCGCCATTTGAAACCACTTGTGAAAAAATGTTACGAACTTTATTTTGGGTGTAAAGCTGGTGATAAAGACTGGGCCCAAATATACGCTGTGTATCTTGTGTTAGGCTTCTCACTGACTGTAAAAATGGTACACATCATATGTCATTTGAAGTTCCTGGCGGGAACAGAGGTATCATTAATCTGATTGCTGTTTCTGCTTAACTAGCATTAAATTACTTACATCCAAAACGAAATGTACAGTTAATTTTCGCAATTTAGCATCTACAATGAGATCTATGCCACATAGTGAAGAGTGTTCTGTACCAGAATGTCCACTTATGTGATCCTAAGTGACATCTCTGACTTCGACCCAATTGATAGTGAATAACAAAGAAACGAGAGAGAGAAATATCCTCCATTTGAAGCAAGTTGTTCATAAGAAATACATACCGCCACGGGTGGCCGAGGTCGTTAAGGCGCGGACTCTGGAGCGGAAGATCTGGGGTTCGAATCCCGCCAGGGCCGTCCTCCCTGACTGAGGTTTTTTCCAGGTTTTTCGCAGTCCTCATAAAGGGGAGGTGCCCTAACCTTACTCCTAGAACGTTTCCTTCCTAAAATAAAAATATCCTTTCCCAATTGATCATTTCATCTCATATATTATCAGTGTCCAGTGTCCACCGCCTGTAGTGCCTCAGTAGTAAAAACGAGCGTTAAACACTATTTAAATAAGCGCAATCTTTTAACTCAAGAAAATCTTAATGATCTTATACAGTATTTTAATTTATCGAAACATTTGCTGAGGTTTTATCTACTCTAAAAAGATACAAGTATACGCTTTTATTAAAGTCGTGATAGTAATTTCAAATACTACTCCTTTAAAAGGGACAGTGTAGTTTTCTGTAATAAATTTTGTTCAGTAATGGAAGCTTTTATCAACACTAGCCAGATGAATGTCAATTGTTAATGGACTTATCAAAAGTTAGTTTGAAGGCTATACTTCTGCATAATGGCAATGAATTACCACCAATCCCTGTGGCACATGCCAATGATATGAAAGAGACATAAAATTGTTAAAAATAATCAGCATACAAGACTGGAATATCTGCAAAGATTTGAAGGTCATTGGTCATTTGCTAGGTTTTGAACTTGAAAACACTAAATTCTGCCGTTTCTTGTGTGAATGGGGAAGCAAGGGTAAGAAGTCTCATTACATTAAGAAAAAATAGCATAACGTTGATTTGGTTTATTTACGGACGCTCTTTAACATCTCAGGTCATCAGTGTCCCATTCAATTCAGGGCGTGAAACACCCGATAAATTTTGCTCAGAGACCTTTTCTTTCAGGCTTGAGGTAATTTTAGCTGCCGTTAAATCTACGACATGAGTCCCACAGCTTTACTTCTCTTCCGAAGAAGCCATACTTAGAATTTTTATGCCTGAAAATATTCATCGACCCTGACCGAGATTGAACCCGTGATCTTGGGTTTAGGAGGCAAGCATGGTTATCACTACACCACCAAGACCGACATGGCCTAACATGAACCCCTTATTCCTGAATATTAAAATGAATCAAATACCCCATTATTGATTCCCTAAAGGACATGTTAAATATAAAACTGGGGATTAGGACACATTTTGTAAAAGCAATAGATAAAAGTTATGCATTTATCTATCTGAAATCTAAATATTCCAAAATTAATCACGTAAAATTGAAGCGAAGAATTTATATAGGGCTGCAAATAAGATCACTAATGGATTATGAATATTTTGAGGAACTGTTACATCCACTGGAAAAAGCAGTACTGAAATCATTCAAAAATGTCTGTTATGGTTTTATTGGCAATAATAAAGAAGGAAACTATGGTGAAATAGTGAGTGATCTTGTGAATTTACAAAACTATGGGATGCAAAAAGATTTAAAAATTCACTTCTTGGACTCCCACCTAGACTTCTTCCCAGAAAATCTTGGGACTGTCTCTGATGTGCATGGTTTTCGTCAGCTGATTTCTACTATTGGTTCTTAAGAAGAACCAATGCTGGCCAACTACTGCTGGACCATGAAGAGAGACATCGTGGAGGAAAAATATGGCTGAAAATCATTATATTCAATTGCTTAAGTTTGCCAATGTTTGGCATATATTTATCATTTATTGATTCTTTTAAGTTTTAAGCGCATGCCCCAAAACTGTCTGATGGAAAAAAATTTGAAAACATATTAAATTGAACTCAGCATGAAAAAGACACACTTTTGTTAATTTATTTTTTGTGAAAGAAAAATGTTGACCAATGATAATCATTTAATTAATATATTTAATGATTGAGGATCAGTTTTGCAAAACTCAATATCTACAAAATTTGCAATTTTGAGTTATATATAAACATTATATTGATAAAGAATTGATTTAAAAAGAAGTTAATATGTGTCATATTAACACATGCAATTGTAGTCATGCTATCATACAAATTTGTTCATCATTTTCCTATATTTTAAATACAGTTATAATAGTTTGTTAATGGACATCATGTTTGGTGATTACATCACCATTGATGAAAGGAAGTGAAGACAGAAAAGAAAGTGGAATGGTTCCCTAGGCCTCAAATACTCAAATACCATTGAGTTCAAAGGAAACAAGGGTTCAGTCAAGGGAGACCGGGCAGGAAAGCCTAAAGAGGAGATCTAGTACATGAAAAAGAAACAAAACCAGTCCAGGTAAGTAACTCACCAAGCTGACCAATGCTATACTGGTGAGTGGTCCCTCTCCTTAGCTCATCACATGATTACCAACAGGAATTTGACACTAGGCTCTTTTCCAGGTTGGTTCCTTCAAGCTTGATAGTGCTAAAATGTTTCTTTCTTACAATAATTACATTGCCAACAAAATGCTCAATGGCAAATTTTAGACTGCTAACAGACCATGTCTCAATAAACATCTGGCATAACAGTGTCTTTTACATGTCCTTTCTGTGAACTTGGAGAAGACATGGAGCTAATCAACCTTTGCTGCCCAGCTTTCAAACAACTTACAAACCTTCCCTCTAAATAGTGGAGTGCAAAGAGCTAATGGCTTCATTGCCAACAACCAAACAACCAACATTAATTACATGTAGAATGTTGCAAAAATTTTCAAAATTTAACATCTACATGAGGTTGTGCTAGATAAATTTTTAAAGTAGACCAAATTGTTTATTTGTGATTATATCAACAGAATTTGAATTACCCTTTTGGTAGCAGTTTATTTGAATTAGTGCAACTGTTTGATGATGAGAAATATTTCTGAGAACTGATTTTCATTGCAGACAAAGACACAAAGTCAGAACTGGTTTGCTGTTCAAAGATTAAACACTAAACACAAGTTGAAATTTCATTCTTTATAATAAATATATAATGTATATAATATAAATGATGCACTTGGCAGTCTGTGAGTTTCAGTACAGCCACCAAAGTTTAAAGAGTTAGATTGATACATCATCTTTGTTTTATATTACCTAAATGGATTTTTAATTTATTCAAGAAGTATTTCATGGACATAAAAGAAGAAGCAATGAGAGACAAAGAAGAGTACTTGATATACTCGACAAGCTACAGATGACTCTGATTTGGCCTGATAGGTATCAGAGAAGGCTCTAAATAGACTTTTTATCAGGCAGCAAAGCTTTCAAAAATTGATATGTTAGAATTTAGGTACAGGATCTACAATAACAATGATAAAATAAAGCAAGACATAATTCTTTTGAAATGGATTCAAGCCGATAAACCTAAAAGTTAAACTGTTCAAAGTGATAAGGCAAAAACAAAATATCTATGTATTACTTTAATTTTACTATTTCATAACAAAGGTAAGTGGAGATGAGTTTGAAGTTTGTGCTCTCACATTTATTATTAGGTGTCAGAATAAGGTATTTGGCTACCACGATTCACAATGGGTAGGGCCAAAGAATAAATAAAAGAGATGAAGAAATGGCAAAAGTTCAATTTGAGAAATTTGTCAATATATAATAACTTGTGATTTCATATTATTTACAAGTGTGTCAGGTATGCTAGGTATATAATTATAACTTGTCACAATGCAAATTGCTGTTTCATAAGGCTGACAATTTGTTAACAAATGACTATACTACTACGATCATAGAAGCATTAACCATATTCATTCAATACTCATTACTGTTTTCCAAGTATTAATATTAATTTTCTTTGCAATGATATTATAATATATTTTATTATGTTAAATCTGATGAAGTGCATGTATTTGATAGTTTTTATCACCCAATGAAATGGCCAGAATTGAATGAAACTGTTTGGTGCACATCAATATTGCCAACCTCTGAAAAAGAAATTATGGTGGCATTTAAGTGTAAAAATTATGAAATTCTGTTACAAAATAAATGTCACATAAGCTATGGGAACATTCAACAAAACATAATAATTGCTGCATTCTATTGTAAATTTCTGTACAGAAATGTTTTTTTACAAACTTAAATTTATTTTTTCTTAAGCTGTATCATATATCACATTAGGCTTAAAATTATCATATCCCATACTGCAATAAATTACTGCTGCTGCAAACGCTAATCAGGTATAAATTCTCCTGTAAAATTTGTTTGACAATTTAAATACATCAGCTTGTCACTATTGTATATATCAATATTGTTTTATAAATCAAAAAATGTCCAATAAGTCATGACAATTAGATAAGTATGTAAATTTATCATGCTTTATGAAACAAAACAGAAATTTGCTAAGCTAGTGACTTGAACGAATAGTGTTTAACGCCCCTTTTTGCTACAGAGGCACCACAGGCGATGGACACTGGATACACAAGATGATATGATATATTGGGAAGGGGTTTATTTTTTAAGGAAGGAATCGTTCCAGGCCTAAGTTTAGGGTACCTCCCTGGCATTTGCCATTTATGAGGACTGAGGAAAACCTGGAAAAAACCTCAGTGAGGGAGAACAGGCGGTATTTGAACCCCGACCTCCCGCTCACGAGTCCATGCCTTAACAACCTCGGCCACCTGTGGCGGTGCTACTGACTTGTAAAACAATGGCCTGTTACTTCAATTGTAAGTTTTTATGAAACAGGGCTCCTGGTTATATAGCTGTAGAATACTGGAGATAAATAGAGATGAACAAAATACTATGCATTCCAATTATAGTTAAGCCATAAAATGCATATATGCATAGTTTGCTTGCAATGCGGTTATCTCAGTATTATTCCAGTAGCACACTAGTGGCAAATGAACCACTCAAGACTATGTTTTTTCAGCAGTGTTATACTGTGGCAGTTGTTGCCTTCTGTTCAAGTATAGATTAGAGTGTTCATTGTGCATCTAAAAAGTTAAAGTTTATTCAAGACATCTGTGTTGGGTGTGAATTACATTAGATCATTCTTATTAGTGCACTGAAATGCCTATCTAAAAATTCATACTTGAACAAAGAATTTTATGTGTGATACATACATAAAAACTGAAAGTAGACAATTTAAGGAGAAATTTTCTTGTATTCCAGTTTCAGGCAGAGAAAGAGTTAGATGTCAGTTTGAATGAATGAATTTTAACAGTACCAAAAAGAAAATAGGTTTTCCCATGCCTTAACCACTCAGTTGTATGTATGGTAAGTAACCTCTATCTTAAAAAACATTTTTAACCATTTTGTGTATTCTCCTGATCCTTCCTTATACTTTTCCTCCACTTTTCCCTTACTTTTCCTGGAAACTCACTTATCTTATTGATTTTTTTCTACATTCTTATTTGATAATATTTTTATTGTCACTATATCCTTCTGTAGATTGTCCCATTTACCCTCCCAAATACTGTCCAGCCACCATTTTACCATTTCATATTTAGCTGCACTATCCATTTTCCCACAAATAATGCATCCTTTTTTAGTATTTTCCCTTAATCCTTTTAAAAATATTACACCTGTACGTATCCATGCCAAACACATTCTTCCAAGTTGGTTACAATTATCAATGTATTTCTTCCACCCCAGGTTCTTTTAACTACTTTGTACAAAACAAAGATATTGCTCCTCTTTATCTTCTACCCTCTGTCTCACTATTTTCCAAAATTCACTAACATTACTTTCACCCAGTCTCCATATATCCCCCATTCGATTTCTTCCAGTAACTTTCCCACCATCCCATACCAATTCTCCCTTCAGAATACCTCTCTTTGATACATAAGACATTCTTAATTCAACCAAACCTACCCTCCGCCCTCAATGAACTTTTGGTATCACAGAACTTCTCTGCAAAACATTCTGTGTACCTCATTGACTTTCTTCATCCCTTTGACACTCCCCAAATTTCTACTGCATACAACATCTTAGACTCAAACACAGCCACATATAATCTTTCCAACCATTTCATTGATAATGCTGGGACTTTATACGTGCTTATTCTAACAGCTTTCATGGCTAATTTGCCTTTAACTTGCACACATTTAGACTGTGTTTCTACCTTCCATTACCCATAAATATCATTTTTTATATACTATTATCAAGGATTTTTTGCTATTTATCCTTAAAATCCCATTCTGCACAAAATCTGAACAACTCATCGATGGCATGCTGTAATCCTATCACAGTTATTGCTCTTGTTATGAGATCATCAGCAAAAAGCAGTCCTGGTATTTCCTTCTTCCAATTATTGGATAATGTCTATTGTTTTTCCTAATCCTATCTAGCATATCATCAATAAATAAATTAAATAGTATTGGACTCAAACACCCTTGTCACACCACCACGGGTGGCCAAGGTCGTTAAGGCACAAACTCGTGAGCTGGAGGTCTGGGGTTCGAATCCTGCCAGGACTGTCCTCCCTGACTCTGGTTTTTTCCAGATTTTCCTCAGTCCTTATAACTTGAAATGCCAGGGAGGTACCCTAAACTTAGACCTGGAACGTTTCCTTCCTTAAAAAATATCCATTCCCAATTTATCATTTCATCTCATGTATAATCAGCGTCCACCACCTGTGGTGCCTCAGTAGTAAAAACGGACATTAAACACTACTCAAAAAAAAAAAAAAAACACCCTTGTCACAAGTAGTATAATCTGTAGCTCTGTTACCATCAAATCTAATGCAAAACCTGCTACCTTTGTAAAACTTTTGAAGTTCTAAAATAAATTCGTTACTTGCTCCCTTATGCCTTAATTTATATTCCAATGTGTTCTTATTTACCATGTCAGATGCTTTATCAAAATCTGCAAAGAAAATATATTATCTTCACTCTCCGCCCATTCATGTAACCTTACAGCTAGTGTGCCAGTGTATATTTTACCTAATATAGGTAACAAATTAACTACCTAGATTATTTGTGTCATCTTTCCCTTTATATAATGGTACAATCATACTCACTTTCCAGATCTTAGGAATTACTTTCCTCTCCTTAATTTTATTTAATAACTCTGTTATAAGCCTAGTACCTCCTCCCATTTTTGCAAATATTTTCCAAAACTACTGGAATTCCATCTATTCTTCAAGCCTTTTTTCTTTTCAATATTTTGATTTGATATCCTACCTCCTTCATAGTAAAATCTTTATCTAAGAATTCTATTTACACTTCTATCTAATTCTAATTCATAACTCAACATTACCCTGCCTCCCATCAAATTCCTAAATTGACGTCTGGTTAATAAGTTTAGGGCAATGGGATCGCTAAATGCTAAACCTAAAAAGCAAAAAAAGGAAATGTTCTAATGGAGGAAAAAAGTAGACGAGATTCGTGCATCAGTCTAACACTTTCCAAAGCAGTCTCTAAGACATGTTGCAAAGCAAATGGGCATTTCAAAAACCTCTGCTCATAGTGCTTCTAATCTTTTAAAATTAAAACACTACAGAGTGACTATAGTTCATGAATTACAATCTCGTGACAATGAAAAACGAGTCAATTTCTGTAACTGATTTTACAAAATATCGTTGATGGTAGTGTTGACCTACATTTAATGATTTTCTCAGATGAGGCATAGTTTCATTTAAATGGTCATGTTGTCTCACAGAACAGTAGGTATTGGACACAAAGAATCTTCATTTACCCCCCCCCCCAGTGTAATAGACAGCGGAACATGCATATGAGCAATCAGTGCCCCAGCAATATAAGCAATACTTTTATGCATGGCTTGAAATACAGGGCTAATCAAATTTTTTCTGCTATAAGATAAAAAAGCAAAAACTTCAGGGCTAACATTGAGGTGTTCTCTCGGAGACTTATGTGGTTTACAAAATAAAAATTTGATGATGATTTTGCTCCTTTGGCTTTGTGAATCAAGAAACATTTTCAAGGATATTTTGCATTATTTTCTAATCTGGGGGCACCATTACATGCTTTTTGACAAGATATTTAATGTAGTTCAGAAATAATTAAAAAATTTGAAAACATCACAATGCCTTCACAGTGACTTAGGAGCGATTGATCAGTTAACAACATGAAATCTGCATGCAACAATATTGTCAAATAGAAATAACCATTTAAGATTAGTGAAACAAGAGCTGTCATATATCAGAAGGCTGAAAAAAAATCACATTGAATACACAGTGAAATCTTCAAATAATGAATCTGCAATCTTAGTTGAAGTGTTGAAAAAAAAAATGTTGCCAATTTCAGAGAAATGGACCATGCTCATTACTAATACCAAAAAATAAAGCAGTGTTAAGGAGCCTGAAGATGTTAAGAAATAGCTCAAATTATTTTGACAAAAAGCAAAAAATTAGAAAAGAAGCATAAATACAAAGTGTCTTCACAGTTCAGTAACAATGACAGTGACAGTAATGAAGCTGAACAATGGATCAATTCATTACTGATAGTTTCTTAATTAACTTGAATTTTGAGACTATTACTTATTGATAATACTACTGTTACTGAATATTACTTCGAAAAAGTAATTTTTACTAGTAACATGTTACAACCCCAGTCTGCAATTTACCAATTCTACTGCAAAAGCAAGTGCCAGTCTTTGGTCTGGGCTTTCCCAGATGAGCAACTTCTGACAAAACTGAAGAGAGTGAAAAGTACAGAACTAAGAAACAGTGGCCAGTTCTAAAAGAAATCATGTGGCCAATACTATGTTGAAATCAGCATTATGATAGTGCAACTTTAATTCTCAGAAAAACCCTTCAAAATCCTTCACACATCTAGCTCTATCCCAACTTTGCATTTTTTCTTGTTTCCAAATGTAAACAATTGCCTAAATGGACACATTCTTCCAGCTGGAAAGAATTAGTTTCTATTACCAAATGTTAAGCACTATGCTAGAGAAGAACAGGTAATAGTGGAGGGATTTGTTTTATTTATTTATTTATTTATGGACGCTCTTTAACATCACAGGTCATCAGCTTCCCATCAATTTAGGGCATGAAATGGCTGATAAATTTTGCTCAGAGGCCTCTTTTTTCAGGCTTGAGGTTCTTTTTCATACCGTAAATGTATGACACGGGACCCACGGCTTTACTTCCCTTCCGAAGGAAGCCATACTTAGGATTTTTATGCTCCAAAAAAATCGATTCTGGCCTTTGAACCAGCGATCTTGGGTGTAGAAGGCAAGTATGGTTACCACTAAGCCACCAGGACCAACATAGTGGAGGGAGAAGGTGGGTGAATGCTATCCCCTACTTTTTATAGGAGGAGGAAGCTGTTGTCTTACTGCTTTTTATGCAGAAATTAATTTTCTTATTTCTTAACTTTCAATTAGTTTCTTAATTAAAATAATAAGTTAAAGCAAAATTTCCTAGGCTAGCAAGTACAAATTTTATTACTTGCAATGCAAAAATATAATATAAATTATTATATTCAACATATTAACTTTGAAGTTAACTCTGTGCATTGTTGAGTAAGAGAAGTTTTGACTATCTATGGTTGGATCTTGACAAACAATGGAATAAAAAGAAACAGTTAACTGCGGTATGTAGAACAGGTTATGTGTCAAATTCACTTCTATACTTCTCTGTTTGTGTAACATGTTCTGTGACTAAAGCGATGACAGATGCATGTTCTTCCCAATTGCAAACAGAATTGTTCCATGACATTGCCAGCCCATGGCCAGTATGGAAGGAAAAACGTAAGAAAGATCTGTGAATGCTTTGTTCTTTTCTTTCCAAAGATGACTTCAGAGACAACAGCAGAGAGAACATTCCAGAAATCAGTTTTTGTTTGTGTTGATATACTTACCTCTGAGCACTTTGAGCTGTGAAAGAGTCAATCACTTTCAAGTATACATTTACTGCTTGTCACCTCATCTCTAATGATCGTATCAATAATAGGAATCTCTATTATAAAATTATGGATAAAAATTCATAGACGTAAGGAGAACAGCCAATGCAGGAAAACAAATGCACATGTGCATCAATCTGAATGATATAACAAATTATTATTGAGGAAATCACCTAAATTTCATTAATTTTGTTCCATTTACTTGGATATGTTTCAAAGGCTGTTGCCTTCATCTTCAGCATAATTTCACTGTCTGCTTCCCAGTGTGGTATTAAGATATTGCTCTGTGGATTTTACGAACTTGGTGATGAGGTTACTATTGTTTGGGAGATCAAAATTAACCAAATTTTCCTTGTTTTTGTTCATGAATATATTTTCCCATGCTGTTAATTCTATGGGTTTTTGAAGATCTTTTATGAGTTTTGGTTCCTTTTTTGAATTCGTGGTTCTTTTGCCAGAAATGATCTGCTATTGCTGATTTTTCTGTGTATTTATATTTTGCATTTCTCATGTGTACCTTAAATTGTATGGTAATATTTCTTTTTGTTTTACCTATATATTTCATATTCCAGTCTTTGTAACTAATTTTGTAAATGCCTCATTGTTTTCCTGGCAGAATTTTGTCTTTTGTGTTGCTTTTTAGGAGGTTTTTAAACTACATTTGTTTATTGGAGGCAAAATGACAATTACCTCTTTAAAAATCTTTTGGAAATTTTGGTGTGCCCATAGGTGTAATGGGAATTTCTTACATATATATGATCTCCTTTGTAGTCTTTTAGTGTGGTGATATCTTTTATTTCTTTTTGCTTTTTGAATTTTCTATTTTCTTGTTGACCAGATTTATATGTTGCCATTTTTCTGTCCTACATCTATGATTTTATGGTACTCCGAATTAAATTCTGACTTGCTTATTGGTAGGTTTGTTAATCTGAATGTAAGACTATTGATTATGCAAGTTTATGTTGTTTTGGATTGTGGCTGTTGTTTTTTATATAATTATCTGTGTGGGTATCTTTTCAAATTCCAGATTATTGCCATTTTTTTTTAAATTTTTATATCCAACAAGGAAAGAACCTTGTGTTCTCTGTTTCCATTGTGAATTTAAGAATGCTGTCTTGTAGGTTGAGTAGTTTTCTTTCCATTTTTCATTTACTATTTCAAAGATATCATCAATATAACCGTACCATTTGTATATATGTGGAAAAGCCTCAACTAATTTTATTCCCAAGAAACTCATGTATATATCGCCAAGAATGGAGAGTGTGGGTTTCCCATTGCTAGACCGTTCTTTTGTATATAATTATTGCCTCTGAATGTGAAGTAGGTTTGATTGATACAAATTTTGGTGAGGTTAGGATATTGTTCTATTACTTCCTCAGGTAGGTTTGTTGAGGTTAGGCATTTCTTTACAACATATATTAGATTTTGTTTCTGGATGCTAGGAAACAGACAGACCACATCATAAGAAGCTAGCAAATCCCTGTTTCCAGTTACACATGTCTGATTCTACGTATTAATTCTGATGAGATCTTTGTGCTTTGCCTTTGTATTTCAGTAAGTATTAAGTTTTTCTAAAAGGTAATTGGCTAAATTGTATGTGGGTGAATTTATTGTATCTACAATAGATCCCATATTATTGCCATGTTTATATATTTTTGGTAGGCCATAGATTCTAGGTGTTGTAGTATAGTCTGGTATGATATTCTTTTTCTTCTTCTTCTTCTTTTAGTCGGTTCTGGTGGTGTAGTGGTTACCATACTTGCCTCCTAAACCCAAGATCGCGGGCTGGAACCTGGCCAGGACCGATGGATTTTTTCGGGCGTAAAAATCCTAAGTATGGCTTCCTTCAGACGGGAAGTAAAACCGTGGGTCCCATGTCGTACATTAACGGCACGAAAAAGAACCTCAAGCCTGAAAGCTCTGAGCAAAATTTGTCGGCCGTTTCATGCCCTGAGTTGAATGGGATGCTGATGACCTGAGATGTTAAAGAGCGTCCATAAATAAATCAATCAAAAAAAAAAACTTTTTTTCTTCCTCGCTCAGAATTGTTACTTTAATAGTTTTCACTGCACTGATATATTTTTGCCTAGAGCAACTAATTAAAAAAGAAAATAACTAAAAAGATCATGTCATAGAGTACTCAGATCTTTAAAACAAAAAGACATTATTTATAGTAGGGTTGGCAGCCTTTGAAACATGTCCAAGTAAGTGGAACAAAATTATTGAAATTTGAGTGATTTCCTCAATAATAATTTGTTATATTATACTATATTTCACTGTGAAAATTCCCTCTATTCAATCTGAATGGTATTCATGCCTCTGGAAAACATCTTTGGATAAGTCATCCCATTTTTTTAGGAATACAGCAAACATTGAAGAAGAAGATTTAGACTATTTCCAAAATTGGTTCCAGAGAATAGTATCAAATATAAAAAGTGCTGAAGAACACTTACCTATTATGTTTTCCATGTACTGGCAAAGCATCAAATTTGCATAACCCCAGCTGTCTGTCATCAATAATTGTGCAGCCTTTACCATGCCGATTCAATGGAGTTGGTAGGCGTGACTTCTGTAAAGCACCACCAATGTTGGATTCTGTGGATTTTGAAAGATGGGTGTCACTAGTCCTGCGCAAAATATTGGGTTTATTAGGAACATTATAAGAAAGATTTACATTACTATTAAAATGCCTTGGTAGCCGCAATCTTTCAATATTTTTCTGAGAATATTCCTCAGAACCATTCAAATGATGATCACAGCCATTGGTCAGTTGAGTTGTATTCTCACTTTCTTTTTGAGGAATGGGTGACCTCTTTTCTGGTAGTGCGCCATAACCATTATCTGTTTGTAGAGACCTGCTTCTGTGAGGTCTTACATTACTGGTTTGTAATGAAAATTCTGAAGAGTGATGTCTTTTCTTTGTGTAATGCTGGAAAGAATTAGGTTCCCTATAGGTTGATGATAATGAGCTTAATGAGGACAGCGAGGATTTCCTATGTTTTTTTTTTATATCATTGAACCTTGTATAAAAACTTTTCCTGCGTATGCGATCCCCAACACTTTCCATTTCATCTCCTGGTAAAGCAGGTGATGTAGGGAAATCGTGACATTCCAAATCAGAGCACACTGACCAAGAATCCAGACTCTCCAGTTCATCTGTTGGAGATGTAACAGAACATGTATCATCTGCCAACAACAGATCGGAATGCATGCCTTTCACATTTTTTAATAAAATCACATCATCATTTAAAGAGTCTTCCACAAATGAGGCTGTTAAGGTTTTGTTGCTGATGTCATTCACTGAACTGTTGGTGACATCACTATAATTTCCAACAGCATTTTGTGTTGGTTTTTCTATTACTGCAGACTCATTTGGCACATTGCTAATTACAGGATAACTTTGTGCAGAGATAAATGTTGCTTCATGTGATTGGTCTTTGTTTTCTTGCTTGGATAGCCTATCAATACTTTCTGCAACCTGCTCTTCATTAAAAGTCTTTGGTATGCCATTGAGAATTTCTATGTTTTGCTTTTGTGGTGAACCTGCTTTCATTGTGCTATTATTACAGATACAGTTATTGAGAAGTGGGGCTTGCATTTGTTCCTGTGAGCAATGAACAAGCAATGCTGGTGAGTTTTCAACATCTCTGTTCACTGATTCCAATATCTCTGTACTGTTATCTTCTGGTTTCATAGAGAGATCAGCTGGAGTCTTACTTGTATTTCTGTTTTCTTTCAAGCCTTTATTAACTTTCAATAGTTTTTCAGGACTTTTCTTGAACCTTGAGCTCAGAGATGTGATTTTGGGTTTGGGCATTTCGTTTTTCATGCTCAAATTCTTATTACCTAATGATGAATTTGAGTGTGTCTTTTTTAAATCTTGAGAGCCCTGTGCTGGCCTCTTTTGGGTAACATCACTTTCACTCCCTGAAAGAATGCTATCACTCTGTGAACCAGCATAAACAGACTGTGTACGTCTCAAACGAGAGAATACAGAAGTTTGAGGAGATGAAGATGGAGTAGATTTTACT
Source organism: Metallyticus violacea (assembly GCA_030762175.1). Taxonomy (NCBI): domain Eukaryota; kingdom Metazoa; phylum Arthropoda; class Insecta; order Mantodea; family Metallyticidae; genus Metallyticus; species Metallyticus violacea. The sequence continues at coordinate 13,675,483 of CM060844.1, forward strand.
GGATTGTCTTCAAATTTTCGAAATAAACCAAGGACAGATGTGACTCTGTTCCCTAATTTGGAACCAGAGTTTGATGTATTTGATGAAGAATTAGCAAGTCCATCAACACTGCTGCAATCATCTACTGATACTGCACGTTTTAAAAGATGGGATTCTGTAGTGATAATGTCACTCCCACGAGGAGTAAGGCTTTTTTCACGAAGTGAATGAATAGCTTTGTCAATGCGGCTCTTTCCTGAGGTAGCAACTGCTGGAATATCATCTCCTGAAGATTTAAATTTTATCAGTTTCTTTTCTAAAGAATGCAGAAATCGACTCTTAGTAGGCGAACTGCTGCATTGCTTTTCAAATGCAGGAGAATGGGAATCCTTTCTCTTCTCAGATGTGTGAGCATTTGAGCTGTGCTTATTACTAACAGCTCTTGTAATTGGTTCCTTTGCTTCACATTCCTTTTCTTTACATTTTTCTGGTGAGTTTGGTACTGCATCTTTTACTGTGTTTTGTGAAGGATTAGGGGAAACAAATGCTGAAGAACTGTTGATTTCACCTAGTTGAGCCTGTAATGCAGCATTCTCCATTTTCCTCAAGTTTTTTCTGTGCTTAAGTTTAGCCTCTGCTTCTGCTGCTTTCTTAGCATCCTGTTCCTTGGCATAAATGCTTTCTTCTCGTGGAGTATCATAGAAATCAGGCCTTAAGAACCGTGAAATTCGGCGCACTTTCTTCTTTGCATCTTTGTCTTCTTGTGATGACCCATTATCCTGTGAAGTGGCAATTTTACTCTCAGAGCTCTGTCGTAGAAACTTGCCTAACACAGAGCGATCTGGTGTTGAGTTTGACATGCTTGAAGAACGTGGTAGTTTCCCTTCACTTTCTTTGTTATCTTTCTTTTCTTTACTGGCTTCACGGGTTGCAGATGAAGATCGCAGTCTTAACAGGGATGGTATCTGTCTTCCCTTCTTTATATCTGAACATTCATTCTTACTTGAGCACTCCTGGTACTTACTTGTTTTGATATTGCCACTGTGAGATGTGGTTTTATTCTCATTTTCTTCACAAGTAACATAAGTCAAGATACTTTTCTGGTTGGAATTATTTGAAGATTCATTCTTTCTAGAGTGGGAATGAGATGTCTTACCTTCTGTTGAGCCAATAAGAGGAACTGATGAAGAATGATGGGGACGTTCTTGTACTTCTTCCTGTATTTTGGAGTAAATACTGCGACTTCCACTATATGCACTTGCAGAACTGTCAAGAGAGCGCTGTCTGGCATATAAATTTCGTAAAGATTCTTTTCTGTTACCTGCATTATATGGCAAGGGAGGTAAAATCTTATCATAATCCAAAGTTCGACTACGATAGCCGTAATCCCCTGAATCAGATGCAGAGCTTCCTCTGTATTTAGGAATGCTTGATGCATTTCTGGAATCCAACATATGTAATGACCTGCGTGTTGGTGGTAGATAATCCTTCTTAATATTAGTGTTGATAGACTCCTGAGATCCTGTTAGAAAGCTACTGCTGTAGGAAGACGAGCAGGAAGGCTCATTTATTCTTCTTCTGTCTTGCCCAACAGATGCTGAACTATAATAATCTCTGCTCCTTGCATCTGCAGATGAGCGCATTGAAAGCGTTCGGGACAGCCTTCTGGAGGATGAGTTGGTAGGTTGAGTTACAGTGCTTCTATGAGAGGGGAGCAGCCCAAGTGAGGATTTTCTTATTGGTGGCGGTAAATACTCCTTCAGACTCCAGTCATCATCTTTATCTCTTAAATCTTCACTCGAAGCATGCTGATAGTGTTGCAACCGTCTTGCCAGAGCTGGAGTGTAGTATGAGGTGCTGCTACTGATGTCACTCTCTGCGTCTTCACTAAAGCTGCCACGCTCACTTCTAGATGAACCTGCACAGTCGAAACAACACCCATATAATGACTACAGTGGCGGCTTCTGACATAAAAGATTGTGCATCCCTACCGTCAGATAAAGAACTGAATTTGAAAATAATGTTCAGTAACTACTACGCAGATATAAAAAATATACCAAAATACGAAGTTCAATTGAAAAGTTCTCGGAAAGCCCCACAGATTATATCAGCAGTTTCAAAGAAGTTTTGTTATCAAAATCCACAATCAATAGTGTATATCCCTTCTTGAACAATCTTTATTGCAAGTTGCTGCATTACCGACAATAAGGGACAGATATCCCGCAACATGTGTCTGCGTTACCGACTTGGGTTGCTGCATTACATGTAGGTTTTTTTACCTATCTTCAGTGATATGCATTCCTGCGATTAAGATCAGCCCAGGAAGGAACATGGGGATGGAGTGGATGGAGATGTGGGATTCTGCTTTAAAAGGTTTTCTAAAGTGGTAAAGTTTTGGAATTCTAGTTTTAAAACCTCTTTAATGGAGGTAATTTGTTGACCTTCAAAGATCTGGTGGGGTTTACTTTTAGGTTGGTGGATATTGTAAAAACATTTCCCAGTTAAATAAGATGTACGCGCTGCGTTTGACTTTTAACATGCAAAAAATTCTAAATGTGCAAAAAATGTATTAATAATGGAAAAAATGTTGTAATTATGGAAAAAATGTTGTTAATATTTAAACGACATTGATAAAATGCAAAAAAAAAAAAAAAAAAAAAAAACACTGACACAATTTTGTTATATGCAAAATATTGTTACGAAGCCAAAAACAATTTTTAGGTCTCCAATGTGGCAATGTGTTAGGATTTTTTTTGAGCAGTATTTAACGCCCGTTTTTACTACTGAGGCACCACAGGCGGTGGACACTGATGATACATGAGATGAAATGATAAATTGGGAAAGGATTTTTTTTTTTTTTTTAGGAAGGAAGCCTTCCAGTCCTAAGTTTACGGTATCTCTCCGGCATTTGCCAGTTATGAAGACTGAGGAAAACCTGGAAAAAACAGCAGTCAGGGAGAACGGTACTGGGGGGATTCGAAGCCCAGACCTGTCGCTTACGAGTCCGCGCCTTAACGACCTCGGCCACCCGTGGCGGTTTAGGAAAAAATATAAAATAAAATACCAAAGGCCAACTGCAGCGGGGATGATTCTAGCTCTGGCCCCGTCGACTTACTGAGTGTCGGTGAAAGTTGTGTTGGTATATGTTTTACATCTCAATCAGGTTTGTACCTGTCCAAGCACCGTCTGTCTGAAAGCTTTCTCACTCTAGACTGGGACAAGGATTTTTTAGCTATTATTGTTCCTCCTTGTGCCAGCTTGCTACAGTTTTCTCAGATTGTTAAAAGCATTCCCATGTGTTGTGAATTCATGTCTTAAAAGCTTTTTCTGGCGGTGTTTAGGGTCAGGTATATTTTTTGTTATTTTTCTCCTTGGGTAGGCCAGTTATTTTTTCCCTCCCCGGCAAAAAAAAAAAAAAAGTATATTTTAAGAATTCCTGTTTAATGGTTTTTTTTTGTCTGCGTTTAGGGACAGATATTTCATGGGGCTACGAGATGCGGAAAACCAATTTCATTGGCTAAAACCACATGGGGACTTGGCAAACGCGCTTATACAGTGGTGACTGAATCGTTGAAAACTGTTAAGCTTTTTAGGTATAAAAGTGTGTGAATCATAGCATCTCGGGGTTTTGAAATAAGTATTGCATCAACTACAAGAATTTCCTTTAGAGCGAAGTACAATTATAGCATTGTCACCTATCATTCGTGTAATGAGATAGGAGGATACGGATATGAAATACTACGTAAATAAGTATAATGAATATTATTGCAAACGTTGTGACAGTCATAGCATACCGATATCCACAAGCTGTGCTGTATTTGGAAAACACCGTATGGTACAGTAAAACGTCTAATATATATATATATATATATATATATATATATATATATATATATATATATACTCCTGTGTGTTTACACTGCCAGACTCTACGTGCTTGTAAACTCTATAATATACCAAATCCGTAGGCACATGTAATTTTGCACTTACGTACAATTCAAAAACATTAATATGGAACAAAATGAGCTTGTTGTACCTTGTTCTACAAAAGTCCGTTTTTTTTTAATCGAAGATGTATTTTAACAAAATTTGTCTAATTTCTAACTGCTAAAAATGTGATTTACGTTAAAAAAAACATAAATGAAATATTTTTCCCCCAAAGTTTTGTGATTTAATGCATTGTTCTACTAGAAGTCAGATTATTAACCATTTTTTTTGTCATTGTATGTTTAATTTCTGAAGTAACAATTATTGCTATAAACGTGTTTTATGTGAAAATCATAATTTAATTATATTTTCCCAATGTTTATAATTTAATGCATATTTCTACGAAGGTCAGGTATTTCAACCAAAATATTTGTACTGTCATTCATAGTATGTAATACAGAAAATGTCAGAATAGGAAATTTAGAAGTTTGACACCCAAAAATTGGCAACTATTTGGCTGGGCCATTTTCAAATTTCAACGCTCCGTGAAATACGCAGTAATTTAAGGCAAAAGAAGGCGATGTACTCTGCATATAGAACTCACTCGCAGCATTCAGAAAAATATGCCCTGCATAAAAATGCTCTATGTTGCGGAGAAATCCAATAAAGCAGTTTAAAAAATTGATCGTTTAGGTCTTCTGGGGAATAAGATAAAAACTTTAAATAGTGGCACCGCTACAAATATATCCTTATACTGGAAATACAATAGCGACCATCTCAGTAGAACTGAACATAAAAACCCAGAATTCATATTTAGAATTTTGACCTCCCAAAATGACAAACTGGGCAATTTTCGAATTTCAAGTCTCCGTAAAATACATTTTAATGTAAAACAAAAGAAAGCGGAGTGTTCTGCATATAGAGCTCGCTCCTGCCATTTCGCAAATATGCCGTACATATGCTTTAGGTTACGGAAAAATTCATCAAAGCAGTTTGAAAAATTAGATATTTGGGGGTTATGAGGGTAACAGATAACTTTTAAACAGTGCCACGTGCCAGATGTTGACCTACAAAAGTGACATAGTGGACAATTTTCAAATTTCAAGCCTCTGTAAAATACTCAGTAATGTAATACAAAAGAAAGCTACATGCCCTGCATATTAAGATATAAAGGTAAAGACGGCGATGTACTCTGCACATAGAGGACATCCCTGGCATTCAGAATAATTGCCGTACATTAAAAATCTGTCCTACTGTTGCAGAGAAATTCACCAAAGAGTGTTCAAAAATTGTCGTTTAGGGGTTCTGGGGGGTAAGATTTAATTTTTAAACCGTGCCACAGCTACAAACATGACTTGATTGCCCTAAAAATTATATTGGCAATATAACTAGCGAAATTATAAATTAAAATGGGCATAAAAAGTCGAAATTCCTAATTTAAAATTTGACCAAAAAAACAATGGCAAGTCTTTAAATGGGAAATTTTCAAATTTCGACCAAAAGTAAAATACACAGAAGTGTAGAACAAAAGAAAGCGATGTGCTCTGAACATAGAGGTCGTCCCCGCCGTTCCAAAAACATGCTGTAGATTAAAATATGATTTTGGGTTGCAGAGAAATTCATCAAAGAAGTTTGAAATATTGGCCATTTACACACTGGTCCTTGGAGTTAAGATGAAATTCTTAAAACAGTGCCACGACTACAAATATGGCTCGGTTTCCTTAAGAATTATACTGGAATAGCAACTAGCGATTATCTAAGTAGAAATGGACAAAAAAAAACAGAATTAAATATTTAGAATTATGACCAACAACAAATGGTAAGTCAAATTTGGAGCCTCAGTAAAATACAAGAAATGTAAAACAACAGAAAGCGATGTGGTCTGAATGTAGAGGTCGTCCCCGCCATTACTAAAATATGTCGTAGATTAAAATATGCATTAGGGTTGGGGGGGAAATCCATCAAAACAGTTCGAAAAAGTGATCATTTACGGGCCTTGGGGAGTAATATTTAATTTTTAAACAGTGTCTCGGCTACAAATATGGATTGATTGCCATATGAAGTATACTGGCAATACAATTAGTCACCATATAAATAAAAATGGACACAAAAATCCAGAATTCCATATTTAGAATTTTGACCCACAAAATATGGCAATATGGGCACTTTTCAAATTTCAACCCTCATTAAATACATAGTAATGTAAGGCGAAAGAAGGGGATGTACTCTGCATATAGAGCTCATCCCCAGCAACCAGCAAATATGACGCACATTTATCCTACTGTTGTAGAGAAATACACCAAAAGTTAAAAAAGTCATTTAGAGGTTTTGGGGAAAAAATTTAAGTTTTAAACGGCGCCTCGTCCACAAATAAGGCTGGATTTCCTTAAAAATTATGTTAGGAATACAACCAGTGCCAGTATAAATAAAAATGGACATAAAAAGTCTGAATTCAATATTTACCCTTTTGACTTACAAAAAATGCCAAGCTTCAAATTTCAAGCCTCCGTAATATACATAGTAATGTAAAACAAAACAAAGCGACGTGCTTTGAATATAGAAGTCGTCTCCGCCATTCCGAAAATATGCTTTAGGTCAGCGAAGAAATTCATTAAAGCAGTTTAAAAAACTGGTAATTCAGAAGTTCGGGGGAGGGGGAGACATAGTTTTTAAACAGTGCCGTGGCTACAAATATGGCTTGATTTCACTAAGAATTACACTGGGAATACAAGTAGACACCATCTAAGTGGAAATGGACATAAACACCCAGAATTCAATACTTAAAAGAGTTTTGACCTCAAAAATGGCAAAATTTCAAGCCTCCGTAAAATACTCAGTACTGTAAAACAAACAAACAAAACCGAGTTTTCTGCATAGAGCTCGTTCCCCCATTTCGCAAATATGTCGTACATTAACATATGCTTTAGGTTATGGAATAATTCATCAAAGCAGTTTGATAAATTGACTATTTAGGGGTTATAGTGGGTAAGAGATAATTTTTAAACAGTGCCACAGCTACAAACATGACTTGATTGCCATAACAATTATTTTATGAGTACAACCAGCCACCATCGAAGTAGAAATGGACATAAAAACCCAGAATTCAATATTTAGATGTTTGACCTACAAAAAGTGGCAAAATGGGCAATTTTCAAATTTCAAGCCTCTGTAAAATACCCAGTAATGTAAACAAAAGAAAGCTATTTGCTCTGCATATTAAGATATAAAACAAAAGAGGGCGATGTACTCTGCATATAGAGTACATCCCCAGCATTCAGCCGTACACTAAAATCTGTCCTAATGTTTCATAAAGTTCAACAAAATTTTTTTTAAAATTTGTCGTTTAGGGGTTCTGGGGGGTAAGTTTTAATTTTTAAACAAAGCCACGCTTACAAATATGGCTTGAATGCCCTAAGAATTACACTGGGAATAAACTAGCGACCCCCAAAGTAGAAAGGGACGTAAATAGCCATTATTCAATATTTAGAGTTTGACCTATAAAATGGCAAGTCAAATTTCTGCGCATCAGTAATATACTCAGAAATGTAAAACAACAGAAAGCGATGCGCTCTGAATATACAGGTCGTCCCTGCCATTCCGAAAATATGTCAGAGATTCACATAAGTTTTATGGTTGCGGAGAAATTCATCAAAGTAGTTTGAAAAATTGGTCATTTACGCGCCCTGGAGGGTAGAATTAAAATTGTAAACCGTGCCACGGCTACGGCTTGATTGCATTAAGAATTATACTGGTAATTCAACTAGCCACCATGTAAATAAAAATGGATATAAAAAGCCAGAACTTTGAACTCCAAATTGTGGCAAGTACAAAGTAGATGGGCAATTTCGAAATTATGTTTCATCCTCAGTAAAATATACAGATTTGTAAGGCGTAAGAAGGCGATGTACTCTGCATTTAGAGCTAATTCCCAGCATTCCTTTGTTGATTCGGGGTTTTTATGGACGCTCTTTAACAGCTCAGGTCATCAGCGTCCCATTCAATTCAGAGCTTGAAACGGCCGACAAATTTTGCTCAGAGGCCTCTCTTTCAGGCTTGAGGTTCTTTTTCGTGCCGTAAATGAACGACACGGGACCCCACGGCTTTACTTCCCTTCCGAAGGAAGCCATACTTAGGAATTTTACGCCCGAAAAAAATCCATCGATCCTGGCAGGGTTTGAAACCGCGATCTTGGGTTTAGAAGGCAAGTATGGTTACCACTACACCACTAGGACCGACCCCAGCATTCGTAAAATAAGGCGAATATTAAAATTTGTCCTACTGTTGCCCAGAAATTGACCATATATTTTTCAAAAATTTGTCGTTTGGACCGCAAAGAAATGCACATAAAAAGCCAGATTTCAATATTTAACATTTTGACCTAAAATAAATGAAAAGTGAAATTTGGAGCATCAGTAAATTACTCGGTAATGTAAGGCAAAAGAAGGCGATGTATCTGCATATAAAGTTCATCCCCAGCATTCATAAAATATACCGTACATTAAAATATGCTTTAGGGTTGCGGAAAAATTCATTAAAACACTTTGATAATTGGTCATTTGGGGGTTCTGAAGGGTAAGATATTCTGCAGTTCAGGTATACATGGTTACATAGTTCAAAAATCCCTCACTACCTAAAACTTTTGAAGCATGTGGTTCAGCGACATGAAACTCGGTGCAACCGGAAGTAACTCGAACTCTCTTATTTTAAACGTAATACGCAATATTTTTTACATTTTCGAATAATGCTGATTAAGAGCTATTCAAAAAGTACCCCTGTCTGGATACGTCTTATATTCGAAGTTTTTCCTTACACTGAGAAGGTGAATGCCAGGTAGCTTTAGCTTTAAGGCGCCAACGACTTTTCGCCATCATTAATTCATTTCATTTCACTCATCCTTAAAGACTTACACCTATAGCATTCGGTTCACAGTGTATAGAAATCGCAAGAAGACCAATGCCCTCAAAGCGACAATAAATAAAATTAAAAAAAAATCACCCACACTAGATACCTCTGTACAATGTTGCTAAATCAAGAAAACAAAGAAGCGTAGCGAGTAATAAAATGATCCTTCCTTAACAAAATCAAAATAAAATCTGCGTCTAAATTTTTTGTTCAAACTGGTAGCCCTCAGCTGCTTGGCAATTGATCAAAGTAAGCACTTAAGGGATCATTAACCAGCTTTTAGGGGTGTTTCGCACCGCTTTCATTATTTATTTGATACCCCAAATCTTCTAAGTGTTCAGCCTTTCTTGAATGGCCCGACAAAGAAGTCCAAATGTTGCAAATCTGGGGATTTAGCTGGCCATTCTCTACGACCTTTTCTACCAATCCATCGTTGTGGAAAAATCTAGTCTATGTTCATGGTGAGCTGAGTCTTCATTTAATTGAAAATAGATATTTCTGGGTAGCCTGGGGTTCACTGGGTGTGGACACAAATTTGCGATGGCCGATATTACGTGATTTCGAAGCAAATACAAATACCTAATAGCGTTTAGCGTTTAAAAGGACCAATGATACGATCACCAACAATTTCAGCCCAAACATTAAGTTTTGCATATGGTTCTCTCCGTTCATTGTATATTTATGTCTGACCTGTTTCGGTGGCAGTTTGGTCTGTTGCCTTCATCTGAGAATATAATTTGTCTAAGGAAAACGGGAGTGTTGTTAATTCACAAAATTGAAATCTTCTATCGGGACCATCCTCTGAAAGTGCCTGCAAAAGTTGAATTTTATAAGGATGTTGTCTGGCACTTTTACGAATTTTCATGGAACTTTGGCCTCCTCCCCCCCCCCCCCCCCACGCGGAGAAGAACATCCACAGACTTATTCTCATCAGTTGCGACCTAATCTTGGTTGAGTACATTTCCTTACTGTGGCATGTGGAATTTGACTGCAATTCGGATGCATATCACTGAAAAATTCGCCGCCTCTCGACGAGATCGTTGCCTGTCTCCATAGCTAACCATAATTAAAATTCTTTCCCTTTCGCTCAATATCTGAAAAAATTATTTAGCACACTAGATCTCAAATGTAATCCGTTAAATAATTTGTTTTTGTATCTATAAACACGATTCTGTGGATATAAATAAAGGATAGTATATATTACTGGCAAAACACAGTATACACAAAAGCGTTTTATTACTCGCTACACTTGTTTTGTTTTCTTGAATTGGCAACAATCAGTTTGTGTAGAAGTATCTATTATGGGTGCTTTTTGAAAAGCGCTTAGTAACATTATTTGAAAATTTAAAAATATCTACAATATTCCATTTAAAATAAGAGATATGGAGTTACTTCCTGTACAATAGTAGGAAAAAAGCCGGCAGAATCATTTTTGAGCTCTAAACATACGCCTATTCCCTCAGACCGAGTTTCATGTCAGTGAAATAAAGTAGTCGCAATATAAAAATGTCATGTATCTGGTGAAATTTCTAAACGGGTGTGCAGTCAATGCGAATGTTTATTCTCAACAACTGGAACGAGTTAATGAAGTTTTGAGACAGAAATACCCAGCATTCGTTAATATAAAACAGTTCTCTTGCAGCAAGACAATGCGAAACCCCATACAGCTCGCACAATCATGGAAAAATCCAGGAATTAGAAGAGATCGAACACAACCTACCCAGCTAACAGCTGATCTTACGCCATTGTGAAAGCCTTGGAAGTGAATAGTACCGAATTCTTCGCATCAAAATCCAGGTACAGATATTGCTCAAGACAATAGAAACTAATGGCCACAGCTTTGAAGATTATCTAATTTCTTGTCAGAGCACATTTAAAATAAAGTTTTGTTCAAAAAGATATAAATATACAAAGTTGATTTGTTTTATTTACGGACGCTCTTTAACATCTCAGGTCATCAGCGTCCCATTCAATTCAGGGCGTGAAATGGCCGACAAATTTTGCTCAGAGGCCTCTTCTTTCAGGCTTGAGGTTCTTTATCGTGCCGTACATGTACGACACGGGGATTTACTTCCCTTTCGAAGAAAGTCATACTTAGGATTTTTAGGCCCGAAAAAAATCCATCGATCCTGGCCGGGTTTGAAGCCGCGATCTTGGGTTTAGAAGGCAAGTATGGTTACCACTACACCACCAGGACCGACTAATATACATAGTGTAGCAAGTAAAGATGATTTCTTACTACATATGTTAGCATTATTACAAAACAATTATGAATTATAATTAAAATTATTTTCGTAAATGTACGTTTCTACTACCCATAAAGTTACCATCAGTTTCAGTTAATTGTTCTTAATGCGAACATTGGCCTGTTTATGCCGTTGTTCCTTTTCCTTTCAATCAGAATCCTTTTGAATATAGTTATTTGTTCTTTTCTATAACTTTGCAGCAACACAATCAATCATAACTATCTTGTATTTACCCAAACATAATGTAAAAGTTTAACTTAAGTGTTAATTAGGCTCAAAACCGCAAAAAGTGCACATTTTGGAAACTTCTAACAGGACCATTCATAAACTAGAGCATTATAGTTTTGTTTCTATCGCAATGAGAATAGCAGAACATGGCAAAACACAACTATATAAAATAGAGATTACCGAGCAAATTGTAAGTGTTTCAATAAAACTATGATGACTGCCATTTGTGCAACATTAGAAACGTTTTCTTCATTCTCTTACTAAACTTTATAAAAATCTTATCAGTTCAGTGATTACTTCCTGTTTTGTACATTGCGGTAATTAAGGGAAAAGAGAAAAACCTTAAGTTTCACATATTCAAGCACACAACAATAACAATAGACTATCAACAGTCCAGTTTGATGAGAATGCGGTTATGTTGGATAATATTAAAAATATGTGACATTTAAAGTTATTGAGAAGTTATTTTCTTTTTTGAAAAAGCCAACAAATCACTTATCTTACATATTTTTGTTACAAAGCCAAACACAGAACCGTTCTATTTTTATTAATTTTTTACACAAATTTTAGAGAAAGTATTTTTTTAAAAAAAGTACAAACCAATTGTACATAAAATGTATATTATTGCTATAAGGATACTTAACGAATTAGAACAGAACGAACTAAAACTTAATACAAATGACATATGATTCCATAGGACTTAACTAAAAAAAAAAAATTAAAAAAAAAAAAAAAAAAAGGGAACATTTATCTCCGTTACCAGCACACCATCGAATGCCGACAATTTAAACGTTTTTATTTGAGTTGGTTCTATTGAGATTCTAGTGTAGCAGAAAAGTTCTTTAACATAAAATGTACTGGCAATGATAAATAATTATCTTAATTAATTTTGCAGAGTATCTCTAGTATCATACAGATAATGTTTTATATATAGTATCTTCACTATAAATACGTTTGTATTTTATAAAAATAAACACTTTATATGCTCACAAAGAATTTGGAAAAAGTTAGCACAAGCTGGTTTTTTCCCAATAAAACAGCAATGAATGGCCCTGAAGCTTCAGAAAGAAAGAGAGAGAGTATAGTGCAATACATACACAGATACACGTATGTAATTTTCAGTCCTTGGAGTAGTAGTAGTGGTGATGGAGTGGAAGTGTCTACTAATAGGTGGTTGTAGTGGGGTGGGGCAGGGGGCCAGATGCACCCCCTCCCCCTCCTCCGCCTCTGCCCCTCCCAGGAACATGCACGGTCACACGCACCCTCGCTGCAAACAAGCACCACAACACAACACAATGCAGCAAACTATCTGCCATACTGCAAACAAGAGCTCTTGCATGTTTACCGTGTCCTGCTTTATGTTATGGGTATGAAACAAGCATGCACTGTTAAAATTGTTAATTACTGCTTCATGGGTTTCACACAGAATATAATGCTCCTTACAATTAATATTCTAACTACAGTACAACAATGACACAAATGTAGTAAATGTGTGTGATGTTCTACCATTAATATCTGTAATATTAGCATAGTTAGTCGAATAGTATCTTTTAAATAGAAGCAAAGTGCCCTGAATCTCTTAGAAATATATATACATTTACAGCATAATTACCACCTTATCCTCTAAAAACCAAGGTCCTCAAATATATTCGCTAAAAGTTCCGATTAGTTCAACCATACATATGCTGCTTTTGCAGCCCCTCCAGTGCGGATATAAGAATGGGCAACATAAATGGGATTCTAGCGGACAGCTTGGAAAAAATGGAATTTGCAATTATTTCACACACACACACCTTAGCCTAACATTGGGTAGATCCTATAAACGGTGGGTCCAGTGGTTTTTGCGACTCGCTACGGCCTAACGGCCTGCGCTTGACTCCTTTTCGTAAATATAAATTGATAACTGGTTTGTGTGCCACTTAATTATATAATGGTGGCAAACCTACTTTAACTCCATCAGAATCTGCGTAGTGTCATCTAGCGGCAGAAATCAAAAGCAACCAATCATGATAAACGAAATAAGTGAGTAGAACAAGAATCTAAGTGCTGCATGAACTATTCGGAATAATTACCTTCAATTCTGTATTCATATGCTATAACTACAGCCCAGATTCTTATATTTACCAGGATTACATGTCAGACTCAAATCGATTTGAATACGCTTCCTGGATGGAAATCGAACTCAGTGCAGTCGCCGTTTACATGAAGTATAGATCATAGGTTCATAATGAAACCTGTTACAAATTTCTACATACGTTTTCATGTTGGTAAACCTGCATTACTTTATTTTGTTTCAGAAAACCTACCGGATAACCTATTTAAACAACGGATTATTTCTTGATTCAAGAAATAAAATTTGGAAGGATGAAACAAATACACAAGGCTTAATGGAATAAACAATAAATATGAAATGACGATCGTGTTTGTTTGACAAAGATGACTAAAGTTTGTGCGCATGAAACCGCTTAATTCGATCTCAGTACTATTCTCCGTTTTCATGTCTTATCATTTAGGATTGAATTTCATTCCATTCCCTGTTTTCAGTACGATCGAACTTGGCTTTTGAATTTCCGTTAGTATGCACATTTTCAATGCGGAAAGAGTTTTCAAATCGGTTTCAGTCCGAAATGTAAACGTGATAATTTTAACAACATATTTCGAGTTATGATATACAGGCAACAAACTTAAACAAATCGCCTAAATAAAATAATCATATTTATTGACAGAAGAACGATCTTCAAGCAAAAGACAACCTAGAGTTAAAATAACTCAACAAAGTTAGATCGACTCAAATATAAACTCTATATATTGAATTGTATATGACATGTTGATATACCTGCATCTGCCCACTCTGCTTTGCTTTCATTATAACACCTTTTCTCCTTACAGACATTTTGTAAGAGTTTAAAGTCCCGCCAACGGCCAACGTCTTTGCAGACTATGAATGAAATAAATGAAATGGTTCCAGAGTATTAGCGTATATAATGTGTTTCTCGTTTACTTCTATAAGTAAATATATTAACGTTAAAATAAAGCTGTCTTCTCGTGCCGATCTCGTCTCCCTTCTTCCGATCTCGCAAGGCAGATTTCACGGATGGCAGCGGAGAAAACCGAAGTAAACCGAACGCCTCTAGCCTGAACGTTAATGCCAAAATTTTTAACGTGTTAGTTTAACTGTGGTTAATTATTTTTTTGTTTATAATGAGTAGATCAAAAGAGCTCGCATGCCTGGAATGTGGGAAGGAGTACTACTGCAACAAAAATTTAAGAGAGCAAGTTTATAATGTACACCCGCAAAAGTTGGATGTTGTTGGTAGATCGACTCCATCAAAATAAAAAAGCGTAAATATAATGGTAGACAGTAAATTATTCATTGTAATTGTGACAAATCTCTTTTAACTCAGCTCCAGCACAATAAAAAAAAAAAAGCCTTAGGCGGTAATTAAAAAAAAAAGCACTCGCCGTGAGTATATGAACCAATTACCGTTGTATTACAACACGACGCTCAAACCATCTGAGCTAACACGCCACTGTACAGGAATACCCAATTATCTACTTATGTCTACCGAAATCACTGATGGACGAGATCGGGACGAGAAAACGGTCTTACTGTAAGCTTAAGTACCAACCGACAGCTTGCTGCGGCTGAAGTCCCGAGCGGTAGCGAAGAAAGCCGACTGGTTACGATTTTAATAGCAAGGATTACTTAGGTAAATAATTTCTTCACTGGAAATACAGCTTTTATAGCTCGGCTGGTTAGCGCGCGGTGCTTCAATGCGCAGGTCATGGGTTCAAATCCCCACCGGTAAACTTTTTTATCTCACTTGTAATAATTTTTCTCTTTTGTAATCTTCACAATTTGTTTATACTGTTCTTAACACAATAAATGTTACTTTTTCATGAGTTAGGTTAGGTTACATTAAGTTAAACAAAAAATTATAGAACAACAACAACAACAACAACAACAACAACAAAAATACAACTCCATATTAGCACTTTCTAACCGTCCATACTAACACTTTGTAACCAAATACCGTTCGGGAGGAGTTCGGCTTTCTTCGCTATCGTTCGGGACTTCAGCCGTCGGTTGGTAAAGTCGTGTAACATATCCCGACCTAACCAAATATGAATGTATCACTCCGCGGTGCATGGCTCCGATTGGTTAAGTACACTATTAGTGCTACAAACAGATAATGTAACGTATTTAATTGTTTGCTCTAGTTATTATTCACAAATTTCATTAGTAAAATTGTACCACTTTTCAACGAATTTCCTAGACAATGCTTTACAATACTATCAGGATCATCACATACTTCTGCCATGGCGCCTCTTTGCACTGAAACTGATTGCATTGTATAAGGGCAACATGTGCATTAATTACTAACAATTAAAATGCCTAATAAGGTATTTATAACGAGATTGATATCTCTCAAGATTATTACAGTATTCACTACTATGGTTTTCTCATTGAAAACTAACTCAAACATTAAAGTTTAAACTGTGCTTTCCTTTAGGACTACTGCGGGTAACATTAGGGGTGTAAGTCGTCCTGGAGCCAATGAAAAAAGGGCTGCACCATATGTTTATATTTATGTTTGGATAGAAGTAATAGCGAACAGATAATATATTGATGTTTGAGAATGGGTCGCTTCTCTCCCCTCCCCTTTCCAGAAGGTTGCACGAAGGTTGAGGGTTTGTAGGAGTAAAACTGCTAGAATCAAATCAGAGTTTATGTTCGTGTAAGGACATGTTCATAAGAGGCGCGAAATAGCCTTCCCTGGATGTAATATTTGAACAATAACACTGATAAACTTTCACGCAGCTGTAATAGCGCTAAAGGAGCGCGGCGAGGTTACCCATGATTTGTGGCATCTTACGGTTATTTGCATTATTCTACTTCACTTCATGTTTAGTGTAGACGCAAAAGAAACATAGCGCTTTATCTCACAGGCATTTTACTTTGTGCTGAAGGTAATTATCTTTGCGAATTCCTGCGGAGAAATCCATTCGAACATTCCACTGTAATTGCACTATTTATTAGTCATATTTTGAGTATCTACAATGTCAACTAAATTCTAGTCTACATAAAATATATTCTAAGTTCTCTTTTGGTTTGAAAGACATTTAAAAATTGTGGCCACCATTTCATGCACTCCAGCAAGCTCTGCCTATGGTAACTTTATAGTAAAATATTACTCCGCGTTTCCCGCTTTGACCTCCCTTTTGCTGCTATTAGCTGTATAACTTATTGTCACACTGAAATGCCTGTTATTTCTGCGATTTCATCATCTGTTGTGTTCGTATTCTTTCATAAAAGCATTAGTGCTTCGCAGAAATGCAATCAAAATACTTTTTAAATGATAAAACGATCCCATCACGTTGTAAGTAACAAAAAGAAACAGAAAGGCGTACAAATAACTGAACATATTCATGTGACACCTGCTAATTTGGCAGTAAACTGACTGGTCAACCATCAAAATCATATGCTTATATTAATATTCATTATAAACTCGTGATGAACATACCACATCAGCCATCATCAAGAGAACCAGCAGCTATCATCGGAATCGCGGCATCAAGGGCTCCTCCACCAAATATATCACAAAAGAGCATGTGACCCACAAGCTATCCAACCCCAGTGCTTATGTGTTTGTGATTTTGATGCTTCCGAAGAAAGTCATACTTGGATTTTTAAGTATGATTTGGGTCTAAGAGACGAGTATGGTTACCACCAGAGTAGCATGTAGGCAGCGATTATTTATTCCAATATACGAAATGATAATTATAGCCCTGTGATACACGATACATTCAAAGTGATAATGGGCATTCATTTGTATAAAAAAATCAAAATTTTCAATAAAAAACACGAATAATTAATTAAGTTTTTTTCAATACTCCCATATTTTATTTATTTGTTTGATTCTTATGCATAATATATTGCAGATGTTAACTGATATAGAATAGCTTATTTTGTAGCTGAGTAAAGTAGTCGGCTGTAGCGAACTTAATGATTTTGCTGCATGTTTACGTTTATTGTAAGATACGCGGTAAGATGACGGAGATCATCTTTTCACATCGATTATTACAGATAATAATAGTAATTTCATTATTTAATAAATATTATCAAATACATGCAGTTAGATTTCATTTACATTATGATATAATACACTCAGGGATAAAAAAAAAAAAACACCCGGACACTTTTATATTTGCTTGTCAAACATATAATGGTAGGCATTTGCTGTTATGAAGACATGTAGGCTATGTTGAATGTTTTTTGTTTCATAAACAAGTCATTGTAACCGAATATTCAAATATGTGTAGAAAGTCTCAGATATAGCAACCTTTTCTTAAACATTTTGTACCCCATTATCAGTATTTCTTGTTATATGTTGGAATGTAAGTAGGGTTGTCACATTTTCTTAAAAAATGCGACCTGAAGATGTAGCTCAAGCTGTAGCCTTAAACGATGATGGACGCAGTGTACTATACATTGCAAGTGTAATGAATATGGCTAGAAGCACAGTCTACAATGTCATAGAACGGTTTAGAGAAACCCTAGAATACACCAGAAGACCAAGTTTGGGTTGCCCGAGAGCTAAAAATCAAAATGAAGACAGGTACACGGTGTTGACAGTTCTTAGGAAGCGCAACCTGCCGGCTATGACTGCAACCCAGCGATTTATTAACATGCATGGACGCCCGATTTTGCCCAAAACAGAAGAATGTTGAAATAAAGTGAACTAATATGAAATAGGTCTGCATTTGATCCCAGGTTGCTTAGGATGCACCGAGTTAAACGACCGCGTTTTGCAAATGATCATACAGGTTCGAGAAATGAACAGTACAGCTGTGTTCAGATTGAAACAGACGAGTCCTGTTTCATCGTGAAAGAGTTTGGAGAAGGAGGGAGAATTATTTACACAATGCTCATTTCCGAAAAGTTCCTATTGGAGGCGGTAGAGTGATAGTTTAATGATAGTTTAAACAGGAGTGTTTATGGATGCTCGTACTGTTTAGCAGAAAATGGAAATCTAACAGCTGATAGATACACAAATGAATGTTTCGTTAATCATGTTGTACTATTTTGCCTTTTTATAGGCGATCATTTTTTTTAATGCACGAAATGAACGCCCGCATATTGCCTACACGATTAGAGATTCACTCCAAGAATTGGGAATCCATGTTTTACATGGCCAGCATGGAGTCCCGACATGAATCCGCTTGAACACGCGTGGGACATGCTAGAACGGCGTGTTAATACAAGACTGCCGTTTCCAGAAACTTTACAGGAGTTGAGGCAAGCACTTCTTGAAGAAAGGGAGCACATTCCTCAAGAAGCCATTGCTAACATGATCGAAAGCATGCCAAGACTTATGGGGTGACACTCGTTATTAAATGCGTTTTTAAAGTTTCAAGCACAGAAAAATGAGCTCAGTTAAAACAAACCTTGTTTTTGTTTTTCGTCCTTTGTAAATTTTCTCGCGACAGTTAAGTTTTTGTTCCTATTGTTGTAGTTTAAGATGCTTAATAAAACAATATTTTGTTTAAACGGGTACTGTTTCATTTTAAAATAATTAGGAACAAACTATAATAAATTAAAAATGTCCGGTTTTTTTTGTCCTTAAGCGTATAATTAAAATTATAATACAAAGGCACATAAGTAAATATTAATGCTCGGTAAATACACCAAATGCTTCTATAATCGTAGCAAAGCAGTCATTTGTTGACGATTTGTTTTTACATAATTGTTAGCTTTCAACGTATTATAAGTGACATATTTGTACAGGTAATATGAAACAGTTAGTTGTAACAGTATAGTGATAAATTTTTCAAATAGTCGCAATTTCATGCTTGTCAACTTTCATGAAACAGCACCCCGGATAATTTTATGGTAATGTTTGAGTACAGGTCGCTTTAATCTTTGGTTTTTGTTTCCCAAGTCTGCCAATAGGGAGTGTACGAATGCACGTAGAGAACTATCGGAATTAAAACAAAAATTATATAGCTGTTTCATGCCCTGAATTGAATGAGACGCTGATGACCTGAAATGTTAAACAGCGTTAAAAAAAGAAGAAGAAGAAATTGTGGTAATATTATGTTTTATAAAACAAATATGACAAATTGTCACTTTTAATCAGTCACGCTCGCTAAAAGTTTTATGAAACAGAATGTGACAAATTAATCGTCACAATATACTACGACAATTTTGTACATTTTACATGCAGGGCCCTGGTTTCACCTCTGCAAGCTAAGAGAAAACTGAAGAAACGTCCTTACTCAGCAAACATACCCCGACCGAGGATTGCACCCAGGCCCACCTGTTGAACAGACACTTCAAAGTCAAGGCAGTGAACCTACAGATATTTTACTTATACAAAGTCTATTGCCTTCTAGGCAACTGTAACTTTTCGTAGTTGTCCTTTCCAATAGTGTTGAGATGAAATAATTTTACAGAAATGGATTTAAAAAAAAAACTTTAAAATAATTTATCAATTCCTAAACAAAACGAATAGCAGCTGCATATATCGTCTCCAATTGTTAAACATTCATACCGCCATGTTTAAATACAATATTAACAAGCGAACTGCAGTGCAATTGACCAGAAAATTATCTAGTGATCTAGTGGTAGCGTTTAAGACTGCTAACCAGAGATTCTGGGTTCAAATCCCGGTCAGGTCAAACTGTCTGGGTCAGGTTTTATTTCGGAGTTTTTCTTTACCCTGAGAAGCTGAATGCCTGATAGCTTTAAGCGCCAAGGACTGCGAGCCCATGGCGCCATCATTCATTCATTACATTTCACTCATGTTTACAGACTTATACCTAAAGTATTTAGTTCACAATCTACAGACGTCCGACCAATGCAGTCAAAGCGAAGGAATAAAAATAAATAAATAAAAAAAAAAACAAAACTGAAATGGATTTTTTTCCTTTAATACGGCTAATAATATGAACACATCTTTATGTACCGACACGGGTGACCTAGGACATAAAAGTGTGGATTCGTGAGCAGATGGTCAATAGTTCGATTCTCGCCAGATCAACACGTTTCCCCCCCCCCAGATTTTTCTAAGTTCTTATCAATGATATATTATTATGTTTTTATTTAAGGTCGCTCTTCAACATCTCTGGCCATTAGCTTCTCATGAAGCGTGAAACAGCCAGTAAATTTGTTTACGGTTAGAGGTCTCTTCTTTCAGACTTGAGGTTCTTTAATGTGCCATAAATGTACAACACAATACCGGTGACTTTGTTTTCCTTTCCTTCCGAAGGAGGACCTTATTATTATTATTATTATTATTATTATTATTATTATTATTATTATTATTATTATTATTATTATTATTATTATTATTCCTAATTAATTGTACATTATCCACAGAAAAAAACAACTTGCTACACACATTTCATGGTGATTATGCCTATACTTGATCCTGCGAACTTTCCAATTTTTTCATCCCCAGAAAAATATCGTAGATTTTGTCAAACTCTGCAAAATAACTATAGATGTCGTTCTTATTCGACGGAAATGTTTTCACATAGAGCAACGGGATGGAGAAGAATCAATCAGAAGTTTAACTGTGCACTTTTGTCACAGCGACATAAAATGTGTGGGACGGGTGTTGCCTTGTAAAAGAATGCGTTTTTGTGCCCCAGTGGCCTTTATCCTTTGATTCATCTTTCAAATGGTTCAACAATTTTGAATAATACACTGCTATAACTTACACATTCTTCCCCGAGTATCCCAAAAACACAACAGCTGTGATCTTCCTTGCCGAAAAAAAACTTTTTTGACGAACTTTCACCAGTCGTTCAGTACTTCGATTACCGCTTGATTCAGATGTATAACGGTGGATCCAAATTTTGTCTACGGGCACTAAAAGTCGCCAAACGTAAATAATCTTTCGTGCGAGTTTTTGGTCCACAGTGAACATAAGCTTTTTTATACAGTAGTTTTATTTTGTGCTGGATATTGTGTGCTACAATAATGTACGAGGAGTGTTCTAAAAGTTCAGATGGCCAAATTATTATTGTAGTAGTTAAGTATCATCCTTTAGATGGCGCGCTGTGAAGTTTCAGACGCGTAAGTGTAGTTACTTATTTGTGACAATCGCTTAAAGGAACTGGTGTTAACATTTTCTTCGCGCATGTTTCTTGCTTTGTACAGAATCAGTAGTATCAAATTAATACAGAAGACAAATTAGTCAAAACTGACACAAATTTTGAACATTCGCCAACAAAATCGCCACTGATTCTAGCACAAATTGCGTTTTCAGCGTCTTGCACATAGAGCAACAAATTCGTTAAAAACTAACAAGTACACACGTATTACACTTATCCATAGTCTGCTACAAGGCGATCCTATAGCACGTGTGTATTCTTTCATCAGTGCTTGACGGGTTAATCGGCCCAGAGCTTGTGTTATTGTGCTGACGAGGCGTAGTTCCACCAAAATGGTTCTATGACAACACTCGCTACTGGTGTTCTGAAAATTCAAATTGTATACAAGAAACCCATCTTTACCATAGGAAAATTGGAATTTGGTGTGCGATTAGCGCAAGACGCTTAATCTGTCCAATTTTTTACGAGTAGACAGTAAACGATCAGAGGTACCAAAATGACAATCTTTTAATCAGCTGAGGGAAGAAGAGAAATCATATGGGTGATTTCATTCATCAGGGGAGTCCATGGGTAAAATTAGAGAAGTATTTGAGATACAGTGATTAGTACTGGAATATGGCCCTATCATTCCCAGATTCGGTCTGTACTTTTACTTGTGGGATAGCCTGAAGACAGTGGAAGAAAACATACGTAATGAAATCATAAACATTACAATGGTTGAACTGAATGTGTTTATGCGTACAATGCCTGTTTAGATGAGGAAGGTCGACCTTTCCAGCATTTCCTACAGGCCGGCTGTTGAATGTCCAGCTGTCAAGCCGCAAAATCCCGTGTGAGCGGTAAGGACATATTCTGAAAGCTGTGTACGAGGGCAGATCCGCAAGTTTCCATTTTCTAGGTATGATGAAGACAAAACCTATATTTCACTTTTCAGTATAGTTACCTTTTATTGCAATACATGTCTCACATCTTTGAATTAACATTTCAATCCCCCTTCCCCAAATTAGTCACAAGTTTTGTCTGCAAAATGGGCATAGACAGTATCCTTCACTTCTTCGTCACACTTAAATTTCCTTCCTCGAAGGTTCTTCTTGAGTTCCGAGAAGAGGAAATTGTCACTGGGAGCTAGATTTGGGCTGTAGGGTGGATGGTCAATCTCCTTGAAGCTATATTTCCTTACAGTTTCCTTTGCAATAAGGGCTGTGTGCACAGGCGTGTTGTCATGAAGAAGACGCACACCACCATTCAGGTTTCCTTGCTTTTTCTCTTTGATGAAAGCACGTAGTCTGTGCAGTAGACCAGCAGAGTACTCCCCGTTTACTGTGGTGTTCCTCTCCTTGAAGTCAATGGAGAGTATTCCTTCACAGTCCCATAAGATTGTGGCCATGATCTTCTTGGTTGACTGAGTGACCTTGGCCTTTAGAGACGGTGCTTCGCCAGGTTTACGCCATCCATTGATTCTCTTTTGGACAAAGAATCATAGTAGAGGGTCATCGTTTCATCGTCTGTAACAATGGTTTGCAGAACTTCCCTCTCGTTGCCACGGCAGAGCTCCAAAAATGCCTGACAACAGATGATTCTTTGTTGCTTTTGGACTGAGGAAAGGAGTTTAGGCACCCATCTTGCGCTATACTTATTCATATTTCAATGTTCATGAATAATTCGAAGGACTGTTGTTTTAGAAAGGCCCAACCTTTGCTGTAACTTCTTCCATAATTTCTCCCCCCATAAGAACGACGTTTTCAGGAGTGAGCACCTCCAAGGGACGACATGCACACTCTTCGTCCTCAATGCTTTCTCGACCCATTGGAAAAAGTTTGGCCCATTCCTTTACAGTAGAATATATGGGAATTTACCCATATATACCGTCCAACCGCTGTTTAATTTCATTTGGATAGGACGTTTGGAGTAAGTGAAGCTTGTTAATTGAGAAATGAGAAAACATTTTGATTATCTGACACTGCTTGAGATTTCCCTTATTTTCATGAAAATGCTTTTCTTGTTTTATTTAAATGGTATACGAGTACTGAATTTTGTTGTGAGGAAGCAAATATTCGTGCCGCTAGAGCGATTTTTAAAAGTTGGGTTTCATGTAAACCCTCAATCCTAACGACCCGATTTTCACTGATTTTCAGAAGCTATTTTGCTTATTTTATTTCAATAGCCTATACCGAGTTACGTTGAGAAAAAGCCAAAATTGCGGCCGATATAACGATTTTTAAATTTTACTTTAATCCCCACTCTTTAAATTTCGGTTTTCAACTATACCCCAACTCCTAATGGACCAATTTCCATAATTTTCAAAAATTGTTTTTCTTGTTTTATTTAAATGGTATTAACGAATAACAGAGCGATTTTTACATGTTAGGTTTCAGGTAAACTCCCTTTCCCAATAATTTGATTTCACTGATTTTGAAACACTAATTTTATTATTTAATTTCAATGGCATTAACGAGTTTCCTTTATTTGTTTTTAATTGCGGCCGCTACAGCGATTTTTAAAATTCACCTTCGGTTTTCAGGTATACATCCCACTCTAAATAGCTTTATTGCCCTGATTTTCAGAAACAATTTTTATTAAATATTAATGAAATATAGCGTGTTTATTTGAGATAAAACAAAAATTTAGGCCACTAGAGCGATTTTTAATTAATTAATTTATTTTATTTTCGCTTCAGGTTAACCCCCGCTCCCTATTGTCAAATTTTGCTGCTTAACGAACTTGAAGAATCGTTTGTTAATTAATGGTTATATGCCCAGTTTTGTTTACAAAAATCAAAAACTATGACTGCTAGAGCGTTATATTCATTATCGTGCTTGGTAGATAGGATCGATGGAGATTTGAAGAAAAATTTTCAAAAACTGTTTCATGAGTACAACCGCAATATTCCTTCAGAATTCGCTAATATGTATGTCCAATGTGTGGAGAGAAGAATATCTAATAATGTATTAGAATGTAAGGAAATGAAGTTATTGAAAGAGAAATGGGGTAATCTTTAAACAGAAATAGTTGGCAATAAAATAATGAATTTAAACACAGAGAAAAAAATTATTCAAGGAAAGTAAGGAAGAAATGAATAAACAAGTAAAAGAAATGAACAAGAAGTAAATTATTAAAGATGAAGACTTTTAATTGTGTGAATGAATGCAATATCCTAATGGTCGCAGTATTATGGATTTTGGACCAATAAGACAGTAATCAATTAAATTAAGATAAACTATTAGTAGAAGAATTTGTAATTAATAAATACAAAATAGTATAGGATGGTGAACTGGCTGTATTGTTCTGTATATTGAATTTGACTTTTATATTAATTATATTAAGTATTGAATAAATTATGTGAAGATATAACAACATTGTGCTCTTTAAATCATAATAAAATAAAAAATAATGCATTTGATAGCTATCCATGCAATCACTCGTGTTCCAATAATGAGTGAGATTACCGCATAATTAAGCATTATCGCACAAAAATACAAACTAATACTATAACAGTAGAAAAGAAAGCATTAATCATCACAAATGGCAAATAAAAACTGGCGAAGCAATTTTGAAATAACCCTTGTAGAAGTACAAGTAAACTGTGATATGTTCTGAATTGATATGTACGAAAATTTGCTCTAATTTTGTGTTAACTTCAGAAGTACTCTGTTACACATGAACCTTAAGTATGCTGCCATTCAGAAGATAATACAAAGAAGGAAAGAAAAAGAAATATAGCACTCTTTGCAACAATTAAGGCATCATTATGACCACCTATTCTGACATATTTCAAAAGTATTAATAATGATAAGTTAGTGTAAGGTGCACCAAACATCTACATGCAAACAAAACAGGTCAAGCTCACATTCACCACATTGATTAAGAGGCATTTCAATAAATTTAAAAAATATAATTTTTTCACTATATTTCTTGGCCTGAAATTTATTATTATCAACATCAACATTGACCATGGATTGAACTTTTTAGACAATTCTGTTTTCAAGAAAATGTACTGTTTAAAATTAATCAGTGCAGATTATAGATGCTGTTCCAATTTCTACTTCAGAATGCAAAAGAGCATTTAATTTAATGAACGACATATGCACTAAGAAAATAAATAGTCTTCTGATAGAATGAATTGCTATACTCTTATTCCCAAAAACTGTTTGACGCTTGCCTTATCAGTGATCTGGAAGGAGATCTGCTAAGAAAAACCACAGAAGTAGGCAGTCCATTTGAGGCCTCCTTTGACAAATGTTAAGCAATTTTAACAGTACTCTCTAAATTGTTTCCCCAAATATAGCACTACTATTCCTACTGTGAGAGCATAAACTAAAAATTTGTTTACAGAAACCTTTGGATTATCAAGTAACATTTATTTTTATAGAATTTAATGTTTTAAAAATAAACAAATTTTCTTTTTTTCACATTATTACTTTATACATAATTGATCCCCTAGTCATAACACCAGACACAATTAATGTCATTTATTAAATCAACTTAAATGTATTACATCCACAATATTAAAATATGGAAGAATTTTATATCTAAATTCTATAACCATGTAATGATAAACAACCCAGAGTTACATCTGCAATATTAAAATATGGAAGAATTTTATATATAAATTCTATGATCATGTAATGATAAACAACCCAGAATTAAGTAAATTAAACTTCAGCAGATTTAAGAATAATTTTAGATACATCATAAAGCTTTAATTTAATTAACCTATATATGTATGTAATGATATTTTGTTGGCTGATGACTTTGATGTTTTATGATACAATATGTCAGTCACATATTTACAGTTTCTGAATACCAATATAATAAATATTTACTGTCATCATTTCTTAATAAAAATTTTAAGTGAACTATGAGGTCCATAAGTTTCTGGCCTAACCATTTTCTAAGTATGATAAAGACAAAGCTATATTTTGCTTTTCAATATAGTTATCCTTTATTGCAATACACCTTTCATATCTTTGAATTAACATTTCAATCTCCCCCCCCCCCCAAATAGTGACAAATCTTGTCTGCAAAATGGGCATAAACAGCATCCATCACTTCTTCAACACACTTAAATTTTCTTCCTCAAAGGTCCTTCTTGAGCTTTGAGAAGAGAAAATAAAGAATGGGAGCCAGATATGGGCTGTAGGGTGAATGGTTGATCTCCTTGAAGCCACATTTCTTCGCAGAAGAACTGTGTGCAACAAGAGCTGTGTGCACAGTGTGTTGTCATGAAGACGGCCCACACCACCACACAGCTTTCCTCGCCTTTTCTTTTTGATGGACCAACTTGCACGCTCTTCATCTTCACTGCTTTCTGGACCCATTCAAAAAAGTTTGGCCCATTATTTTACAGTGGAATTTGAGGGGGATGCTTGCCCATATACACCATCCAATCACTGTTTAATTTCATTTGGAGTAAGTCCTTCTTTTGTGAAGAACTTAATAACAGCTTGAAACTCTATTTTGATCATGTAACAATCTTCCACACATAGCCTTCTTTATGCAACTATATCTGAACAACTGAACACAGCAGAGTAGAAGTTACAGTTGCAATTATTTACTTAAAAGATAAGATATAACACCAGATCAGGGTTTTGTGAAGGCAATGATACTTATCTACAAGGCCAGAAACTTATGGACCTACCCTCGTACATCTGCACACAAGTTTTTATTCACTTGAGTGGTTTTAATGTGTATGTATTAATCTGCTTTATTTGTATGAATAAATCAAAATGCACTGATTGAACTGAAATTTCTTAGATCCTATTACTGAGCCTAATTGTATAAATTGAAGACATCCATTGCCTCATTTCTTAATGTTGTATCTTTTCCATTGTGTATTATTATTATTATTATTATTATTATTATTATTATTATTATTACTACTACTACTACTATTATTTTCATTCATGTTGGTATTGTGATTATTGTGTTTTTTCATACCTGGTGCGCTTTTAACAAAAAAAAAAATTAAGATGTACTCGATATTACATTCTTTATAATAAAAAAGATGAAAAAATAAACAAATAATGTTATTGGATAAAACTAAGGAAAAAAGAAAGATAATAAAAAAAATTTACAACAGAAAGTGGGTTCTATGCATAAATTAATTGTTGGTTTGGAAAAAACACATATTTATGAGCTTTATAGGCTAATGTTTATGTAATTACATTGATACCAATC
This sequence comes from Metallyticus violacea, assembly GCA_030762175.1. Taxonomy (NCBI): domain Eukaryota; kingdom Metazoa; phylum Arthropoda; class Insecta; order Mantodea; family Metallyticidae; genus Metallyticus; species Metallyticus violacea. The sequence goes on from CM060844.1 coordinate 13,703,064, forward strand.
AACATTTTTTCCAGAAAGGAATATGTTTTGCCCATAAATATGAATTTTTAGTTTTGTTTCCCAATGCCTGCCCAGTTTCCTTGAACTAGGGGCATTGCCCCTCAGTGTTGCAGTATTGCAATTGTCTTCTAAACTCATGCAGTCTGTTAATATTGATCCAATGGGGATGAATATATGATTATGGTGTGCCAGTAAGGTCTTTAAACCTAACCAAACCATGGGTGCCATAGGAATCTATCTAGCCAAGGAGAAATCCCCACAAATATACAGGAATCTAACCCAGGACCTCAGGAATAGATCATAGGGCTGGTCATAAATATGAATTAAGTTTTAAGAAATGAATAAAGGTTATCTCTTTTTATTATAATATTAATATTGTATATTATTTACTCTTTTAAGTGTCTAGTCTACATTAATGATATGAGTGACAAAGAAGGCCTTTTTTTTAATTGAATGTTCTTATAAAGAATAAGATTGATTTATATTCCATAGGGTTCTTGTACAGCATTTGTTCTGCAGAATGTGAAACAATTCAAAATGTTCCAAATTACACTAATGATCTATATATGGGGATGAAAGATATTTTAAGTATATAAATGCACATGCTCAGTTTCATATAAAGATATTTAAATTGCAATACAAGAAAAAAAGAGAGCAGTACATTTCATACATTGTCATATGATATATAGTGATATTTTGCCATTTTTTATGTTATTTTATGACTATTTGAAAATCATAATGTTTCCCTAATGTTTTTATAATGAATATATTATTTACTGTGCATCTCCTCCTTCAAATTTCATTTGAAATTCTGAGAGAATTTTATATTCCTCAACCCAATTTATAGCTCATTTGTTTATACCTTGTATAGATTAACATAAATAATTTAATAAATAATCTTGAAAAGAGAACCATTGCTATTTAAAAAATGTTATGGGCCTAGGACTGGCCAGGGATGGAAATGCATTAAATTTGACTTAAATTATTGATCTTGAGTTTGGAAATTGTTTTAGAAGGTGAATAAATATAACATTAAAATAGGCATTTGAGAAATAAAGGAATTATTAGTTTGTAGAGACTGTAGCTAGCTAACAAAATAATGGCACAGGTAGAATAATTGAAACATTTTTATTTTAGGACTTTGGTTTGGGTTGGAGCCTGGTATCCCCTGGAATTCCAGTTGAATTTTGAATTGAGACTGACGCAATTTCAAGATGGAAATTTTGTACTTTGTTTAATTATATTGTGGAATTCAGATAAAGGTATAATACAATAAAGGTATAAAACCAATTATTGTATTAAATATTCTATAATTTGAAGAGATGATACCTAAAATGGCCTGGGCCAGAGGTGCCTTCATAGTTTGTACTGGTATCCTGTATTTTTCTCATCATTCAATAAATTTAAATTCAAATTCAATTGAACAGTGGGCACACTTCTTATGCTCATTGCATATCTAGGCTTATTTTGTATGTGTCTGTATCTGTTTGTGTGTAAATGACCATAAAAAGAGAATAGAGAGAATAAAAAAGGAAAAAAAGTATTTGCATTCATTAAAAAACTTGATAGAATAAACATATAAAAAAACCTATGAAGAGAACTACTTGATTCACTCAAAAACACAAGTATTGATTTGTAAGAAAATACATGGGCAAATGGTCCATTTCTATGTTATAAAAAAGTACTGAAAAATAAACGTGCATTACTTACCACAAATGCTATTGGAAATAAAACACTAACTGAAATGGTTTTCCTAGAATTTTATATATATAATAAAAATAAAAGGCAACCAAAAATTCATTTAAAATAATATACTAAAAATCAGCGTCAATTGTGAATTTTCTTTGTAGTTATTCAATCTACTACCATATTATTTTCCCAGGACTCAAGAAAGTCTAGAATATATAATACAAATACTGAACCTTTGATAGTTTTGTCGGCTGTATGATGGCTTCTGGCAAGTTGGCAGTCAAAGTGGTATTTTCCAGCAAAGTTTATGTAATATCCACACAAATGATAAAACTTCTCACAATTACAACTACAATTACAATGAAAATAAATTAAATGTCCTGGCTACATCCACACATTTCTGATCTTTTAAAAAATTGTCATTCACATGCATCAATTATTTTCTGAAACAGAGTCATTGTTTCACTGATATTTTCTTTCAGTTCTTCTAATATAACAGCTTGTTTGAAACACTCTATTTTTCAACTTCCTCCATAAATAAAAATCACACACTGTCTACATTTATGTATTCTCAAAAGAGATACAACATATTATTATATGTGCATTTACTACATATCATACACTAAGTATGTTATGTATATAAAATCAGGTTTTACTGTACTATAATACTTTTTTACTGCTGAGGCTTCAAAGGCTGCAGACATCAATGATATATGAGATGAAATGGTAAATTGGGAAAGGATTTTTTTAAAAGTTAGGAAACGATTTTTTTAAAAGTTAGGAAATGTTCTGAGTCTTAAGTTTAGGGTCCCAGCATTTGCCATTTATGAAGACTGAGGAAAGCCTGAAAAAAATATCAGTTAGGGAATTGAACCCCAGACCTCCTGCTCATGGGTCCATGCCTTAATGATCTTGGTCAACGTGGTAATTAATATTAAGTGTGGAACAAATACTCTATCATTAACATTCCATAACATCCAATTACAGAAATTTAACTGAACATCAGGATCACCTGTTAGCAGTTCATGGACAACAGTGACCTTGAATGTTTCAGAGTTTAAACTGACTCAATTTTAGAAAACAAAATGATGCATGTGAATGACAGTATTATATAAAGATGCCAGAAATGTGGATGTAGCAGCATCTCCTGTCATAATGTGCATGCTTATTTTCATTGTAATTGTAGTTTTAACAGCAAGAACTGTACAGATATTACATTGGCTTTGCCAGAATTTCAACTCTGACTGCCTATTGCTGTGGCATGGGAGACAAAACCATGAAATACCCAACAGATTCAAATATACAGACCTCATTTTCCAAATTTCACTCAAGGAACACAGTGCGCAACAAATATGATTCATCTCTCGCAAATTCAATAAAATAAAATTCATTCAAATATTTGCATTTAACAAATATAAATATAATGTTTTTAGTTCACAGTGATGCTATCTTTTTAGTGTTTATGACACTACCAAAATCCTTTTTAAAGTGTTTTTTTTTATGATAATTGTTCAAACTCTAACAAATGTATACTTTTAATTCACGTAGAAAATTATCTTATCTTGTGAAACAAAAGTCTCTTTCATATTTTTCCTTGATTAGATTGTGCTGTTCTTTGTACCCAATAAAAATAGAACAATTTGGAATTATATATGTATTTTTCATACACAAAATTTTCTGTTTTCTTAAATTAAACCTATTAACATTTTTTTTTATTAAATTTCCCTTCATTTTCAAATATTCTGGATCTAAGTTTTTACCTAAATGACATTCTTAATGCATTATATGATTAAACAGACAAATTGTTTTTATAACAATTACATTCGTCAAATATTTAACATCATCTCTTGTAGTGTTAAAGTACTGAAGTGAATTGAATACAATTTTTAGTTCCACAAATTTTATACAGGTCAAAATCATTTAAAGTAATTTTTCCTAAGAAATATAATTTTACAGCAATTTTATGGCTTTACCAATGCTATGTTTCTAATTGAAATAATGTTCTAACATTGCTGTGAGCCTTCAGTTTGACTTCAGTTCAAATGTAAAAAGTGAGCCACCATGACATTTTTTCTTATGATCTTAAAATAGCAAAATTACACGTGCTCTGTAATAACATGGCTTTTTCCATTCTTGATTTGTGATGAACAAGTGAATTTGATATTTTTGTTTTATACTTAATGCTTTAATTTTTCTTTCATCCTACAATATTTTATTAATGTTATACAGATCACACCTGATTCTGCAGTAAATTTTGTCCACAAGTTAGCTTATGACTTCCATGCAGTCAGTGTGGGATTTATTGTTAGATCTTAATACAGCATAAGGTTTTAGCAGTGTCCAAAATACATAAGAGTGAAGGACTCTATTTGCTCACTTTGCTTTGAAAGCAAAAGATAATGGCCAACAAGCATGTGGGAGATCATAGAGAAGACAATATGTAATAGATTATCTACAATCAGTGGAACATTAGTTAAATAGCAATCTGAAATAAAATTAGATATGGAGGAGCAGAGAAGCAAAATATAACAAACAAAATGATAAAATCTATGCTGATTCACTTGTGATAAAACTAGCAAAGTCATCAAGCCTGTAAATTGAGTCCAGTTGTTTTAATTTGTTTATTGATGATATTATGTAACAATTTTTAAATAGTAATTCACACTGTCCAGTTATTGGAAAGAAAGAAATACCAGGCTTACTATTTGCAGATGATGTAATGGTAGATGCAATTAAAGTAATTGGACTGCAATGAGCTATAAATGAGATAGCTATATTTTGTGCAGAATATGGATTAAGAGTAAATGTTAAGATATCAAAAATAATAGTGCTTAAGAAAGGGGATAAATTAAGAAGGCATAAGAGATTTTGAATGGGAGGTTAGTGGAAGTGCTTAAAGGATTTCATTATTAGGAGTGAGGTAGTCAAGTAGTAAAATGAATGAATGAATAGTGTTTAACACCTGTTTTTGTTACAGAGGCACCACAGGTGATGGACATGAAATGAAAGGAAAGGATTTATTTTTAAGGAAGGAATCATTCCAGGCCTAAGTTTAGGGTGCCTCCCCGGCATTTGCCATTTATGAGGACTGAGGAAAACCTGGAAAAAACCGTAGCCAGGGAGGACGGTCCTGGCAGGATTCGAACCCCAGACCTCCCGCTCACGAGTCCACCCCTTAATGATCTCAGCCACCAGTGGCAGTTTGTCAAGTAGTGGAGGGTGGGAACCACAAGGGAAGAATATTATTATTAAAGATAAAGTAGCTTTGAGAGCAATTAGAAAATGTTAGAAGGAAATTCCAAATATGTCAATAAATTGTATAAAGTGGTAGTAGAATAAAAAAATGGAGTAGAAGTATGGGGAACTTCAAAAGGTTGATTGAAAATTGTTTTAATTCATAGAATATTTTGTAGAAAGGTATTGGGATTGCCTAAAACTTCACTGAAAGGAGTGGCTTTAACTGAGTTAGGGAGGGTAAAGAGGAAGGGTTTGATGAAGAAGAAAATTTGAAAATATTAGTAGAGGATTTTGAAATTAGGGAATCACAATATTTTAAAAGAGTATATGAAGAGGTAACAGCTGGATGGGAGAATTGGAGGAAATATTGCATGAAATTATGATAGGAGAACTTGGAGAATTTGGAGATAAAAGTAGACAAAGGTTTTGGAAGCAAGGCAAAGAATTGAAGACATAGGGAGGCAAGAGATTTAGGCTAGTTTTAGAGATAAGAGTTATTTAAAATTGTACAGAATAATTAAAAAGGTGTGAGGGAGAGAGAAATATGTAGATTGTTGTGATAAATTTGGGAGGGAAGTATTGGCCTGGATGCGAGTAGGAGCATTATTTTTAAAGGGTCTAAGAGGAGAAAACGGGGATGGGTGTGTTATGTATAGAGAGCCTGAAGGAATATTTCATGTTTATTACAGTGTGAAAGGGTAAAGAGATGGAGGGAGGGTCTGTGGGAAGCAAAATGGGATAAACTACAGAAAGCAAGTATAGCACGTAGAATGTTGGCTGATATGGGGACTAAGAGAAATAAAATGATAGGGGAATATTTAGGAAAAGTTAGGAAGAAATGGATTAGAACAGCTAAAAAGGATGAGAGAACTGGGGTATGAATGATAAACTAGTGCTAACAAGGGAAATATAAGAACTGGTGGGTTTCATTATGCAGATAACTTGAGGGTTGTACGTAATGAGGCCTCATATAGATGGATGTTAGATTTATTAATATTATAATATAAGTGTTTCTGTTAAGTATTTATAAATATTTGCTATAAATTGGTAAATAATAGTGGTTTGTTTTGTTTGTGTTTGTATATATTTATGAATATTGTATGTCACTGCACCTGAGTCCTCAGGAAAGCCAAAGATCAAGGCAGGGAAGGTAGTTAATTGAAAATTGTAACTGTTTATGTAGAGATATTATTTGTAAATAAATTCAAATTCAAACTAAGTAATGGTATGAAATACAATGTAACCTGGTCTATGATCTAAAAATTACATGTCAAATCACAATATGCCATGGTCAGTACATGACTAGGGAGCAGAGAAATATGAAGTTTTATATTTTAGACTATTAAATGCAGAATATTGAGAAGAGTAATTTTAATGTTTTAGCATGTGTAAATCAATAAGCAAAATTTCTTTTCGTATTTCATAATATTTTACATTTTGAAAAAATCTTAATATTATTAATATTTTCCAATTATAAAATTAATGAGTTTTTTGTAAGATTTTACTTTACATTCTTCAGTAAATTCACCAACATTATAAAAACCCAAATGGTTCAGTTTTTTACAGCTCAGATTCATGTATTGTACTCTTTCTATTCACTTGCTGCCAGAGTTAACTCAGCTGTGAGCAGTAACCAACTCTTCCTACTTTGATGCTGCTCTGACCTGTCAATGGGTTTTGGAGACAGTAAGTCTGTTTTTCAAATGTCATTTCCAGGACCAAAACATGTGTAGGTATTTTGAATTATTTTTCAGAAATGTACTTCTGCATTATTTAAAAAAATAATCATTAATATCTGAATGTTGCTTTCTTAAAAATTTAGCTGTACCTGAGAAGAAATTTTAACAAATTAAAATAGCAGCACTCCGTTAAGACTTATTATACCCCAATCACAAGTTATCTTACAGCAATGCTGTAGTACATTCTAATAATTGGTAAATAAGGAATACCAGAGCCAGTATACAGTACAGATATTTGCTTTGCATCCTGCTTCCTGAGTTATTTTATTTAACATGGTTAGGCTTCATCAAGATGCCAAAAGAAAGCATAAAAGCATGGTGCTCAAGTTTCAAGTGCTATAAAGCGGATGGGAAAATTGTGACATACATATACTGTATTAAGGATATGAATAAATTCATTTATTTGTTAATGAAAGTTGTTCTAATGAAAAATATAGACATATTACCAATATGTAATATGCAAGTATTTTGCTGTGACAGAATTATGCTGTCGCAACCTATATAATTTATAAAATTTATAAAAAAATCCAATAAGTTCCTAGGTATAAAAACTGTTTTGTTCATCAAACTTATATACTTGTAGAAAATGCTTTAGATTCTTAACAAGATACAAGTTCACTTTTGTCACATCATGTGATATAGAGTGCAGCTTTCCATGTACAAAAACACTCTCACTGATAGATGGTACATTCTCTTGCCAAAAAACTTGGAGAAAATGCTTGTAATTTACATACAAAATAGAGTATGAATGGCTCTAATTAGTCCATTCAAAGAAACACATAACAGTTATGTTTACATACAAACTTGTGTCATCATGGAAGGGGTATGAAGTTAATGAAGTTCAATTTTTAAATAAAAAATCTGTATGATATGAAATAGATTATAGATTCCCCCTCTGAACATTCTGGAGAAAGCTTTGCGATCTAGTTAATGAAGTGCGTAACAGGCATTGAAAAACAAACAAAAAGGATGTACCTGGGTCACTTTTAATTTTTGGAATTTGAATAAGCTATAAGAGATGTAAATTTCTTGTTGGCTGCACTGGAAAAAGCATATCTTATTTGGTAACCACAGCAAAAATTAGTTGTGGCACCCATTTTTGTATCGGTCCTGGTGATGTAGTGGTAACCATGCTTGCCTCTTAAACCCAAGATCGCAGGTTCAATCCTGGCCAGTATCAATGGATTTTTTCAGGCATAAAATACCTAAGTATGGCTTTCTTCAGAAGCGAAGTAAACCTGTGGGTCCCATGTTGCACATTTATGGCACAGGGAAAAAAAACTCAAGCCTGAAAGCAGAGGCCTCTGAGCAAAATTTGTCAGCCGTTTCACACCCTGAATTGAATGGGACACTGATGACCTGAGATGTTAAAGAGCGTCCATAAATAAACCTGATCAAAAAAAAAATTGTTACAGTTGTGGCAAAATGTTATTTGAAGTTATGCACTTGGTGCATAATGTTTTAAGATGGTGACTATAGTGCATTTCCATATGATGATTTTTATGATCATAACTATGGTTTGAGCCAATAAGAACACCAGAATATATTACAGAGAGCTTTTTCACACTCTGCCTTTTTCACACAAAAGTCTATAATTGATTTGCAGAGTTTACACAAAGAAAAACAGCCTTGAAAAATGAAGAGAATATGACGTGTCCAGCGAGAGAGGTCACAGATGAAAACGTTGCTCATGCAGAAAGCATAGTGAAGAATGATCCACAAGTGACAAACATATTAGTATATAAATATTCTTGCACAAATATCTTTCTGTGATGAAGCTTTGTTGAGTACCCCACAACCTCAGAGAAAAACAAAAGACAGCAAGAATGGAATGACTTTATTAAGACAGCCTTGAATCAAAAAGGCATGGGCGATCTCTGTCTTTCCAAATGACAACCTCCCAGTGAAAGTTAAATGATGTCAAAGTATATGCTGGAGGATGGTTACCAGTTTCTTCTCAGCAAGTGGCCATAATGCAATCATTCCACTCCAGGAACAAAAATCAATCATCACCAGTGGTTGGCTTGCCTGCCCAGGACATTAACAGAAAGAAGACCAAAGTCTGGGTTCAAGGAATATTGCTTCACCAAACAATGCCTCTGAGCACAATGCTTTGAAATTTCAGAAAAAATCTGTAGTGACACTGATTGTGACACTAGCCAATGTACAGTTCACGTCTGACTCCCTGAGTTTTTTGTGCTTACAACAGTCAAAGAAAAACTGAGTGGTCATCAATTTGGGAGTCCAGAAGAAGCTGTTACTTCTTGTGAAGAGGAGGTTGGTGCCATCTTTAAAGAAGCATGGTGTGGATGCTTCCATGATTGGTTCTGGAGGATATAACTTTGTATAGCAATTGGGGAAGACTACTTCAAAAAGAAATATACAGAGTTGGTGAGTTATGGCCTTTTATTTAATAGAATGCAGAAATGAGTTACTCTCATATTTCTGAGTTATTGAAAATGGGCTTTTAATGAGGTCATGGGTTGACCTTGGCATCACACATTTTGTGAATACACATTTGATATTAGATCTTTCAGATATATCAAGTTTGATTTCTTAGTGTCTCTACCATGAAGAGTCCACAATGGGCACCACCGTGCATCAACAATGTGGTAGAGGTGTCATTTCGCCATCTCTGTCCACAAAGAATAAAAATAAGAGTCAGGGAGAGTGTACCGAGACCCCTGAAAATGAAGAGCACACTGCTTCTTCCAACAATGTTTTCAGGGCACAGCTGTACAGAAAATTTTGTTTTTTTATAGTTCAAACCTTAATTTGTTGCAGTATAAGTTTATGGAACATCTTGGAGAGTAAGGTCTTTATTAAAATTCACAGCAATTTGCACATCTCAAGGTAGCTCAGTGAGGTGATGAACAGTGATTATAGACATCCAACAGTTGAATGAAATAAGGCAGTACTTTTGCACTGTTTCATTTCAAACATAAACCTTCTTATACACAGGAAATAATTTATGGTAGAAGTAGGTACACCCTTTGAATGCAAATTTTTTCTAAGTCCTACTCGTTACAGCTCATAGTTCAAAGGTATCCAGCAAGGCTGGGTAATCACTGTAGCAGTTGTGTTATACATCATGCACTAAATATGCTGTCTGGTATGTGTGTTCTGTTAGCTCTGTGGCAGAGTGTGCAGTGATGTCATGGTTATGGATGCAGGTTCACCTCCTGGCATGAAACACTTTTTTTTAATAAACCTTTGTAATATATTATGAAAAATTAGTTTCACCATATTGTTTCCCATACATAGCAAGCTTTGCTGATAACATATTATGTATATATAATATTTTCTTCAGTATTTATTCTATCTAAATGAAATATGCTGCACACATTCCCTGCCCATGCACGAAGAACAAAAGATGGCTTATGGGCACATATTCAAGAAAGGATGTTGTAGCCTCTTATCCACACTACTGCACAAATCTGACTCATCTATACATGGAAGATTGAAGGCAGTTATATATGCTGAGGGTCATAAATTTGTGTTTATTTCTATATGTTTTCAGTTTAGAAGATAAATGTTCCTGTTCCTGTATCTATTTAGTTATTTGTAAACATGTTAGTTTCTGATTACATTTTTGTGTGTGCAAGTTAAAGTCATAAAACTCAAATGATACGTTAAAATATAATATAATATTAAGGTAACATGATTTTTACATATACACTTATAAAACCAGTAACAAAAAATAAAACAATTGGGTGGGATTTGAACCCAAGAGCTTATAAAGAAGAGCAATGCCTTCTAAATTACTTGGCCACTGCTACTTTACCCTAATGTTCTCTTTCCAGATGCTTATGACTGTGACCATTATTTTTACAGGGGCAAGACACAGTGCAATGTACACTTGCTGCATGCGCTTGTGAATACAACATTCCTGAATTCTGCAATTTACACATAGAATCTGGCGATGGTTCATTTTGTTTCTTTTTATTTCTTTCTCTCTTTCTTTTTTCTTTTCTTTTCATTTCTTTTTCTTTCTTTCTTTCTTTTATACAAAAAGTTATCTAATGAAGAGGGAGAAAAAAAAACTGAAAAAGATATAAATCTTTAAAACATTAACAGCATTAATATTAATGTAATATCAACAGCATTAATATCAATAACTGTAGTGCTTAAATTAACAAAATATCAATTCAAATGTAATAAAACCAAAAGAAAAAAATTTAAATATGCTTACTATTCATTTTGTGCCAATGTTTCTTTGCATTTTATATAAATAATAAATTCAGTATTGCATTTCAACAAAAACTTAACATTTTCAAAGAAGAAATGTCAATCAACAAAAAGCATTTACATGGGAAAGTAGTATTCTGTACCCTTTTATTTCCCTCTGATGGACACCCATTTCCTCTTTTTATTACAGAACTATACTTACCAGAGGTGTTTATAAATCATGAACCAAAGACCGAAAGATGAAGAGGTTGAACAAGCAGAGTTATTAGCAGTAGTAGCAGCAGCATTCTAATGCTCTGGCTCTTGGTAGAGGACCATTTGCCAGCAACCAAAAGACATTCTGATCAATGGAAAGAGGGAGTTTTTCCTCAAAATGATATTTACTTTTTGTGTCTTTGAAAGTGTGCCTTGGTTAACCCATTTGCTTATTACACAATTTTTTTCCAGTTATTTTTATGTAGTGTATTGGCTTAAACAATTTTTTTGCTAAAATGAACTGTAAACACTATTTTCTCAGTACAATGAATGATTTCCTTAGAGAATATAAAGACTCTAATGCATATTAATTATTCTAACAACAAAATTAGTAAAGTGATATTTGGAGTTCAAAAAATTGGAAGGAAAAATTTTAGAAGAAAAAAGGATATTACAAAAATGATTGCTGTGGCAGCTTTTAATTCCAAAATGCCCATCTTTTTCCACAACTGGTCACTTGTACTATATTCATTTTTTCTAAGCTTTTAATATTCCATGCCAACTGCCATAGATGAATTAATAACAGTATAAATGAGCCCCAAAGTTCACAGATATCCAAAATTATACGGCATGCATTTCAGAAGAACTAACTCTCTACCTAGGCAACTTCTTCCTATGAACAGCTAGGATCAATGATTTTACCTGTGTAATGGCTATACCTCAGATTTTAGCCCCTAGAAAACCAACTCTGAAATTATTAAAGTCTGCATTAAAAATACAGTTCTAGGCACCTAAAAATATAATTTTAGGCAGCAAAAGATATAATTTAATGCAATCTAAAATATGTTTTTACCTACTCAAACTGCAATAAAAATACAGTTAATTAGTAAGTATTGAGCATAACAGTACAGCAACAAAATATCGTTTTATGAAACTATATTTTTATTACTACTCCTTTTAATCCCAATTTTCTTCTTCTTTTTCTTTTTTTATTTTTAAATTTCCTTAATTCAGCATTACTCTCCACTTCTTAACTTTAACTACACTGATCTTATACTGGTTAATTCCTACATTTTCTGCAATATAGCCCCTAACTTATAGTTACCATTGTTCGCATGTAAAAACTCCATTTTTCCTGACTAGAATAGTTCTGTACATCACCTTCATAGGTTCCTCCACTATTTTTCAGGATTTCTAACTATTATAAAATATTACATCTAAAATAACAGAAAATATAAATTTCACTTGCACAAGCATTAGTGCACTTATGAACTTGACAAAAAATGTTTCTGTTTATAAGCAGAAATTATTTAAACAAAACTGTGAAATTAAAAAATGTCTGGAAACTTCAAGTATTTAGAATCCTGTAACATAAGCTAATGGGTTAAAAGAGGCAGCCAAACAAGCAACAGAAACTATAAATTATTAAATATATCCATTAGTAAAATGAAAACATAATATAAACTTTGTATACAATTAAAATATATAAAGACAGCCTGACTTAACAAAATAAAGCAAAATCTGTAATGCTCTGCTTGCATTTGATTTTAAGTATCATAAAATGTATTCAAATGTTAATTGCAAATGTATTTCATGAACTGCAACTCTTATCGTACAATAAACTAAAGAATTACAGCTTTAAAAATTGTGATAAATAGGTACAGGAAATTATAAAGTGTAATAATACAGAAGAAGATAACAGAACTTAGCAGAATGCCACTATAAAGCAAGAACTTTGTAATATACTCAGTCTGAGGAAATTTCATGCCAAAATTGTGTTATAAAAACAAACAGTAATGCTTCTACATTTTAATTTCCTACATATTCTACATCTGCTTCATACATAGACAAGCATAATGTTTTTTTCCTAATATCCTATCAAATACTATATTTATCTACACTATTTTAAATAACTTCATTATATTAAAATTATGCCCAGAATAGACTTGCCAAATATTCAGAATTTCAATAATGGACACAAACATATTTTTTCTCTCAAAGGCCAAGCACAGTCGTTTTCTAATCAATAAAGTTAATATATTTACTTTATAAAACACATTCATGTTCAATACATAAAATAACAATCCTTGTGGGCCATCCACTTGCAATACCTCTTGGCATCATGTAGTAGTGGCAGTGGCAGTGGCAGTGGCAGTAGCAGTAGCAGTAGCAGTAGCAGTAGCAGTAGCAGTAGTAGCAGTAGCAGCAGCAGTAGTAGTAGTAGTAGTAGTAGTAGTAGTAGTAGTAGTAGTAGTAGTAGTAGTAGTAGTAGTAGTAGTAGTAGCAGCAGTAGTAATGGTAATAGTACAATTGATGTTAAATACATCTTAATAAAATACCGAATTATATAAATGAATGTCAAAAGTAAAAACATGATATAATTAGGCATATACAATTATATCAAGTAAGTACTTAGATGAAATACATAGTCATTCTCACACTACTAGGACATAGTGCAGTGATGAAATGGTTATTTATCATTATTTACCAGGAAATCTTTAATGGGGTAGAAGCAATGGTTAATTAGATGTGCCTTTAAAGATTGTTTGAAACTTTTATCTTCTGTATTTTCTTTAAGTAATTCAGAAGGTTACTGTATACCTTTATGCCAGGGTGCAATATGCTTTGGTATAGAGGTATTAGACAAGGGTAGGTCCATGAGTTTCTGGCCTCACTGATAATGATTACTGCCTCCACAAAACCTTTTTCCGGTGTCATACCTTATCTGATAAGTAAATAATTGCAGCTGTAACTTCCACTCTGCTGCGTTGTTATTCAGATATAGTTACACAAAGAAGGCTATGTGTAGAACATTGTGACATGTTCAAAATGAAGTATTGAGCTGATATTAAGTTCTTCACAAAAGAAAAACTTACTCCAAATGAAACTGCACAGTGATTGAACCATGTATATGGGGAAGCACCCCCCTCATATTCTACTGTAAAGAAATGGGCCAAACTTTTTCAAATGGGTCGAGAGAGCATTGAAGACGAAGAGTGTGCAGGTCGACCCTTGCAGGTGCCCACTCCTGAAAACATCACTCTTGTCGAAGAAGAAATTATGGAAAATTACAGAAATAGCAGCAATGTAGGGCCTTTCTAAAACAACAGTCCTTCGAATTATTCATGAACATTTAAACTTGAATAAGGTTAGTGAAAGATGGGTGCCTAGATTTCTTTCCTCAGTCCAAAAGCATAAATGAGTCATGTGTTGTCAGGCATTTTTGGAGCTCTGCAATGGCAACAAGAGAGAAGTTCTGCAAACTATTGTTACAGGAGATGAAACTCTGGTCCTCTACTATGATCCCTTGTCCAAAAGAGAATCAATGGAGTGGCGGAATCCTGACGAAGCACTGCCTCTAAAGGCCACTCAGTCAACCAAGAAGATCATGGCCACAATCTTTTGGGACTGTGAACGAATACTCTTCATTGACTTCAAGGAGTGGTACACCACAGTAAATGGGGAGTACTATGCTGGCCTACTGCATAGACTACGTGCTTCCATCAAAGAGAAAAAGCAAGGAAACCGGAGTGGTGGTGTGCACCTTCTTCACAACAAAACAACTATGCACACAGCTCTTATTGTAATGGAAGCTGTGAAGAAATGTTTGCTTCAAGGAGATCGACCATCCACCCTACAGCCCAGATCTAGCTCCCAGTGACTATTTACTCTTCTCAGAACTCAAGAAGGACCTTCGAGGAAGGAAATTTAAGTGTGGCAAAGAAGCGATGGATGCTGTTTATGCCCATTTTGCAGACAGGACTTGTGACCATTTTGGGGAGGGGAGGATTGAAATGTTAATTCAAAGATGTAGGAAGAGTATTGCAATAAAGGGTAATTATGCTGAAACGTGAAATATAGTTTTTGCCTTTTTATCATACCTAGAAAATGGTTAGGCTGGAAACTTATGGACCTACTCTCATATTTATGTAGCTGGAGGTTTGAATTTTGCCTTGTATTGTATTGATGGGCTCCTTCATTCTTAATAAAGAAGAATGCCAAATTTTTTAAAAAGTGATTTACATGTAGTTCTTGACTTGCTCTAATTATTTTTTTTTACATTATGAAACATACCTTACTTGCAGTTGATTCCCCCCAGAATATAATACCATACCTCAACAAAGAGTGGAGAGAACCACCACGGGTGGCTGAGGTCCTTAAGGCGCAGACTTGTGAGCCGGAGGTCTGGGGTTCAAATCCCGCCAGGACCGTCCATCCTAACTGAGGTTTTTTCCAGGTTTTCCTCAGTCCTCATAAATGGCAAATGCTGGGGTGGTACCCTAAACTTAGGCCTGGAATGTTTCCTTCCTTAAATAAATCCTTTCCCAATATATCATTTCACCTCATGTATCATCAGTGTCCACCGCCTCTGGTGCCTCAGTAGTAAAAAAGGGCATTAAACACTACCCCCCCCAAAAAAAAAGCGTGGAGATATGTGAAATAAGCCATTCTAACAGTCCCCACTCTTGTACATCCTGCTAATATCCTTATCATATAGCATGCCGTACTACGTTTTTTGTTTATTTGATTTATGTGGTTATCCCATTTTAAATTGCTTTGAGCCTTTTTTGTTTATTTGATTTATGTGGTTATCCCATTTGAAATTGCTTTGAACCCATAAGGCAAGAAATTGGTGAATTCTACTTTCCCTATTGTCTGGTTTAGGATTTTAATTTGTGCAGCTATATTTTTCTTTTGTATGAATGTCCATTGCTACTCTGTTATTGACATTTATTATGAGATTGTTTTCTATGAAATAGTTAACAATTTGTCTTTTATTTGAATTGATTTTAAGAAGTTTCCTTTGTTTGCTGCTCTTACCAGAACATTTGTGTCATCAACAGAGAAGGGAGACTTTGCAGAATCATCAGCTGTAATGAAATCATAAACGAATGGCAAGAAAAGGATATGACCTAATACAGAACCTTGAGGTACTTCATAATTTACCATTAGTGCACTTGACCAATATTTCTTTACTTCTCTAATTTTTCTGTGTTTAATTTCAAAATTTTTGTTTCTGGTTATTCAAATATGATTTTATCCAGTTGTAGGGTAGTTCTCTAATTCCAAGCTATTCTAATTTTACTAATAGTATTTTATGGCCAATTGTGTTAAATGCTTTTGGCAGATCTCAGAAAATGGCAAAAATATGTTCTTTTTCATCAATAGCTCTGAAGGGTTCACTAACAAAATAGAAAATTGATGATTCAGTAGAGCTTCTAAAGCCATATTGGTCTGTTCCTTTCCAGGAACCTCATGAGCTGCTTATAAAATAATTTTCCCAAGATTTTTGATAAAACTGATAGTAGTGCTGTGGGTCGATAGTTTGAAATATTATTTCTTTTCCCCCTTTTGTATAATGGCTTAACAATAGCTATTTTGAGGCAAAATGCCTCTGCTAAAGAATTCACTATAAAGGTATGTTATGGCTGAGCAATTAGATTTGCACAAGGAAGCCAGGTGTGCCATCTACTCCTGCAAAACATTTTGGTTTTAGTTCCTTTATTATCGGCAGTATTTCCATTTCATTTGTTGGGACAAGGTACATTGAATCTTTAATTATACTACTGACTTCACAGGTAGGCAAGCATATATTTTTTTACTTAAATGTAAAATTGGAACTTAAACACAGTGAAGCCAATCATATTAATGGATATCATTGTATGATTAGTTGAACTACACACTCTTAAAGCTTCACTTACTTTTTATAAATGTATGGAACCGGTTTCGAGAACATTTGTTCCCATCTTCAGCCATGCTAAGGTTCAACTGTCGGATCATTCGTTGAGCTGTGGGAATGTATATTCTGCTCTGGTGGCGGTGTGATAAACTTGTAGTTTATGTTTTCATCCCCGACAATGTCGAAGTTCATTATGCTGTTTTTGTATTTGTAGATGTAGATTTTCTCCCAGGTTGCTAATTCCGTAGGTCCTTGTACTGATTTTAATAATTTTGTTTTATTTATTATGTCGTGATTTTGTGTCCAAAAATGATATGCTACTGCTGATTTCTCTATTTGCTTGTACTTTATGTTCCTGCAATGTTCCTTTAACCGTGTGCCAATGTTTCTCTTTGTTTTCCCTATGTAGATTTTTTCACATTCTGCACAGTTTATTTTGTAAATACCTGATTTTTCTTCTTGTGGAATACTGTCATTAACATTATCTATCAGCAAATTTTGAACATTAAATCTATTAATCGGTGCCAACCTGATATTAAAATCTTTAAGAATATTCTGAAATTTTTTTGTGGCCCATGGATGATATGTGAATTTTTTAAAAATAAGTTTATCTTTTTTTGCTGAAAGTGTTGTGGTTTCTTTGATATGTTTTTGTCTCTTGAATTTCTGCACCTTTTTATGTACTAGTTCTTTTTTAAAACCATTTTTAACTGCTGTTTCTTCTATTTGTTTGTATTCTTTAAAATATTCTTCTTTGCTAATTTGTAGGTTAACTAGCCGGTGTGTTAAACTGCTAATTACTGCATGTTTGTGTGCTGTAGGGTTTAAACTGTCAGCTTTGATGTGATTATCTGCATGTGTATTCTTTCTGCATATTCCAAATTTAAGTTTTTCTTGGCATTTCATTATTTTAATATCCAGGAATGGCAGCATGTTATCTGTTTCTATTTCGTATGTAAATGAAATGTTTTTATCTTGAATATTTAGCAGTTTTAAGGCATCGTCAATGAGTTTTCTGTCAACTATGGCAAATATATCATCCACATATCTGTACCATACCTTAAATATGAATGGAAACGCTGTGTTGATGTGTGTTTCAAATCTACTCATGAAGAGGTTAGCTAGAAATGGAGATAAGGGGCTGCCCATTGTAAGTCCTGCTTCTTGTTTATAAAATTTTCACTTTTTCACTTTCAACATAGGGAAAACAAAGAGAAACATTGGCACACGGTTAAAGGAACATTTCAGGAACATAAAGTACAAGCAAATAGAGAAATCAGCAGTAGCATATCATTTTTGGACACAAAATCACGACATAATAAATAAAACAAAATTATTAAAATCAGTACAAGGACCTACGGAATTAGCAACCTGGGAGAAAATCTACATCTACAAATACAAAAACAGTATAATGAACTTCGACATTGTCGGGGATGAAAACATAAACTATAAGTTTATCACACCGCCACCAGAGCAGAATATACATTCCCACAGCTCAACGAATGATCCGACAGTTGAACCTTAGCATGGCTGAAGATGGGAACAAATGTTCTCGAAACCGGTTCCATACATTTATAAAAAGTAAGTGAAGCTTTAAGAGTGTGTAGTTCAACTAATCATACAATGATATCCATTAATATATTTTTTTGCTTGTTTGCTTGTTTTATTAGATTTTCTGCATGTTCACAAAGTAACTGTTGAAACTATTTGGTACTTTGATGGGGTGTGACATGTATTGCGAGTTCTCCATTAGAATAATGTTTGCGAATTGGAGTAAATTACCTCTTAATTACATTCCAAATGGCCTTTGATTTGTTACTATCTTGATTGTTTTGTCATTAGCCTGCCATTTTGCTTCTCTTATGACTCTGGATAGGGGTATTTTATATCTTATGTCATTTTTTAATTTAGGACTGAAAGGATCAGTTATTAATAATAGTAATATTTCATTACCGAAAATTTGATCATAAAAACTTTGACAACTGACATTAAAATTAAAATTTACTTGAATGTAAAGTACTTTTGCACCTTTCACTGCTCCATTTCTTATTTAATATTGAAAACTTCTCTACAAATGCATTAGAGCCTGGAATGTTTAAAAAGTATGAAATTCATATGCTCATATTGGGAACATCTATTGGGAGGGTAAATGCTGAAAAAATCAGTCATGAATGAAACTTTTACCCCAACTGTCACAAAATACAAAAAATATTGTTTTTCCTTCTCCTTTTTGTTAAATATATGCAAAGTCTCTTCTTTTTCTTTGGTGCAGAATCACTCATTTAGCAGAGCATCCCTTCTCATGCTATTGGATATCTGGGTAGAGTCCCTCCCCTTAGACTTTCCATAGGCCAGTAGACCTTATGCATGGCAAGTGTGCACTTGGAGTCTATAACGTGGGAAAGAGGAAAACTATTCAGTGCCTGCATGTGAGAGAGAGAGACATAGACAGAACATCCTCCATGTATACACAACCTTCTTCTCTAGCGGCTTTCTTTTTAAAGAAATCATTAATTATGTGTTAGAATTAAAAAAGTATACAATGTGGCAATAAGCAAAAGAAAAAATGCCTGTATACCATCTTTAGTTTATGTACTTATCTATTTTTAGGATAATAGGCATCCAAATAGTTCTCTAGAATGCAATATGCAGTTTAATTTACATGATATTCCAGCAGTTGCTCGAAAAGTCAATTTTGGGCATTAACAAGTAGTAGAAAAGCCCTTTCCAGCTGTATGATATAAGGCTGTGTGCAGAGATATCATGCATTTGATCTACTTAAGGGTTAAAACCAACACTACCCTCCCATAGTCCTATGTGGGGACAGTTTCTGACAGTCGCAATCAATCACCCAATTCCTCAACAGATAGAAGCAAATACACTGTTTACCCAAGGCAGACCATCCAGTCCACCTCCCAGCTACACGGTAGGGTGGCTGAATCTAGCACCAGCTCAACTTTGCAGGTGAGTATCCCCAGTTCTTTTGGTGGCTCACCATTCCCCATTGCTAGTTGAATCATAATAGTGTGCGTTTCACACAACGCAAACTCTTGCATCTTAGACAGCATCTTTTCTCCAACTATACCACTATCTTTGCAAATTTTTGACCAGTTTTATGCCCTCCCGTGCAAAAACTTAAAGTGTTGCATAATCGATAAGTGTACCTCTTGCTCAGACATAATGCTACTGAAAAATGAAACGACTGTGAGAGGTGAATCAGTAAAATCCCTACTTCTAAAACTCCATACATACTGTCCCAAAGGCACTCATAACTCACAGGTGGTAAAATCAAAATTTTTGTTTATAGTTGATTCATTCATACAAACTGTTTATTCATACTGTATTATTGCTAAACTACTGTTATCATCTTCAGTTCAGTTTTAAGTTTCTTGTAATTTCCTAAATGTGTCATTAGCCTTAAAAATATATGCCTTTCCATATATGAAATGAAACAAACAGAAAGGCAGAGCTTGAATACCTGGGCATTAAATTTATTAAATTATATTAAGCATTAGAATATTTAGGTTGGACACAGAAACATGCTTGAGCAATAGCATTTTAGGTTCATCCTTTCAGTAACATATCTACAAAAGACAAGTATAGTAAAAGTTAATGGAATTATTTACCTTCAAATGGAAGTAGGCTTATCTAGAATGAACACAGCATAACAAGTCTGACATATAAATCTGGAATCTCACCTCTAGGAAGAGTTCCCTCGGTTGTGCTATTTGCTGCTTCGCTGTACGTGCTATCACAATCTGAGGTGTCACGAGCTGCACTTCTTCGCCATGGTGTACTGCTACCACTATCTCCATCACGTCCAAATGAAGAATGTGAGAACCGGGAACCCTCAGACACTCTTCTAGAATAATATATGCTTTATTAAGAACTAAGTAAATTACAAAGCAATGGATGTCTACAGATGTGCTCCATAGTACATCTCATTAAACAATAGACAAAGAAAAGAAACAGACACAAAAAAATGTATTCTATCTTAATCTTTTATTTCAAGAGTTATTATAAATAAGATAAAATAATTATGAACTTATAATCTTGAAGCTATTAACATTGAAGTAGCAAAATACTGTTGATATAGAGTTGGTTTGGGGACACACTTCACTTACCATGTTTTAATTGAACATGCTATGGCAATATTTGCTCTCATCATCAATATCTTAAGTAGGTTTTGCTAAAGGAGCGAATATTTCCAAAACATGCCCAATTAAAAATCAGGTAAATTAAGTTTGTCACTAAACCAACTATATATCAATGTTAAGACAATAAATCTATTATCTAAATAAATTCCAACAAGCTCAAGAACCAGATTCACCAGATAGTTACACAGGACTAGAGCTACCCCGACTTTCAAGTATACGACCATAAGTTGGATATTGGTATCCTACTTATTAATCTAGTCAACATGTTTACTATTCAATCATTTGGCTGAATTGAAAACAATAGCCCACATCTACTTTAATTTAACTTTCTAAATTAGACCTGGAAAGTTCCCTACCTTTAAAAAAAAATCCTTTTCCAGTTTATCATTTCATTTCATGTATCATCAGTGTCCACTGCCTGTGATGCCTCAGTAGTTAAAACAGGCATTAAACACTATTCAAAAAACTACTATAAGCGTGTTGCCCAGATTTTTCACCTTTAAACTTCTTTTTGTGGGACTATTTGAAGTCAGGAGTATATCAAGAAAGACCCAACAACTTAGAAGGGAGTATCGAATAATGGAAACTGTACAAGACATTCCTAAAGCCTGGTTAAGTTATTCCTTAAATGGGTTCTAAGATCGACTGGCACATTATCAAGCAGCTCAGAGATACCAGTTTAACACAGAATTGAGATGTTGAACTAGCTTTGTTTTGTTTTTGTTAAGGAAGGAGCATTTTATTATTTGCTACACTTTTTTATTTTTTTGACTTAGCAACAATAAATTTGTACAGAAGTATCTAATGTGGGTACTTTTTGAAAATATGTTAATGAGCATTATAAGAAAATGTAAAAATATTTGGGTATTTGATTTAAAATATGAGAGTTGGAGCTACTTCTGGTTAAAATGGAAATAAAAAAAAAGTCAGTAATATCATTTTTGAGTTCTCAGTTCTCTACCTTCACACACCGATATCCATATCCCTGAATCATATGCTTCAAAAGTTAAGATGGTGCAGGACTTTTAACTAACTCTGTACAGATCCACATTGAGAGATAGCAGAGGCAAATATTATATTTACTTTTTTCTGCACTTCCCTCACTATTTCTCTTTATAAAAATGACATGAAAAAAGGGAGTGATATAGCATTTGAATTTTAATTTAGTGAGAGCTAATAAAAAATTAGCCATTTTCAGGTGTAACCCTTTACAATTTTGAATACAATATCATAAAAGTAATTTATAAACAATAAGAAAATTAACTAATAATAATTATAATCCACAAGTCTCATTCAAATCTACTACTACTTGAAAATTAAAGTAACACCAATGAAAACTTGGAAAAAAAAAACTGTGAGGATGTGGTTGAAGGCATAAGATGGTCAATTATTTGTACTGACTTTCAAACACCCACAATAGAGATGTATGATGATAGAGACAACTATATAGAAAAGAAAAGAGTGAATTTCAAGTATTATCATTTTTCTTCATAAATATATATTTTGTACAAGTAATAAAACTGAATTAACATATTTTTTATAAACATTTACTCTCTTGCCAAACAAGTTTTAATATTCTATACAATTACGAAATTGCTGCCAAGTATGTACAAAGACTTTGTAATACAAAGCCAACAAAAATATTCAAAAAAATCAGCAATTTTAGCATTTATATATGTTTTACAAATTAAAGTGCTAAAAATATAGAAAGTAGTTTTAATTTTTATATTTGAAATAATAAATGCTGCTTTTAGGAGTTCCTTGATATTAAAATATGTCATTTTTAAAGAAGAGCTCTAATTACTGCTGTTTAGTTATTAATCTTGCCTGCTTGTGCATTTTATACCTTGGCTACTGAACATGCTGTAACATACAGTGCCTGTATTTCAACTCCACTTCCTAAAACCTTACAGAAGATGCTGGGCACTGTCATTTTCATTGGCTAAACAGGCATTGTATTCAGAGAATAAATTCTGTCTGACACAATTATTTGATCAACATAGTGTTACTGATTTCATTGCTAATTTTCCTTTACATTACAAAACCCATATTTGTGTCCATTTTGGGAATGCTTTTTTGATGAATGTTTCAGATTTACACCAATTAAATGTAGTTTTTCTTTGTTTAAACTTTTGTTTTTGTTCATATTGGTGAATTGAAGACCTCCCTTGATGTAAATGTAATACAACTTTTTTGTAAGTAAGGATCTATCATCAAGATGCATATGGTACTGCAGGAGGGTTGGACTTTGGAAAATGTGGGCAAACTTGTGAGTCAGCATTGCCATTATATAAGCAACTCTGTTTATTTTAAATAGCTTTAAGTTGTTAACTCGTGCTGCATAGAGTGCAGAATAAAGGGGTAACACCAATCAAGATGGTAACTAATTATGCTTTTGCTATGTCCCTATCATTCAATCAAACCCTAAATAAAGGGCGTCAACATAAAATTATCATCAACAAATGGTAGAAAGTGATAAGGGCTTCATTAAAAAATGGGTGGCATATAAAAATGATTTATAACTGTGGTGTTTTATAAATAGCATATAATTAGGAGTGATGATTTTTTGCAAATGCAATATAACATGATGAAATGCAAAATTGGTTATACTAAAAGATGATACAAATGCAAAATCAACAATTGTTTTTAAATAAAACTTTTCTATTTGATTTTTTACTGGAGATTTCAAATGAGTAGTTTGTACGTCCTTGGAATGTTTATGATGCACTTGACCTCCACTGTTCTGGAATGTGGAATTATTCGACCGTCACACATTTTACTGAGATAAAATGTGTGATTTTACTGAGATAAAATGTGTGATCCCTTTGCATTCAAAACATTCATTCCCTTTGCATAAATCAAGTCAACAAGTGCTAAGATGCTGAGTTGAAAAATATCAATAAAACAGTGGACAGAAAATTATAAACAGGAAAGTTTTTATATCATTGGTAGTAAAATTTTAATTTGTAAATTGTGTAATCAGTACCCAGATTGGCAAAAGAAGGGCATTTTAGACAAGCATGTCAAAAGTCTGGGATATATCAGTGCAAAAGATAGGTTCAACATAACTCAGAAGAGCAACAACATGGATTAAAGTAGCAAGCCAATTCAAATGATGCATGATAAAGTGAAAAGTGCAAAATCTGGAAAAAGTGCTTTTGTTCAAGAGACAGTGACAATGTTTCTGGAGACTAACATTCCTCTTCATAAAGTGGACCATCCAGCTTTTGAGAGTACTTGTCAAAACAAGTACTTTACTTTAAGATTATATTGTACATATTTAATTTTATCTCATTCTTAACAATGAAGAGAAAGCCATAAATTTAACACCATTTCTGCATTCACATTTTAGCACAGACATTAAAAAATTAACATAAATAAAATGAGAAATAAAAAATGTAATTAAATTTAGGATGTAAAATAACACAAAACCATATTAAGTGCTCAATATTAAAATTATTAATTATTGACAATTTTTATTTTGCATTAATGTTATTTCAAGACATAGTTGTTTATAAGAATTTACTCAAATTATCTTTTCCTCAAAATACTAAATTGCAAATGTATAAACACTACAAAATGCTAAATATACAAATCAAATGCTAAATTTACGATTTTAAAAAAATCACCACCTCTATGCATACATAACCTATGGGCACATCCATTTCTTGGATGATGGACTAATCTAATATGCCATTTAGACACTAGATGACAGTTCTAAGCAGAGTGTGTACCAAAAGGACAATGTTTATTTTTTGTCAAGTGAAGGAAAACTTGGATAAAATGGAAGGAGACTTTTTCTTCTTCTATGGTGCTACAATCCGAGACCAAGCCATGACCTGCTGCAGAAACCTCTGCTTCCTCTACCTCCGTTTTATGACTTCATTGATAGAAGGCAGTATTGTAGGGGGGCATATGATCAGCATGTCAGCGCCTTACAGGTCATCTGTCATGTGGCTCTTTAGATAGAAGAATATCATCTCTCCAACAGGCGACTCCCAAATTATCCTGAGATTGGGTTCACCCTGCTCCAGGCCTCCAAACTTAGAAAAATTCAGATACTAGGAACTGAACCCAGATCCTCCCAGTCAGTATCATAGTGCTAAACACTAGACCAATGCAGTCATGAAATACAACTACCATGGACAAAGATGGATTGCATGGTTTTTGTGAAAGGAGCTGCACAAATTTATAAATGTTCAACTGCAGCATGGGACAAGAAACTCCTGCAAAGAAGATCATTTACAACTGGGTCAATAGATTTGCAGCTGCACACAAGAATGTACTGGTGATCCATTAACACCACAGTTTTTCAGGAACTTTGAGGTAGTGTATGAATTGATCAAGGCTGAGATGAGCATAACCTATGATAAAATGGAATTTCAGAGAGGTCTCAAACCTGCACGCCATTATTCATATGACGATTTCAATTTGAAAAAGATATGCGTACGTTGTATTCTACAGGACTTAACACAGGTACAGAATGACCAAAGAGTTTAAGTCTGTCATTGGCTGCTGGAAATGCATAATGGATTTTTTTAAAGAAATTGGTGACTGGTGACAAGTCAATGGTGTCACCACCATACACCAGAGAGGAGAGTTCAATCAATGCAATGGAAACATCTAAGGTTCTATATATTATGACAAGTAAGTGAAGCATTAAGAGTATGTAGTTCAACTAAATCATACAATAATATCAATTATATGATTGACTTCAATGTGCAAGTTCCAATTAACATTTTAATCTAAGGAAGGAGTCCTCAGCTCAAGGAATTCTGTGCTGCTCCACCTGCAGGCTAGCAGATAATCAGGGAACTGGTACAAGAAACATTCAAGAACAACACAGAAGAAGGGAGGGAAGTGGAGGTGAAGGTGCTGCTGGCTGCATTGTGCTTAGCAGCCAAGACATAAAACATTGCATAAGCAAACAAGGTTTATAATTAAAGCCCTATACAATCAATCCATCTTAAGAAATGTTTATTTCTGTAGTCTCAGCTGATAGCTTAAAAGAGTGAAAGAGTAAAATTTTGTACCATGCACAGAACTACCACAGCTAAAGAAAACATAAATTCCTTACATTGTGTCCCATGTGTCCCATGTAAACCAGGATCATATAAATATTTAAGTAATGATAAGAATTAAAAAAATTAGTATAATCACTTTATGGACAAGAATTGCAGACAAACACACTATAAAATAATAAAATTGTTGTTGAATCTAATTATCAATGTCATAATTATGGTGCAATCCAGCAACAAAATGTTCTTTCAGTAACAATTAATTTGCTGCACATTTGGGCCATAATGTAAAGAGTTTCATAAGTGCAAAACAACCATATGAGGTGGTACTGATATAAAGTAAGCCTATGATCTTTGTTATAAAAACCAAAGTATTTACCATGGGAGAGAGTATGATGTTTAATAAATAATACTCTTTGCTTGGTTATTAACACCTAATAAATCTACATTGTAAATTTTTAAAGAAATGTCAAGTAAAAAAATTGATAATACAGTGACAGTATAAAAGCCAAGAGTTCAGTCAGTTGATGGTTACATTCTGCAATGGCAGCTGTATTTTCTTGCGTACACTCATGGAGCTAAATTCTTTCACAATTTTAAAACTTAGGTGCAGAATAGTAAATAAAAGGCAATAACTGATGTAATTATGGAGCTAAATTCTTTCACAATTTTAAAACTTAGGTGCAGAATAGTAAATAGAAGGCAATAACTGATGTAATCCTACACTTATATATTCAACTTGTTTACACTAAACTCCACTTACTTACATATAACTAAGACATGTTTCTGGAGAACTAACTCCCATCTTCAATCGTTGACCAACTAATGTTAATCAAAACGGTGGCTGGATACCAAGATGCTCCTATGGCGGTGTCTGATAATTGTAGTAGGAACTTGATGAGTTCATCCATAGGAGGAAACTCAAAGTTCATTAAGTTTTCTTTATTTTTAATAATGAAAATATTTTTCCAAGTGGATAGTTCCATTAGGTTGTGAAGTTGTTTCAGTAGATTAACTTTTTTGGTCTAAAATTGAGCTGCTATCGCTGATTTATCAACTTGCTTAAACCAAATATTCCTTAAGTGTTCTTTTCTCCAAATTTCCAAATTTCTCTTCATTTTTCCAATGTATCTCTGATCATACTTTGCACATTTGATTTCATAAATTCCTAATTTCTTTTTTTAAGTTAAGGTGTCTTTTACTGTGCAACCAATAAATTCTTGACATTATATTTGTTCTTCGGGACTAACTTGAATTGAATAAACAAGTTGAATATATAAGTACGGGATATTATTACCACTCCATTGTCTACAGCTTCATAAGTACAATTTATTTAACTGGTATAATTATAAATAATATAATGTAATAATATTAATGAATGCTGTGTGACTATTACATATTTTTTATGGGATGATATTTTTTATGAACAATGTGACAGGGTGGTCATGGGGAACCATTGACACCTGTTATTGCTAATTATTTTATGGAAGGCTTTGAAACAGGTCTTAGAAACTGCCATTAAAAAGCCAGACTGTTGGTACCAGTATGTTGAAGACATATTTGTAATATGGTCTACCGGGGTAAGAAAATCTTAAAATCTTGAAATCTTTTTATGACATTTAACTAGTTTTCACCCAAAAATTTAATTCATCATGGAAAAGCAAGAAAAATACAAAGCACTGAAATGTGAGGATCATTTGAAAAGTTCTAGGAATGACCCACAGATTGTAGCAGCAGTCCAAAGCAGTTTTGTTATCAAAACCTGCTATTTTCCATAGAACCATTTTTGTACAATAGATGGATAGTCAACAATGTAGTAGCTATAGTTGTTTGTTGTAGTGCAGACATGTGTATATGGGAAAAATGGCAAATATCAAACATCCTGTAGTTATTAAATACCTAGTAAAGAAGGGTATGAATGCAACAGCAAATCATACAGATATGACAAACACTTTGAAGGACTATTTTTCAACCATTTTCAAGTGAACCATAGAGTTCAAACCTGATCATGAAAGCTTGGAAGATTACTCATGCAGCAGATGACCAAAATCCATCACAATATCATAAATTGTCTATAATGTGTAGAACATGGTTTTGCAGGATTGCTGATTAAAGGATCCAAAATTGCAGAAGCTCTGAGAACTTCAGGGGAACCTGTATTTCACATTTTGACAGAATAATTGGGCTTTAAAAAATTCCCGGCAAGATGGGTGCTGCAATCTCTGACTCAGCATCAAAAGGAAGCCAGAGTGCAAATCTCTTAGTTTGCCCATTTTCAGACAGATTCCACCAGCTTTATGTGTTGATTTGTGACCAATAATGAAACATGAGTGCACTGCTACATACCTGAAACAAAACAGCAGTGTAAGCATGGGAGCATCATGATCCTCCACTGCCCAAAAGGGCCAAGTGTACGAAATCAGCCCAGAAGATAATGGCATGTTTTCTGGGATGTCATGGGTGTAATGCTAACTGATTATCTTTCCACTGGAACATCAATCAATGGAGATATTAATGCTAATCTTTTGGATCTACTGAAGACAAAATTATGTGAGAAAAGACAGGATTTATCAAAGAAAAAAGCAATCTTGCATCAAGGCAAGGCTTGTCCTCACACATTTGTCATTACAATGGTGAAAATCAATGAGTACAATTTTCTGCAAATTTGGTTTTATTTCCATGACTTGGCTCTTTTTGGTAAAAAGAAATTTTCATCCAATGAATGCTTAAATCATCAGTCAAGGCTTATGTTGCATGCCTAGAGGAATCTAACTTTTATGATGGGATATTGGCTTTGAAGCATCGCTGGACAAAGTGATCAAAGAATATTATGATGGGGGGGGGGGGATTATCCGAAATCTTTGCCATCATTTTGTTGTTCATTCTGAGAACTTCTCAAATGACACTTCTAGTACTTTGCAGACCAAGAGGCACATTTTTTAAAGACTTAAAATAACTTTTAAAATGGGCTTATATAGCATTTTGTTTTAAGACATAGAAACTTTCTTCAAATTGAAAATGAAATTTATTGATATGCTAAGGACAAATACAAAAAATACAAATACAAACTACCAGGGGGCCTGCACCTATCTGGCCCAAGCCATTTTAGGGTATGCCCCCTCACAATTATAAAAAATATAAATACAATAATTAGTTTTATTCTATTGCATTTATCCAAGTTCTAATATAATTTAACAATACAATATTTCTACCCCATGATTTCATTGGTCCCCAGTCCCAGGTTCATTAGCAGCAGCCTACTGGAATTCCAGGAGACCAGGTTCCGATCCAATCCAAGATCCTAAATAAAAAAATTTCATTACTGTACCCTATACCATTACAGCTAGCTACAGCCTATACAAACTAATAATGATTTTATTTCTCAAATGCATACTAAATGCTAGATTTCAAATTTAATAAAACTATAACCCACTCCCAACCATAATCACCTTTATCTACATCCTAATATGATTAATCAAATGCAACCCTTTAAATTATTTGATTTACTTCACTTCTTAGTACCCAATTCCATTTATTTTTAACTTTGCTCAGGAATTCCCCTACATTCCTGCTATCTTTACTAAAGATTTTCATTAAGGCTATTTTTCTATTTAATTTAAACTTTTTCTCGTTTACAAACTTTCTCCTCCAGAGTCCCTTCTCTTTGCACTCAAACACTATATGTTCCATATCTTACTTTCCCCCAAATATTGGGAACCAATTCTGAGTCAACCCTTTCCTTATTCCTTTTAATCTCCACACACCTGCTCTTAACCATGCAATGCCCTCTCTTTGTTCTTTATTTGATTTATCAATATACTTCTCTCTTTCCTATTTGTTTTTCATCTGTATATAAACTACTAAAGATCTTTTGCCCGCTATCTTGCTAAACAGTTTTTCTATTTTTATATTTTCCAATCTCTTTCTTACTACTTTCCAAAAACCCTTTTCATTGTTCTTCCTCCTCTTCCAAATGTCCCCCATTCCATTGTTCTCCAGAATTATCCTAAGACTATTACTCCATCCATTGCCCCTTAGGCTCTTTTCCTGAAATTCTAAGCATTTCCTTAACAAATTTCTTTCATCTAAGTTTAGGATTCTGAACCAATATTTGAGAGCTCTTTCCATAATCATGCCTTTCCTTGCCATTCTTCCCATTTCAATTTATGCAACTTCCTTTGCTGTTGTACTCGGTACACCTAAAATTTCTCTACAAAAAATCATATGCACAACATCCACAATGTCCCATCCTCCTTCCAGTCCCCATATTTCAATACCATACAACATTTTTGCCTCGACCACCATACTATAAATATTTTCCAGCCACTTAACATTTATATCTGGTATTTTATATTTGCAACTTCTAACTGCTGCCATGGCTCCTTTTCCTTTTGCCAAAGCTAATTTTTTTTTTGCTTTTCCCATTTGCCACTCCCACCAATTTTAACTCCTAGATAAATGCAATCCCTAACTACCTTATATTCTTTATCGCCTTTCCTACACCTCTCATATTTACTCAATTTTGCTCCTCTCTTGAATACTACTATTTGAGTCTTCTCCTGATTTACCTTCAATTTCCAATCATTACAGTATTTGTCTATTTGCTGCAAAGATTGCTTAAGGCAATTGTTGAGATGGATCCAACTACTAAATCATCTGCAAATTATAACCCCAGGATTGTTACAAAACTTTCTTCATATTAGGCTAAGAACATATCAGTACCACCAGTATACACTTTAGAAACAAAGAGTATTATCATTAAGCAACAATGATTTAAGCTTTATAATTGCAAAGTTTCATAATTTTAGCAGGGATGTGCAAGGATGCAATAAGCAAACAGCAGCTCAAGCTCAAAAGTCCTGCTTTAAAACAAAACAGATTGACAACATCCTAAATATATGTTCTCTCTTCTGAAATGGTGTGGGATAGGGAACATTCTATGTACACTACTTGAAAGATACAGCTGATAGTTTTATATTACTCACATAGAGGTTGTTACAGTCCTCTCATGGGAAGCTAAGTGAAAACTGATAAAACATTTTTCATAAGACCCACATATTTCCTATAACTATAGCTGTTACAAGGAAATAAACAGGAGAGGAACATTTACATGCATTTCAAGACAAATGACCTATAAATATATAATATACATAGTATATCAGTCAACCTGTGTTTTCATCAAGAAAAGTATTATAGCAGGTAATCTATCAGCACTGTTATGTATTCATAAGGAAACCTTCCTTACCCTTAACATTATTAGGCATAACTAGCTTTATAGTTTAAAATATATAAAACAGTGCCACTACACTTGTTGGTGCATAAAATACTCCTTTGAATAAGACATCCCAAAAATTAAAGATATTTTCTATTAAGAAAACATGACATGATTATCTTCTTCACAATCTCTATAATTTTTCAACGAATTTTCATCTATTGTTATTCAGTGTAATTGTTTTTCATTTCCTTGTTTTTTGTTTTATTTACTCATCCCACATCTCCACTTATTTTTTTCTGTCTTCTACTTGAAATAATACATTTTCTTGACCACTTCTCATTCTCCTTCTTCCTGAATACATGGCCTGCCACTTTAGTCTCTTCAATTTAATGTGTTTAATTATATTTGAATCCTTGAAAAGTGTTTAAAACATAATATTTACTTGCATTGCAAAGAAATACATGTACAGAAGTACTCTGATAATAGAACAAGTCAAGTTTTGCATTACATAGAGTAAAATGTTTAAAATTATATATGGTGAGATTATTTACACTACAGGTCAGCATAATACTGCTGTATACTGGGAGAAGCCAGTCATTAAAGCCATATAATGATTTTGCAGATAGTAGTTTGTAGTTAGAGTAAGACTTTGTCAGCAAGTGATTGTGTGTTACTTGGTACTTTCATTGTGTGTGAATTATGTGCTAATTGTTCTTCATTGAAGAGAAGTAGTAAAGTAATTTATATGAAAATATACTGACAATCGTGTTACAGGTACAGAAACTGATAGTCAACTTGTTAAAAAGTTATAAGAGACAGAATTTCTCAATGACAAGAAATGTGTTTTGAGTCACTGTGTTCTTAAGGAAGAATAGTTAAATGTAATACAGGAATTTTCTATGTAGATGTTGGTAATGTATTACCATCGAGGGGCATCATTTTCAACATCTGTTATAACATAGGTTAGTGCTTATTATTATCAGTTTTAAATATGCTAATTTTATGCTTTCAATAAAACTATTACTACTGAAATAAAAACACTAGCTTTACTTGCAGAGATAGTATCTCTCTTTTTCTGGTTAATTTCCCAATAAGCAGTTGCACTCAGGTGACTTCAAGTTATAATTAAAAATATTTATTACACAGTACCTCGTCAAAGCATATTAAATATATTTTGCAAAATATAGTTAATATGTTATCAAAGAAATTAAATCATTCTTCCTTTATTAATTCCTCAATAGGGTAATAGCTTTATTACATTAGTATTCCATTGAGCAGATTTGTGTTTTTATTCATCACTGGATAATGCTAATAATTTTAAATAGTTTGGGGAACCCTTAAAAGTACTATCAAGATCTATATTTTGTTTAGAATTCATATAATATATTTGCATATTATTCATGAAAAATTCTTGATTTTTACATAAATCATGTCAATGACCAGTCCAGTAAAGAGAAAATGTAAGGGTGAATGAGAAGGTTTATCTCTTATGGAAATCCAAAAGAGAAGACGCTAAATCATTTATAATAATCTTTATATAAAGGATCTAGGACCTTCAGGAATTGGCTGAATGACCTGAATGCATTTCATTAGTATGTAGTTATAAGTGTTCATTCAAAATTAACTTTTAAAAATTTATAATTAAAACATTGATGTATTCATCAATAAATTTGGCAGAGCAAATGGATTTTTTCCAACATAAAAATTTTAAGTGTGGTTTCCTTCAGAATGGAAGTAAAGCTGCGGGTCCCGTGTCATACAATTACACCATGATAAAAAACCTCAAGCCTGACAGAAGAAGTCTCTGAGCAAAATTTATTGGCTATTTCACGCCCTGAATCGAATGGGATGCTGATGACCTTAGATGTTAAAGAGTGTCCATAAATAAACCAAATAAAAGAAATCAATAAATTCAATTCAAATTCAATATGGCATAATATTATGATGCTACATGTGTTTCACATCAAAGGTATTGGAACAATGACCATTACTATAATAAGCAAAACAGCAAATCCGAATGATTATATCTGACTCAGAAAAATTGTCTTTCTTTGGGAATGTGACAGTTTCTGAATTCTGTGTTGTTGAGAAGGTTTAAATTCAATAAATATTATATTTTACATGTTAACTCCTAAAACAGTATGTAACATGAACATGAATTAGAACGAAAATAATACAGTGTTATTTTTTTAATAAACAGTAGCTTTGGTATGACTCATTTGTTTAAAATGATATGACAACTTACATTAAATAGCATTCTCCAAACAGATGTGAGAAAAGAACTTATTTTTCATATGGGATGAAAAAATTGGAATCATTGGATAAAATCCCTCGTTGAAGACTTGTGTTCAAAAACAAAATTGATATGTTCTGACAAAAGAGGCTTTTAACTTGCTTTTTTCCAAAAATTTTCAAAAAATCCTAATAGTTGGGGATTTTAACTAAGTAGCCTGAACCAATTTTCCTATTCTTTATATTATTCCTGTTCATAAAAATGTTCTACGTGTCAATAAAATAAACCTATGAATGAATTAGTGACCCTAGTGGCCCTTAGGATTGTTCAGTGCAGAAAGATGGAAGAAAATATGAACCATATATACATAACACTTTTATTGTAAATTTAATAGAAGTTAGAAACAGTGAAGTTCATTGATTATATACATAAAGTGGTCAGTGTTATGTGACACGATACTTCACTAAAGAACATGTTTCAAGAGCCTTCACTCTTACCTTCAGCTGGAGACTGATTACAAAGCTGGCAGATGACGATGTGAACTCTGGCAGTTCCAATATACAGCAAAAGAGGTAGTCCATTGGTGTGATGTCAAAACTCATAACACAATGCTTATTCTTTTGTGATGTCATGATTGTAAGTGCAAAAATGATTTGTAACTACCAATTTATCCTCCTGTTTATATCTTATATTTCTAAAGTGTTCTTTTGTCCTAGATTCCAAATGTCTTATTGTTCTGCCTATATATATATATATATATATATGATCACAATACAAACAATCCATCTGATACACTCCTACCTTTTTGTTAGATGGAATAACATCGTTTATGGTTCTGTTTAAAAGGTTCCCAACATTAAATTTATTTTATGCCACCAACACAATATAAAATTTTTTAATAATTTTCATGAATGCCCTGTTTGCCCATGGATATTATGTGAATTTTTTAGAACTTATATCCTTCTTTATTTTGGAGAGAGCGGTAGTGTTTTTAATACCCTTAGATCTTTTGAAATGTCTGATCTTCTTCTCTACTAACGAACAGTTGAATTCATTAAGGACAGTATTTGATGATGTATTGATATTCTGCTGTGTATTCTTTCTTGTTGAGTGGGATGTTTACTAATCTATGAGCATGTGCCATGTGCCATGTGCCATGTTGGTGTGGTTTATGGTTGAAGCTATTATTCTTTAGTTGATTATCTTTATATGTACCAAACAAAACTATGTTGTTTCTTCTGATTTTAAGGTTCAAAAAGGGTAAACATGCTTTCTCTTTCATTTTCATAGTGAACTTAATACTTTGGTCTTACAGATTTAGTAATATTAAGGCCTCCTCCATTTTTTTTTTTTTTTTTTTTTGGTACTAATGCAAATAAGTCATCCACATAACAAAACTATGTTTTAAAGTTATATGGAAGTGCCTTGATAATGTGTGCTTCTACTGTACTCACGAATAAATTTGCCAGAAATGGAGGGAGGGGATAACTGATAGCCAAGCAGAGTTTTATTGATAAATTTTTTCATTGAATGTAAAGAAGTTTTGGTTTAAACACAATTTTTTAAGATTGATAACAAATCCTTGATTTCATCTATTGATATGTAATACCTTTACGTCATTTCTGTAGTTTAATTAACAATTTTATGTTGTAATTATGGCTAAAATAGAACATTGATTAAAGAAAAATTGCACAGTGTAATACAAATTACATACCAAAACAGTTCATGTGTAGATATATTTCATGTTGCTTTTAATCTTTAAGAAATTAAGAAATAGTGTTGTCCTGCACAAGCCTATTTTCCTGTTGCTCACACACTATAAAAAAACTATAGCCTTTAAGCACAAAAACGTGTTCATTTGTATAATACAAATAGCAAATATGCCATGCAATATTTATTTTCAAAGTTCTCACCTTGAAAATGGTTCACGACTGTTCATGTTGCTCCAAAAACCAGATGAAGGAGAACCTATATGACCTAACAATCTACTTGATGGGAACCCTGGACGTCCACCATCTTCTACATTCAATCTCTGTGTCAGGCTGCGAACCTATAAATTTAGATGAAAATGTCAGATTTTTAATTATTTTACATATAAAATAAAAACTTATTTAGCACAAAGGTTATAGTTTATTTACTCATTAAAGATCACTAAATTTGCATTACATTTATTAATGCATGGAGTGGTTCTAATCCATATTCTTCTTCAGGCAAAAATTTCACATCAAAATTAAATAAAAATGAACAATCAAACTATTGCAATAAAAAAACAAGGGCTTTTATAATTCTCTCCAAATTCATGGGAAGAGACCACTTTCAGAAAGCTGGAAGACAATTGCTTCTCCCTGATCAAACAAATATGGAAACCAATCCTTCTGCTGACCTGAAGAACTAGATCTCTCCACAACAATACTTATTACCCTAAATATAGAGTTAGTTAAAAGTCCTGCACCCATCTAAATAACTATTGAAGCATATGGTTCAGTGACATGAAACTTAATGTGTGGGGATAGCCATATACCATATACTGCATGTGATTCTCCATCCATTGTGGATTTACGTCTGACCAGAATCGGCAGTGATATCTGTTAACAAATCTACTCAGTCAAAAATGAGAATACAATTTGTCTAGAAAAAAACTGGATGGTTGTTAGCATGCCCTATCATTAATTCATAAAGAAATGCTCTAAAAGTTCCTGCAAAGTTGAATTCTTATAAGGATGTTGCTTGGAACTTTTTCATTGCAGAACTCTGGCTTACATTTGATTCTAATCACACATTTGTATTTGAAACTTTTGGATTTTCTTGTACACAGAGGAGAACATCCAATGAAGTATTTTCATCAGTTACACTTTTTGGGCAATCTGATCTTGGCAAGTCCTTTATGCTTCCAGTTTCAGTAAATTTTTTTACAACCCTTGTCACTGTTGTTTGTGAAATTGGATTGTGATCCGGAGGTGCATTGTTAAATAAATTTTCCACCTCTAAATGAGATCCATAGCCAACCATAATTAAAATTAGAATTCTTTCTGTTTTACTCAACATCAGAAAGAATCATTTAAAACACTAGATATAGATTTAATCCCTTAAATAAGATGTTTCTATATCAATAAACATGATTTCATGGATATAAATAGATGACAGTATTTATGTTATTACTATCAAAACACAGTAAAAAAGAAGCATTTTATTATTCAATACACTTTTTTGTTTTCTTGATTTAGCAACAATAAATTTGTACAGAAGTATCTAGTGTGAGTAGTTTTTGAAAAGCCATTAATGAGCATTATTGAAAATGTAAAAATATATTTGGTATTCCATTTAAAATAAGAGAGTTGGAGTTATTACTTTCAGTTAAACCAAAAGTAGTCTCTAGTATCATTTTTGAGTTCTCAGTATTCGACTATCCCCACACACCGAGTTTTATGTCATTGAACTACATGCTTCAAAGGTTATTTAGGTAATGCGGGACTTAACTAATCCTACATATCCTGTTTATATTATAGTTCTGTATTTCTGTAACCAAATTCATTAAAGCTATATAACAAGAGCAGTGTGTATTTTCTTTTTTCCCAATGACCGATGTATTATGGATCCAAATAGCTACCAATCAGATATGTGTTTCAACAATATGTATCCTATTGTCAAAATACTATACTTAAGAGAAAACATGAAAATCAATGAAATGTTAGTTGGTTTTAGAGGAAAGTGCTCGTTCGAACATTACAATACAAAAGAATCACCTCATTAAGGAATTATATTATTTTCATGCTAAAATCTATTACACTTATAATTTGGAATCCTATGTAGGTACATAGCAGCCTGAGGATCTTATTCAATGAGCAAATAAAAGACTTAAATTATCAATGAGGAAAAACAAAGTTCATATACTTCAATAATTTAAAGACAATGCAAAAGAACCAAACAATTCCACGTTTGATTTTCCAGAAGAACCACTTTAATATCATATTGCAAAAAAAAAAAAAAAAAGGGACAATGTAATTTTGTTCTCTAGTCTTCATAATGATAATAAAATAGGGGAGAATTTGGGTATAATATGCCCTGGGCTAGAACTGCCTCTAACCATTACACTGGCACTTTAAATCTAATAAATCACAGAGTTATTGCACCAATTTAAACTTTCTTTTCTTGGAAAACTGAGAGGCAGGATGCTAGAATGTCTACAAGTTGTAACTGTTCATCATTGTGGAGAAGTCATACCTTTCTTGAAGAAAGATGGGGAGCAAAGAGAATTCTGTTTTGCGCAAGAGTCAACTGATTTGGACATTAGTATAAATTTCCAAATTACTGCCATACACCTGACAAAATAAATAAAATGAATTTCTTTTCTGATACTCACTCTAGACAACAATGTTGAGAACAATGATTCTGCTGTTAGTATTTCAAAACCATCATCGTCATCATCTTCCTCCTCTGCTGAACTGAAACTGTCATTGTGTTCCAGTGTAGCCTGCTTTGGTCTAGAACTCCTGAAGAGAAAGATAGTTAAAGAGATTTAATTTTCACCATGGCAGCAGTGGCTATTATTTATTTATCATTAATGTCTAGAAACATGACTATAAATAATGATTCAAAACTGTGACAATGAAAGTATCTGCAAAGTGATATAACAGCAAATTTTGTCTTTATTGCTTTTCAAAGTCTTCACCCTTAAACTTCATGCATTTATTCAATGACATCAACAGCCAAAGTAGTACACCCACTATAATAGATATAATGTTTGAAGCAGCATTAACCTGAGGTGCCCAACTTTACTATTGCTACTGCTAATGCTGAACATCAATTACAAACTTCTAGAATCTTAACAACAAAATTAATACTCATATGTGAGTGGTTGAACATATACCAGAGAAAGAGAAATAAATATAAAATATCACTGTAGTACAGTTATTTAAACAAAAAAATTCATTCTCCTGGTTCATGCAAAAAACTTATTGATACCTATTTGATTAAAGTCTAGAATCTGCAGGATGAAGTCTGTCACTACCAAAACATTATATACTTTTTGAAAACACAGTTTGACTCAAATTAATACCAGGGAGTTGGTCTACCCAGCTTTTTAATTCCAATTTTCTCTTCCAAAGATCTCATAGAAAAAGGTTTAGAATGTATTTGTATAGTGTTCACTCTCTTTACATTAAATTAGCACAAAATGAAATAAAGCAACTACTTTACAAATTCACACAAAACTTCATTAGCTTACCATTAAGCAACCACTAACAAAATGGCTGATTATCACTGCTAGAGAGTGTCTGTATGAGAGCCTTGTTACTTCAAACGTAATTTAATATTGAAATAACTGCAAGTTTTCTCATATTTAATATACAGTATGTGGCAAAATAAATAACACTAAAATTATTGATCGATCATTTGCTCTCCAAGTTCCCATAGCAATGAAGGTTTATTAATTGTATATAATAGTTGACACATTGTGAATTCAGTTTTGTGTTGATTTATGCAATGATGGTTCTCATGAGAGAAGAGAAGGTGCTTATCATGGGACATTATTTCTGCCCATAAGAGTAGTATATCAGAGTGGATCAAGTTTGCTTCATGCTAAAGAACAGTACAAGGAGAGATTTAATAAGGAGGTACTAAATAATAAAATAATGTTAGCTGTCATTGCAAGTTCCATCGTAAGGGATACTGCCTATGATGCCTCAGTAGTAAAATAGGACATTAAATACTATTAAAAAAAATCGTAAATGATCAGTCTAATGTCAACAAAGGGGGACAACAGGTCCCCCAAAAACCATCACCAGAAACAAGGATAAGGGATTATTTCTCCAACAGGTGTTAAAGTCACTAAAGTAGTCTGCAACAAAGTAGTCTGAAACTTGGTTTGACCAATAGATCTGTTCAGCAGATGTTTAAAGAACTGGGATTTCTTGTCTAACAAGAAGGGATGTGTTGTAGCCAAGCATTGTCTTTGAGTTTGAGGAACCACATTTCTTCTGCAACATATGGTTTTTCAGGTGAAAGCCATATTCACCTTGATGGCTACATCAACAGACGAGTGAATTTATCTGGGAAGACAATGACCACGATCACAATGATCACAACCCCGATGACCACGACCACAACGACGAAGAAGAAAAATAATTCAAAGACAAAGTTACCTTAAAAGGAACACTTAAGCATTAAATAAGAAAATAAAGAAATAACTAAAGCAAACTTACCTCAACTTGTGCATGTGACGTAAAGTCAGATCATCATCAGGGTTTTCTCCATCTTTACTGAGTGAACTATGCCTGTGAAGGGTGCCAAATGGACTGCTCAGACTGTTGAAACCCTCATCCTCACTAGCCCCACTGTCACTCAAAAGGCTGCTATAAGGGAACATAAACAGAAGGTAAAGAACACAACTAAAGTCTTGCTGGTCAGTGATAACATGCTAAATAAAAGTAAAATAAAGAAAGAGTAACTATGCAAAGTTTTTGCTTTGTTTATGTTCTTATATTTGTATAGATATTGAAGCCTTATACAGCAGAGCTGCAATGATCAACACAAGAACAAGATATAAATTAACTATAGCAAAATTTTACGTTTAAATCTAATTTTGAATAGAGTTATGGATATGTAACATTGATAAATCAGGTTTCAATGCCTAAACTCTTCTTGTTTCCACATTATAGGCTAAAAATGCATTTTACCCCACATGAGGGTATTACCACAATGAACACAAGCATAAATATTAAAAGACATTTTATTGCTTTATTGCATCACTTCCTTTAGAAAACTGGCACACTTTCTGTTTGGAATGAACAACAATGGTTAGTTTTTCATTTTATCACTAAGTAGTTGAAATCATGCCTTTGAGTATTGAAGACATTACCAGGTCTATTGCCCTGATTGATGATGGATGCAGCCTCTGTTATGCTGCTACAACCATAGGGATGCTTATACACGATACAACAGGCTGTGAAATGGTTCTGGGAATGCACAGTTATTCCAAAGAAACCTATATCTGGCAGAAAAAGGAAGAAGATATCCAGAGATGATTGCTTTCTTGTCTTCCAAGTTCTATGAATCTGCCATACAACAGCAGTTGAAGCTTGAATCATTTACAACTTGTGCAAGGTGTTACGTGAGCAAGAGAACTATTTGGCAATGCCTTGGAGAACAAGATCTTCAGTTACGACGATCTGCTAGGTCACCAGTTCTGGCCAGAGAGCACAGA
Organism: Metallyticus violacea; assembly: GCA_030762175.1. Classification (NCBI taxonomy): domain Eukaryota; kingdom Metazoa; phylum Arthropoda; class Insecta; order Mantodea; family Metallyticidae; genus Metallyticus; species Metallyticus violacea. The sequence goes on from CM060844.1 coordinate 13,743,616, forward strand.
GTTGTCCATCTGCAATTTGCTCATCACCACACACAATTGACTGTGCAGCAATGGAAAGCTGTGTTGTTTCTGGATGAATCCAGATTCTTCCTGAAATCTTCAGATGATAGGGAATGGAGATGACCTGGAGAGTGGTTTGCAGAGTGCCTCAGAGTGTCTCTGGTGTCTCAGAAAGGACACCATTTGGTACTGGTTCCAAGTTGATGTTCGGTGATATCTCTATGAAGATCCAAACCAATTTAGTGTTTATCCAGAACAGTAACCTCAACGCTCGCCACTATATCAACAAGGTTCTAACCAATGATGTTGTGCCGAATGCTCCATTTTTTGGAGATGAACATACACAACAATGCTCATTCACACACTGTGTACATCATATCATGGCATCTTGACTATGTGGGGGTTCTTCAATGCAATTTTCCAGCTTGCAGCCTTGATCTAACCCTATAGAACATCTCTGGGATGGATTGGGTAGATGCATCCGAGATTGTAATCCTGTCCTGGGGACCTTACAAACTTCAGGTGCCATTCCAAGAGGAATGGGACAGTATCAACCAAAGAGATATCAAAACCCTAATTGAAACCATGCCGAGAGAATGGTGGATGTAATTAAGGCTAGAGGGGTAACACTAGATAATGAGCATTTTTACTTTTAGGGTGAACTTAAGTTGTGTGCATCAATATCACTTTCCATTTTCAATGTTCATGAAATTTAGTAGACAAATATTGAGCATAAAAATTAAGTGAAAAATTTGAAAAAAGGTGTATATCTTTCCTTCATTGTCTCAAAATTGATAAAAACACGTGCAAATTGATGTGTTGCAAGTTAAAGTGTATTCTCTAAAATGTGGATGTTTCCAACAATGTTATTTTTGGAATTACTTTGAAATTTACATTTAAATTTCACTTTTAATAACTATTGTAAGTGATTTGTTTATTTTTGCCAGTGAGTGTATCAGTGCACTCCTCTCCTATAAGATGCATTTTTATATATTATTTCACCAATTATTTCACACAATTTTAGGTAGTTGTGTAAAATCCTAGACAATGATGCACTGACCATCTTTGACTTGAGATTGGCAACTGGCTAAATTAAGAGAATCATTGACAAAAGTATCATTTGAATTTGACTAACTGCTTGCCTGTAAAACTTAAAATCTTTAAATTCTACTTTAAAAGAGAGTTACCTCATTCTTTTTGGCCTGCTTAAGCGTCCCGAGGAGCGGCGACTTTGCCTTGTGGACTCTGTTGTTGTAGATTCTGATGGTTCCAAACTACTAGCTCTTGGTGTAACATAACCACCTCCTTCCACAGCTATAGGGATGATGTATTCTCGTGGGGATTTTCTGATAGGCTCTGGACCTGATGCTGATATGGTACTGTCAGTGTCTGAATCTTGTGTGCTCTGCCTTGAAAGACTGCTGGACCTATATTAACATACATGCCAATATTAGCTACTTTTAATCTTCCTTCTACCTATCATAGGGGGTTTTACAGAATTTCTTAAGGAGTGTTTATCAACGAAAATCATTATTATATAACAAATTATGGATATGTAACAAGGATATACTGTTGAATTTTCCAATGCCAATTACAGTCCATCAAAAATAGTCGCATTGTTGCAAACAGAAAGAACTTTTATTCAGCCAATCAGTGCAAGACACATAATTCAACTGCATAACAATGCGTTTCTAATCTAAAACACAAAGTTAAAATAGATTGACAAGACTATGAATATACCTGAATGTCTTCAACAAATACTGTGCCATTTACAACTGTCCAAAAGTCTACAAGATTGGAACTTAACCCGAAACATAAAGAAAAATTCTCCAATGCATTCATGGTTGGAGGTTACTGTACTTGAAGAAAAATTAGAATTTCAGAGTTAAAAGCAATGTAGATTCAATGCAGTCAATTTCCAGCAGAATGTCAATCTCTTCTTTTCCATGAAGAGATTCCTCTCTTGTGTGACCATGGCACAAAGATAATGCATTCCTTCACACTGACAAATTATCCCTCACTCAGTACCAGCAGAAAGAAACTAAGACAGGTGCTATATTTAGTTTAGGTTAGTTAATTCTAGTCCTTAGATCACAATAATCATAATAGGTCAGTCCAAATTAAAACTAGTATAAAATACATGAATATTTAACCACACTACTACTTTCCCCATATTAGTTGGATTTCAACTATAAAAATTGACACAACTTTTCAGAGTTGTGGGTAGGGTAAGAACTTTCAGTGAATTCACTTCATTTCCTAATATTTTTAATTTACTCCTGTTATTTTAGGTAAATTTAAAACTTCAGCCTGTCTGCATATCAATATGAAATTCTTGACTAGAAATGCAATTTGGAACTTACACAGTGATGCAAATCATATGATAATTTGTGTTAGCATAGGGACCCAAATAGCAAATAACATGGGAGAAAATATACATGAATAAGTACAAGGATATGTTAATAAACTTCAAATAATCCTGCAGACAAAAACACTATTTTGAAGTTTCTCATGGCCACCAGAGCAGAAGGATGTTCACAATGAAACACTAAGACTCTTCCAGAAGTTGACATGTAGCTGAGAAGGCAGATGATGACCGGTGGAACATTTTACTGTGTATAAACAAGTGAAGTCAAAAGAGTGTTTAGGTTCAACTCAATAACACAAATTACCAACATGGAAGTTTCATTATATCTATGGAGGATCTTTTGACACATCAATATCAAAGATGTCAAAATCTCAGCATAGGTGACTCAATTATTTTCCCTAATCATCAATATTTGTCATTGGCCTCTGTAGCAAATCATCCAGGGTAGAAATCAATGCTGGCATAAGTACATTCATTTGAATTCTGCAACTTATTAAAGTCCTTGCTGATGTGCTTTATCTCCAAAAACATTTTGAATACATTGTTTTGGCCTCAATGACTACTTAAAATAATAATAATAAAAAAAAAAGTCATTAATTTGATAAGCTGAAATTCAAGAATATCTAGCAGCTAAACTATGAAATAATTTTGAATCTGTAAATAGTAGTTGTTTTGGCTACTGAATTGCATTTATTATCAAATAAAGAATAATCCAATTTATTGCTGGGCATATCAGCACAGTATAAGAATATACAGGAAAAACAGCTTGTACCTAAACATTTTATATTTTTGCTCCTAAATCTGCTTCCAGTTGGATTTACTTCCCAATGAATCTGATGTTACTGCTGTTGCATCAGCTAACATAGCTGTTAAACTTGAATGTTCGAGATTCATTAATTAAAAGGTTAACTGTAATAAAAATTCACTTTTTCTTTTCAAAACAAATTATGTATAACATCACATTATTTAAGGTCAGTAAATCATGTTTTTAATTTTGGTTGTTTTATTTTTCTTGTTTACTAGTGGTTTCTGAATTACAGATAAGCATCTTTATGCATTATTATTATTATTATTATTATTATTATTATTATTATTATTATTATTATTATTATATTTTTACTTTATTTTTTTCTCTTAAATCCCTACTTTATGTTTACCTTAGAGAATATTTCTAAATTATAACAAGATACAAAAATCTAGGATAGGGAGCTGGCAAACATGGCTGAACTTAATAATTACTGTAAATTACTTTATCTCTGAAAATTTTGTGTTTTATGCACTTTACAGCAATTTTACAATATGATACCTAACCAAACAAAAGAGCAATAAAATCTCATTTTATGGTGGTAGTCATGCAAGAGGCTTCACTCAGAAAAAGGTGGTGGCGGCATTATTCAGAGAAGTTCCATTAAATTTTGTATTATAGAAAATGTGAAAGCAGAAAGGTAAGCATAGGGCTTAAATTCACAAGAGCAGGTAGTGCCAACATAATCACCAACCACCACATGACTTTAACTTTAGCATCAGTAGTAAACATTTTGGAATAACTACAATCAGTAATAATTATTATTAGGCTTTTGATGACAAAAATATACCTGATAGCTGTTTAATTATTAAAAAAGTAGTAATGACTGTTCTAGTTTTGTATTTAATTAGGGCATGCCTTTATTTATGCAGAGCCATCTAAGAGAGAATACATGTAGCAAATCCAATTTCATGAAAAGATTACTAAGAATTTGACTCTGCAAAATACCCAAATTATCCCTATTGTATATTCTTATGCCATTATATTAGTTTTTAAAAACTCTCAGTATTACTTTTAAGGCCCTGGTATCAAATTTCATTCCCCCCACATGGTTTCATAAATTAAAAGTGTAAAATAACAGAGTCCCGCAATTTCTACCTTTTATTTGGTCAGTGTGTGATGTATTTATACAGTACTGAATATAGATCTTACCTCTGAGACAAAGATCTTTGTTGAACAGGTGGTACTGGAGGCTTTGGTGGTGATGGCTGTGGTGGACTGTGCATTGCACCTTCATCCAATTCCTTTTCCACTTTAATTGGGATGATATGCTCTTTTGGTTTACTTTTATTACTCTCTGGTTCCAATGCTACTGGCCTGAAAGGCATAAGACATATCAGTCACCTAGTTTCAAACATGACCAAATTCATTTTGTGCACAATTTAAATTTCAAGTTTCTGTGAATTACCCTGGAATGGATGGAAAGTATTAATGGGCTTCAAAATAGTTAGGAAACTGCTTAAATTTATTGTGAAATTTAGAGCTTAATATAAAAAATGAACATGTCTTAGCTGGCTATAAGGCTAAAAAAGTTATGCTGGATTATGCAGGGCAGGCAAAGGAAACAAAATTGTCATAATGAATGAGACAGATTATGAAAACAAAATATACAATTTACTAGCTAGCCAGGATTATGAAAAACTACCCAGGAATATATTACTTCAGTAAGCAAATTATTAACAAAAGTAACCATTCTAAACGGGAAGAAAAAAAGATTATATCAGACAACTCTGCTCTGGCACACCCAAAATCTATGGCCTATTGAAAATACATACAACTGCTAATAAAAAATGAGACCTATAGAAAACATAATAAATTCATCAATTTAACCAATTACCTTTTAAAAAAATGTAATACCTTACCAAAATACAAAAGCCAAAGCATAAAAAACTCATCAGAATTAATCAGACATGTGAAACTAGAAAACAGGGATTTGCTAATTTCTTTTTATGTGGTTTCTCTGTTTCCTAGCATTCCTAAAGGAAAACTAATAATTATAGTATAAAAATAGCTAACCTCAATAAACCTACCTGGAGAAGTAATAGAACAATATCTGAACCTCACCAAAATTTGCATTAATCAAACCTACTTCACATTCAGAGTCAATAGACAAAAGAAGGGTCTAGGAACGGAACGGGAAATCCACTCTCACCATTCTTGGCAGATATGTACATGCATTTTTTATAAACAAAATTAGTTGAGGTTTTTCCACACATATACAAAGTTAGTACTGTTATGTTGAAGATGTCTTTGCAATAGAAAATGAAAAATGGAAAGAGGATGCAATAAAACTACTCAGTCTACAAAACAACACCGTTTAAATTCACAATGGAAATAAAAAAACAATAAAGTTCTTCCCTTCCTGGATATAAAAATTATAAAACATGGCAATATACTGGAATTTGGCACATTCAGAAAAGATACCCATCCAGCTAATTATATAAAATTACATAAAAAACAAAAAACATAAACTCGCAAAAATCAACACTACATTCAGATTAACAAACATACCAGTGAGACAGAATACAAATCAGAATACCATAAAACCATAGATATAGCACAAAAAAATGGTTACACAATAGATTTGGTCAATTGAAAATATAAAAATTCAAAAAACAAAAACTAATAAAAGGCATCACCACACTAAAAGGCTACAAAGGATATTATATATATCAAAAATTCACATTCCATCTATGGGCACACCAAAAATTCCAGAAGATTTTTAAAGAGGCCAACATTATTTTGGCTCCACTAAACAAATGCAGTTTAAAAAACTCCATTACCCTAAAGTTTAAGGAACACACGAGAAATGTAAAATATGAACACACAGTGAAATCAGCAATAGCATGCCATTTCTGGCATAAAAAGAAAACCATGAATTCCAAAATGAACCAAAACTCTTACAAGCTCTTCAAAAATCCATAGAATTAACAGTGTGGGAAAATGTATTCATGAACAAAAACAAGCAATAATTGAGTTAATTTTGATCTTCCAAATGACATAACATCATCACTAAGTTCGTAAAATCTACAGTCCATGGTGGCTATAAATGGAGCATTAATAAAGATAAGAAAAAAAGATCAATTTAACAAATTAGCTGTTAAAATGTTGTGGTACTAAAAGTGTTGTTAAGAAAAGCAGTGAACATAATGATGCAGAATGCACTTGATGGTTTTTAAGGAGAAATCCATTCATATGAACATTTGCATGTGATAAAAGTTATTTCAAATAGAGTGGTACTGGAAGACCATAAAATTAACACAATTACAAGATGCAATCAATAAGTTCCTGGACTGACTTTTTAGGTAGTGATAGAATAAAAATATAGATATAATTTTTTCAATGAAATCTCCTTTTACTTGAATGCATTTTTCTCACATCTCTGGATTAACATTTCATATCCTTAAAAAATTGGTCTGCAAAATGCTAGAAAACAGCATACTTTAGCCCATTATCATTTATGAATCTCTGCCCTTTAAGGTTATATTTCACTTTTGAAAACATGAAAGTCACTGGGAGGGTAATGTCTGAGGCTGTATGAGGGCAAGTACTGTCTTGATGCATGATGATCCTGCTCCTGGAAGTCACATGTGTTCTTAGCAATCATGTGGATTGGTATGTTTTTGTGCAGCAGAAATACCCAACTCAGCATTCCATGCCTCTTTCACTTGATGGCACAGAGCAATTGATTCAGTAGCTCAGCACAGTACTTCCTTGTTACCATTGTGTTCTTTTCTTTGAAGTCTATCATCCCAATTCCTCTACAGTGCCAAAAAACTATCACCATGATCTTCTTTGTGGACTGTGTGACACTGGCCTTCTTAGGGGGCACTTTGCCTTTCTTCTGCCACTCAACTGATTCTCTTTCATAGTAAATGGCCATAATTTCATCCCCTGTCAGATTCCAATATTCCCTCTTGTTACTAGGGCAAAGATTCAAACACTTCTGACAAAACATTGCATGGATACATCATTAAAGCTGTGAAAGAATTCATATCCAGCTTGCAGTGATCTTATGTATATGCAAATGTTCATGAAGAATGCTAACCACAATTGTTTTAAGAAAGACCCTACTAAGCAGCTTTTTATATATATAATCTTCAGTTGCCTGTCACTACTATACACCTGAAACAAAATCAGCAATCTAAACAATGGAAGTATCACGATTCTCCACCACCAAAGAAGGCCAAGTATATGAAATAAACTGGAAAGATCATGGCATTCGTTTTCTAAGATGCCAAGGGTGTAATGCCAACTGATTATCTTCCCACTGGAACATCCATCACTGGAGCACATTATGCTAACCCTTTGGACCTATTAAAGACAAAATATGCAAGAAAAGGTAGGGTTTATCAAGAAAAAAGCCATTTTGCATCAAGACAATGCTCGCCTACATGCATGTATCATTGCAATTGCAAAAATCAATGAATTGGGGTATGATTTGCTGCCACATCCACCTTAACTCTTAACCTTAACACTTAGCTCCATTAGACTTTCATCTATTCCCTAAACTGATAAAATTCCTTCATGGAATGAAATTTTCATCTGATGAATAGCTTAAATCATCAGTTGAGGTGTATTTTGCAGGTCTGGAGGAATCTGACTTTCATGATGGGATAAAGGCTTTGGAGCATTGCTGGATAAATTATATTAGTGTCAATAGAGACTATGTTGAAAATTAAGAATAATTTATTATGAGAACTTTTTAAATGACCCCTCTCCTATTACCTGATCTCAATCTGCTTGGCTATAACATAGTCAAAATTTGCTCTAACCCTGTATGGTGGTTTTTTCCAGTGAATGTCATGCATACCTCTACTGATCAAGGACAAGATTCTGTGTTCAGTGCAGGAGTGAATATTTTGAAGTTCAATTGAAGATGATTTATATCTTGAAAACTGTGTCTAAAACCTTATGACTAGATTAAACTATCTGACACATTTGCCTTTAACTTACAAAAGTATAAAAACCTATCATATGCAACAGTTTTAATATTTTTTTGTTAATGTCTTGGCACATATTACCATGATTTAGCTATGTAACCTTTAGAAAATATGTCCATGTATATTTATTATATAAAATAATACCTTGTATTGCACATAGTAGATTCTTGTTCCACAAATATAGGAATAATGTGTTCTTTTGGTTTTCCCTTTGGAACAGAGGTAGTATCTGGTCCCATCAATGTAGTCCTTTATTAGTACATGAAACACCATATAGCATGTTACTTGTTAGTAATGAAATATTGTTTATATCAAATCTTTTCAATGATTTTACTTGCAAAACATGCATATTAATACACCGATAAGTTAACAATTATTAACATAAAACAAATATATAATATTGTTAATCAGTTACAAAAAACTGTGTAAACAAGGAATGTATATTTTTTTTTATTTTGCAATTTTTATGAGGAAATCATTCACATTTCACCAATCTTGTTCCACTTACTTGTCTGATGATCAAGATAATAGCCTACATAATAAAAGTATACTATATTTCACCGTGAAAATTCCTGGCATTTAAAACTATAAGGAATGTATTGTTTCACACAAAACTGAGGGCAGTTTAGAAATATGTAGCTATATAATTCTCCACCACTGCAAGTGTTCTTGGTTGTACAAGCTTTACAAAAGCAAGAATACACAGTCTGGGATTTTAATGAAGAAGAAACCTAAAAGTTGCATGACAGATTTAGCCCTGCATATGTTTTTAAGTTAGAGGTAAATCATTTTGCCACTTTTGATCCTTTATTAATGCCTTTTTAATAGAGTGCACATTATGCCAAGATATGTGCTAACAAGCTGCATATGAGGGTCAATGGGTAAGTTTCGACACATAGCAATCTAGCAATGCACATGATACACCTTATCTAACCATAACATTCTTTAAAGATTTGTACCAGGTGTTTCGGAAATCTAATAATGCATTTGCTGCCAGACTCTTAACATGTTCATTATTGAGTTGAACTGCAGCAAAAACAAATACTTAGCTAAATATCAAATTTAACTTAATATAAGACTTTTTTATGATTTTTCTATTTTAAAAAGCTGGGGGTTGTCTTATATTTGCATATTAATAATATAATAGCCAGGTGGGCCAATGTTTTCATTTGTTTTTGTAAAATTATTGTCAATCATGGCACGTCCCATTTATTCAAAGGTTCTGTGCATTGTCTCAGATAAAGCCTTAAAGAATAGCAAATGTATTCCAAGAACTGAAAAACATAAACTGAAGGCACCAAACCCAAAATAAGATAGAATTTATGATCTTCCAAAAATACACAAACAAGGAAAATGCCTGTGACCTATCATCAATAACATAAATTGTCCATCCTACTACCTATAATGGTTACTCAACTAATTTCAGTCCTTTCTAAAATCTGAAACATTAAAAGAACTCAACAGAAATAATAAGAAACTGAAAAAATGTTAACATTTCTATGGTGACAAATTATTTTCCTTTTTCCATTATTCCCAAAGACAAGCTGAATATATACCTACAAAAATGAGTAAAATTGATAGATTTAGACAGGAACATAGCTGAAGAATATATCTATTTAGCTGAAATTTGCATCAACCAAACATTTTTCTAAATTTCAACAGAAAGCTTTATTAAAAAAATCAGTTTTGACCATGGAGAACCCCTTTCAGCATTTTAAGAAAATTTATATGAGCTTCAAAATTGAATGTTTTTGAATGTTGACACAAACTTCACTTACTAGGTTCTTAAATTAGGATATGTTTCAGGAAACTTTGTTCCCATCCTCAGCTGTTAATTCACTACTTGGTAAGGTTTGGGCTATTTGGTGTGCCTCTCTATTGATATCTGTTGGCTGGAAGAGAAATTTACCAAACTCATCCAGAGGTGAAATGATAAAATTCATTAACTTATCTCAATTTTTTAAAATGAAAACTTCTTCTCAGGTGGAAGTGTTATTAGAATATGTATTTATTTTAACAAAATGGCTTTTTCAGTAAAATGTAGTTCCTGGTCTTATAGACAATGGTCCAGTGGCATTTGCTGTACTATTACTCTAGCATCAATTAGCCAGGAGTGAACACTTCCTCTGAAGATGCTCAATGGAACTATAGCAAAACATCAGGTGATTTTTTTTTTATTAACTGGACCATAGTCTATAAGCCCTGAGCTATATTTTACTGGATCAACACTGGCTGCAAAAGCCTAAGTATGTAAAATGGCTTTCTGCTTAATTTCATTGGTATTTCTAAAAATGAGTTGCTCCCACTGATTTTTCCAATTGTTTTAGTTGGGTATTTCTAAAATGTTCTTTTTCCTGGTTTCCAAATTTCTCTTGATTTTCCTATGTATTTTAAATTGCAGTTTGAGAATTATATTGCAATAAGCATGATTTTATTTCTCTGGCAGTATATTGTCTTTTAGTGAAGAACCTAATAAGTTTTTTTATATTTTGTGGTGCTAATTTTATGTCATGTTCTTTGAAGTGGGATGGGAACAAAAGTTCCTGAAACGTGTCCTAATGTATTTTTTTAAATACATTACCTTGTAAGTGCCTTGTAAGTGAACTTTGTCAACATTTGAAAAAATTCAGTTTGGAAGATTCCATTGCTTTATTATTAATAGCTTCTAAACACATATAAATATTAATATGAGAAACTCATAAATAAGATTAATAATTGAACAAGAACAAGAAAATATGCAACAAAACTTAAAGGAAAACCATACTTTCAAACTTTCAAACATCTTTCATTGCAGTTGCCCAATTCCACTTAATTGTTGGTTCTGATTGCCTGCCAGATCATCTCTTCAGGATTAAATTAGTCCAGGACAGCCACTGTCCATTGTGTAAAGATGTGAATATTATTCTAAACAAAGAATATCTACTGAAATGTAGCCAACTTGATAACAACAAACAAATGAAAAATAATTTGGAAGCTCTTTATTGGGAAGCTAGGGGAAAAAAAAAAAAAGGCAAATATCAGCATCCCCAATGACCACTAGCAACCAACTAATCAATGATATTATGCATAAGCTATTTAGAAATACATATAACCAATGAATTCCTTTATTCAAAAAATGGTGCAGATATGTGGATGATATTTTTGCAATTGTTAAAAAGGAGAATATTGAAGATGTATTGAAATTACTTAATTTACAAAAATCAACAATAAACTTAAAGCTAGTTTTGTGTCCGAACTCCTGTGATAATGATAGAATCCCTGATGAGAAGAAACCAGGAATCTACAAAATCAACTACTTGGAATGCAACAAACTATATTGACAGAACCAAAATAAGCATTGAAATTAGGCTCAAAGAACACTGGAGAAACATCAGGTACAATCAGATAGATAAATCAGTGGTTGCACATCACATTTGGAGAGAAAAACATGATATAGAAATGGAAATTAAATTACTGAAATTCATAGATCAATGTTTGGAGCTGGGAATATGGGAATTTTTTTTTGTAAAAAGTATGAAGATAATGATATGAACTTCAAGGTTCTAATAGAAGACACATTAATCCAAAGGTTTATAAAATATCCACGAGAGCTACACCAAGTCCATCCAACCAACAACAAATCTGGTAGTGGACCCACAGCTGATGATGCAGGCAATGGCTGTGAAACATGTTTTGTATAATGTAATGGTAAGTGGAGCATAAGAGTATTAAATCAACTCACCAGCTAATTAAGAATATATCAACAATAAAATTCACAGCAGAGAAAGAAAATAACACCTCAGTTCCTTTTCTAGACTTAATGTCATCAGAAACAAAGATAAGTTAGAATTCAGCTTTTTCAGAAAACCGACACATATTGATAACTACAATATAGTTTCACATTCCTAGATTTCACCAACATGCAATAAATAGCTTAACAAATAGACTGATATATACTCCCTTAAACAAAGTAGAACAGATTAAAGAATACACACATATAACAGAAATGGCAGAATAAAATGGCTAAGGTAAAGAACTGAAACATAACAAGATACAGAGATTCAAAAAGCAAGAGTGGACAACAGAAGTTACCCCACTGTATTTAGTGAAAGAGAAATTGAAGTTCAAAAAAGTTATATAACACCCTTGGACTTTTCAAATTTCATTTATTATCATCTTGGCTCCACAGAACAAGTATAGTACAAAAATTCTCATATTGACTAAAGTACACCAAAAAAGAAATCAGGCATTTACCCAATTAATTCTTCAGAAGTAAAATATACATTGGGAAAACAAAAAGAAATATAAGTATCACACTTAGAGAGTATTTACTGACTATCAAGAGTAAAAAAATACATAAACCAGCTGTAGTCAGGCATTTTTGGATAATGAATGAAAATCAAAATTGTTAAATACCTACCACTGGAACTGAACTTATGAGAAAAGATTCACATAAAGAAAAATGAAGATTGATTGATGAATTTTGAAATTGTAACAGACGACAGTTTAATTACAAAACTGTGTAATCCAGCAGCTGGAAGCAAGCTCATACCATTATTTTATGAAATGGACCAAAACTTGATATCAAGCCTCTATTTGGACACATGTGAAAAATTTCTTGTAGCCCAAAAGAAACTGTTGCAGCTATTATAATGGAGAAAAAGTACTTCCAGAATTGGTTCCACCAGATATAATGGTGTATAGAATGTATTTAAGAGAGCATTTAAAAAAAATGCAATAGGCATAGCAATTTTCTTACTACTCATTATTACATATTCCAAAACTTTCCTTGTGACTGTTATACTGCAATTTTTATTAGAATTCAGTATATTTCATGAAGCATAAACCGTAAAAAAGTGTACTACAATGTTTCACATCTGCTGAGCATAAAAACATGCATGAATTAATACTCTAACCAAACATATGAGGATGGTTTAATAAGTAACTTGGTTTGATATTAAACAAAACAAGTTCAGTTTTGCAACATATTTTATTTTTTGATATAGTCCCCTTGAAGTTCATTGCAATTTTCCCAATGTTTCCCCAGGTTCGTTATCCCCTCGTAAAATTGGGTTTCTTTGAGGCTGTCAAAATATTTGTTTACCTCCTGTATGACCTCTTCTTTTGACATAAATTTGTGTCGTCAGAAATATCTTGAGTTTGGGAAAGAAATGGTAATTTGAGGGAGCAACATCAGATGAATAAGATAGATGCAGAACTATTTCATATTCTAATTCGGTCAATTTGTCCTACTCAATGCTGAAAAATGCCTTCATTTTGGCAATTCCTGAATGTTTTTCTATGATCGCATCTAAAGTTCCTCCAAAAGCAATGTGTAGTATTCTCCAGCAATGGATTTTACTCTTTCTTCAAATAGTCAATCAAAAGAATTCTTTTGCATTCCAAAAAACTGGAGCCATCAGCTTTCCAGCTTATGGAATGCTTTCACCTTTTTTGCAGCTGGTTTGCCTCATGCAGTTCACTGTTTAGACTGCTGTTTCATTTCCTATTTATAGTAATGAATCCACATATAGTTCATCATCACAAAACACTGTAAAAATCTGTTCAATTATTCTTAAATATATTTCTATGGTCACATGTGATTTTGTTTTTGTTCTGAAGTGAGTAAATGTGATATTCATCTTGAAGAATTTTTTTTTCACCAACCACTTAATTCAGATGCCTGTGGCCTCTGCTAACTCATGCATTTTCATTTGCTTGTCAGCCAAAGCAATATAATGGACTTTATCAATGATTTCCAGCCTCATAAATGATTTTGGAGCTCCAGGACATGGTGCATCTTTGATGCCTGTCCTGCTACACTTGAACTCATTAGCTGAACAGTTTCATTGGAAGGGCATGCATTATAGAATGTATGCAAAATCCTCTCATGAATTTCCTTTTCTGTTTTCCCTTCCAGAAATAATAGTTGAATCACATCACAAACTCCCACATTATCCATTTTTCACTGTCACTTGAAATGCTTAAACAAATGCCAAGTAATGGATATCAGAACCACACGTGACCATAGAATATTGATATAGCAAACAAACTCTATGACCACCGTTGCCCTCTATTAGTATATGAACCTCATTTATCAAACCACCCTCATATATACAAGAAGCAAGGTAGAACAGATTCTGAAATACCTCAGAGGAGCAGTGGTGGTGGCTGCAGCTACTGGGAATGCAACTTCTGAACGCTGAGTCTGCATTCTTGATGGTATAGTTGAACCAACCATTTGCTCAACCTCTGTTCTGTACTCTCCTGGGCTGGCTTTGTCTGCTGCTTTTGAGGCAGACTGAGGAGGATAGCCTGAAAAATATAATTTTTTTTAATTTCCTAAAATTATGAAAAAAAATATCTTACCATTATATGGAGAAGAGAAATATTGTCAACAGTTTCCGATTAAATGCCAAAATACCCCAATAAATTCTTTTTACAATTTTCTTCAACCAAAAAGAAGAGGCCTCTAGACAAATATTTATCAACTATTTCATTCCAGATTTGAATGCAATGCTAATAACCTGGGATGTTAAAGAATGTCCTTAAATAAATAAATAATTAAATAAATTCTTTAATCAATCAATATTCTCCTTATTCCTGAGTGAATAATGTCTCCCTCTATTCTTGGCAAACTCCATCCCCCCTCCCCCATGTTTTGCCTATACTTTTGGCTTCTGTAGCTTAAATAACAGGTTTTTACATGCAATAAATATGTGAAAATGAATTCTTGCAGAGAAGAGGTAAGATGGAATTCCCAAGAAAATATCCTGGCAATCATGTAGAGAAACTATTTGCCAACTTGTTAAAATATTACTAAATAGAGATATCAATGAAAAGAAATATGTTTCAAACCATCACGTTCTTACAGAAGAAAAGTTAGATGAAAGTAGAGGAATTTCCTATTACTTAACATCTCATATAATGCTCAGGCAACCCATAATTCAAATAATCTCACTATAACTAGTGCTCAGTGCTCAGATGAAAGTTGCTAGCTGCATAATGATCTCTATTCCAGCCTTTTTCTGAAGTATCGGTCCTAGTGGTCTAGTGGTAACCATACTTGCCTTTACAGACCCAAGGTTGCAGATTCAAACCTGGCCAGGATCAATGGATATTTTAAACTGTAAAAATCTTAAGTATTGCTTCCTTTGGAAGGGAAGTAAAGCCTTGCAGTCCATGTCTAAATTTACAGCACATAAAAGAATCTCAAGCCTGAATGAAGAGGCCTCTGAGCAAGATTGATGCAAATTATCAGCCATTTCACTCCCTGAATTGAATGGATGACCAGAGATGTTAAAGAGAATCTTTAAATAAATCAAATAAATAAACACATTTTTCTGAAGTAAACAGAATTTAAAGACTTTACCTAACTGAATTTCAGCTTTTGAAGTTTTTCTCCTTGGCAATGTTGCTGATTTCAACGTAATTTCAACTTTAGCTGACTTTTTCTTCTCAGCTGGAGGCTGCTCCACATTGGCTGGCTCTTTGTTACTTGGTGCCACCTGTAGTTCAAAGAAACATATACATTAATCAAAAACATATGCCAGCTGGGGATGAATAAAAAACATATATACAGAGTTATTCAAAACAAATGGAACTTTGCATATTTAATATAAAGCAATATTTGTCATAGATAAATGTATACATTGCTCCAAAATAGGATAACCTCTTTTCCTGGAATTGGTAAATTAATCCACATCCCAAATGCTAAACCACTTAGCAGAAATACTGCTATAGCAGGTATTTGGGCTTAATGAAACATGATATGAAAAACACCAGTCTAAAACAATGGCTTCAAGACTTGAAAACTAAGCCAAGTGTCTCTTTTCACTTACCCACATTAAGTATGACTGAAAGTATTCATGTTTTGGTGCCATGCATATAAGGAATCAATGGATAGGGAACCTGTTCAAGTTTACATACATTTCAAATAATTACAAACATTCAAGTGACAACTGCATGCCACTCAACATATGTCAATGAGTCAAGATTTTGCCATATCAGCATCTATGATTTGAATAGCAATAGCAACCATTATAGCTCTGGCATGCATGACAAGTACTGATGTAAACTTGGAGAATCTTATGATCCATTGAATCTTTCATACTTTTTTCTATTATAAATAATATTTTATAAAAATTACACAATTTATTAAGAATTTGCTGCATTAGCCTTCAGAAATTATTTGATCATGACAAAAAATTGGTAAAAGGGACATGAAACATGACCATTATGTCACTGTTAGTGATGAGAAATATATGTTTTGTTTATACATATATGTGCATATCTTGAACACTAACACATATTTTGTGCAAATTTTTTTTTTTTTGTAACATGAACACTGTTGTTAAACAATGTAACATACAGCAAAGCCATGTTTATCTATCTAATGGAACTTTGGTAACATTGGCAATACTGTGCATTAGCAGGAAAAAGGCAGAAGTGTGTGTCCACCAGTCTTTGTGTTGATCTTGGTGGTAAGGTGGAAATATTTGTAAAAAATAATTTTTTAAAATATTAAATGAATGTGTTCTAGTGCAGTTCTGCATACAGGCAGCACAGGGCAATAATGTAATTCATTTGTAATATGTGCATCAATGGACTACATAACATGATTGACAATGAGGGTTAACAAGGGGGTGAACAAGGAACAATGATGGAATGAGTGGCAGGAAAAATGTAGTATCTGGAGAAAACCTGTCCAGGCTTTACTTCATTCACAAAAATTCCTTGGTTCAAGAAAGGATAAAGGTAATCCATGCTTAAGCTATGATGAAAATGTTGTATTTTATCAGTTATGCAAAAGAGGTATGTATATTTTTTTAAATTTTAATGCTTAATATTTGTCAAAATTTAATTTGATTAGGATTGGTTAATGTTTGTTTTTCTATTGCAGTTTTTAATAATGACATATTTAGTAACTTGAATTGTGCTAATAGCCTCTTAGGAAGCACTGCTTTTAAAAATTTCTGTTTTGTAGGTTGGACGTCTCAAAGTTTCAAATGGTTCAATACATAGGCAGAGAAACACACAAAATGAAATACCTACGAAAAAAAAAAACTGACATTCTTTAGCAATTATTTGGAACCCAAGACTATTTGGAGGGGGATTTTTACCAGGAAGTTTATGAAGTGTTCATTGCAGCAAGTGTACAATGGAATAAATTATAAAACCTCATATGAAATTAAATGTGTGGATGCAGCAGGCTGTAGGCAAGATAAGTTGCAAAACACAAATTGGTAACTGTCCTAGCAAAGAATGGTGCTCTGAAAGAACTGCAGGAAATTATCATCAAGAATATGAAAGAGCTGCAGACATTAATTCTAGCTTGTTACCAGGTAACAAGTTTTGTTCCCTTAAACATTATGTTATATAGAAGTTCATTTTAATGAACAAATGAAATAAGTTGGGCCATGAAAAGATAGAAAAAATCACTGTTTCACAAAGTTTCATACATTAAAATAATGGAAATAACTAATAAATTACAGTGCTTGTTGTTAAACCTAATAATTTTAAACTTTATCTTATAATACAATGTTTTCCCTCGTGGAATCTGATACTAAGATTGAGTTTGCACATTTTCAAGTCTTTAGTGCATTTTTTGACATTTTAAAGCACATATCTGCATGAATATTTTAGGACTTTAACTGTATATCATTCTCAATACTAGTTATTCCCTTAAAAAGAATAAAGTTTACATAAATTTTGAACCATGCTTGATAATAACTAGGGAGTGGATTTTTATGTAAAAAGCTATTTTTCTGCATGAAGATAAATGTCTATAATCATTAATTAAATTACACTTTTGAAGCTGTAGACAATGGAGTGGTAATATATCATACACTAATGTAATCAACTTGTTCACACTAACTAAGAGTTCGTGTTAACAGGTTGATTACATTAGTATAGGCCTATAATCATATTCTCTATAATCCTAGTGTTATGTAAGTAAAAAGAGTTCGTGTTAACAAGTTGATTACATTAGTATAGGCCTATAATCATATTCAACTCCATAGAAACAATCACCAGCATAGATACAAAATTTAATTTCACATAAAAATACATTTTAAATCAAAATATATGTAATTACATATTTTCAGAAAATTCTTAACAAGCACTTAAAATCTATTATTTAAACTGTACTTAGGAAAATAAAGACAAATGAGTGGTAATACATCCTATTAGAATGGATTAAATATGTCAACATTAACTCCATTTATACAACATTAGAACATATTCCAAGGGCAATCATTCCATCATCAACTGTTGAGTAACTACTTGATGTGATTACTGGATCCTGGGGTGCTGTTGTGGAGGCCTCTGAGGTTTGAATAGGGACTTGCTAGAGTTCAGCCACAGGTGGAACATCTATTTTTCAAAATGAATTTTTTTTTTTCCAAGTATTGGGTTGTGAAGTTCTTTCAGCAGCTTTGCTTTGGTTTAATTTTGTGATTTAGGGCCCCGTCGGTCCTGGTGGTGTAGTGGTTACCACACTTGCCTCCTAAACCCAAGATCGCGGGTTCGAACCCGGCCAGGACCGATGGATTTTTTCAGGCGTAAAAATCCTAAGTATGGCTTCCTTCGGAAGGGAAGTAAAGTCATGGGTCCCGTGTCATACATTTATGGCACGAAAAAGAACCTCAAGCCTGAAAGAGAGGCCTCTGAGCAAAATTTGTTGGCCGTTTCACGCCCTGAGTTGAACAGAATGCTGATGACCTGAGCTGTTAAAGAGCATCCATAAATAAATCAATCAAAAAAAAAAAAACATGGAAGTAGAAAAAAGTGAGTGGTTGCCATTTCTGGATTTAAAGTTATAAGAAATGCAGACTTTGGAATCCACAGAAAAGAAACACACATAGGAAAATGCATAAAAATAAGTCATCACCCCATCCCAAACAAATTAGCCCCAATGAACAAATAAATACAAAAAATTCATTAATTTCCACAGTAAGTTACATCATACAGACAAAATAGAAACCAGGAATTTACAAAATTAAATGTGCTGAATGCAATCAAAAATGCATTGGAAAAATGAAGAGAAATTTAGAAATTTGGAGATAGGAATACTTTAGGAATATTCATTTTAAACAAACAGATAAATTGGCAAAGAAGGTAACTTTTGGACCCAAAATCACAAAATTAAACCAGAAGTTAAGCAGCTGAAAGAATTTCACAAACTAATATAGTTATCTATTTGGGAATACATTTTCAAACTAAAAAATAGAGAAAACTTAATTAATTTTAATTAAATAATGAACTCAGCAAACTCCTATTGGAACCTTAGAGGCCTGCACAGAAAAATCTTGGGATCAGTAGTGGATCAACATGTGATGATGGGAGTGATAGCTCCCAAAACATGATCTAAAGTTATATAAGTGGAGTTAGTGTTAACAAATTTAATAAATTCTAAAAGGATACATAAATATGGGTTCAATTTTATTTTTTAGTTTGATTTATTCTATCCTACATTGTCTACAGCTTCGTAAGTACTTAATTGATTTATTCTATTTTGTTATTTTTAACTTTTTAGAATATACACAGAAACAGAACAACAGAACATGCAACATAATGCCCACTGCATCATATACTGGTGATATAAACATCTTAATCAGTATGTATGAAATATCTGTGCATGTCTGCCAGAGTGTTTCGGATCAGTTGATGGTGCATTGCATATTCAGAGATAGCAAAGACCTCCTAGAACCAGTGCATTAATTTTTTGTTTGTGGTTGTCTTTCCTAATGTGTAAATGTGCATTTATCTAATTTTAAAAACCAACTTCGTGTCCAAATTATATTCTAGATTAGGCTAGGGAATTAATTTTGTACTCTTATACCCACTTACAATTAAACTCCTCAGAACTACACTCCTGAAGCTATTAACAGTGAAGTAGTAAAAAATTAAATTTTTTTAAAAATTGTAAAAACTTTAAAAAAATTTTCATGTGGAAAAAAAAAATAGTAAAAAATTGTTGATACAGAGTTGGTTTGGTGACACTTACTTGGTTTTTTAATTGGACATTCGCTCTCATCATCAGCACAAGGGCAACTGTTAGAAGCAAGCAATCTGTAGGGGCCAGTGAAGTTCATTGAATATATCCAACAATAGTGCCTTGAAGTTCACGGCACAGTTTTTATTTCTGATGATATAAAATTTTTCTCATGTTGTTAGTCTCAAAGGTTTGCAAGCGTATTTCAATAATTTTGTTTTTCTTTTTCTTTTTCCATCAATTTTATCGTTTTCTGACAAAAGTGCTGATTTCTCTATTTGTTTGTAATGGATATTTCTGAAATGTTCTTTGGTATGGGTAGGAAGATAGTAATAAATGTTTAAATGCTGTGGACATTTTGAGAAGCCTACTGTTTTTTAAATATATTGAACATGCTAGGGTAATATATACATTTTTTGAAATGTAATAGCAAACTATATCTTTCAAATATTTATTTCTTTCAAAATTTTTAGCCTTTTATCTGTTTTTTTATGGAAACCATTATGTAGCATTGTGTGGATGATGTACTGATATTCTTCTTAGTATTCTTTTTTACAGATTGGAACATTCATTAACTTGTATGCAACATTATTTAGGATGGCATGCTGGTGTGTTTTGAGATTAAACTTATTATTTTTAATGTAATTGTTACTGTGGGTAGGTTACCTATATATTCCAAAGGCCAAACTGTTATTGTCTTTTATAATCTTCAAATCTAAAAAGGGAATCTTCAAGACACCATCACTGGATATATTCAATAAATTTCTTTGAATGCCTACAGAGTATGTATGCTTCTACCAGTTGGTCTTCTGCTAATGATGGGAGCAAATGTTCCCAAAATATGTCCAATTAAAAAAAACATATAAATGTCACCTAACCAACTTATATCAACATGTTCCTCAGAATATGTTTCACAGGCCTTGCCCACATCATTATCTGCATGTCGACTGCCAGATTTCTTGATGATTGGATGTCTTTGGTGCAATTCTGGTGGGCACTTAATGAACTTTTGAATCAATTTGTTCTTGTCCAGATCTCAAAGTTCATAATCCTATCCATATATATTTTTAAATAAATTCTTTTTCATATTTCCATTTCCACTGGTCTATCCATGAATTTCAGTAATGTGCTTTCCATTTCTATGTGTTGCTTGTTCTTCCACTTTTCTCCATTTCTGGAGAACAAACATTACATAAAAATGGAAAGCACATTTTTGAAATTCATGGATTGCTGCAACCTGGAATATGGGAAAGAATTTATACAAAGAAATATGAGGATAAGATTATAAATTTCAAGATCCTAACAGAGGATAAATTGATTCAAACATTTATTAGGTGCCCACCAGTGTTACACCAAGACATACAATCATCAAGAAATACAGCAGTTGACATGCAGTGGGTGACGTGGTCAAAGGCCTGTGAAATATGTTCTGAGGAGTTCAATTGTAAGCGCAGCATAAGAGTACAAAATTGACTCACTAATCTAATCTAAAATTTATTTATTTATTTATTTATTTTTGCTGAGAATAATTGTTTTGACTAAATTGTGGTAATGGAGAAATGCCAAAAATAAATGCAAGTTTTAGGTCACATCTTCAGCAATGTATAGATGCATAAAAACTTATTTAAAACAGATTGAAAAAAATTAATTTGCCCAAATATGTGAAAAACAGTGTGTAAATAAACATGTAGTTATCTCCATGAAGGTAAATATACAAGCCTTCATTTGGATGTAAGGCCAACTTAATGGGGATCTGCTTACTCTGTTTCTAAACATTTCTAATCCCCCTCCACTTGTCCATCTGTGTGCTGATGCAAAGTCATTATGCTGTATAGGAGCTAAATGTTGTTAGACCACGTGTTTCTTTTTTTTTTCTCTCTCTTTTTTTCCCTTTCTTTCTTTCTTCCTTTCTTTCTTTTTTTTTGTGTGTTAAAGCTGTCATAATGCCAAAAGGTCTGTACACTTAAACACACACAATCTTCATGTATGATTTCTATGTGACAACAAACTGATGTAGAGATTTACAGGCAGATTCTCTGCTGTTTGTGCAACTCACAGAGAAACAGTTGTGAATTTAGGAAACAGATATGTTTTTGATAAGGAACTGAAAGAAAATGCTGTGTTCTTAAAGTTCGATGACATCTGAGAGAAGTTAGAATTAAGTCCAAAGAAATTTGTGAGAAAACTTGCACAGAAATAAAAAATTTCCAAACCTCGACTTGGAATGCTACTAAACTTTTAAAACTAAAATACTGTAAGATATCTGTAGTTCTGGAATTGCAACCACACAATAATGTGAGTAAAATTAATTTCTGTAATTGGGCATTGGATAATGTTACTGTTCACTCTACTGACCCACATTTATTTTTTTTTTTATGGATGAAGCATGGTTTTATACACATGGTCATGTAGCTACACAAAACAATAGATACTGGAGTGCAGAAAATCACAACCCTGTACATGAATGCCATTGTATGACCAGAATATTGATGTTTGGTGTGCTGTAGAAATCTATGCACTTGAATTTAAGGGGCTATGAATATCTGACACCACAGGCAAGCAACATGCTTTCCTGTTAAACTGGCCATGCATCCAAATGAAGGCTCTGTATTTACAAGGAAAGAAGCTATCTATGATGAATATAAGGAAGTATTTATAACATTCTGATACATAGTTTTCTCTGTTTTAGCATATAAAACAAAAATGTTTTATCTCATAAAAACTACATATTTTCAATATTTTGATACATATTTTTATGTTTTTATTACATAACATATAAATTTTTAAATCTTTTATCACATAAAAATCCACTCCCCAATGATAACAAATGTTTATGATGTATATTTACCTGTGTAGCTTGCTTTGTTTCTTCCTGTTCTGCCTGAGAAATGCTTTCATCTGAAACACTTTGTGTCTCCTCAAAAGGAAACTTTGTACTTTGAGAAGTGGAGGTTTCTGGTGTAACTTTGGTGCCGCTTGGTGATTTTTTTGCATTAGCTGTTTCGGCAGGGGAGAGAGGAGGAGATTTAGGAGATGAACTGGAACTTCCACCGCTCTTTGGCTTTGGCCTATCTGAAGGAACAGGAGGCTTTCCTGAGGAGATTTTCTTGCCCGCTTCTCGTTTGGTCTCCTCTGCTATAGCATTGCTTATTACTTCAACAGCATCTTTAAGCTTCTTTATTTTTGCCTTCTCTTGCTGAGATGCCTTATCTGTAACTTGCAGCGCTGGCACTAATTTTAGCTCTGAATCACTCTCTGCTGTTGCCTGGATTTCTGGTGAAGTGACAACATTCAAATTTTCATTAATATCTTTAGTAACTGCAGCAGTTTCAGACTGCAAAGCATTCTCAGTGGTTTTTGATGGCTGTTCCTCTTGTTTAGCCTGTGGGGCTGAATTGCCAACAGCTTCAGTTTTAGCTGCTACAGTAACACTATTACTATCACCTTCAGTTTTAGAGACAGTTTTGGAGGATTGCTCTATGTGCTTTTTCAAAGCAGGATGCTTTACTGGGGATGACTGTGAAGTAGATGAAAATGATGACCTTCTTTCAACAGGTGCTGATGGACCAGAGAGAGATGATCTTCTTTCGAAAGCCTGTTTGAAGTCACTCACTTTAACTCCAGGTATGAATACTTTTTTGGGCTTTTCTGAAGTTGGAGATTTTGCTTCTGGACTGCCACCACCAAGGAACACATTAAATTTATCTGCTGTTTCAAATATTTTTGAGCGCCTTCTCTCAGTGGGTTTTGCAGGAGGTGAAGGCTCATCAGATGTCTTATCTGCATTTAATTTTCCAAGACTCAATTCTCCACGACTCTTTTTTGTTTTGAGTCCAGAATTCTTCGCAACCTCTCCAACCTTAGGCTCACTAGTTCCTTTGGAACTCTTAGAATCTGCATCTGAAACATCACTAACTCTTATGCTTGTATCAGTTCTTGTTTCTTCACCTTTAAGACACTGACTAGAATTTAGAGTAGCACCATCTGTTTTATTTTCAGAAGAATTCTGACTAGATTGTTCCAGCACTTCTTGGTCATTTGGTAACTGTTCTGAAGGCTCTTCAGATTTTGAAGTGCTTAGAACTTTCTTCTTCTTTTTTAATTTAGGTTTTACTGATTCAATGGTTTCACTTACATCACTTACTTTACTAAATTCACTGTTCACTTCAACAGCTGATGGAGGCATTTCTTCTGCAGTTTTGGTAGAATTTTCTTCAACAGGTACTATAACTTCTTCTGGCTCTTCTTTCTTGTTTGCACTCTCTGAAATAACTGATGGACTTTCCCCAGGAGGTTTAGATTTTTTCTTCACTGATTTTCGATTACTTTTGGCTGCTGTTATAGCTGTGCTTGTAGATTCCTCTGGCACTTTCTCAGCTTCAGGGGTTTTAGCTTTATCTTCTTCTATAGATATGTTATCTGTGAACACAAAACAACTTACATTGGGAAACTATGCTACTGTTTTCATTAGTTTAAAAAACAAAGAAACCCACATCCACAGTTTTTAAACACTGACACCCAGAGCATGCTCACAGAACCTGCAGTTCTAGGCATCCTTTGCAATAATTTGAGTGAGCTAGATTATAATCTAGTCTTACCATAAATACTGTCACAACTTTATGGTAGCTGTAATTGTACTCATAGAGTGTGGCAATTACCAATTCATGATATGACATATCAGTCATTGTTAGTTGGCTACAGATGCAGGAAGTTGTTTCTAGTAGCTTTCTCAATTGACTGAAACTATATAGCTTTCATAGTGCTGCATAAGGTTGGCAAGTCAGCAGTGTCCTGTTCTACAAAAGTATGGTCTAATATATTACAAGTGTATGATATTGGGATTACCAAGAGTAGCCCCAGTGAAGGTGCCCTAGTGGAATTCGGAGGGTTGTTGGCAGGAAAGGGTTAGTAATAGAACATATTATGAAATATTGGCAGAGGATACAATCATTGGAGGAAGGTAATATCATCAAAGACTGTTTGAAGGCACAAGAAAAAGCTAAATGGAAAAGAAGCTGGTTATCTCGATTAAAGGAAATTGTAAGGTAAATTCGAATGGGAGAACTAGTTAATTTATATCCAACAAATGGACAAAACCTTTGGAGTAAAGGGAAAGTAAGGATTGATGATATAGAGAAACAGGAAATATATGGTAGCTTAAGGGAACAGTACTCTGATATATTATAGAAGTTTCAAAAAAGATTGAGGGAGAGAAAAATATATCAATGTATATTATCATATACATTGGAAGGAAGGAAGGGTATGGCATAAGCAAGATCAGGAACAATGCTGTTAAGTGGTGTAAAAGTTTACAAAAAATTGTGCCTATTATGTGGCAAGGCATACTAGAATTTGCATTGTATATTAATGTACAGAAACCAAAGGATGGAGAGAGGAAATATATAATAAGTAAAGGGATAATTTGCAGACAGAAATTTTGGTATTAGTAGAAAAGACTTTTTGGGTCAGTTTGGAAATTATATACGGAAAGTAAGAGAAAAGTGGTGGAGGAAAATGAACAAAGCAAAGGAAGAATGTAATAAAGAAAATAAAGAAACAATGACAGAAAGATGGTCCCTTTTATGGAAGTAATTGTAATGCTCACTTTATAATAGGTATAGTAAGAGTGAAATAGAATTCATGTACACAACAAACTGGGTTAGTTATATAGGATCCTGAAACAAAAGCACTACACAATCATGAAATATTGTAAAATTGTAATGTAAATTTGCAGAAATAATGAAGTGTACAAAGTGTACAAAGTGTGAAGTGAAGTTCATTACAAGTGTACAAACTTGTAGCTTCTTGTTATTAGTAGAATTCTGTTTCACAAAGGTTTCTACTACATTGTACTTTACAACTCCATACATACAAGTGATTTTTTTATCATTTTGTTCTACAGAAACATTAGTATTAATAGTGCACTTATAGCTTGTATAGATTTCTCTACAAGTGTAGGAATATTGGTAGCCACAAATACCAGTGCAAGTTTTTTGTGGACCCAGTACATAGCTGCAAAAAAGTTCTGAGGATGTCTATCACAACAGTTAATTAAGTTGCTGAAATTGAAATGCGAAGAATAGCAAGAAAAGGAATGATTATAGAAAGAGCTTTGAAATATTGAACAAAGGATCCTGAATCTAGACAATAATAATATATTAAAACAAAGTATAAAATATCAAGAAATGAGTTTACAAAAACAGGGGTGGGTAAGAGATTAAAGAACCAATTTAAAAAAAATGGTTTGGAGGATGCATGAAGAAAGAGAGAAATAAAAAAAATTGTTCTACAATTAGAAAAATCAGCTGTAGCAGCACATTTTTGGAATGAACACCATGAAACTGACAAATATATTAATTTATTGAGAATTGTTCAATTTCCCAAAGAACTAAGCATATGGGAGAACATTTTTATTAAGGAAAATGAACGCAAGCTTATGAACTTTGAAATTCCAGAAGCAGACAACTTTCTGTATAAGTTCTTCTATAGACCACCACAGCGCCTTACAGGCACCTGCCTCTACAACTCTAGCATGACACATTAGCTCATCAGTTGACAATGTGATCAATAGGTCACGAAACATGTCTTGAATTTTAACAGGTTAAAGAGTGAAACGCTTAAGATTGTTGAAGATTTTAGCCATTTTAACCATTTTAGAATTTTAACTTTCCCATGGGAAAGAGATTTTAACTGGTTTAAAATAGGTTTTATATAAAGTAATTAAGTACCTTTATTTATTTGATCTATAGGTATTACAGCCCTTCTTCTGGAATTGCTCAAGAATGAATTACATTTTCTGATGTAATTAAAATTCATGTTGAAGTGTTTATAGGGATTCTAGTTTGATTCTAGTTTTCCTAAGTCTCATTTAAGAACAGAAAATTTAAAAAAATGCTTACCTATGGCTGAAGGCACTTTCTTTACTGTATCATTGCTTTCAGGAACTTGTTGATTTGAATTGTCAGCAGGGTCAACAGGCAGTGGAATTGTGACAGTGACATCCACATCCACATCCACATCCATCATTTCTATACCTGTTGGTGCAGACTGCCTTGTGTCCTCAATGCTTTCTACTGGCTTGTTAGTTCTAGATGCTAACTTGCGATCCAAGCTGTGCTCACTGTCTCTTCTTCTACTTCTTTCTTTCTTCTTTGCTCCTCCTCGAGCTGCATCTTCAGTTGAGATTCCTGAAACATAACCCAGAGAAACAAATTAAATAAAGTCACTATGATTGATTACACTGGTCTGCATTTCAAATTTTTTTTTGAATTCCTTGCATGTTGAATTTAAAATATAATTAATATTGCTCAATCAGGTCAGGTTATTTTACTATAGCTCTACCACACTGAAAAGAAGGTTCAAGGCAGGACTTGCCATAGTTTGCTGCAAGATCGCCTTACCCTCCACAGTCTCAGCTCCTCTCTCTCGAGCCATGATTCATTGTTCATATTATCTGATACATATTTCAGAAGTGTAAACAACTGTATTTCCTTTCAGCTCATACTATTCATTTGTTAGAGAAGCTATGTATGATGTCAGAGGTCAGACATGTTGCACAATACAGTATGACATTAAAAACCAAATACAGAGCAGTGATTAAATTTTTAACTAAAGAGGAACTTTCATCCAGTGATGTTAAACACTACCTTGACAATCTCTTCTTAGTCAAAATATTTAGAACACTCATTACGGTTTCACTTATTGGAGGTTTACTCAAGACATGTTTCATTGACACTTGTCCACATTCTCAGCTGTTAAATGACAGTCTACAAAGCATGTCCTGAGTAAACCTTCAATAAGTGAAACCATAAAGAGTCATTTAACAGCTGAGGATGTTAATGAGTGTCCACAAAACATTTCCTGAGTAAATCCTCAATAAGTAAAACCAAAGAGAGCATTCTAAACATTTTGACTCAGAAGAGATTATTAATGAGTGTTTCACTGTGCTCGATTCCAAATTGAATTAATATTGAAATGCTTTGACAGTATGTACAGGGAACCTTCCCCTTCATATTCCAATGTGGAATGATCAAAACTGGTTTTTTGGGGGCAGATGAAATTTAAATATGACCCTTGCGAGGATAGGTAAAATGATGTGTTGACACAAGAAATTATCTTTCTTGTTGAAAAGGTAGTTCTAAGTGATGGGTATCAGAAGACAAAAGAAACAGTTGCAATTTTGGGGCTTTCTAAAACAAGTGTGATTTGCATGCTTCATCAACATTTGATATTCATAAAGTCAATGCAAAATGGATGTCTTCAATTCTTTCACCAGTTCAAATTCAAGTGCACAAGGAATTCATCATAAGTTTTTGAACCTTTGGCTTGGTAACATTCATTGCCATAGATGACAAAACTATGATCCTCTTTGAAAGATAGAATAAATGAAGTGGTGGAAGAAGGTGAAGCATCCTCTAGCAAGATCAAACGTCACACAGTCTACAAAGATCATGGCAACAATTTTTTGTGATTGCAGAGCAATTCTGATGATAGAATTCAAAGAAAGGAAAACAATGGTGACTGAGAAGTACTACACTAGACTACCACATCAACTGTAATAATGCCACCCAGAAAAGAGGCATGAAAGGCTTAATCAAAGAGTTTGTTCACTGTCTACTGCACAATAATGCAAAAGTGCATATGGCTGCTGTGGACTTATGTAGCTTTCAAGGGCTGTACCATCCACCATATAGTGCAGATCTTGCCCCCAGTGACTATTAGCTGTTTTAAAAACTGAAATCTGACCTTAAAGGGCAGAAATTCACATGATAATAAGCTGAATGATGCAAACAAAGTTGCGGACTATTTTTAATCCAGAGATGTGAGAAATGCACTGAAGTAAAGGAAGATTATGTTGAAAAAACCTGTATTTTTATTACTTATGGCATGTTCCTAGTATTATAGTAAAACAATATGAATGAATTTATTAACGAACAATATTGCAGTTTGAAATCTGGCCTTAAAGGGCAGAAATTCATATGATAATGGGCTGAATGATGCAAACAAAGGTTTGGATTATTTTTAATGCAGTGATGTGAGAAATGCACTGAAGTAAAGGAAGATTATGTTTAAAAAACCTGTATTTTTATTACTTATGGCATGTTCCTAGTATTACAGTAAAATAATATGAATGAATTTATTAACGAACAATAATGCAGTTTGTTATACATTCTTTACATTGACATCTATACTGTGGATTCTAACAGTACCAGTACCATACTTAAACTATGAGCATGCAAGAAACCACATTCATTATTTTAACCAATTTTTCTTTCTTCATACTTCTCCACCAATTTTCCCTTACTTTACCTAAAACCCTCCCATCATTTGGATTTTTCCCTCTCTCCTATTTACTAGTATTCCTATTACACTATATTTTTCTGCAATTTATCCCATTTATCATCCCCATATACTATCTCACCACCATTTAATTTTCTCACACTCCATTAAATAATGAACCATACTATCTACTTTCCCACACATAATACATCCTACCTTGTTTTACTTTCCAATCCTTTTAGGAATATTACTCCTGTACCCATCCATGCCAGACCCATCCTTCCATTTTGATCCAAATTTCCATGTATCTCTTTTGCCCTCAGTTCTTTTTAAATGTTTTATATAAAACAAAAGAACTTTTATCTTCTAAATTAGTTCAGATTTCTTGCTTTACCATATCCTCTACCCTCTGTCTCACTACCTTCCAGAATCCACTAACATTGCTTTTACATACCTTTACCCACATAACTTGCTCTTCTTTTGTAGATAATACTTCCTTCAACTTAGCTCCAAGTAAAAAAAAAAAATAATAATAATAATAATAATAATAATAATAATAACAACAATAACAATAATCATATTATTACCATTGTTAATTGCCATGACATGTACAGGTTATAAACGAAATAAAGCTTCAGTCATTTACCTTCTTCAAGTTTTCTCTTTGGGGCATCTTTTCCAGAAGGTACAATATCAGCAGTGCCAGACTCTCTTTCCCTCTCAAATTCCCTTATCTTCCTTTCTGCTGCAGGTTGATCCAGGTCCATCAAGCTTCCAACAGAATGGCAGCGGACGGGAGCAAGTGTTTCTGGAGCAGCTGTACCAACATTACCTGCACCCTGGACATGACAAAGAGATTTTTACTAGTCTTATCTGAAGATTTTTAATATTTTACTATCTATTAAACAAAAATATACTCAGATACTGTAAAAGGTATGCAATACATAGGATAACTGAAACTTATACTTTAATGATTTTAAAGAAACACAAAACTAAATTAATATTACCTCTTCATTTGCTAAAAGAAGCTTTTCACTACCCACTCCTGGGGGTGGTGGTGCCAAAGAAAGCAACAGATCAAGTCGAACTGGAGTCTGGTTGGCTAATTCTTCTGCTATATCCAGACAGGATTCTGCATGACCCTCATTTACCCACCAATGTGCACAGATTTTCTCTATGTCTGCTCGACGGGCAGGATTGACTGTCAGCATTTCACGAATCAATGGTGATGCAGCTAAAAATTCCAATTAAAAATTTGTACTCTTTGTAGAATACACAAATTTTAAAAATAAACACAACAATTTTTATTCTTCCACAAAATGACAAAAGTTATGAAAGATTTTTGACATTCCAATAATATGCATTGAATAGATACGTTACAAACACATTAACATTTATCACTGCTCAAAATTACCACCTTAGACTTGCACACAGTTCATAAATCTTTATGGGCACTTATCAAATTGCAGTATAGGAAAATCTGACACTGCTTTAACAAGACAGCAATACCAACAACAAGACTTGTAATACTAGTATGCCTTTTCTTACAGGTCATGTTCTGAATGACATATCACATTTTGTAATGAGAAGTTTGAGGTCTGCCCTGCCAAGTGACAAACCAGAAGGGGAAATGAAATTGGATACATTCCTCTTAAGTCATTGCTGGGTTGTTAGAGCCACCTACTGTTGGAACTGAATTCTGCCAAAAGCTCTAGTCCTAACCTTAGAAAAAGTAATCTCTTTTTTTGAAGAAATAAAACTCGGTGGTACCATAATAACTAGATACTGAAAAAGTATTACTAAAAGTCAGCAATGTGGCACACTCTGTATCTGTTTACATACAGAGCTTAAGGATACGCCTGTCACATAGCACACAGTGACTGGGAAGTACAGTTCATTCAGAAGTTAATGCAGCACAAGAGTGGAAAATTATGTTCTTTCCGTTTCCTTCAGAATTCTGAAATCAAGTAAAATTGATATAATGCAGAAGTAAATTTCTCAGTATGTGCAGGTCGGCCCTTGGAGGTGCTCACTCCTGAAAACATTGCTCTTGTGGAAGGAGAAATTATGGAAGACTGGCAGCTCAAGTTACAGAAATAGTAGCAATATTAGGCCTTTCAAAAACAACAGTCTTTCAAATTATTCATGAAGATTTAAACATGAATAAGGTTAGTGCAAGATGGGTGCCTAGACTTTTTTCCTCAGTTCAAAAGCAGCAACCAGTCATCTGATGTCAGCATTTTTGGAGTTCTACTGTGGCAACAAGAGGGAAGCTCTGCAAACCATTGTTACAGGAGATGAAACTCTGGTCCTCTACTATGATCCCTTGTCCAAAAGAGAATCAATGGAGTGGCATAAACTTGGCGAAGCACTGCCTCCAAAGGCCAAGGTCATTTAGTCAACCAAGAGGATATTGGCCACAATCTTTTGGCAATGTGAAGGAACACTTTTCATTGATTTCAAGGGGAGGAACACCACAGTAAGTGGGGAGTACTGTGCTGGCCTACTGCACATACTATGCACTTCCTTCAAAGAGAAAAGGTAGGAAAAGTGAATGGAAGTGTGCACCTTCTTCCCTGCAATGCACCTGTGCACACAGCTCTTGTTGCAAAGGAAGCTGTGAAGAAATGTGCTTTAAGGAGATTGATCATCCACCCTACAGTCCCGATCTAGCTCCCAGTGACTATTTCCTTTTCTCAAAGCTCAAGAAGAACCTTCAAGGAAGGAAATTTAAGTATGACAAAGAAGTGATGGATGCTATTATGCCCATTTTGCAGACAAGATTTATGATTATTTGGGGGAGGGGGATTGAAATGTTAATTCAAAGATGTGAGAAGTGTATTGCAATAAAGGGGGAACTATATTGAAAAGTGAAATATAGTTTTTGTCTTTGTCATACCTAGAAAATGGTTAAGCCAGAAACTTACGGACCTATCCTTGTAGCTCAGCAAATTATAGAATGATAAACTACATGAAGTTTTAGAAAAATACACTTCAAGACATTTCCTGACTGATCAACATTTCAATTGTACATACAACAAATTTATGACAAAGAGCAAGTGAACTTGAGCTGCCCCTGCTTTAATTCCTATCAACATTTTGGCATATATGACATGAATACTTTGGAAATGTTCAATTCATGGACTATCACTGATTGTTTCCCTACCAAATTTTTGCACAACAGGCTGCCACTCTTTTACCAGTTTCACAATTCTATTGTGCATGAACCTCTTGGATATTATGAGCTTCTGCAGGACCTTGAAAATCTTAGCTACTCACTTCCTTATCTTATGAAGTGGTGTAACAGCCAAAGGATTTTTGTAATTACCCCACTCCATAGTGAAAGCTAGCCACAAATATCCTTTCATAAGACTGGACATTATAACTTTAACCTTTGTGATTTCTCCTATCTCTGGAAAGAAAAAATTCTAAGACAGAAATAATAAAATAAAAGTCAAAAATCAAATGTAATTTAATATATAAAACTTCTACTTTTAGGAGTTTAGTCCACTTTCTAAAGAAGGCCTTTTACTTACAGATATGTTTATAATCTTAAACCACTTAGGAAATATTTCAACAATATAGTTAAGTTGAGATGCACTTCACAACTGAGCTGTGGCCCTAATGAGCTAATTTTCTCCAACACTATCACTACAAAGATACAAAAATAGTGCAAGATACAAACAGCATTAGATCTGGTGGTATTAATATCACATGCACCATGATGATTCAATGTGTCAGTAACAGTGTCAAAATGGCAACCCAAAGCTTAAAATAAAACCAAACTTTTGATTCCGTTCTGCCTCTGAGACTAGTAGTATGAGTGGCAGAGAAAGCTTGAATGTACACTTATTTTTTCATCACTTTCAAGATGTAACAGGTAATTATAATTTTAGACATACAAAGTGGCTTAATAAATTTCCAGTCTTAGTTTTAGAGGTAAGAAAAAGATGTCACTTTTCCACACACCTTTCACATTTTTGAATTATCATTTCCATGTCATTAAAAAATAGTGTGAATTTTTGCCAGGGAAATATTCTATATTGCTTCTTGTATCTCATAGCTATCATTAAAATTTCTTCTGCATAGGCCTTTTTTTAATTTTAAGAAAAGATAATACCTGTGGGGGGGGGGGCTAGATATGGGCTGTATGTTGGACGGTACACTTTGTGAATTCACAACTCTTCACAGTATCCTTTGCAGTGGGCAATGTGTACCGGTGGATTGTCAAGCATAAGATAATGCCATGGCTGAGCATATCAAATGACTTTTCTTTAGTTGCTTCCCACAGTTTATGTGGAAGACCGCGGTATTAATCTGTGTTGACACTAGTGTTTTTCACTTTAAAGTCAATTAACAGAATCCCCCTGCCCAGAAAATTGTGGCCATGATCTTTCTCCCGGAATGGAAAACCCCTGGTCTCCTTTGGTGGGACATCACCAGATTTATGCCATTCTATAATTTTCATTTTTGAAAGTGGATCATGGAGAGGATTTTGTCACAAGTGATTCCATAATTTATCTTTTGTTTGTTTGACATAAAGTCAAACTTGATCCCACTCTGGGTGAAATTTTTTTGAACTGATGAAGAAGAAGTTGTACTCATATTGCACTGATCGTTTTCATATAAAGATGCTTATGCAGAATTTTAAAAACTACTATTTTTGAAAGGACCACCCTTGCATCAATGTCTTTCAATTTTAATCCTCTGTCATGCAACATCTCAACACCTCCACTTTAACCAGTGCAATGGCTGCTACTAAAATATAATTATTTATTAAAATAATTAATCATTTAATTAACCTTATTACAGATATGTGTAATATTAATATTTTATTGTTAAAATTTATCAATTCAGGCTAGTTTGCAGTTTTAATGAAAGTTTAAAACCAAAGTTTTTGCTGGCTACTTAGCCAGCATTAGCAGTGAAGTGAATCTGGAAAGGCAGAGAGAGACAGAACCATTAGAAGTGGAAGGAAGTAGAAGTTATGGGAGAATTGTGGTGCAATTGTTGGTTGACCAATAACAGATACCATGTTTTGCTTATTTGAAAACTTCTTGTCTTTGATTATATTGTCTGGATGCTGCTCTATGTCTAACACCCCTCTCTTTGCTAGATTAAAATATCCTCTTGTTTTTGGGATTAATTCTATTTTTTCAAATTTTCTTTCCTGGCAAGTTGGATGGCATGATCTATAATCAAAGATTTTTCTACCTGATTAACGAACTAATGTCACTCAAGTTCTTCCATGTTATTTTTTATATAGATCTATCCTTCAGAAATATTTTTCTAATAAGGCACATTGTACTATTGAAGAAATTTAAGTGATAAAAAAAATTATAAACTTGTAATTTGTGAGTAAATTTTATTTAGCTTCAGAGGAGGTGGTAGTGAACATACACTTTTTGTTATTATTATATTATTATAGTAGTAGTTTTAACTTTCCAAGTTTCACCTGTATATATCTTTTTGATAAGTGTTTGAATTTATAGTTCACTAAACAAATGAAATCATCAATGTCAAAAACATTATTCATAAGCAGGGCTAGAATTTATATGTAAATGCATATTTATTTTTTCATTAGTTTCAATTAAAATTTTGTCATATATTTATGAATAAATTATCTGCCAGGGCTTGGAACTGGCCTTACACCTAATCTTGTAAGCTGGTGGTGGTGGTGATGATGATTTTTTTTGAGTAGTGTTTAATGCCCATTTTCACTACTGAGGCACCACAGGTGGGGGACACTGATGATACATGAAATGAAATGATATATTGTGAAAGGATATCTTTTTTTTTAAGGAAGGAAGCATTCCAGGCCTAAATTTAGGTACTTCCCCGGCATTTTCCAGTTAAGAAGACTGAGGAAAACTTGGAAAAAACCTCAGTCAGGGAGGATGGTCCTGGCAGGATTCGAACCCCACACTTCCTGCTCACGAGTCCATGCCTTAACGACCTCGGCCACCCATTGCAGTGTGATGATGACGACGACGACGATGATGATGATGATGATGATGATGATGAATACTAAATCATAATTTTGATACCAACTTGAGCAATATTTGGAATTATTTGAAACTTATTTTATTCCTCATATTTATCCATATTTCTGGATACAGTACATAGTATTAAATATTTGAGAAAAACTCATTTTTCTTTACTTAATTCCATTTTTTAAAAATATTTTCCATATTTTATGGTTTCAAATGATTTTTAAAATAATAATTTTAAAATTATTTTACTTGTACCATTATTTTGATATATTTTAATATGTGTTCTGTTAGCTGTGGCAGAGTGTGCTGTAATGGTGTAGTTAACAGCACAGATTTGCCTCCCAGCATGAAGTACTTTTTTTTAATAAACTTATAACATATTATGCCAAATTAGTTTCATAATATTGTTTCCCATAAACAGCAATCTTTAATATTAATATTATAATTTATATTATTACAATCCATATATTTCCTTCATTATTACGCTGATGATCTGCGATGTTAAAGAGCGTCCATAAATAAATCAATCCTTCATTATTTGGTATTTGTTCTATCTAAATGCAATATACTGCACATACACTAAGGACGAAAGATAGCTAATGGGCACAAATTCAAGAAGCCTGGAATGTTGTAGGCTCTAGTCCACATTACTGTAGAAATCTGACATCATCAATGTCCTGAAGATTTGAGGGCAGTTATACAAGCTGAGGGTTCATACACCCAACATTAATTTGTATTTATTTCTGTGTGTTTTCACTTTAGAAGATAAATGTTTCTGTCCGTGTATTTATTTAGCTATATATAAGATTCATTAATTTATGATTATGTTTATGTGTGTGCATAGGTAATGCCATATAACTCGAATGATACATTAAAATATAACTTGATACTAAGGCAACATGATGTTTTACATATACTTATAAAACCAATAATAAAAAAAAATGTTTTGTAGGATTTGAACCCAGAAACATATGCAGAAGAGCAATAACTTCTAAACCATTTGGCCACTGCTACTCTACCCTAAATTTCTCTTTCCAGATGCTTATGATTGTGACCATTATGTTTGAGGCAAAGTGCCCACTATAGTGTGCGCCTGATGCATGCACTTGTGAATACAGCATTTACAAGCATCCCCAAAGTTCTCCGATCAACATGTAGAATCTGGAGATGACTAATGCTTTTCATCCAAGTGGTTTACATATTTAACCATTTTTATTACATATAAATCCTAGCCCAGATTCTTAAAGCCACATATATAAAAGTCATATTACTTTGAAATTAACTATGAAAGCCTAAAATAATTAAGTATCCTTCGGGTCCCAACTCTTTTACAAAGGATTTATAATTACTTAGTTACTATTCTTAATCTCTTCAACCATGTTTCGCTCTCTATAAAATTTCATGATTTTCTATCATAGGGTTTACTGAAACTTGTTCCATATATTTAACCTGTAATATAATTGAATATTTTAGAAAATATATACAGTTTGTTTATTAATTGGAGTGTGATTTGAAAACTGAATCTTTTACAGGTAAATTTACAAACATAATATAAACTTAATAAGCAAAAATTACAAATGTTAGCTAACTGTATAAAAAAATAAAGTGCTGTGCCAGACACCTGCTATATTTAGCAAGTTTTATTAACATTTGTTGAAGAAATTAGCATACTGTTCAAAGCAATCTTTAAAATGCATGCATAAATTTGGAGGCTGAAATTATGAGAGTAAAATTTCAAAAGGTTAAGGCTGTTTTTTAAAGAGTTATGTAAATTCTGCAAAATATATTTTATTGGCAGCTTTACTTAATTGTGAAAATATAGTTACTGTAATGAATTGTAAGGTATTAAGAAATTCCATATAAGTCAGAAATACATGAAGTAGTGATTATTGTTATAAAGATGGCATTTTTCTTTCTTTTGATTTGAGACCATCACCAGTCTACACAATGCACTTACAATGAGCTTCTGAATATTCAAGATGCTTGGTTATTGGGCATAAAATGCTAAAAGCAAAATTGCTCTGCAAACTAAGGATATTATTCCAGTTGCTTTGCTCCTGAAATTCTGTGATCATTTCCTCAGATTTTAGATAACTTACGTGATGGTTTTTTTGGTTCAAAGTAATCCCCCTGCGAAATCTGCTTCACCAGACGCTTGAAGTTTGAGCCATCAAAGGGCATTGCCCCATATACTAGAGTATACAGCAGAACTCCTAAAGACCTAGAAAAATAATCTCCTTTAAGTTCTGCAGTTTCCATAGAATTAATTCTAAATTCCTACTTTCAATAAACAATAATCTTACCAGCAGTCAACTTCTGGACCATGATATGGTGTACCCTTAACTATTTCTGGAGAGGCATATAGTGGACTACCGCAGAATGTATTCAGTAATCTCTGTTCATCAAATACATTTGAAAGTCCAAAATCTGCAATCTGTACATAAACAAAATTAACTTTATATAAACCAGTAAACAATTTAATATTTAAAATATCCTCCTAAATATTCAATATTAACTATCAAAAATCAATAATATTCAAATTAGTATTGTACATAGCTAAAATAATAACAACAACTGGAAAAGAAGAAAGAGATAAAACACTTTTAAACAGTAATACAAATATCAATATTTTGAACCACTTGTGCTCTTCTTCAAAGGCAGAAGTCAAATTTTCTTTAATTGCAATATTTGTGGAAATCACTAAAAGGAAAACATGAGAAATGTAAAATATAATCACACAGAAAACTCAGGGGTAACATACCATTTCTGGCAAGCACGCACACACACATACATACAAAACAATTCCACAATGAACCTAAACCCTTAAAAGTTCTTCAAAAACTCACAGAATGTGGTAAAATATATTCATAAACAAAAACAAGGAACATTTGGTTAATTTTGATATTCAAACAACAGTAACCTCAATAATAAGTTCATACAATACTTAGAGTTTTTTTTTTTTTGATTGATTTATTTACGGACGCTCTTTAACATCTCAGGTCATCAGCGTCCCATTCAACTCAGGGCGTGAAACGGCCGACAAATTTTGCTCAGAGGCCTCTCTTTCAGGCTTGAGGTTCTTTTTCGTGCCGTAAATGTACGACACGGGACCCACGGCTTTACTTCCCTTCCGAAGGAAGCCATACTTAGGATTTTTACGCCCGAAAAAATCCATCGGTCCTGGCCGGGTTCGAACCCGCGATCTTGGGTATAGGAGGCAAGTATGGTAACCAATACTTAGAGTGAATCTTCATACCATGTTGGGAAGATGACAGTGGAACTGTGCTGAAAATGAACACAACACCTTCAAAACATGTCCAAGTAAGTGGAACAAAATTAGGAACAACTGATGATTTCCTCATAAATAATTTGTTACATTATACTATATTCCACTGTGAAAATTTTCTCTATTTAAAAATATATTTGTACTACTATTTACATGTTTTTATATGTCTGCTTCTCTAGTTCTTGTTATTTTAGAAGCATTGTTCCAAGAGTTACTTTATTTTTCATTTTTATCATTTATTAAGCATATGTATATATAAAAGGCAAGTACTAGAGAAGCAGAATACGTATAATAAAAATAAAAAAAATAAAGTAACTCTTGGAACGATGTAACTAAAGTAACAAGAACTAGAGAAGTAGAAACTAATAAAATACTTAAAATAGGAGCACAAATGTCACTATATTTTGAACAACATGTTTTTTCTTCAAAGGCAGAAGACAAATAAAGGTGTTAAAGTACATAATAAATCTCAAAGGTAACATAATGCATAGAAACAGATAAAACAAGCAACAAGGAGAAACGGGCAGGGGAACAAAACATAAGTAAAAGATATATAAAATTGGAATAATAATAAAATTATTATTATTATTATTATTATTATTATTAAAGTAGAAAGGGGAGCGTTAACAAGTAAGATTTAAACCTTGTGGTGTACACACTTTATGCAAAAATATAAGCTGTTATTTCTCTATCTTTGAGGTAGCTTTCAGGAACATGAGTTGGCAATGCATCATTAATTATTAAATTTAATGCATCATCAAAATTCATACAAGGAACAGGATATGTTGGTAACTGGCAAGGGAGATATGTCTCTTATAGGTGTGATTTATGACCTATTAAGATTCTAGAAGCTTGTAATCTATATTCAGCAGTAGAAGTAGTAAAGCTGTTCACCCCTGGCTTTTTGTTGCTGTTGAAAGGAGACAATTGATCAGGAAAGTTATGAATAAATTGTGCATCACCCGTCGAACACAGAAATGTGCTCTAGAGTCAAATGCCTAACTATTTTCACGAAAGAATGCATACTGCCATGGGATCGGCAGCTATGTTTAAGGCCTTGATAAAGTAGAAAAAATGAACTTGAAGTGCTAGTGCTATTGTGTTCTAAAAGTTCTCGGTCTGACTCACAGATATCGCGAAAATGACCAAATAACTATGATACTTGTTAAGTATAATCCTTTAGATGGCGGCTATATGGTTTCAGACTAGTAAGTGTGGTCTTTTGTTTGTGACGATCGTGTAAACAAGCTAGTGTTAACATTTTCTACAAAAGTGATAAAAATTGAAATACAGTTGTGATTAAGTACTTCGTTTTGAAGGGTTTAACCCCAACAGAAATACAAAATGAGTTATACTCCATATTAAAGTATTCTTATCCTTCGTTTTTGGAAGGTTAAAAAGTAGGCAGCTGAACTTAAGCGTGGTCGTACATCCATTCAAGATGGTAAGCGCTCAGGGCGTCTGAAAACTGCCACGATCGACGAAAGATGGTAACAAAACTTCACAATGCCGTACTCAATGATGGCCGATTGAAGGTACGTAAGTTGGCTAACATTGCAAAGACCTCGATGGACCAAAAACGCATTCGAACGAACATTTCGCAAGAGTATTTAAACATGTTTAAAAGAAATTACAGTGAGTTTCTGCGAGGTTTCATAACAGTAGATGAAACGGATTCATTACTACACGCCAGAGACGAAGGAGCAGTGGGGTGGCAACAGGTGAAAGTGCATCAAAGAAAGAAAAAATGATTTCATCGGCAGAAAAAGTCATGGCTACCGTTTTCTGCGATTTTCATGGTGTGGTGCTCGTAGACTATCTCCAGAAGGGCAGAACCATCACCGGGGAGTGTTACGCTTCACTACTGATACAATCGAAGGATGATGTTCAAGCTAAACATCTAAACCTTGCGAAAAAGAAAGTGCTCTTTCTTCATGATATTACACCTTCGCATTCGTCTGGGATTGTTGCTGCAAAACATCGTGACCTTCGCTTCCTAGTGTTTCCACATACCCCATATTCACCGGATTTGGCTCCCAGAGATTACTTTTGGTTTCCAATCTGGAAGAAGTGCTGGGTGGAACGAGGTTGAAGAGCCGAGACAGACGCTTATTTTTCAAAGTTGGACAAATGTTCTTTTACTGAGGGTATTAAAAAGCTGGAAAGTTATTGAATTAAACGTATTGATTTACAAGGTTATTACGTTGAAAAATAAAAAAAAAACTCTTTTAAATCTTGTGTTTTCTTAGTCAGGCCAAGAATTTAGAAAGCCTCTCATACTACCAGATTGGTACTCAAGGTGAAGCAAGTGAGTGGGCAAGGTTTATAACTAAATCCTATAACAGATTTCTCTTTACCTTTGCGCTCCCACGTTCATCCAGTAAT
Organism: Metallyticus violacea; assembly: GCA_030762175.1. Classification (NCBI taxonomy): domain Eukaryota; kingdom Metazoa; phylum Arthropoda; class Insecta; order Mantodea; family Metallyticidae; genus Metallyticus; species Metallyticus violacea. The sequence goes on from CM060844.1 coordinate 13,784,649, forward strand.
ATATTTTCTAGCTTCAAGTCTCTGTGGCAGATTTTGTGCTGGAAAAGATAAAAATTCGTGTGTGAACTTAATGAAAACAATAGGTGAGACTTTCTCGTACAGCTGAAGCTATTGACAAACTGATATCACCTTATGGCAATAGTAGACAGCGGTTGCAATCTGCCTGAATATCCTTCTTGCTTCTTCCTCAGCTAGGACCTTCCTTTCACTCAAATAATCGTACAGTTCTCCCCCTGCTGCATATTCCATCACAAGCACCATCTTCTCTCGGTTTTCAAACACTGCAAGTAGAACTTTCTTCGTTTAGTTGCTCAAGAGAATAAACTAGTTTTATTTACATGTATTGAATTATTATACGATACTAACCTTCGTATATGTGAATAATATTGGGATGTTGCACTGAGGACATGATTTGAATTTCACGACGAATTCTTACCAAATCAGCTTCAGTTTCAATTTTTGCCTTCTTAATTGTTTTAATTGCAACCTGCAAACAAAGACAATCATAGATCAAGTGGGACAGTCGTTTGAAAAAGTTCAGCAAATTTCCATGAAATGGCGTGAAAATTCTTTAGGTGGAATCGATGTTAGCAAGCATTCTTGTAATAGTTATAAAGTTCAGCAATGTGTATAAAAATGGGGAAAAGGGGAGTTCCGTACATCATTATTCATTTGTATTTGAAATGGATGGCCATCAAATAAAGAAGGAAGGCGTGTGGAGCACTTATATAACAATGTTCTAATTATTCGCTAACTTGTGCTCTTTATTATAATTTTTAGCGTTTCAATAACTAAATAAATATGTATTAAGGTGCAATTATTAGTGTCAAAATAAGAGTAAAAGCTGAATAATAGCCATTAGTCATTCTGCGCACTGAGTACATAAGAATTAGCACTTTTTCCCTAGTTGCGTCACATTACAAGGTAACTAGGCATGAAAGTTTTGAGACACTATCACCAGTTAACCATTCCAACTGTTGCAATTTTTCAAAATATTCCCCACCACATTCCACACACACTTCCTCATTCTTGCAAACATTCTTGTCACTTAGTTCTGTTTCGTATGCTGTGACAGCCTCTTCAGCACTGTAAAACCTTCCACGCATGTGATTTTTCATTGTTGGAAAGAGGAAATAATCACTGTAGGTTAAATGGGTTACCAATTTTGCTTCTGTGGACTCCAGGAACTGGATTCCCCCCCCCGTTGGAGAAGGATTCCTCGCAGTCTCGTTCTTGGCCACTGTTCCTGAATCTTCTGGATGACTTTTGGCAGGCAAACTGTAATGTACCACTAAGTAGTGACCATGTGTTTTGTTCCTCCAAAGGTATGCTTGCCACATGGCGACCAATTTCTTGCCGACACTCCAGACCACTTCAATTTCACTGCTGGCTGACGTATGGTCTCTGGATCAAACTGGTACATCCAAGTTCCGTCGCCAGTTGTGATATCAACCCCCCTAGAGATGCTCCCGTCGACACTGCCGACGATCCAATCTGCAATTTTGTCTCGATGTCTTTAAATATCCTTCGACTGTTTTCACGAATCATTTTTTCAACAACACCGATGTTTTCCTCAGTCATTGTAGTTATCGGTCATCTATTCCTTTTTTCATCTTTCACAGATGCTCTTTCAAATTCTTGATACCATCGAAAAATTGTGGCTCGGGAAGAGGCAAGTTCCAAAAAGTCCGTTGCAAGTGTTCAAGACTTTTGGGACTCATTTAAGTTAATTTTAAAATAATAGAGAACCATTGCATGAAAATGGTCTCTCTCCAGCTGCATTGTAGCGACTGGCAACTGCAACACACAGGGCTGCCGGAATGTGAGGAGGGTGAGGTTTACTATCCGATGCCACTTGACTCCCATTAAACTGGTCAATTTTTACTTTCCCATATCTCAAAACGTTGGTAGTGTCCCTGGCATTACATTACAATCAACCTTTAGTCTTTGCGGCATCCAAGGCCCATTTTATTCCTCTTATACGTAGACAGCGAACTTCAGCCACCCAAGTTAAGCTCTAAAAAGAAATACTCGTATAAAATTGAAAATAAGCACTAAAGCAAACTTTAAAATAACGTCATTAAGTTTCGCACGTATATAATCTCTACACCAGAATTTGCGCAGTGCAAGGTCAGGATTGCAAGGTGGATGGTCAAAGCCTTGATCTTTAACTCTTGCAGTTTCCTTAAGCTGTCGTGCAAAAGCACCTGTTCCTGTCTTTGGACATCGTTGCTTCAGTTCTTTGAATTAAGTCCAACACATAAATACCATAATATGTCCCATTCGCTGTCATTCTTTCTGGCATGCTGCCACACACTAATGGTCCTTCGTGGTTGAAGAAATTTGCGATATCACTTACAAGAACTAAAGTATTGAAGAAGAACAACTCTGGACCGTTTTCTTCCAACTAAAGCAATACTTACTCTTGTATGCAATGATAAAGTGTATAGTAAAATTAATTTGCATCATCAGTGTATACAGTGTGCTTCACTTGGGACAAAGGAATAATTTTTTTAATGAATTCATAATTAAAAAATAATATCTAATAGCATACATGCAAAAATTACCTTTGTCAATGACAAATATGAATAGTTCATAGAAGATGCTGAAAGTGCCCAATGCCTGCGTCAAAACATATTCATCCGACACCCTATATTGGCGAATGTACCATGTAGCAACAATTTCACATCTTATGCTTTTGAGTTCTTCATTTTACCTTGGTTTGTTGACATAAACCTCACCTTTAAAAAGTTCCAAAGGGGAAAAAATATCTGGGTGTCAGGTGGGGAGAGCTAGGCAAATGTGTGAAAAAATCCTATCTTCATGGAGATATGCTAAATCGTATGATCCTGCTAAAAGAAAACATCTGCAATTTCCTGACCAACCAATTGGTTCATAAACTCTTAAGTTTCCAAGTATCAGCCGGTATTCACCCTGTCTTTGAAAAACATTGATCTTGAAGGGACACTCACACCAGATACCAATTTTTATTGAATGCTTCTTTAGAGCTGGCGTAGCGATTGTCGTTGGCATACATTTTTGAAATTTGCGAGTTTATATAAATGAAGCCATGTTTCGTTATGTATAATAGAGCGAACTTTTGGGCAACAAATTTAGCAAAGCATTGACAATACACAAAGTCGGTTGTCTGTCACCTCCTACAACCGTAATCTTCGCATGTTGCCCGCTCTATGATAGGTCCAATACAATCATCCAGTATCTTGGAATATTTTTAAGAGATTTTTGTGAAAATGCCAATAGTCGCTGTATTGCGTATTCCGTCATCTTGGCAACTTTTGTGTCAAATCCATTTCGGAATCTCTTGTGCATAGTGCACGACAAGGAATTTCTTCAGATTCTGCTTCCGGCGTTGTTTGGATGAAACGGAAACACGGTACTGACGCACTATGAGCACACCCTTTTTAATTGAATACATCATATTTCCTCCAGCTACTGCCACTGCGTCTAGATGCGGCGCCGCCCAAGTACTGCTTCGTCATGAAGTAAAGAAGCGTTCCGTTTGTATTTCACGCTTATTGTACCAGGACTATTCAATAAAGAAACATCATAATTAACATACCTTTACTCATTCTCGTAATTTTGATGATATTTCTCAAAATACTCCCTGTTGAACGCAACGCATCTGTCCCAGCGTTTCTGCCAGTCTTCAAAGACATGCTGGAAACCATTATTTGACAGGTCCTTCAGAATCGTCTCTGCAGGAACACATTTCACATTGCTTGTTATAAGATACTCAGCAATGACACTTGCAATGTGAGGCGTATCAGTCAGCATGTTGCGCGGAAATCTGGCCTTGCAGAGTTTTCAGGACATCTCTGTAAATTGCCTAGTTGCGGTTGTGTGTGCAGGTACGACATGTTGGTAAACCATTTCTTGAATGTGGAAAAATGAGATGACTACAAGTTTCCCCGCAGAGTTAGTCACTTTGTGCTGGTGATGACGGAGATTTCCACACAGAGCTTTGCTGTTTGCTCTCAGGATCGAGCCCAGTTTCATCAGCAGTGATTACCTTTGAAAGAAACGTCTTTCTGCAACATCAACTACATGCAAACCTGCACGCGAAAATCGGGAATCAGCAGTTTTGCAACCCATCGTTCACAAACACGCCCGATGTGCAACGTTTCAACGTTTCAGTTACTAACGTGTGAAATTTTCAGAATTTCTGACAGCATTCTTAATGTTATTCAACGATTCTCTACCACAATGACAGAAGCGGTGTTAATGTATTCATTCGTTAGAGCACAAACTGGAACGTTGATCACCTTCCTTTGAAATTGATGGCTTTCCCTCTTTAAACATTTTAAACCATCTTCGAACTATGCTTTAGGGAACAACAAACCCTCCGTAGGCCTCAGCTGAAGATTTGTGATGAAAGCAGCAGCATATACCAAAATGACCAGTCCTGTTAATTATATTTTTTACTCCTTTAATACATGTTAGCTGCATTAAGTTTTTTAATGCTTCTCGTATGAATAAAATAGAGCGGTTGCAAGTGAAATATTTAAAACAGTACTTGCAGAGTGTATAATTAGAATAAATGCAAAATCATGTTACCAACTAGCAAGTAATGTCAATATGTACTTACTTCTTGCCCTGTTTCTTTGTTTATACCAAGCTGCACTTTGCCATATGTCCCCTGTCCCAGCTTTTTAATGATATCAAACCTGCAACAAAAAATTGTGAATATGATTATTAATGCCAGGATTTTAATGTAATTACATATTCTATTCCTAAACTCGTATATATAGATACAAGAAACAATAACTGTCCATTAACCAAAGCATTTTTTTTTGTTTATTTATGAACGCTCTTTAAAATCTCAGGTCATCAGCGTCCCATTCAATTCAGGGTGTGAAACGGCCGGCAAATTTTGCTCAGAGGCCTCTTTTTTCAGGCTTGAGGTTGTTTTTCGTGCCGTAAATGTAGCGAAGGAAGCCATACTTAAGTTTTTAGCCCGAAAAAAATCCATCGATCTTCACCGGTTTTGAACCCGCGATCTTGGGTTTAGAAGGCAAGTAGGTTTACCACTGCACCACCAGGACCAATTGAAGCATGGCCATTGCGGTGTTATGAAGTTTAATTTTGCATATTTTTACATATTTCGGTGTATATTGTATTATTTCTACAATGTTGCATGAAAACTAATATTTTGCAATTTTATGCCCTTTTTCTTTTATTTATATACCATATATAAAGAAAAAGCGCATAAATGTATGTATGTATATGTATGTATGTATGTATGTATGTATGTATATATATATATATATATATATATATTAATATAAGTAAAAGCACAACGAAAGTAATTGAATAGCAGATTAGTTTTTTTGTCCGGTATTCAAGAGTTGATTTGTATACTGTGAAGAAGCGTACATAGCCATCCGAAATACAGAGGGATGTCGAAAAAATGTACACACACTTTCACAGTAGATGTCTATTTAATATATTTCAGAGTTGGACGAAAAACAACAGTAATGTGTAGTATGATGTTCTGTAAACAGATGTGACTCATACATTATGATAGCGTTGCTACGTGACAGGTAAATCAACAATGAACAAATGAAGCCAAGATTATCGTAAGATGTTCTGTAAACAGGCGTGAATCGCATTATGTTATGCTAGAATTGCTACAACAAAATGGAGCCAAGATTATCGTTTGAACAGAGGAGAGCAATTTTGAAGTGGTATTGGAAAACCGAGAATGTTTGTGAAGTTCGAAGGCAATGCAGACGTATGTACAGAACAGAACCGCCAGCGCGAGTAACAATTGCACGCATTTGGGACAAATTTGAGATTCATGCTACAGTATACCGTAGAAAACCAGCTACAATGGCTGTAAGCCATTCAGTAAGAAATTGAAACGGCATGTACTGCAATCGCTGAGGACACTTTCGCAAACATTGCTCAATCAGTAGTTCGACGTACTCAGAAGTGTATCGACGCCGATGGTGGGCATTTTGAGCAACTGTTGTAACTGTAAAAGTCTAAGATGACTAGTGCGCATCATTTTCTGTTTGTGTGAATTTGGTTTTGTTATGTTAACACCGGTTTTTCTTAGCTTGAAGTTGTATATATTGTTGGTACCCTCTGTATTGTATGAATCGTGTGCCTATTTTCGTTGTTATTGTCTTTACTGTACTTCACAGCTTTATAATATATATTTATATTATATACTATATTGTATAATTATATATCATATATAATATAAATGAAAAATAAATTAACATTTTGAAGAATGTAACTAAAATAACAAATACTAAAGAACAGAAATAGATCAGTTAAACATTCATATAATTTTCACTATGTGATCTTCAAAGGCAGGAACAAGTGAAGGTGGTAAAAATAAATATTAAATATCGAAGGTAAGGCATGGAAACAGATTAAAAACGCAACAAGAGAGAGAGAATGAGATAGAGAGAGAGAGAAAATATATTAATACGTAAGATTTAATCCAGTGATACACGCGCTTTATGCAGAAATAAACTGCAATTTCTCCATCTCTAGCAACTTTCAGAACTATGTGTAGGTAGCGCATCAATAAGTGTTAAGTTAAAAGCATCATCAAAATCCTTACAGTAAGGCAAGGCATGTTGAGCAAGCGGCAAGGGGGAGTTGATTTTGACAGAAAGTCTATGATTGTTCATACATAGCGAAACAACAAGAAATTAAACCAATATAAATCGCTTTGCAAAGCTCACAAGATAACATAAATACGACGTTCTTAAAAGAACTGGTAGCAAATGAAGACATGTTAAATTCTCTGGATAAATTAGGGCTGCGGAAGTAAAGGCATGGGATAATTAACAAGGATATGAGTCCGCGACCGGACGAGGTAATTGGAAGGAGATAAATTGCGATGGAATATACTTTTAAGGTTAAGGGGTGTTCTAAAAGTAAGACGGAGTACAAATTTAGAAACAGATGAATGCATTAATAAAAATATCGTGACATTCTTTCATATAGGTCTGATGCTTTCAATTCCAGATACGTGCTGTTCTACACATAAGGTTTAATGGAAATGAAATGAGCTAAACTTTGTTAATTCGGTACCACTGACTCTAAACTGGCGTTTAAATTCGCATGTTAGCTTTAGTTTTCGAATTGCAGCTATTACTAGTAATTACCTCCCCCCCCCCCCCCCGTATGAAAGCAATTTGCTGCACTGCCTGATCAGACATGTCGTCATTCTTACAGGACGGTATCATCACGTGTTCAGTAGCTTTGTGGCGATTATTGTAAATAAGATAGTGGTCGTGTTTTGACGTGTCTTGTGCTTCCAGCTGACAATCTATCATTTACGGGCAAGTACAAAATGTCTTGTCAATAATGCAGATAACTTGTGCTATATTTGCTGCTAGAAAGTGTTCAATTATGCCTTCTATAAAAGAAAGGCATATTTCTTTTATTTTGGCTGTAAGCTGGGGGACCAGGATAAAAAATGGGCACCGCATGTGTGTTCGTCCAACCTGAATGAATGGATGAATAGAAAAGGACGTGATATGGTGATTTGGAGGGAGCATACCAATTATTCTACTGACTACTATTTCTGTATAGTTCTCTCTATAAACAAAAGATTCTCCATGACGAATAAATTCAACAGTTTTATACCCTAATAGAGCCTCTGCAAATGGTCCTGTACCTCATGGCAACGAACTTCCTGTTTCTGAACCTCAGAAAATGCTTCTGTGAGCTATGATGAAGATAGCAGTGCTTCATAACTAAAGATGAAGGTGAGCTGCCATCAGCTTCAAGAGATGCAGACTTCTTTCCAAGCACATCATCCTCGAATCACAAGATGACCTCAATGACCTTATCAAGGATCTACAACTTCCTAAAAAGAAGACAGAACTTTTGGCATCTAAATGGAAGTATCTACACGCCTACGGAAAGAGACAACATTTCGCACTAGAAATAAAGAATTTGAGCAGTTTTTTTTTTTTTTTTTTAACTTAGGGGGATTTCACATTCCGCAAAGAATGTCTTAATTGGTCTGATGGAGGCATTGAATGTGAAGCACAGTCCTGATCAACAGCGATTGTTCATCGATGCTTCGAAGACAAATCTTAAAGCAGTACTTTTACATAATGGAAATGAGTTTCCTTCCATTCCTGTGGCGTATGCCACTAATACACATACAAACATCCTGATAGGAGAACACTACACGAGATACCAGTGGGAAGATTTTAAAGTTACTGTCATTTTATTAGGGATGCAACCCGGTTACACAATACACTGTTGTTTCCTTTGCGAGTGGGATAGCCCTGCTAGAGACAAACACTATTCTCAGAAAAGTCATGAGATAGTCATTAACTCCTGCAATGTATTGTGTGAATCACTGAGAGAGCGAAACAAAGTTTTGCTCCCAGCGCTACATACAAGACTGGGACTTAGGAAAACTTTTGTAAAAGCTTCAGACGCAAACGGCTCTGCATGCACTTACGTCAAAAGTGAAAGCAGGTGTGTTTATCGGTCCACAGATTAGAGACTTTTTAAAGACAGCCATTCTGAATTAGTGCTAAATGATAAGAAGAAAAGAGCATGGCGATTATTTAACAATGTTTCAAATAGTTTTGTGGGAAACTTCAAAGCTGAAAATTTCAAAGAACTTGTGGATGATGTGATGTGTTGAAGTGTAATATGTCTCTAAAATACACTTTCTGAAATCACACCCAGATTGTGGTGAGTTAGCGATGAACAAGCTGAGCGGTTCCACCAGGATATTTCAGTGATGAGCAAAGATATAAAAGGAAATGAAATGTTGCCATGCTGTGTGATTGTTGCTGGATGGTGAAAAGGGACGCTCCTGCAACACAGTACCAGAGACTGGCCAAAAGAAAGACGTTTTTAACATAACTGATTCTTTTTCATGTTTTTGTATTAAATACCATTATCTAAAAACGAGAACTAATAAATAAATTTCAACATCATTTTCGTGTTTAACGACCGTATAAACACGCGGTAAAGATGCTTTCTTCACCATAACATTCAACTTTTGAAAATTTGTAGGACAGTGTAATGTTTCTTTCTTTCTACTCATCTATCTTCCTCTTCTTTTAGTGTTTAAATAATGTGAACACTGTTAATGACTTGACTTTAAATGAAAGTCATTCCATAATGACACTAATAGCTACTCCACTGGATGAAAAATTAAAAGCACTGATTGCGATGAGCAAGGGGTTAACGACTGACGACAAAATTGCAGTGTGCCAAGTATGTGGAAAAAAGATAGCAGTAGCAACTGAAACAACACGTTCAAAGCCATTTTACTGCCTCAAAAAGTATTATTATTATTATTATTATTATTATTATTATTATTATTATTATTATTATTATTATTATTAATCTTCTTCTTCTATGGCGCTACAACCCGAGATCGGGACATAACCTTCTGCAGCGACCTCTGCCTATTCTATATCATCTTACGACTTCATTGATAGAGCGCAGTATTGCAGGAGTGTATGTAATGAGCAATTCCGGTACCCATACGGTCGCCTATAATGCGGCCTTCTAGATCGAAGAACGCTACCTCTCCATCAGAAAGTTCCTCAATTATCCTCAGGAGGCTGGGTGGATCCCATTCCAAACCTCCCTAACTTACGATAGAAAAATTCTTAAGCAGGTACCGGGAATCGAACCCCGGTCAGCGGTCAGCAACGCTAACCACTAGACCTGGAACATACAAATCATTTTACATAGCAAAATTCACCAATGATGGTTTGAAGGTGCTATGGCCCAATGGAATTCAAAAGAAAAAAGTTCTAGTTTTGCTTTCCGATGTTGCAGTACCTATATAAGAGGATAAGCCATGAAGTAAATTACAAATGTATATACAGCTTAAACAAATAAGTGTGCTGATTTGAAAACTACTTTTATTTCTCAACATAATCTCCCTGTACATTGAAGCACTTGTCCCATTTTCCTACAAGCCCCTGGAATCCAACATCACAAAATTCTTTGACTGCTGTGGGAACCAGGCGATGACTTCCCTTTCTACAGTTTCATCGTCGAGAAAACGTTCACCCGAAAGATGATGTTAAGAGTACCCCACTATCAATTTCGTTGCGTTTGTCTTGCTGATTGGAGGAGGCGTGTTGTCATGCAAGAGCAACAGACCTTTGGTGAGGAGTCCTCGCCACTTCCGTTGAATGGGCTTAAGAAGTTTCCTGAGGATGTTACAGTAGCAGTCGGCATTTACGGTTTGTCCTTAGGGCTGGAATGTGGTGAGTAGTATGCCTTCGTGACTTTGCCGGAGGTTGGTATCACTTTAAGCTTATTTTTCGCAGGCGACGCAGGATGTTTCCGCTGTATTGACCCACACCTTGTCTCTGGCTGATAAGATTCATCGGACTAGCATATCGTGATCTTCATCCAGTAGCAACTGAGATACTGTAATGTCCGTTCTTTGCATTTTGTGTTATGGGATCACCTTGCGCGTCATCCATCGCGCGTGAACAACCATTAGCAGCGGCTCCGAGTAAGTCTGCAAAGTCGCCTCTGCGGTAATCTCCGTTAGCCGGCCTACTCGGTGTTCGTGTTCGATATGTGTCCGCACTTCAGAGAACTTCTACACCCAATAGTAAACAACTTGACGTGACAGGAAGTATGAATATTCTTTCATTCCCCAACTTTTTCCACAAAAATTGCACAAAGGAGCGCTGGTAAAGGGTTGTGCATTTTGCAACTACTGTTTCGCTATTGTAAACATTTATAGTCTCATGTCGAATGACACTAATTGCCACCGGACTACCGGACTAATGCTGTCATCTAGTGGCAATAGCCTCAGGTGCCTCATTCAACATTTTTCATCCTCAAAAAATATTTTTGTGAAAACTCCTCAAAGAGTTCGGTGCTACAAACTACACACAAAATGGGGCACCTGAGTACAAGCTGTGAACATTTTGAATCTTTAAAGTATACAGCTGAAATGCTGTCACCAGAATCTGCTCTTTCAGAACGCGAAGCTCATGCGTTTTCAATGAATTTAAAATGGAGTGCTCAATTGCATACATTACAAGTAATTTCGGGTGGCATCCAGAGAAGGTCATAAAATTGAAATCTTCAGCACTTTCTCAGTAGGAATTTATGGATATTATGGAAGGTGTGAAATTAAAGCTATCCAATGTAAAAGTAGAAGTTGGAAACAACATTTCTAGAAATTTTCTGGTAGTAATCGGAAAAAAAAAAAAAAACCCTCTACTCCCCTCGCTCTATGCAAGACCATGAAAGATGAAGTAGTTCATTCTTCAAGAAAAAAAGTATCATTGATGTATATCCGTGTGACAACTTGCTATGTTAAAAGAGCATTTACTGTATTCAAGATTTTATCTATCAGATAAAATCTTGATCTTCCTTTACGTCTGAAAATATACTACATTGCTTAATGAAGTAAACAGTGTGTGTGTGCGTTATGTTTTTTTCTTTTTGCTTTTGCTTCTTCCTACTCCTCTTCTTCTTCCATCATGAGTTAGATTCTGCCTGTTACAATCTCACATTTTTTCCCCTCCAACTGATCTTCCTTTCGGGCTATATACAAAACATATATTTTGATATTCTACCTTCTGACATTCTTTTTCAGTGTTTTATCCATTCTTGTCTATAGTTCCCTAATTGTTGAAACATTGGTTGACTTCTAATTATTTTTTATATCCTCATTTCTTATATGTTCTTCTTTTGTGCAACCTTTGAAGTTCGTAGGAAAGAGTATTTCTGGCGCTTAAATTGTATTCTCTCTCCTTCGCAAATCCAAGCCTCACCTCCATAAAAACAATGGCTGTATACAATATTAATTGCGTATCTATTCTCACTTTGTTTTTCAAAGTATTTCTAATTGTTCCATACACAGCTTTGAAACTTTTGTATTTTTATATTAACATCTTGATCTTCTTCATATGTGACATCACAACCTAAATACTGAAAATGTGATACTTGGTTTTTATTTTTCTATCATAACTTTTGTTCTTATTGGACATTTACCTCGGAACGCCTTTGCTTTTATTTTGGTCTTTGAAACTGTCGAATTGTATTTTTTATTTATTTTATTTAGTTTTATATTGCTTTTGTAGTCTGTCTTCCTTGTCCAAAATTAATGCTATATCATCTGCAAATAACAAAATATTTACTGATCTATTCCATTCATAATTCTATTCCTTTATGTGTAATCTTTTTCCATTCCTTAAGAATGTATAAATAAACTTTAAATAAATACAACTCTGTGTAACTAAACGTATACTAGGAACAGCATTTCAAATATTTAGAAAAAATTATAAAAAATTTTGCAGTGCTTTAATATCAAACTATCATTAATAATAATTTAAAATAACAGTATGAGAGCACTTTAAAGTAATGAGAGCAATAAATAGTATGTGCAAGATGAATGGTGAGTGAAATTGGCTAATATTTTCCATTTACAGTTGTTAGAGCCTGGGTTTTATATAATTAGCTACCAGGGGTTAATTGTAATGGGATATGGAAGGAATGCAATGTTATAAAGTCAGGTTGAGCAAGTGGGAAATTTAAAAGTAGTAAATTTACATGTACTGAGAACATGGTAAGGAAAATTGTGCACTTTGATTCTAATATGCTTACTTGTTTGTGAAATTGCATGAAATTGGTCTTATTTATATGTTAAAATACTTATCTTTATTCGTATGCAAATTAGAAATTGCAAGAAACACAAAGAAAAATTAATTGTGTTTACATATGTTGTTTATATTTACGAGAGCTAGCTTCATACTTATACGATTGTGGTGGCGTTGTTTTTGCTTATTACATGTGAATTTTGTAACAAACTTCAATTTCGATAGAACAGTTGAACGCAAGTCTTTCGGATATTCCGGTAGAAAACTGCTGATGAGCGGAAGACAAAAGTTCAGTAATCAGTTAAATTAGCAAAACTAAATGACAATTTAATGAAAATGTATAACTTTTATTGATATAAATTATGAAGTTTTGAAACTAGTTATAAAGGTAGGAGAAAATGTAAATTTAATTGTAATGTCATTTGCTGAAATAAAATTCATTCATATAATTAGTCATATTATTATTATTATTATTGTTATTATAATTATTATTATTATTATTATTATTAATGATAATGACAATAATAACTTTATAATATAGAAAATTTATTATATTTTACTACATATTTATTTATATTTTCTCAATTTGATATTACAAAAAAATTCGTGCTCTTATGATTATCATCTCCTAGATATTCGTATCTATGCAATCCCTCACAGGCTACAATCTTTATGTGAAAAAATCGCTCTTTTAGGAAAGCGACAATTTCTTCTGTAGTTATATTTCTTTACTACATGTATTCCTTTCCTTGCTAGTACTAATGATGTAATTTTGCTCGAATGCAAAGTTAACCGCGGAAAGTCTAAAGTGATATAGAACGAGGGGTCATACAGAAATGTTTTGTTGTGGTCTTATCTTCGAATAAGCAAATATCGACTACATTTATCAGGCCCCAATGTACATATCGATAGTAAATGTGGCCCATGCTGTTAGTTGCACGGGTTTGTAAATTTGATTCTTGCAGTTACCTGGTTTATTACAGTGGTTTGTAGTTGGAAGTAAATCAATAGTAGCGTGTTACTTCCTGTGTTTTTATTATGTTAATGTTTAATTAGTAGCTCACATCAAGAACTTATGTAATAGAAAGTGTTTAGTACAAGACAGGTTGCTCTTCTATTTCTTAGTTATGGCAGTGCATCGCATAATACCATATTCCATTTCCTAAATAGCAGTAATTAAAAGAGCAGTGGATAAACACCATGCAACTTTTTAAGTTAATGATGAAATTGTAGTGTGTGTATTTCAAAATTTCGTACCAAAATTTTATTTAGGGATGACATTTCCTCGTGCAATTTTCCCTAACCTATCAGCATATGTGACAATGCGGGTTAACAATGAAAGGAAGATCCGGAAGCACGTATGAAGCTGGTTTTGAAGCGAGATGAAAAAAATGTAATGAATGGTGTGAGCAGGAAGTTATATTTTGACCCCTTTGCAAATGAGAGTAAGACAGACAGATACATCCGCTTATAACTATTGCCAATGAAGACTGTGTTCTTTTCATTAAAATAGACAATGATAAATATCCCATCTAAGTCGATTAGTTTTAAGGTGTCCAGTAATTTAAAAGTTAAGTGTATTTTATAAAGATTTGTGCCTACCTATGGAGAAGTTTATAATACATATTATTTTATATTCCTTTATATATGAAAAATATTGTTTGTAATCAATTTCAGATTCTTAAAAACCATGGAAATATTTTCTAATGATAAGTAATGTGAACTTGTAAACATAAAACTTCGTAAAAGTTTCGTATCGGTTAAGGGCAACTTCGGCCGCCATTTATTCATTTATTTATTTTTCCATATTGGGGTCTGGTAAATGTAGTCCGTCTTAAACCAGTCCCAAACTTTAACTTGATGTGTTTACAACTACTCCTGCTAATGCACTGGCTTCTTCAAAGAACGACTTTCAAGAGCAGACACTAAATATGACATCTTTCAGGAAAAGCGCAACCACCTCTTTCCGATTTACCAGAGAAAATGTGATCAAGCTCTTGTGTTAAACATACCAATTGTGGACACACGCTTGTTGTGTTTAAGAAAGAGTAGAAGAGTTATATGTTTATTTAATTATTTATTTTTGATAGATTTATATGAAAAAAGTTTCGTTTTATCATTTTAATAAATAATTTTAACTAAACTAAACTTTCAAAACTGAAATTGCAGTTTCTTCTAAAAAGATGTATTTTGTATACGTGTTACGCAGTTCATATCACACAGAATCTAAAATCTTGATGTGGCAACACGTTGTGTAGTGTTTCATGAGTTTTTTCCTAGTTACCTTAATAGTAGCAAAGTCGTATTCCATATTTGTACCTCTTTTTCTATATAAAAGATTCTATGCGCATTGCACTATGTTACATAATAAACAAGGTACAAAAGTACCATTACGCCCCTCCTAGTAAGCGAACCAAGATTTTTTATCGACGAAGTACACCTTTCGAAAACAGACTTTAACATATCAGACAATAATTATTACCATGGTTTCTAACACTTAGCGTACAAATAAAAATATAACTGAAATTAGTTGTGCCAATTTAAAAATGATCGACAATAAATTGGTTGCATTTAAATACATCTTTATTTTACACTGAATTGGTCAGTCGGGAGTTCGTGTCACGAGGGCACAGTTATGTTGCATATGGTTATAAAAGAATGCAAGACATAATCCAAAACAATAGGTTACAAAACTCCACTGTCTCTTGGATGCCTCTGGCAACTAAATTTACCACAAGGTAAGAGTTACCTTGGCAACAATCTATGGCACTTCTAATTGACCGTTCTGAAATTCTTGAACACTATATTGATAGCCAACCTTCATCTGCCAATAGCTTGGCTTCAGACCAAGGAATTGCACCCAACTCTCAAACCAAATTGTTCTAGCGTACATTACTACAACAAAATTATTTACTGCTACAACATTGATTTCCATTACAATTTTATTTGCACAGTAATGAAAAGCAACACAAGTTTTTTTCCTCTTCCTTAAGTGTCAAATGAAAATCCTATTTGCTTCTCAATTGTTTTTAGTATGTTTTATATTTATGACAGCACACAATTTTATTTTGTTTTTCATCTGTTCTTAGTTTTCTGCTTTTTTCCTACATTCAACAATAATAACTCAAATGTATTAAAAATTTACACGAAAATTAAAGTCTACCATCATTAATTACAAATTTATAAAAGCACAATTTTTTACATTACAGTGAATCATATTCTTATACCAGCATAGCTAGATATTATACAGTGGCCTCAAATACAGCGTTTCCACCCGGCGAGCTTTGATATTAAAGTGAAAGGAGGGAAATGTTGCACGAGGGAGATTGATAAGTCAGGTAAACAACATAGTAAATAATTTTTTTTATGCAAAAACAAAAACGCATTTCTCAACATAATCTCCTTTGAACCCAATACATTTGGTCCATGCAGCTATCAGCTTGAAATGTTAAGCAAGTCGAAGAATAAATGACATAGAAATAGAGGAGGCCATGGCGTATTTTGTAGCTTAGCTCTGAATCCATATGTGTAAAAATATCAGATTTGCTTCAGGTAATTTCCTAAAACGTACAGTGCAATCAGTAGTGCTTTCCTCTACGGCACGGGGTGTTGCCTATAAGCGAGCTCTCACTTGATTGCCGCGCCGTGGAGGGGTTAGCAAGATTTCTTACTTATTGACCTTGCGGACTGTCGCAGTCGTAGTGTAGCTGCTCCCGTGTGTGTGTTGTATTGTTCGTTTCTTAGTTCGACACTATAAAGTGTATTATGCCTCTTGTGTTGATGGGATCTTTCTTTTTTTTCTTTTCTTTTTTTTTTTTTTTCCTTACCATACAGATGATTCTGTTGCTTATGTGAATCTACATTAACCTCTTTTCCAGGGAGTCAACCGACAGGGAGCATGTTCATGCATTTTTTCAACAGGACTCTGCCACTGCTCACACTGCGAATAATCCGTGAGAGCAATTCACAGTGTTTTTCCACAAGACAGGGTTATTAATAGAGATCTTGATGATTTACCAGCCTGCGATTATTATCTCTGCAGTAAATTAAAATGTACGAAGACGAACCCGCACACCATGAATGATGATATTCATATGGATTTTGTCCGGAATTCTCAAAATAAACTATAACAAGTGATGAATAATTTCGTAAAGAAAGGCCAAAAATGTGTGGAGAATGAAGGCGAACAGTTTCAACACTTCTTTTGATAATTTAATGAGCCTCTTAAATTGGTTTGTTTTATTGTTTTACCCTCCCGCTACTCACCGAGACCCGGCTAAGGAGCGGCGCGCTTATCCATAGGCAAAGCACTCCGGGGAAAACAAAACCGATCGTAATAGTTATACAGGCTTTAGCAAACACTAAATACAATAAATATTTTCAAAGTGTGAGCTCTTACCTTTGCTTTAGCTTTCTCCGATGATTATGAAGACGCACCCCCGTTGTGCTCTCCATACCCCCCATAATATTGTGAATGTTTGCATCACTGACCACCATTTTGGATTACCTGTAATGAGAAAACATTGTTCATTAAGAAGCTGATTATCTCTTCCTACTTGCGCAAGGTTGTTATCTACTAGTAACGGTGCATTGGATTATTAGGAAAAGAGGGAAATATTTGGGTACGTATGCGCCTACGTCCGGGAGGAGAGCCAGAATTCACCAGCCGTGTGTCAAGGACGTAGACGCGATCTCTAACAGTAAAACGTCTCTCTGTACTTGAACACTCCTGTATATTGGACATCTTTAACGGACAGTATCAAATATATCCTGGACGCTAGTCAACCCTTATAGTGATTCTGTTGTTGTTTATTTCTGCTAATTATTTTGCCATGATTGGCGTTCGTCTTTAAAGATTTCATTCAGTAATTACCAAGTACACGGTACAGTAATATCAAAAGCAGATGGGCCCGTCCCCCTCAAAGAAAATGCTATAATTATTTACAATTTTCCCCTCTACTGATCAACTTTTTAAAACAAAGATACATGAAAACAGCGATGTATAACAGATTAGCTCTTAATTGTATCGTACGCAATATGCTCATTTCCTCTCTACTGTAGTAGCGGTAGCTTGCGGGTCCACCATTAGCGAGGGAGGCTCATAGGCCAGCCCGGAAAAGTTAACTGTACCCTCATGGGCCAGCAAAGATTTACAAGGACTTATATTTCTCTTTCTCCAAGATGGGTTATTGTTTCATCTATTTATTTCTTTGTTCTCTTGGGCCAGCAGGAAGAAGGTACATTGCCAGCGCTCGTTATTCTTCCTTTTCTTAGGAACCAGATGTTGAGGGCTACTGATACCACATATAACTGACTAGGGTTGTTTTCGCTCTTTGAAATTGCATGATTTTCTCATTGTTTGTTAATGGAAAGCTGACTTTTGCAATGTTAACTGTTAAGTTATAAAAAAAGCGTAACTTTTAGTGGCGATGAATAAAGTGGACGTTTTATTGAAGACTCCATTTAGGCATCTAAGTTTAACTATTAAGTTGAATATGAAACGATTTGGATCTCATCTTACTCAGCAAGAAGGCAAAAATTAAGTTTTTTTTTTTTTTTTATGGTTGAAAAGAAAAATACTTTGAGAGAGTGTGAAGTGAGCAACGTATCTTGTCTGTAGGAATGAGATCATAAAAGAAATAGAAAAAGAATTTTCGTTTCTGTATCGGCCGAAAAAACGACAGATATTACATGCATGTCACAATTTGTTGTAATATTGCAATACATCAGTGGGGATAAACTGGTTGAAAGATTCATAAAATTCGTTGCTGTTTCTGAATTCACTGCAGAAGGCTTAAGACGTACTTCAGCAAAATTAGAAGAGTTTCATATAAACCATAAGTTTAGAGCACAAACATACGATAGCGCTGCAGTCGTGAGAGAATGTCAGGGAGGAATACAAGTCTTGATAAAAGAGACCTTTCCCCACGCCATTTGGGTATGCCCCTGGCCTATCTTTCTACAGGATCCACAAGCTGCCACTGATCAAACGTTCTTTTTCCCTAACTGGCTTTCTGCTATTTGTTTGAGCTTGATTGGCATTTATCTCCATGCTTTGCAATGGGTTATTAAGCACAGTGGTATGGAAATTGTACTTTTTCTTTAGCTTCATTCTTTTGTGTTTCCTCAGTTCTTTACAAAATGTAACATTGTTACGTATTTTGCAGAAAATGGAGTACTGTAAACTTATTGAGGCAAACAATTGCATGGGTAAAATAAGCACAGTGGTCCTCATTTACTGTTGAGGTGTAATTTGTAAAAGTTTACTTTTATTCTGTGTGCAAGTTCAATATGAGTAAGTGTACCAGTCTTCCGTGCATACTACCTTTCCTTCAAAACATCTTCGTCGGTCTTTGTTGTCTGAGAGTAATTCTTATGACGGTATGGAGGGATTCGGTCTTGCAGCCTTCTCATAAGAGGAGCTCTTTAGTTATCCACAGTGGTGGATTAATAAAAAATATTGTTATTGTGATCTGTTTTTAAATATTTTGTTCCATTGACCCTAAGGTAGCAGCTATGGGGAGTGATTTAGCACCGTATCGCCGAGAGTCCGAGGAGGCGTGGTTGAGAATGCTACTAGCACCAGGGAACTCAGGGGCAGGAAGTGAGACAACAGCAGTACTTCCTTGTATTATAAACATCTCGTTAAATTGAACAATTTTTATTCAGCTAAAAATGCCCGCGTTAGAGAGGTTTCGATGTACTTAGAATAACCCGATGCAGAGGGAGCCCCCCTTCCAAGCAGTTCGAGCCAAGAGGCAGGTGCCCCTCCCCCCTCAAAGAGTTTTAAACATATTTTTAAAATTTCCATTTAATAGCTAAAGCACTGATATTTAAAATAAAGCATTTAAGGTGAACGTAACTAATTAACCTACACTTTCCTTTTATATCGATTTTAATAACTAGATTGTTTAATTGATTCTTGAAACCTGCTACATTTTAATAATCATCTTTAAAAATATGTTTCCTCTCCCTCAAAAATATTCTGCGGACGCCCTTGGTTCGAGCCCGCCCATAGGATCACTTTCATACGTGTAGCCGGTTTAGAAAACTTTTCCAAAGTGCAAGCTACCGTCTCACCACAAACCGCACCAACCAACCTCGCCTGGCACTTTCGACTCAACGGAATAAACTTAGATGAAGTGGGAGAGCGGAAAACGTTCATCTAGAATTTGCCTAAGCTACTAGAGGAAATTGCCGGAAAAGAGGATAACCAGCAGCAGGGTTTTGAACCAAGGACCTTCCGTATGCGAGCCCCAAGCTTTACAGATTATTTTTGTTCGCCATGCGAAAAACTAAATCAAGATAAGAGTTTGTGCGATGCTAAGCTTTTCTAAACTATAAGTGTTTCTAATCTCCTATCGTGTTTCACAGTTTGGAGGACGGAAGCTGGTCTCCCATGTTCTTGTAGAGCTTCCAGTTAATACGGATACCAGACTTATTCCCAAGTCTGCACCGGGTGTTCCAATTGGAGCCTAGGGAGCAGTGAGCATTATAGCTTAGTTGATCGAATCTTTTGAATATTCGTTGACAAGTCCAACAGATATCACTGTACATTGTACAAACTGACAGACAAATAAATAAATAGCATGCATGTATAACAGATAATATAATAGAAAAAATAACGGCCGAGTTTACAGGCCTTTCACTGTGGCGGTAAATACGAAAGCCAACAGCAACAAAAGGTGGATAATATTTTACTATAAAGTTACGATGGACAAATAATACCGCAATTAAGCTAATCTAACGCAAATGTAATATTCAACATTGTGGTGCGCATTAGATTCGAGTGCAAATCCGCTCCTTAGTTCGCCGGTAACTTCATTCAAATGTATCGTTTATTACGTCATAATGCATTGCAGCAATTCTCGACCTCGTTACATTTATTGTTGGTCTATTACTGCATACAGCGCTGGAATAGTAGGTATCACGAAATGGAAGGCAAACAGATAACATCTTATGAGGCTACTGTCAAGCATAAAGTAATTCTCTATGATGAAAAAAACAAATGGTAACAGTAAAGACAGTTCAATGTAGCGGAGAGCTACGTAAATATATTGATGTGGACAGCTCTTTTCCCATTGGCTCCAGGACGATTTACGTCCCTAATTGGAATTTTAACACAAAGCGAGAAATTAAATCCGCTCTGATTAAAGTCTGGAATGTGCAGAAAACATTGTATGCTTCCCATGCTTGAAATCATAGTTTGACTCAAATTAATACTTGGAGTTCGCCTATTCAGTTTTAAATTTTTTTTTCTTTTAATTGGGGGGGGGGGGGGCGGCAACTTAGAATGTGAGTTTTGTACATGTTCATTTTTTGTACATTATCACAAAACGAAATCATGCAACTATCTTCCGTAATATGATGAGTAGTGGTAATTTTTCGGTAATTTAATTGAGGTTAACGAATGTTTGTTGTCATGACAACAAGCGTGGGTTTGAACAGTTAAATTACCTAAGCAAAATTAATAGCAAGAGGGGAATGCGGTAAGATAACTGCAATGTGAGAACATGCTTTTTTATCCCCCTTTCTTTGTCTGTTTATTAGATTTTATTCTAAGTAGAGCGTAGGGAAATCTAAATTAAATAAAATACAACTTAACACTATTATAACAAAAAAAAAAAAAAATTAACGTACGAGAAAAAACTATCAGTTATTAGTTTTTGAGCACCAGACTTTAAAAATTTCGATTAAGTTCCATTCTGATTGGCGAATAAGGTATCAATTGACTGAAAGACACTCGCGTGCAATTATCTTCACGAATTCACACAAAATTTAGCAACAGCTGACTGTTAACAAACCAACTGATTATCGCTGCTGGAGGGTGTTTGCATGAGAGCGTTGTAACTTCAAATATAATATTGTTTGATATTGAAATGCAAGTTTTCTCCTATTTAATATGTAAGACTGTTATGCGTTTATTATACTGTCTCACTATAATTATCTAATAGTCTTTTACAATATTTAACTGTATAACTTAACACAATTAGTCTGTATAAAACTGGAGGCAAACTCACGTGACCAGAGGTGCATACACATAACATCTCTTACCGGTTCCTTTACCTCCCCTGGTCAAAATACTTCCAAACTTAGAAAGATATTGCTTGCACCGCGACTGCAAGCCAAGATCCTTAGAGATTATAACAGCAGATACAAACATCAGCGCAATACACAAGTCCTCTAGTAAAACATATTGAGCAATAGCCTTAGGCGATTAAAGGCGATTAAACGTTTAAAGAGAAGCCATCCCTGAATGAAATATACTCTTATAACATGTCAAGACAATTAGTGCGGAACAAGAGTTCGGAAGCTCCCCATAGATCACTTTGTGAGTGAAAAGGGGAGTTTGTGCTCAACATGTCAAAATCTTGCCAAAGTATAGGACAATCATGACGAGTTTTGTTCAAGATATGGCAACACTGCAAACCTCGGCTGCTTTAGTCCCAAAAGGCATCAGTTTAAAACATTAAAAATTGAGAAGCCGTTAGAATGAGTGGATGCAACAGAAAACAGACGTGCCTGATTCGCACTATGGAGCCCCACCCAGAATGTGGGGACATGAGCACTTTAGTTTGCTTAGTTCATATTATGTCTTTATCAAGCATCAATTACTATATAAGCCTGAAAAGGCGACAAACTCGACCGATGCTACTCCACAAACTTCTGAGAACTTGATTCATTCTTTCAAAGAACAGTAATGTGATGAAAAGTCTAAATAAACTAGTGTTTTGTTCCAACTTGTGCTGCCATCTCTCGGCATCCTTGCTGTGAATGAAGCACGAAATTACGTCACACATTGTAATGACGCCGCACACCCTATTTATATTTCTCCGTAATATTTCCATTTCATCATGTTTTTGTGCAGCAGCTATTTCCTGCGGAACATTCATGGTTAGTGTTTACCATCCTGAACGAGCCACTGTTGTTTCTGTTAATTATATACACATTAAAACATTTCTATGCTTTGCTGCACACTCTATACATAAAGGACAGAATATCCACTACAAATAGAAATGTTCAATCAGCAATTAACAGAAACAAACGAAATGCAGAAAATGCAAACTGGCGCAACAACTGATGGATCGAGATTGCTGCAGAAATTAATTATTAAATGTTCAAGTTATAAATGAGATTCAATGTTATATTATCAATATCTATAGATCCTTGTGATAAATTACAGTTTCGAGAAGTTTAAAATATTTTAGAATTTGTGAGTAATATTATTGCTTATTGCAAGACACATTCGAAAGTTTTATTTGCACTTTATGTAGAAAGAATGTCTGGAGAGGCAGAAATACAGAACCATTAGAAATGGAAGGGGGTAAGAGCGTGTGGAGAGTTGTAGTGCAGACGTTGTTTGTTGATCAGCAACGGATACCAGGTGTTGCTTATTTGAAAACGTTTGTCTTTGTTTATATTATCTGGATGCTACTGTTTTTCTAAAGCTTCTCTTCTTCCCAGATTAAAATATCCTATTATTGTTGCAGTTAGTTTTTTTTTTCTTCCAATTTGTTTTCAATTACATGTCCCGCAATCGCAGATTTTTCTGGCTGATTAAGGCGTAAATGTTGCTTATGTTTTCCGAGCCATGGATTTTCCGGTCATATCAATGTATAGTGTGTCCCGAAAGTCCGGACTTTACTAGTTTCTTATTAGCATATCATATTGTATTATTATTATTATTATTATTATTATTATTATTATTATTATTATTATATTGTTTATATGAAGAACAAACAGTTCCATTAAACATGAAACAAAACATCAGGCAAGTGTACTCCATGGCTTTGTTGGCAATCCTTCCCTCAGTTCGGTAAACCTTTCAATGACTTTAGAGCAAAGTTCCGGCTGAATTTCACCCATGACACTCTTATTTCTGCCTTGAGTTGAGGGATGGATTATCTAAATGTCGGTCCTGGTGATGTAGTGGTTAACATACTTGCCTCCTAAATCCAAGATTCCGGGTTCGAACCCGGCCAGGACCGATGGATTTTTTCGGGCGTAAAAAGCCTAAGTATGGCTTTATTCGGAAGGGAAGTATAGTCGTGGGTCCCGTGTCGTACATTTACGGCACGATAAAGAAATTCAACCCTGAAAGAGAGGCCTCTGAGCAAAATTTGTCCGCCTTTTCACGCCCTGAATTGAAAGGGACGCTGATGACCTGAGATGTTAAAGAGCGTCCATAAATAAATCAATAAAAAATCTACGTAAACACTATATTTTACATACCCCCACATAGAATTGTCACAGGACGTCACACGTTCTCGATGGCCAATTTTGATCGCCGTTGAGAGAGAGGTAAACGTTCGACGCTGCAAATGGTACATCGGCTTCAGCTCTTGTGTTAGTTCGATCTTAAAAATATGCATATGCAGATCTTTCGTTAAAATTCGCTGCAAAGTGCTTCTGAGAACAGTTCATTGTTGATGATGGCAGCGAATTGTCTTCTTTGGGCTCGTAGCAAAGCTCCGTCTGACGAGGGCAACTTTATTGACGAAAACGTCCAGGTGATTTTATTGCCTATCCTGTTTATCTTCAAATTTCCTTCCAGTCTCTGCACGGTTGACACATTAGGCGCATTTCATCTACCACAAATTACAATTAAAATGCACTTTCAGAATATGAACGCGTTGATCCTTCGTGTATCGCTCCATTTTAGCTGATAACCATACACACAAATGACAATCGTTTCAGGCCCGGCAACCTAACAAACCGACGAGACGCCTTATTTAAAAATTGCGTTCCTTATGGGATACCTTATAGTACTCGTATACATTAAAACAACATTTCCACTATAAATGTTGCCATTACTAAATTTCTATTCTAAACTGTTGCCTACACAGCAAGCATTGCGGAAGTCAAAACAAGGACAATACAGGCGGGATACAACATGAATAGAAGAGGCGTGATTAAGGGCACGTGGATTTTGGCACCACAGGCTTACTTAAATACCAATCGAGGGGACAAACTGAGTCTACAGGCACATTGCGTGTGTTTCTGCGACGGAGATCATTTTTCTATGAATTTTTAGAAGAAATTACATATCAGAAATGTGCAGTACAGCAAAATATGAGTTTTCTGGCAATCAAAGCCATTAAACGTACTGCTTCACCACAGAGTACATATCTGTTTTGTTTGTTCAGCATTTCACACCGCGTTAATCGGGACGTTGATTAAAGGTTTCCGTTTCCGGTTATTTTCAATATGTGTCCATATCGTTAAGTGAAATCGGGCTTGCTTACCGCGTTCGAAAGCGTATATCTGGAACCTAACGGTAGCAAAACGTGGCTTTTTGTAAAGAGTAGGATTTAATGTTAAATATACCACAAAAACGGCTCTGTAACACTATCATATAATTCTTTCACATTGTAAATTATGGCATTGTGACTATCAATAAAGCTGTGATTATTAAATTACATTACACGTAATATTAAAAAAAGTTAATGTTCCATAAAACCCTCTTAAATATGTTTGAACACAATTTCAATCCTCCGGAACTTTTTCTGTGCATACATCAATCACCCTTTAAATGAACTCGTGATGTTTCACTTAACTTTTGCTGCACATTTATATAATGCTTGCAAGATAAGGCGTCTTTCTACTGCAATTGACAATTTCGTAGTAGAGGGAAAAGCATTTATATATAATACGAAGAATTGCAACTATCACATTGACCGCGGTCCGCATAAATTAAAATATAATTAAGTGGGTTTATGAATAAGTCATACTAAATGGTTATAAAACAGTTGACAACATTCCATATTGCCACAGTATACAACAAAATATAGCGAAATACATCCTTGTACAAAATAATGTTAACAAAGATATTGTTCTAATTTTTAAAATGATTTCACAAAACTTCAATATGTACTTTCACTAAACAGGGTGTTTAGTATTTAATATGCCCACCTTTGGCCTTAATTACATTTTCATTCACATGGACATAGAGTCCATGCATTTCTTACATATTTCACTTATTTTCCTGATCATGAAACCAAGCATAAATCATCTTTTCTTTGGTAGTGCAGTCCATTTTCCACATTTCATTTCTTTACAATCGCCCAAGATTCTTTTTAGGGTTGACAACCGTTGAATATCCAGACTAGTCCAAACTGGAAGTCATTTTCCGATATGGGGCAAGGTCTTGCTAGAAAATCGCCTTTTCAATGTTCAGTTCCTCTGCCATCTCTTCAGTTCTGAGGCGGCTCTTGGGATGTAAGGAATCAAACACTGTGAACGCAAAACAGTCCCAAAACATTTTTTGTGGAAACTTTACCGTCTGTTTGATATGCTCGGCGATATTTCCTCTCCATCGCTTATCCTTACATACGAGACGTTCAACCCCTGCACTTCATCAGCAAATAGAACCCTTCGCCAATCTTCTTGTGTTCAGTTCTGATATTTTCTAACTCATGCCAATCTATTTTTCTTCATAGGACACGTCAATAGCTGTTTTCTGATCGGTCTTCGCGATTAGCTTCCAGCTTCTAGCAGCCGACTATGCACTGCAGACTCCAAGTCCTTTTATAAATCAAAACTGTTCTTTTCAGGATTAATTTTGCTATTTCTGATTATATAGGCATCATATTTCCTGGACGTTTAGAGTTTTCGGCCACATTGTCCTTTCTTTTGAGATGAAATTGACCTAATCTCTTTTTCCCTGTAGTTATATTATTACCAGCACCCAAACTTACATTACATTCAGCTGTTATCTGTCTCTGAGTCATGTTACTAAATTTAGTGAGGGTTATGACCTTACTTTTCTTCTTGGTGTGATATTCATTATATAAACAATAAAAGGAATAACTACAAAATTAACTAGCTCAACAATGGGTATCAATAATGCGCTGTAGAATTGGAGAAAAAACATATTAGCATTGAATAATTTATAAAACTACATTTACCTGTCTCTTTACATTAATTCGCAAAAGACTGTACTATATTTCAAATTGATGCCGTCTGTATTCTGGTTTCTCTATTAGCCTTTATGTTCTGTATAATCCCAGGATATGTCAGATTCGTTTTATTTAAGAGCACTCTTTAACATCTCAGGTCATCAGCGTCCCATTCAATTCAGGACGTGAAACGGCCGACAAATTTTGCTCAGAGGCCTCTTCTTTTCAGGCTTGAGGTTCTTTTTCATGCCGTAAATGTACGACACGGGACCCACGGCTTTACTTCCCTTCCGAAGAAAGCCATACTTAGCATTTTTACGCCCGAAAAAATCCATCGATCCTGGCCGGGTTTGAAGCCGCGATCTTGGGTTTAGAAGGCAAGTATGGTTACCATTACACTACCAGGACCGACGAATAAGTCAGAATAATCACATGGGTTGTGATCTAGGCTAGCCGACAGAGTAATGGAAACTCCATGACAAGACCCCCTTAATCTCACTCTTACAATGGCATAGAAACATACTACTGCGCTTGCGCTAGACAGGCGGAGCCTTCGATCACATTTTTGGTGAACAGTTATCTACGCACTAGTACAAATTAGAAAGCATTTCAATTTGTCAATAAAATGAACATATACGTGCACCCATTAACCCACCCCCAAATAGTCATAGCCAGATTCTACGTGTCTATCGGAGAATTTCGGGACGCTCGTAAATGCTGTGTCCACAACGCGCATGTGGAGACTGGCACACTGCAGCGGGAATTTTGCCTGTAAACGCAATGGTCACAATCATAAGTATCTGGAAAGAGAACGTTAGGGTAGTAACAGTGGCTGAGAGGTTTAGAAGGCATTCCTCTTCTGCGTAAGCTCCTGGGTTCAAATTCCAGAAAACATTTTTTCCCCATTGGTTTTATAAGTGAATATATAGAATATTATGTTGTCTTAATATCATATTATATTTTAACGTATCATTTGAGTTTTTGACATTATCTATGCATACACAAAAATCTAATGACAAACTAACATATTACTTGCAAATAACAATAAATACATGAACAGAAACATTTATCTTCTAAATTGAAACACATAGAAATAAGCACAAATTAATATCCAATCTTCGGGGCATAGATGACGTCAGATTTGTACCCTGGTGAGGGAGGAAGAAAGGCTGCAACTTCCCAGATTTCTAGAATTTTGCCCATGCGCTATCTTTTGCCCTTCTTGCATGTGCAGGAAATGCGTGTGCAGCATATTGCATTCAGACAGAAGAAATACTGAAGGAAACATAATAATATTCATTATTATATACATAATACGTTACCGTTAAAGCTTGCTGTGTATTAGAAACAATATTACGAAACTAATTTGTCATAATATGTTACAAAAGTTTATTTAAAAAATATATGTTTCATGCCATGAGGCGAACCTGCACTCTTAACCACGGCATCACTGCACACTCTGCTACAAAGCTAACAGAACACACATACTAGACAGCGTCTTTAGTGCATATTATATAACACATCTGCAGCAGTTGCTACACCGCTTTTCTGGATACCTTGTGAACCGCGCGCTGTAACGAGAAAGAGTAGAAGAATTTTGTATCAAGAAATGACTAATTTTTTTCAAAGGGTATACAAGCCAGCACAGAAGTAGATTCACGTTTACAGCCTTAATGGACGCTTCGTCCCTGGAATACACAAAAAAGTAAATCGATTCTTTTTTGGTCGTAATAAACAAATAATACTAATAATACAGCTTGACTCCGTATAACCCAAAACGGTGTTCTACGACACTCAATAATGTTATTTCCTTCCTTGTGACGTGCGAATTCGCGTCTAGATATTCACAACGAAAATAGAAGATTAAAGAGCCAAAAGACAAATATAATGGTCGAAATTGTCCAATGGGTGTACATTTAAACTTCGACTTTTTGTGTAACAATATTTCGACGTTATGGGAAAGTCATTTAGAGGTAATTTAGCAAAAACACAGCGACAGCGCACCGTGTACCTGTCTCGGGAACACTTTATGGCCGTGTTGGTATTTTAAGAGTCTTGACCTAAGGAGCGTTATATAGACTCTGTGACCTACAAACGCTTTTCTCATTAACCAGCTCTTCAGTACTTCCTTGTGTGAAAACAAAAGAAAGAATAAAGGTCTGTGTGATCATTAGGTACTACCAGCTGCACAAACCGAAATAACCCGTATCATCCTGCAAAATCCCCAAGTATCTATCAAATCTGTCGTACCATAGCAAAGAAACTGTGCCAAGAATACATTACAACAATGTGCTCGCTATAATATATGTTGGGAGCACCACTAGACAACAATGAGTTTGTTAGATGAATAATGTTTACTGACAACTGGGATTGATTTTAAATACGAAGTCAGATTTTCTAAGATAACTGTTAACTTCACACTTTACGATTTTGCATTATTTATGTTTATCCAATAATTTAATTTCATATGAAAATATTATTTATTCTATCATTAGGCAAGATAAAACATGGCGATCCTATCATTTTGCAACGCCCTAGATGTACAGGTAGATAAGGGGGGGGGGGTTGATAAAGTTTACATGACCTCCAGCATGTCAATGTAGTTTATTGAAAGAGACGCCTTCGTTGTTACCCAAAATCTGTTCCTTGAACAATTTACAGTATTTGGTACCAATGTTTCAATATGCGAGGCATATTCCTCATCCTGTTTACACAATCAGCTTTATAGTGTCTCATGTTTCCTGAAGTGACCATGTTCAGTAATTACTTTCCTTATCCCTCTTCTGTCCAATTTTAGAACAGATGTAAAAAGAGTGTTGCTAGGACCTAGGACCAGTACATGTAGGGGTTCAGGACAAAAAAGAGTGTCAGCATCCCTCTTTGCCAACTGATCTGCTCTTTCGACGACCGGGTATCCACCGCAGTTCGAGCCTGTCGCGAGATGCCAGGACAGTCAGGATATTTAGGTAATTCCATACCCGTTTAGATTTTACTGGTCGCAGCAGAATGCTTTTAAGTCATTTTGACTCTCTGTGAGGATTCGTTTACCATGAAAATCCTCTAAAAGCACAGTTCAGGATAGCAAATGCTTGTGCCTGAAAAACTGTGCAGTGTTTACCAGGCTTGTAATAATGTGTGTCCTCTGGAGGTAGGCCATATATGCCTGTACCCGATTGTGTCCCTATATGGGATCCATCGTTATGCAACATACCATATATTTTAAATTTTGAAAGAATTATAAATACCTATATAGAATAAATATGTTGGATGATGGAAAGATTGTCAAGGAATGTCATGGGCTTGAAACTTAGGATATTGTTTAAAAAATTGCTATCGGATAGTTGGGAAATAAGCAATATATAAGAGTTTTTGGAAAGAAGTAAGAGGTAGAATTAAAGATATGGAGAAATAAGTAATCTTTGCGAGCCCTAGGGAGAAGAGGTCACCGAAAATTTATCGAGAAATAAAAAGAGTTGCGGAGAGGGAAAAGTATCTAGAAATTTGTGATAAATTGGGAAAGGAAGGTTTCGCTTGATCCAGATCTGCAGTTTAAGAGGACTGAGAAAATTTTGTGGAAATAAATGTTCCCTATGTAGTGAACCTGATAATGAGTGTCATAGCATATTACATTGTGAGCAAAGGAAGTGGTGAAGACTACAGGTATGGAATACATTTGAGGGAGAATTTTTAATAAAGAAGATATTACAAACCAAAGGGGATAAAAATGATGGGAGAATACTTGGGCAAAGTTAGGGATAAATGGTGCAGGAAAATTAGAAGCACTATAGGAGAAGAGAGTTTAGATATAGAGGACTAGTAAAAACTTTAATATTCGAATAAGTAATGGGAATGGTGCAGTTGAATATGCTTCAGTCTGTAATACATCAACAACTTGGAGTTATGATGTATTGGAACAGGAAACAGTATAGGTAGGTAACTTTGAATTGTGTAAGATGCAGGTACGTTAGTTATTTTGTGACATAACTGGTGCTAAATAAAAAACAATATAGTTTAGTCTCCTAAAATATAATAAAAACTTAGTAATAGTATTTCGTTAATTGTGAAAAAATGGAAATATAAATTGTAATTGCTTGTGCTTGTTAGAAATAAATCCATATACATATGTTTTAAGTGAAGCTAGTTCATCTAAAACATTGGAAGACATTTGCTCATTATATACAAAGAGGGAAAGTTAACATTTTCGAATTCCATTAAGTATAAATATATAGGCTGAGTTTAATAATTCATTAATATAATTGTATAAATAAAAAATATATGTACAACTATGTATACGAGACTTAATAGCTTAAAACGGTCCGTTTTGTACTAATATTAAACTTAGATAGTTTAACATATAATATTATTTATTATTGACTAGACTCAGAACCAAGGCTATATCGAAGGAACAGAACGAATAGTGAAAAATGTGCTAGAAATGAATGCAATAAATAGCACGCTCGAAAAGATCTACTTCAAACTGCAATTCAGTACGTGATTTTTAAAAACATTTGTACTTCAGACATACTGTCGGCAGAAATGTAAGGGAAGGTCGGGGATCAGATTAGAAGCTCACTCAATTTCTTGCTATTCTTTGCTGCTTGTTCTATTAACAAGTTTTGAGACCATGTACAGGTGCTATTCAATATCGATACCTTATGAGTACAGTATCGAGGTTATCGAGAGCGTTGGGCCAGCCTATCACTTAGGCGAATGCTGCGATGGATATTTATATTCCATGAATTTTTCGCTCTCCCATTTCATTTCGTTGGTTCTATTACAGGGTCGAAAATGCCAGGGCTAGGTGGACTGGCGCGGTGTGATGGTGGCTTGCGCTTTGGAAAGGTTACTGCTCCGGCGTCTGTAATAGAAGCGGATTTTTTGAGGGGCTTCACTGGCGTCGGGTTGTTATATCTGGAAACATGCTAAAGATCCCACATGCGTCCATCAAGTCCCCTCCCGTAGATTCTGGCCGCCCCAGGTCCCCTCATCTCATCCCTTTCATCCGGAGGTGGCCTCATTGGGGACGTAGGCACAAACGGCCAGCAGTGAGCAAGGCTCAAATACCAAAGGTATCCTTCTTTGCCATAGACCAACCATCCTGGTGCTATAGAGATAACCATACTTGTCTTCTAAACCCAAGATCGCGGGTTCAATCCCCGCCAGGACCGATGAATTTTTTGGGCGTAAAAATCCTAAGTATGACTTCATTCGGAAGGGAAGTAAAGCCGTGGGACCCGTGTCGTACATTTAGGGCACGTAAAAGAACCTCAAGCCTAAAAGAAGAGACCTCTGAGCAAAATTTGTCGCCGTAATTAAATCAAATAATAGTAATTCGTCCATGTCGCGGGTATTGAGAATCCATTTCTAGTTAATATCACTAACTCCTATAAGCCCACCTGGAGTTTCATTCAAGAACGTTACTGCGTGAGCCAATCTGCTCGGTTATAATTAAACAAAAATTAAAAGAAAGGTCACATTTGTACTGAATGACTTTCCTTCGTACGACTGCTCCACGTGCAGTCGGCCGCAGTTGACCCAGTTCTGCAGTTCTCATCTTGCTCCCACACGTGAAAGTCAGCCGGGGAGTCGGAGAGGAGATCAGTACAATTATAACTCTTAGGAACTTACGGACCTGTTCTTGTGTGATGTGTGGCAGTTTATTAAGTATTAATCATGCGGCGAAATGCAGTATATTAATTAGGTTAATATGGTACAATTCAGGTAATCTATTCCCCAAAGGGTATTTACGATTCGTACCTGTGTACACAATCGCTTCATGGTGTATGGAGATTGTTTCAAGAGAAATTTCCTGCCATTCAACTTCCAAGTCGAAGCTCCACTTACAGATTGATAAAAGAGAAATAGTCTTGATATAAAGCGACATAGCCACTCACAGAAGAAACGTTAGATGAATTTGGACATACTCTGGAATGTTCCCCTAAAAATCACTTCTATGTCTTTCTCAGCAACCGAAATTTCCTATTCCTCTGTTTCAACAGCTACAAAGCTAGTGTTGTTAAAACTCTATAAAATTACTATAGTGCAAAAACTTAAACCGGGTGACCCTGCATCCAGGAGTATATTTTGTGAACGGGTTTTTTTGATAATGTGCATGGCGGAGAAATTGAACCTAGCCTGATTTTCTTTACGGATGAATCTTGGCTCCACCTAAGTGGGTATGGTAATTCACCAAACAAATGGTACTAGAGTTCAGAAAAATCTAACCTGCTTCAAGAGGAATCTTTGTATGATTAAAGATAGGGGTGTGGTTTAAAAGAAACAATTAATAGTGATAGACATGTGCAGAATATTTTGCAACAATTTTCCCGTGAATTAACTGTAAGGGAAGGTAGGTTCGCGACTTTCCAATAGGAACTGCAACGGCATGTACAGCGCATGTCCCCATGCATGTAATTCATGAAATATCCCACGATAGAGTCATTACTAACAATATATGCCCCCCTCGGCTGCAGATTTAACGCCCTGCGATTTTAATCTCTGAGAGGCATTAACGGAAAGGTGTACAAGATTGATCCTGGTGTCTTTTTTATGTATTTATTTACTGAACTGGAAAAAAAGAGATATGATATCTAGAGTAAATATTTACAAAATGATTTATGTTTAAGTGAATGAATGGTTTAGAACAGCGTTAAAGAGAGTTGTGACACATAATTACTTTTTTCATGGAATTACGGTATCTTTTTAAAACATACATAAAAATAGGAGTGAAATTGAAAATATCCAAATCATATTAAAATCTTAAAATTGTGGGGGGGGGGGGAAATCAGAATATTGCCATTTTGACTGCAGTTAACGAATGTCTGAGCGAACCCATAAGTCAATGTGAAGGAACAAAGCAATGCACTTTTATTATACAATACTTCCAAGCAAGGAATGCGCAGTACATTGAACCGTGCGCGTGTCGATTTTTACAGCGGACTGTACCTTTACTCTGGCTACCAGCCACAGTGCAGTTATTTTAGGGCAGACGTCACAAATATCTCTCCTGTGTGCCGTAGGTAGATAGATCCGATGTGGACTCAGATGCAGTCTCGCCCGACGCTGCACTGCATGGAGACTCCTAGAAGAAACTTTCTATTATGCAACTGATTCCCCAGAGCGAGTTAGGCGCGTTCGCTTCTACCCTACAGAATGGAAGAGGACCTGTGACTTTAATCTTAATTTGAGAAACTTTGTGTTGTTATTATTAATAAACGTTTTGTTTAAATAAAGTTTCCTGTCACGCTCTTCATTGCTGAGATATCTGCAACGCAAGCATTCAACTACTTGCTGTTAATTCCTTAGCTCCAGCATCTACCCATAACAACGAACTAAATGTCCTTCACTTGTTCTCGGCTACGATAAATACTAAGAGCTTATTCACAATGAAAGTTATACATAACATAATATTAATATAAGAGTTTCATGGAACTACAGAGGGGTTTATATAGAACTAACACATTTCTTTATTTATTCGACTGGAAATTCACCTAATGTCCCGAGTTTAATGTCAAGTTGAGCAAGATATTTGGGAGTTTGGATTCCCTGCCACGAGATGTGCAGATGTCTATTCTTTATTCCTTATTATCGTTTTTTCTGTTTGACAGCTGATTTCCACATTTTGTTCTAGTCGCTGTGCAGTACACTTTAAATCAAAGACTCTTCCTTTTGGAGCTATACTGGATTAGGAATTCAATTACAGATACTTAAAGGGCACACAGAGAGAATTTGGTGTTTGCAATCCCCCCTCCCCCAATGAAACACATGGCATCGGTAAACAAATTGAAAACAACTGGATCTCTGATGAGGAAAAAGGCAAACATCGTTCATCTAGACTGCCCACGGTTGTTGTGGACTTCTGTCTGGGCAGGGCTGGAGCGGTCACCCGTAAGACGTTTATCGTAGGAGATCAGGTACACCTACTCAATGAGTCAGAGAGCTGCGAAAAGTGCTCACCTAAAACTATACAGGGTTACAATTGTCCTGATTTGACAACACCGGACTTCTTCCTATGAGTTACTTAAAAGACAAGTTTACACCATGCACATCCAGACTTTGAACGATCTGAAGCACAACATCACACAGGAGATTAATGTATTGACAACACAGTCAACGAGCGGCCGGCCAGTAACATGCAACGACATGTTGAGTTATGAATTGTGCAGGAGGGAGGACATTTTCAACATATTCGATAGAGTTTAACAATCTCCCAAAGATACTCTACATTTGAGACTGAGTTGTGGCTAACATCATTCGTTTTGAAATTAATAAAAAAATTAATGTGTTGGTTCTCTCTCTCTCTCTCTCTCTCTCTCTCTCTCTATATATATATATATATATATATATATATATATATATATAGGGTAAATGAAATGGGGTTCTGTTAGGAAACCTTTCTCAATGGATTCGTGTCGCTGCAGTTTTAATTATCTTTTCAGCAATACGTTTCATATATTGATTATTTAAAATGCAAATTCTCTCCTGCAATTTGCATCTTTATTTTACTCATGTTTCATTTTTTCACAGAATACAGCAGGACAGACTTCCGTCTACATCTTTGGTGTTGTTGCTCCGAATCCGTTTGAAGTTCCAAGGGTTTACTTCTCAATGAATCCATCTGATGCCGCTTCTATCGCCGTTGCTAACAAGTATTTAACAAACAGTTGTTAAACATGGACTTACAGACTCGCTATTAAAATCACAATTACTTCTTTTCAAAATAGACATGAAATTCCAGCATTTATCACTGAAACAAATGGTAATTATGAACTGTATAAGGCAGTAAAAAAGCTTTTTTTACGATGGTTATAAATTTTGCTCGTTTATTATTGGTTTCTGTCAGCATTTTATTATTATTATTATTATTATTATTATTATTATTATTATTATTATTATTATTATATGCTTTATTGTAAATTTCTACGTTTTGTTTAGCTCAGAAAGTGTCACTTTTTTAATTTTACTGGAATACAATAAAACCCCGTCACAAAGCACCTGCGTAAACTAAGCGAATTATTCACTCAGTAGAGTACCTTTAAAAAGAATATAAAAGCCAATTTATGGCCGTATTAATTAAATGAAGTGAAATAAATTATGGCATTGCGTGTGATATTACGGGAACAAAATTAGAATTCTTGCAATCTATAAGTATATAAATTATTGTTATTGTTATTATTACTATTATTGTTGAGATTAAACAACAAAAATAATGATATACTATTAATTAAATCAAATGTATGGCTATTTATAGAAAAAACTATACTATGTGGGTATTTTTAAATATTTTTAAATGTAACCACGTTTATGAACTGAGTCCTTGATATCCTCTTTACATTCACTACAATAGAGGGAAATAACAGAAAGTTTCGATTACATTGTGTGTTTAAGGGGAAGATATCCATACATAGACACCGAGGCCTATTGTCTAAGAAATGGTTTTTGCATGACGGCCGGGCAGACGGTTGAAACCATTAACCATCAGAGTTTCGAGGTGCTAAAACACTCTGCCTACTCCAGATCTCGCTCCTTCAGACATTCTTCTGTTTGAAACGCTTAAAGATGTTTCTCGAGGTCGTCAATTTTCTATAGCCGAAGACGTGAGGAAAGCGGTCGCGGCTACTTGGAAGACAAACGTAAGCTTGTGAACCGCTGAAGCAAGTGCATCGAAAAGGACACAAAGTGTGTAGGGGAATGACGTACTTGTTCAACACCTGCTTTTGCGTAAATAAATTGCAAAAATAAGAGTGAGGACAGCTATTTACTTTTCCTTTAAGAATAGTTTTCACTTGTTAGGCTAACCAACCTCGTATTCCTTTGCCACGTAGATCAACAAGAAATGGGTCAGGGAGGGAAACTCGTAAAACACAAAGTTGGATTGCTTGGTGTAAAGGATGCTAGAAGTTCAAATTGAAGGCAAGGCAGTTTGCGGATGATTTAAGAGCCAGCAATGCCAGGCTGTGTATTATCTAAAGTATGCGAGTTCGATGTGCTCTACAGACCTCAAGGCATCTGCTCCAACTCCCTACTTTTTGTTCTCCTCTCATTCCTGCACTGCGCGTGTGTAATTTGCGTTCTTTCGGTGTAGTGGTTTGCAAAGTCGTTCACGGTTCTTTAACTCTGTTCCTGATTTTTATCTTCACTACTTTAAATTATTAAACTATTTTACATGCTTCACCACTAAAACCGGATGAGGGAATATAAGTTTCGATGAAAAATGCCCACTACTCCTGATATATTTACAGGCATTGTTCAGTATGTTTCGACATGCTTTCTCTATAGAAGGTTAACACTTCCTCTCCCCCGTTTTGTTTTCTTGCCCTTCGCTTACTGTTACAACAATTATTCACCTCTATAGCCCCTAAAACTTGTCTCTGTCAGCTTCGAACATGCTCAAGACCTCCTAATCAAACTATCTGCCACTTTGGGGGGAGAGGGGTGGAAAGTGTTAGGAAGAGAGGTAATGGCATTCCACAAGAGCACCCTGTTAGTGGCGGTTCTGCGTTACTGCCAACCGGTGGTTGGAACAATGAAGTGCTAACTGGCAGCTAACAGGCCCGATGCTCTGGTGGCTTGCCAGTGCCTCAAGGGAGTGGTTTCTAGGGTAAGTTTAGGGATGGTTTTTCTTTAATCATTAATTCAGTTCGCGGTTAATTCAATGGTCCCACATTCTGGCTAGCCAGCTGTATAGGCCAGTCATGATGCTCTGCTATGGTGGTCTGGAGTTTGACGGAAGAGTGACTATTGCGGTGCATTCCAGGTGTTCATTGTAAGCCTCCTCCAGCGTCCTTGCGCGTGGTGAGCAGTGCCTGAAGTTCTAACATACGTTGGGTAAGGTGGTCCTGTAGCAGTTAGAGATGGGTGCTTAAGTTGGTCTTCAAGTCGGCGATGGGCTCTCTCGGCTGATTGGCCTGCTCGTTACAGCTGGATGTGCTGTGGTGCAGAGTTGTGGTGATGGGAGCTGGCAGGTGTTGAGCGGGTGTTCTGGTAGCTGAGAGGTCAAGGTTCGGCGTACGGATCATGGCTGTAAAGGGCAGGATGCTTGGTCCGTGTAGTGGGTGGTGCTTCCGCACGAAGGCCAGAATTTTTGCCGGCGGACAAGATCGTGTTGAATGCATTGAGACGTCAGTGCTACCGCTCCGCAGTAATGGCACCGTGGTCTGCTTGTACAGTTGCTATCGTCTCCTGTTTTCTATTGTAACATGTACCCCCACTGCAATGGCCCTACCCTTGCAGCTTCTCTTATTCGGAGTAATGCCAAATACTCCACCAGAGCTGCTTACCACTGCCGCCTCTCCTGCAGCTCAGGTCTGCTTCTCACCCTCCCATTGACCACCAAGCGCAGGGAAGCCTGAGCTCCCTGTATCCGGGCATCAACAAGTTGTTCTTCAGGAAACTCCGTTCCTGTCTCACTCTCTCACAAAAATCTTCACTGATAGCGACACCACAGTCTCTCAAACATCGGAGCACTTTCTCCCATAGTTCAAAATGAGCCAGTTTGCAAATGATTGGTCTCGTGCACCTCTTGTTTCCGACCCTATGGGCCCGTTCAATTTCACACGCATCCAACTTAATTCCTATTTGGGATGTGAAATGCCGCACTGTTGTCTCCGTCAGCTCCCAGTCCTCTTTCTCCTCTGCCCCCCACACTATACAGTACAATATGTTTCTCTTGAACTCATTCATTGTCGGTCCTGGTGGTATAGTGGTAACCGTACTTGCCTTCTAAACCCAAGATCGCGGGTTCAAACCCGGCCAGGGTCGATGGATTTTTTCGGGGCGTAAAAATCTAAAGTATGGCTTCCTTCGGAAGGGAAGTAAAACCGTGGGTCCCATGTCGTACATTTACGGCACGAAAAAGAACCTCAAGCCTGAAAAAAGAGGCCTCTGAGCAAAATTTGTCGGCCGTTTCACGCCCTGAATTGAATGGGACGCTGATGACCTGAGATATTAAAGAGCGTCCGTAAATAAAACAAATGAACAAAATCCTCACATTGTCGTCCATTTGCATCCTAGACCCGATCTATCATCGCATTAACGGAAGAGTCTGATTTCTCAACTTCTCATTCAGCGCCTCTCTTCCAACTGAAAACCCCTTCCTATCTCATTCCTTTTGTCCTCCTGCATTTTACAACTACACGACCACAGAACGCACCAAAAGACCGCCCGACCACCACCAAGTCTAATAAAATATTGTAATTATGGTTCAAAGCGTAGGAGTAATTTTCTGATAATTGTTGTTTAATGTTATACACTCTATATACAATCTTAATTGATTAGGAGGAGGTTATATTTTTACAGTTCCTTATGAAATAATGCTGTTAAAAATATTCTAATAATAGTTGGAATTTTGTTAAATAAACTTATATTTATATAACCCACTTATAGACAGAAGTATTATTTAAAAAAAAATTGCGTGCATGTCACAACAATCTGCTTCTTCATATCTGAAGCTATAAGATTGAATTTTGTAAAACAAAAAAAAAAACAAAAAAAAAAATGTACACATGGTACTAGTTTTATTGTTGTCACTTCCATTTCTTGCTTGTGAGAAATCTGCAGGTTGAGACATGTACAGTTCCGTGTACACCAAAATGGAGGTGACTCGGGACAAATGATATGATGTTCTGAAATTCTGCACTCTTCAGCTGGCCTATGCAATGTTACAGGAGGTCTGTGGTAAGTTCGTTGCTCCCTATATCATAGCTCAAAGGTGCTATAAAATGTTTAAAGAGGGGAGACAAATCAACCTCATAGTAAGGCTCTTCAGTTTGTGCTCTAACGGAAGAAAGCATTAACACCGCTGCTGTCATTGTGAGAGAGGATCGTCGAATAACATTAATACACTTTCGGAAACTCTGAACATTTCACTGTGTGTCACCCACACGTTGCAAATGAGACGTGTGCACGGTGAGTTGCAAGACTTCTGATTTGCAAACATAAGGAGGTTGAAGATGATGCTAAAGATAGACGCGCGGTTTCTTCCAAGGATAATCGCTGCTGATGAAACTTGGCTTCATCATTTCGACCCTGAGAGCTCTGCACGGAAATCTACATCTTCACAATACAACCATTTCTTCTGATGGGAAAGTTATGGCACCTCATTTTGCGACATTCGAGGAATGGTTTACCAGCATGTGCACATCCAACTGTAACTGGGCAATACTTATTGAGATGCCCTGATAACTCTGCAAGAACCAAATCACACATTTGTAAAAGGTCACGTTTCGATAAGACAACTGTTGCTGGATCTCTCAAAAATCACTGTGAAATGTGCCCCCCCCCATCCTCTCTATAGTTCAGTTTTAGCCCCGTGGGATTATTTCCTTTTTCCCAAATTGAAGAAACACTTTCGTGGGAGCCATTTTCCATCATAAGTAGTGGCGAAGGTTGTGGAGGCGATTCTAAACGACTTGTCAAAAAAGCATGACTTTGAAGACTGGCAGAAACGCTGGGTCAAGTGCAATACATCTAATGGGGACTACTTTAAGAAACATATCAACATTATGAGGATGAACAAAGGTACTTCATTTAATTGACTATAGGCCACAATGTATAAGTTCATTTTTGCTTCCTTACCACAGGTTTCTCACGTGCTTGAAAGTCTTAAAAGGTTTTGTAATGAGGTAGCAAAGAACCTGAATTTTTATAATTCTACATTTATCCGGACTATAAAAATATTCCTCAAAGATTAGACAAGAGTTTACAGTGATTTTCATTGATTAAAATAGACTAGAATGCTTCAAACTACTCATGTACTGAAATGAAATGAATCAACTTGATCACCATGTCATGATTGGAATAGGAAACTACTGGTTTCTACCGCAGAAACAAACATTTTTTCCAAAAAAAGCCAATCTCCAGGAAAATTCGTAACAAATTTATTGTTATAAATAACTCACATTTATGGCATGTAAGCTGGGAGCTGGAGAGATGGCTAGCGACGTATGCGGGAAGAGGAGGGCTTTATCTGCCAAATAAAACATTACGCACTGCATATATATCATCGTCTATTCAAATATTTAAAGAGTCGGTTCATCTCTTTGCGTTAACAAAAGTAGAACATTAATAGTGAACAGTTGGACGTTATCAACACATTCCTCTGAATAGCCATCTCCCCAGCTCCCAGATCTCTTGGTATAGCACTCATTACATTTCGCGTTTATTGCTAACAACTGTTCTGATCATATTTCATTGTACTTGTATTTCTTTTTAAATTTTCTTTGTTTTAGCCTCTAAATTATCGTCTCTACTGACAAGCATTTGGCAAAATTAATGAAGTGCATTAATAAAGACTACGGGCTGATTTTGTTATGTTTGCCTTTTTTCATTGGATCCCTGAAATCCGCACGCGTAACATCTCAAAGGAGTGTCTCACAAGCGGTACTATCAAATTCCGCTTTATAACTGATTCATCCTCATATAACTGATAATTGTTTAAATACATAATCATTTCATTATTATGAGATATCTGGAAAAGAATTCAACAACAATAATAACTGGATGCTGTGGATGTAACGGTCAATGTATAAAACAAAACATTAAAATGTTTATTTATAGGTGACATATCAATGTGCTCTTAAACTCGAGGGTAGTAATTAAGTACACTACAAATTAATTTGAAGGAGGGACCTGAGACTAATGCCACTAGATGGTACAATTAGTCCGATAGCAACTGGTGACATTAGACACGAGACAATCGATGTTTACAATACCGAAACAACAGTTGCAAGAGGGCGGCGCCTGTGAGTGTGTGTAAGACTCTTGAGCATCGATCCGCTGTGAGATTTCTGTGGGTAAAAGAGATGGAATCAATGAATGTCATAAATAAATTCTTCCCATCTACGGTGAGAATGTCAAGCTATTTACTATTGAATACGGAAGTTTTCGTACGAGGATCACGTTAAAAGTATTGAGAATGAACTGCCTAAGTGCCGTCAGTGTAGCTGGTTTTCTACGGTATACAACATCCTTGAGAGTTCTCCATAGGTTGAAGTCCAACGGAGTTAGACCCAGAGAACGCTGTGGAAACTCAATCGGAGCTCTTCGTCGTATCTAGCAGTGCCTTGGAAGATTGCCATCAAGGTACGAGGACGTGGGGCTTGTTGCTGTGCGAGGTCTCCCAGATCTGCCCTTGTGAACATCGCATACGATACCACGAGTCTCAAATTTATCTCGAATGCGTGCAGTCGTTACTCGCGTTGACGGTTCTGTTCTGTACACATGTCTCTATTGCCTTTGAACTTCAACAACATTTTCGGTTTTCCAGTATCACTTCAAAATTGCTTTCCGCTGTTCAAACGATAATCTTGGCTCCATTTTGTTGTAGTAACGTGGTCTGTTTAAAGAACATACATAATCTTGGCTTCATTTGTTCATTGTTGATTTACCTGTCACGTAGCAACGCTATCATAATGTATGGGAGTCACATCTGTTTACAGAGCGGTTGTTTTTCGGTCCAACTTTGACATACATTAAATAGATATGTACTATGAAAGTGTGTATACGTTTTTTGGCACGCTCGGTATTTGTCCCATCCTCCCTACAATCCAGATCTGGCCTCGTGACCTCTTTCTATCACCCAAAATAAAATGAAGCAATTATGACCAACAATATGAAACACCTGAAGCCGCAGAGGCTGCGTACGAAGAATGTACTTGCACCCTATCCAAAGAAGTATGGCGATCAGCATTTACAAAATGGATGAAACGTTGTATGGAATATATTGGAGAATATTTTCAAAAGAAGCAATGATTAGATCTACATTTTTTAAAAAATGTTTATAGCTTTCATTCTCAAAACTTTTAGTAATCCTCGTATCCAAGACGAACACTACATTGGCCAAAGGAGAATGCCACAGAGTCAAAATTGCAACGATTTAAATAATTAATCCGAGCAGACAGAAGAGTATTACAGACAAAAACAGCCGAGGCTATTGCTGCACGGTGGCTGCTGCGCATGCGGACCATACAACACAAAAT
The DNA here is from genome assembly GCA_030762175.1 of Metallyticus violacea. Classification (NCBI taxonomy): domain Eukaryota; kingdom Metazoa; phylum Arthropoda; class Insecta; order Mantodea; family Metallyticidae; genus Metallyticus; species Metallyticus violacea. Next base: position 13,827,123 of record CM060844.1, read on the forward strand.
GCATAAAATGTGCCTGACATTACAGCATCTCAATCGCTACCACAATGAGGAACACGATATGCTAGTCTGAATTGTCGTAGGTGACGAGTCTTGGGTTCACCATTACCAGCCGTCGATGCAGTAGAAACATCCTGCGGAAAATACGTTTACAGTGGCATCATTCGCCGGGAAAGTGATGTTCACAGTCTTCTGGGATCACGAAGGCATACTGCTCACCGCATTCCAGCCTCAAGGACAAACCATAAATGTCAGCTTCTACTGTAACATCCTCAGGAGACTTTGTTAGGGCATTCAGAGACCAGGACTCCTCACCAAAGACGTATTGCTCTTGCATGACAACGCGCTACCAACAAGACAAACGAGAAGCTGCAAACTATCAAACAGGTCCTTGAGCACCCTCCTAATAGCCTCGATCGTGCTCGGTCCTCTTAAACATCATGTTTAGCGTACACATCTTCCCGACGATGTAGCTGTAGAAAGGGAAGTCACCGCCTAGTTCCAACAGCACAAAGAATTTTATGCTGCTGAGTATAGCGAGATTATGTTGAGAAATAAAAGTATTTTTTAAACCAGCACTCTTGTTTAAGTTCTATATCCATTTGTAACTTAATGTAATGCCTTACACTCGTATTAAATTCACAGTTTCATCGTGATGATCGTTTATATTTATCAATTGCTATAACTCCAGGTTTGAAGAGCTGTATGCTTTAGGACGCAAGTTCCTTATAGTTGTTTGATAGGCAATGTAATTTACTTTAAAATTAAATTCTCCTTAATAGCAGAGTGAGCGCTGCATACACAAATATTGCACAGTGGGAAATATTTGTATTGCTCTCCCTGATAGTGTCAGGTCCTCGCGTGCTCTCGGGATAAAAGTTCTGTTCCGTACAATTTCACTTTTTTTTTTTTTTTATCAAATATTAGAACCTGGATCCCGGGTGTTCTCTTGTTGGGCAGATAATTACAAAAGTTAGCAAGAACTATTTTGAAACACGTGGAGTATTATTTAAAAGAGCAAAGGAAGAAAGAGTGGAATTTGCACAGCAAGAAATTACTTCTAGACTGACGCCGCCCTTTGCTCAAGAGTTCGAGTTAAACACAGAATGTCAGAAACATATGCACTGGCTTCTAAAAATAAAACGGAACAAGTGTACTGATGATCAACTTCGTGCACGGCAGTTGCTCGCTTAAAGATCCACCCACCCGTGACGTCATTTTACATCATTACGCCCAACCAAAATATCTGCTGGATCATCGGAAATTGATTACGACGCTGTGCAGGAACATCTGACCGACAATCAAAACGAAAGACGAGTTTCCTACACTGGTGGTGACCTGAATTTATCACTGCATTACAAAGAAGTCTTAGAAATGTTACCAGCAGTGGCGGTTGGTGAATTTATTCAACAAAAGACTGCATATGCAATTATGTATTTCATTAGAACATTTTAATTGCAGAATACCTCCATTCGATGTTTTTGTAAGTTGCAATGTCAAGGTACTACATTTTATAGCTTTTAAAAACTGTAGAGTATTACAATTCCCATAAAGAAACGTTTAAATAACGCGGGAAATACAATTCGGAATAAAATTAAATATAGTTTTAAATTTTATTTATATTATATTTTCGAATTAAGACGTATGAGGAATAAATTAATGACACTTAAACACTTGCCATACAATTTGTTAACAGCACTTTCGATATTCTCAACAAACAAATAGAGTAAGTAAAAAATCAGTAGTAGGAGCAACACCAGCATAATAAAACTTCAACAAGAGCACGGACCATAATGCACCAGGTCTGTTCCATTTAATACAGGAAATTACATTAGATATTTCACAATAAACATATCGTATTTACCCTAATCAAATGCGCACCTTTCCGTCCAAATGTAGTACTCAAAATTGTGCTGTGCATTACATTCGGGTGTAAATCCATTCCATAGTTCGCCGGTATTTAAATGTATCGTTTATTACGACATAATGCATTGCAGCAATTCTCAACTTCGTTACATTTATTGTTGGTCTATTATTGCACAGAGCGTTTGTATAGTAGGCAGTCACGAAATGGAGGACAAACAGAGAAGAACATGTTATGATATTACTTTTAAGTGTAAAGTAATTCTTTATGTTAACAGAAAGTCAAGAAGAGAGTTCAATGTAGCTGATAACAATGTTCGCTTGTGGCAGCAACAGAAATTGACATTATTTGCAACTAAAGCTGGTAGGAAGAAATTCACAGTCCTTGCAAAGGAAGACATGCTGACAGTGAAGAAAACGTTTTGGAATTCGTACATGAAAGGAGGAAGAACGGGCAACCTGTGCCTAGTGACACCATAAGAAATAACTTTTTCTCCTTTGATCTACGTCAACTGTCCTGACAACAGCACGAGTGATGGATTTTGTCCTACGTGTTGCAAGATGTAACAATAGTCCACTTATAAATTCTTGATGGTTTTATGAAGCGGACGGGCTATCTCTAAGACGCCGTGCAACAATATGCCAAAATATTCTTTTATGGTTTCGAATTTGGCGTATTAGATTCGCGTACTCACTGTACATTCACAATAAAATAAAAATAGAAAGAAGTCATATCAGGAATGTCAGAGAGATAGCTGCATTTATTAAATAGTATCCCTCCCCCGTTCCCGTTCCGGTTATCAGTCTATTCAGAGCTGTCTCACTCTCAAATAAATTTACCCAATCTCTCTTCCCGTTCATTGCTTGCCACCAGAGCCCAGCATGCTCATCTCCCTCTGCGTGGTAGACACTTTTCTCTCCATTCCTTCTTTCATAACTTTACATGCAGCCAGCTTATGTGTTCATGATCCCTCCTCCTAAGAGATGGGAAAATTCTTCGCTCATAGTCATCGGTGATGTAAATCATCCGCCAATGCCCCTGTCTAGTGGCGGATATACGATGGACGCTCAGAAAGTTTCCGGATTTTGGCCAGATATTAATGATAATTTGAAATTTACTACCACATCTCATCAAAACATTCCTCCCCAATCTACTTCCGGTCACTCCGCGGAACCAAGAACGGAACCACTGACGCCATTCATTGTTCTCAATGGTGCTAAACACCTCTTTGTATGCTGCTACAGTATCTTCTGAGCTTCCTCTGCTGCTGCTTCTTCAGCAAAGGGAACAGGAGGAGGTCGCAGGGTGAAAAGCTTCAGCACAGAAAAATGTCATGGTCTTGATGCCTCTGTCTGGTTCCCAGCCGTTTTTACACACCTTTTGAACACTTTCGGCAGACAAATTATTGTATAACACCCAGGGGTAAGTGTCTTCGATCTTCAAGGGAATTCCTCTAAATCCATACAAGTCGCACGGAGGTCTTCCTGCAACATCTTTTTCATAGCGCGATGTTTTCTGCAGCTACAGCCGTCGTGAGTCTATAAATATATATATATCTGTGGATCCTATAAAGAAGCTCTAAATATCTGATATATCTATTCACTTCAACCTGTGGATCCTGTGTTTAGCCAGCTCTATATCGATTCACTTAAATATGTAGATCCTGTAAGAGTTTAGCTTTAAAACAGTTAATACAACTCTAGGATGTAGAAGCTATACATATACATTTGATTAAATTGTCACAATTTTGATATTTACAAATTTTAAACTCTGGAGTACAGTTTGTTAGAGATGGTACTTTTTTTTTTTTTTTTTTTTTTTTTTAACATAGTTCACGTTGAAATGCCATCTTAGAAAAATATAAGTTTATGGTAACTTAAATTATTTACATTTAGAATGTTTACAAAATGATAATTTTACCTTTTTTAAATGTATTTAACTAGATTGACATGTTTTAATTAGGTGGAATGTATTTAAATAAGTTAACTGCATGTAAACATGTGTAAAATTAATTGGACATGTATTTAAATTAGATTTATTTATTTAATTTTAAGTTGGAAAGTATTTAGTTAAGTTAACTGGATTCTGCAAATCATCGTATTGTCATTATTTTTCACTGCCACTGTAAGAACAATAACGGTTAATAAATACATACATATTTACAAAGATGAATTAATTTAATAGAGAAAAATTATTACACTTATTTTTTATTGTGTGAATTCTTCTCTTATAGACGGTATAAGCGATTAAGTATCTTTTTAATGCTAAACTGAACTTATTTTTATTACCTTTATGGATAATGGAAATGAATTAAATAACACTATAAGATAATAAACATCTTTTTGGGTTACCTGCAACTTGTTACTTGTCTGTGTCTGGTTTCTTTGCTGTGTATATCTGAATTTTTATGAACACTTCTAAATTGTCTATCACAAATAAAAGTACAGTTAGAATGTACTTGCAAGCTAATGGTAAAATCCAAATGTTTTGAACATGGTTTACAATAAGTTGATCGTTTCCCCCGTAATCATCATCACCATTATTATTATTATTATTATTATTATTATTATTATTATTATTATTATTATTATTATTATTTGTATCAGTTTTTTTTTTTTTTTTTTTTGCATTTAGTGACTTTTCCCAGAATATTATTCAGTAAGTCATTAAGGAATTATTATTTGTATCAGTTTTTTTTTTGTGTGCATTTAGTGACTTTTCCCAGAATATTATTCAGTAAGTCATTAAGGAATGGAAGTGAGCATAATATACTGTTTTTAGAATGTTATTATTTATAAAATAAATTAATGATCTGATTTTAACTGGTTGGCTTAGGTAAAATGTAAGCAATATGATCATTGCAATTCATATTATGGTCAATCATAGGACCAAGACATTTTACGTTACTACATTCTATGATTTCATTGCTTTCATATTGTACCTTTAAGTCTGTGCCGTTTTTATTTTTTGTGTAAAAAGAAACGTGTTTAGCATTTTAAATGTTTACTCGTGTATGACTTTTGTTATTGTCAAACCATTTATTTAGAGTACTGAAAATATCTTTCGATTGCTCTTAAATTCCGCGAGCCAAGTGCAGAGTGTTGTAATAGTCAAAGAGGCAAGGTCCCCTAAAGCCTATTTAAACATTTCACAGCACTGTTCATGGTTTGAGCCACTTTTAAAATCGTAATAAACCATTGCATGTTAATGTTCTCACCCCAGTTGCATTGCACGATTCTAAATTATTAGCACAAGTGTTCCTTTCAACCCACATTGTTCACGCTTAACTGGCATTAGCTGGCAGAAGTTACGATAAAAGTGCGTTTTATCATACGGCATATTTATGTATTACGAGGGACATTCAAAAAGATTTGCAAGTGTCACCTTGAAGTCGAAGCTAAGGACTGAATTGGAAAAACCTATTCTAACAATACTTCAAAGTACTCTCCATCTCTCCACACGCACACACGCACGGTTGTAGACGGCACAAGGACTTGTCAAAAGCACTGCGGTACTTGGACTGTGATATTGGCAACAGAGATGAAGTTGTAGCCTGAGTAAAGTTTTGCACTTGTTTAAAAGGTTTTACAGCAATGCAAGACTTCACTCGAGGAAACAAACAGAAGTCGCATGGTGCATGGTCAGAGTTGTAGGGTGAATGACCATGACGATATCCAGTTTGCTCAAATTTGCAACTGTTCTGTAAGGAGAAGCATTTTCGTGCAAAAGAAACAAACATCCTTGAAGTTCCTGTCTTTGGACGTCGCCGCCTCAGCTCTTCAAATAAAGGATCCAAAATATAAGTGTCATAGTATTCTTCATTCATTGTCATTCCTTCTGGCATACAATCAACCACATGTATTTCATAGTTGAGGAAAACGGAGAACAGAAAATCTTGTCGAAGAACAAACTGTCTTGGGTCATTCTCGTTTACCCACACGCAGTTCTGAGCTTTATTTGGGGTGATACAGAAATAAAACCGACTTTCATCACCAGTGCACATATCTGTCAAACGTTTAGAACCATTTGGTGAAAACATGCTCAGAGTTTCCTTGCACATTCCTTTCTCCTCTTCTTCTCTTCATTGCAAAGATTTTTCACAACTTTAAATGTTCAAGGAGTATACTTTCAATGCTGCCAACCCCGATACCCTTTTCCATACTTATCGTTATTATTTCAACAGTAATATTCGATTTTTCTCTACCAAGACCCTCATTCTTTGAATTGTTCTCTCGTTCACAGCTTCCCGAGGTGGCCAGAGCGAGGGTTGTCTTTCATAGTCTCTCGATCTTGTTCAAATGATAAAACCCATCTTGCAATTATATGAAATGAACACACTTGATCATCATGAACAGTTACCAAGTCCTCGTGGATTTTTTCTGCTCTTTCCCCTAGCTCACATCGTGTAAAAATGTAGAATCTAAAGTTTTCTTTAGAAATATTCATGATTTTTCACCAACTATTTACACAGGACTGAATTCAACGACTGTACGACAGTGATTAAACAATATATAATTTGCACTTGATAACTTAAGGTCCACTGTTGACAGCAACGTTTGTTACATTTTGTAGACATTTTCCAATAATGGACAGGCATGTTGCAAAATATTTTGAAGCCCCTCATATAATAAACTGTTGGGAGCTTTCCGAGTATTCCTTTTTTTTTTTTTTTTATGGTGTTTAACCGCCATTTTTACTACTTAGGCACCACAGGCGATGAACACTGATGATACATGAGATGAAATTATATATTGGAAAATGAGTGTTTTTTTTAAGGAAGGAAACGTTCCAGGCCTAAGTTTAGGGTACCTCCCCGGCATTTGTCATTTATGAGGACTGAGGAAAACCTGGAAAGAACCTCAGTCAGGAAGGACGATCCTGGCGGAATTCGAACCCCAGACCTTGCGCTCACGATGAGTATTCCTAAATAATAACTCCTAATAATAAGTTTAATGCTGCTTGGAGAGTTTTAGGGGCGATTCTTATATAAACTTACTCTAAAATTCCTATTAACTTATTGATATTAATAATTGAGCTTTAGAAAGCTTTTGACAATATTAATAGAAATAAATTGCAGAAATTAATGAAGGGAAATGGATATCCAACGTATTTAATGCTGGCGATAAAGAGGTTGCATGAAACCACTAACATAGAATTAATTTAGTTTATAAAACAAAACACAACAAATATGATTATTTAAGGGGTAAAATTAGATGCATGTTATTCCCAACATGGTTTAATATTTATACCAATCACATTATGAATAAATGAAATCATCAAGTTAATAGAACAGTGGAACACATTCACACACTACCCTAAATTTATTACTACATACTGGTGCAACTATGCTCATATTTTTACTACACAAAGGGATACATTTGTTAAATTTAATAGCGACGCGATATAATGATCATTTAATATTATAAAAATAAGAGTTGCGAATATACTTCCACGTAAACCGGAAGTAGAAAAATTCGATAATACCATTTTGAGTTCCCAGTATACTCCTGCCCCTATACACCGAGTTTCATGTCACTGACTTTAAAATTTATTTAGGTGGTGCGGACTTTCGACTAACACTGTATACGGGTTTTTAATGTTCTTAATATACCCTATGAACAAATTTATTCTAATTTTAAAAATATTTCATAAAAATTTCAATATTACTTTTTACCAAACAGCGTTTTTAGTATTTAATGTGCCCCCTTGGTCTTAATTATCATTTTCACTCGTTTGGGCATACAGTCAATAAGTTTCTTACATATTTCGTTTATTTCTGGGTCATGAAACCACACTTTTATCACAGCTCAAATCATCTTTGGTGGTGCAGTTCATTTTCCTCGTCTGTTTCTTGACAATCGCCCGAAAATTCTCTGTAGGGTAGATTCGGTAAATTTCCAGGCAGTCCAAACACTGAAAATCATTTTTCTCCATGAAGTCTTTAACATTCTTCGATGCATGACATGGAGCAACATCTTGCTGGAAAATCGCCTTTTCAATGTTCAGTTTCTCTGCCAATCTCTTCAGTTCTTGGACTGCTCTTGGGATGTATTTGTCGCTGTTCATCGTTCCGTCAATAAAAATAAACATTTAGTGCCTGTGAATGCAATGATATCTTCTTTTGTGGAAACTTTACCGTCTGTTTGAAGTGCTTTGGCGAGATTTCCTCCCCATCGCTCTCCTTACATACGAGACGTTCAACCGCTGCACTTCATCAGCAAACAGAACCCTTCTCCAATCTTCTTGTGTTGAGTTCTGATATTTTCTAACTCATGCCGATCTCTTTTTCTTCATAGTACACGTCAATAGCTGTTTTCTGACCGGTCTTACAGCTTTCCTTCCAGCTTCTAGAAGTCGCCTAAGCACCGTTGAAGCATCGATTTTCATCCCTGCAGCCTCCAAATCTTTTTGTTAATCAAAACTGTTCTTATCAGGATTAACTTCGCTGCTTCTGATTAGATAGCATATTCGGCCATATCGTCCTTTCTTTTATGGTGAAATTAACCCAATCTGATTTTTACTTCCATTTATATTATTAACAGCACCCAAACTTACATTATATTCGGCTGCTATCTGTCTCTGAGTCATGTTACTAAATTCAGTGAGGGGTATGACCTTACTTCTCTCCTTAGGTGTCACATCCATTATGAATAAAAATATGTTTGCTAAATAAATGGTTAAAATAGCAAATTGCACAACTTCTAGTACAACCAATAACTACAATTAACAATCTCAACAATGGGTATCAATAATAGGATGTAGAATTGGAGAGAAACAGTTATTAGCACTGAATAATTTATTTTTTAATAAGTTGTAAACTTTATTATACAATATGTATAGTGCAGATCTGCAAATTAATGTAACATGTATAAATATATACAAGACACACGAATTGAGGTTGCAGCCTAGAGGCTGTCCTCATTACAATGTGCTAAACGTTAATTTTGCAATAAATCTGAATGTCGTTTTCATTTCATCTTCGAAGTTGTCGCGGTGGTGGTAAGTGGGTCGGAATGTAGCCCAGAAGTTCATTGGTGTGATATAAAAAGGTGCAATGAAGTCGACTGTAGCAGGAGTGAAGGACAATGTGTAAATCTTTATGTAGAACTTCATCGCGGATGTACCAGGTGCAGACAGAGAACTCAGTTTTGAAAGCTTTGGGTCTTTTTCAGTTGTGAATCTGAAGCACAGCCACATAGCCAGATAGGTTCTTATTGTTCAGAAGTAGATTAGTCTTTTGAAATAAACCGGTAAAGTTATGATCCTTGAAGCAGATGTTTTAGTTGAACACTTTTGTAAGCTAGTCTTTTTATTAAGCTAGTTTATGTGCTGTCTCCAATTGAGTTTATTATTGCCCAGTATAATTCCGAAATACGATCTGGATTGTACTAAGGATATTCGTTGTCCTTCGGGAGAAATAATTTTATTCTCCTTTTTTGTTTTATAAGTGAATTGAACTACTTGAGGTTTACGAGAGTTCATTATAATTTTCCATTGTTTGCACCATATGACATATGTCTGAAAGTTATCAACTGATGATTTCCATGTGTCTTTGCTTGGAATAACGATATCGTCAGTCAACTGTGCTGTAAACTAAATTTACTTGCTTATTCACATAATTCGCACAATACTGAATTTGACTAGTTATCCGGTTAAACATTAATTTTCCAGAAGTGGGCACGCTATATGTTTAAGTGGTTTGCAGCCGCCCCTGTAGTTTTCGTGAAATCTACATATAAACCCCGTGACATGTTAACTGTAACGTATGCAATATGTTAGCTCGAAACTGCAGGCAAAACTGTTGCCAGCTCAGCTGGTGCACATTCAAAAGTAATTCCACTACGCCGTCAGCCAAATAACACACTTCTTTTCAACAAACCGTGATTAAAGCAATGCTGTCAAGTCCCCCAAGGAACGGGAAATCCGCTAAACAATAAACAGTTGTCAGTAGTCTTTCACCCCGCACTCACTGTAGCTCCGAGCTCCAAGCATGCATAATTAATTTACTTTTTCTACCGTTTAAAGACGCCAAAAATGTGCATTCATTACAAACTCTATTACCAACAATAATATTGCAATTTGCAATAGTCTCTTGAATGTATAATAAATTAAGTGATATGTGCATTTTTCTCTGTTGCTGTTTCTCGATCCTTCTGGTAACCACACTTACCTAGACCCAAGGCCGCGGGTTCAATCCCGGCCAGAGTCGGTGAATTTTTTCGGGCGTAAAATTCTTAAGTATGGCTTCCTTCGGAAGGGAAGTAAAGCCGTGGATCTCGTGTCGTAAATTTACGACATGTAAAAGAACCTCAACTCTGAAAGAAGAGACCTCTAAGCAAAATTTGTCGGCCGTTTCACGCCCTGATTTAATTGGGACGTTGATGACCTGAGATGTTAAAGAGCGTCCGTAAATAAAACAAATAAATAGAATTATCTGTCGTTTGCACATTATTTTACAAATATCTGTAAAACACGATACCGAATGTTAAATGAAAAATGTAATAATACATCAAAAAAGTATTCTTTTTTAACATAAATTTCTAAAGTATATTTAGTTTCTAGTTCGTGAATGTGCAACATATTATATTTTTATTCATTAACGTTTTAGAGAAACTCTGATCCTTGTGATATACCCAGATTTCATTAAATTAGATAATATAATCCGCGTTTTAACTACTGAGGCATCATGGTGATACATGAGATGAAATGATAAACTGGTAAAGGATTTTTAAGGAAGGAAACGTTGTACGTCTAAATTTGAGGTGCCTCTCCGGCATTTGTCATTTATGAGGGCTGAGGAAAACCTGTCAGGGAGGACGGTCATGATGGGAATCGAACCCCAGACCTCCCGATCTAGAGTCCGCACCTTGACGACCGCAGCCACCCGTGGCGGTCACTGATTCCTTGGATTGCATTTTAGAGTTGGAGAATACTTCGATACTTTAACTGGGGGCACCTCCAGGGAGGACGTGATCAAGCAAAGAAGATGCCAAGCGGCCAGGATCCTGGGGTTGTAAGGCACTGACGTAAAAATTCCTAACAATGTTCCCTGATTCTGGCGGAGACCTCGCTCCCCAAGGGATTCTAGCTCCTCAGAGAAACCACCGGGGCAGAAACCCTTTTAAAATATAAGCAACCGTAGCACTGTACAAGCCACCTAGCCTGGCACTTTCGACCCTGTAACATAACTAACAAAATTAAATGAAATGAAAAGGGAAAGCAGAAAATTCGAGGAATGATTCGTCTAAACCACCAGAAAAAACCCATAGTGAATATTACCTGGGAACGCCCAAATGCTATTTCCAAGCGATAGTGCCTGAGTCATCCTACTGGGACACTATTTCTTATTTAACCTACAGCACATGATAAAAAATCAGAATTTTTGTCCAAATCTCTCTGAATGACCGTAAATTTATCCACGTAACAGATTTCGAACAAAGAAAGCATTTATTGCATTTGACATGCTATTCACTCCTCTGCTTTGTTGTAACAGTGAACCGCAAAACTGGAATGACAGGTTTTTGACCAGCAGTACGGAGGTACATGTTCTGAAATTTCTTTTGAGTGGAAAATCGACCCGTCTGGATATAAACCAACGACATTCCACTTCCGAATCGAGTTCATTGCTCTCTCTCTAACGGTGCGGAGAGTAGTTCAATGCAACGAAGATAAAAGGGGAAACTAAAGCTTACAGTGCCTCTGGACGTATGCGTCTTGGGTTGTCGCCGTTAAGTTTGGACGATAGTACACAGCTAACGTCGCGGAGAGATTTCCTTCTATTTTCACCCGCTGTTTTTAATGTTGTGTGTATAGGCCTGAGTTTCTGTTGCAAAAGGCTGTGGTAAAGTAGAGGAAGGGAAATCTTAACTCAAACCTTCTGGTAAACTTTCCAAAGAATCTCAGGTCTCTTTCAACAAACCAAAGCCACAGAAATCAACCGCCGAGGCTTTGGTAACTTGAGGGTTTGTACTAGAAGGTATCAAATGAATACCTGCCTCAGCTTTCCAGTACGTGAGGGATAGTCTGGATCGTTTATCCATGTGAACCTATATTTGACATGCAGTTTTCTTGAACAGAATAACCTGCACTCATTATAAATGTCCTGGAGAACTTTCTTTTAGTAGTTATTAAATTGATAATTGACGGGCTATTTTAACGTTGCCATTTGTTTAAATTAAATTTTAAACAAAATATATCCAAAGTTTCGCTGGCTACTGTGGCCAGAATCGTCAGTGGACTGTGTGAAAGTGTCTGAAAATAATGAGAGGGACAGGATTGTTACAGATGCGGGGTATAACAGCGGTTGTGGTGCGCTTGTTTGTTAATTAATAACAGATTCCATGTTTTCCTATTTGAAAAATCTCTTTGTTTATATTATCTGAATGCTGCTCTATTTCGGTCATTTCTTTCCTGGCCAAATTAAAGTGGCCGGTTTCTTTTGCAATTATTTCTGGTATTTTTTTTAACTTTAATGGTAATTTTGGGTGGTACGTTCCGCAACTTTTTGGCTGATAAAACTCCCTTTTGTTGTTTTGGACGAAGCTTTTGGCCTTTTGGGACATAAGATTTGTTAATGACATATAGGTACGAGGGTCACTATAAAACTTTTGAGACCCATCAAATTGGGAGCGGGTAGACACACTCCGACTTGAAATCTTTCAAAGTACTCTACACCACATTCTAGACACTTTCTCGTCCTCAAAAACCACTCAACAAAGCACACCTGCTACTCATTTTCCTCAGCGGCGAAAAGTTCATTTTCATATGCAGCCAAAGCCTCGTCAGAGTCAGACACTGCGTGGAAACATTTTGCTAAGAAAATGAACATTTTGATAGATTTCGACGCGAAGTGATTCACGTTAGCAACTCACATGCACCAGATGATATTTAGCGACTTCCCCATCGCTGACAACGAACCATAGCCTTTTACAAAACAAATTAGCAAAATCTTGAACGCATACGTCCTACTAGTTACAGCACGCTGTTCACAAGGTATCCACCGAAGCTGTTTAGTCACAGCAGCAGTTGTGTTACATGACATGCACTAAAGACGCTGTCTAGTATGTGTGTTCCGTTAGCTCTGTGGCAGAGTGTGCAGTGATGTTGTGGTTGAGAGCATAGGTTCGTATCCCGGCATGAAGCACTTTTATTTTAATAAACCTTTGTAACATATTATGACAAATTAGTTTCGCAGTATTTTTCCCATACACAGCCTTCACACGCACGAAGGACAAATGATTGCTTATGGGCACAAATTTAAGAAGTTTAGGATGTTGTAGCCTCTCGACCACACCTGTGGAAATTTATGCCCTTAGGGGATAAACTGCCCTTGAGGGCAGTTATACATGCAGTGAACTCATACACCCTACATTAATTTGTGTTTATTTCTCTGTGTTTTTACTTTAGAATATAAATGTTTCTGTTTATATATATATATATATATATATATATATATATATAGTTATTTGTAAAGAATACGTTTTTGTGTGTGCATAGGCAATGTCAATAAGCTGAAATGATATATTAAAATATAAGATGATATTAAAAGAATATAATGTTCTACGTAAACACTTATAAGCCAATAATAAAAATAAAGCAAATATATTGTGTGGGCTTTGAACCCAGGAGCTTAGACAGAAGAGCAACTCCTTCTAAAATGCTCGCCCACCGCTACTCTACCCTAATGTTCTCTTTCCAGACGCTTATGATTAGATCAATGCGTTTACAGGTAAAACGCCCACTGCAGTGTGCACTCGCTGCATGAGCGTTGTGAATACAGCGTTTATGAGAGTCCCCGAAGTTCTTCAAGCGACAGGTAGAATCTAGAGGGTGTAATTGGAGACTACTTCGAAGGCTGCTAAACATTGTGGATTACTTGGGAGACCCGTCCTGTGACGGATTAGTAACCTGTATAAGTAGTTGTGTTCATGCCATAATAAACAAATGTGGTCCGGGTTGACTGTGTTTTGCTTCTTCCCTACCAGGGCCCCTACATCCAGCCTTCCGTTGGTGACATCACTCGGCAGTAAATGCCATATACTTTCAATCGTATATCTTAGATTTTTCGTGTTGTTCCTTTTGGACGAGAAAAATAAATAGTTGCCATGATTTATGATTTATTCCTAGTAGATATATAAATAAGTCACAAGAAAGTAGCAAGAGAAAACAAGAGTACAAATAACGAGGAAAAGTGACTATGATACGTAAAGCAAAAAAGATAGAAAAACTGACGAGAAAAACAAAAGTTGTACAACTGCAGTACGTTTTAGCAATAAAACAGAAATTCACTATCCCGTTGAGCACCAAAGTGCAGACGTTTATTACTCCCAGCTGCGTTTCAAGAAGCCTGGCGTTTATCCTCTTGTCCCAAATGTATACGGAATCTTTAATAAACGGAAATTAGAGTTTCTACAGTTATTACAAGCACTTAAAACAGCCGTGTTCTCACTCAACAACTTTAAAACGGACACCCTTCCACAACCTCGTACAACATTTACTTGTTTGAATGATTAAATCTGCAGGCCTGAAAAAGCATTTTAAAACACTGCATTTCTAAACCTATGTGGGTTAAAAAAAATGGCTGAAAAGTAGTTTAACATTAGAACCGTCAATGTGGTCATTTTTTCCGCTTTTAAAATTTAAATGCATTATTACTCTAAAGGTTTTTACCATATGTCATTGTGAGAGTACGATTTTTCCTAAGTCATCTCCTATATCATATAGATAATGCAATATTTATTTTTTCTAAATTAGTTTCATGCTTATCGGATTCGGTCCTGGTGGTGTAGTGGTAACCATACTTGCCTTCTAAACCCAAGATCGCGGCTTCATACCCGGTTAGGATCGATGGATTTTTTCGGGCGTAAAAATCCTATGTATGGCTTCCTTCGGAAGTGGAGTAAAGCCGTGGGTCCCGTGTTGTAGATTTACGGCACGATAAAGAACCTCAAGCCAAAATGAAGAGGCCTCAGAAAAATTTGCCGTCCGTTCCACGCCCTGAATTGAATGGGACGGTGATGACTTGAGATGTTAAACAGCGTACGTAAATAAATAAACAAAAAAAAAAAACACTTCTGGATATTTACATTTAGAACCGCCTTATATTATTTTAGTGGTGCTATATTGGTGGTTTAAATTCAAACTCAACTGCATGCTCAACAATGTACACAATGGTTTGAACTTACAATAATGCGTTTGAATAGTGTTGGCAATTTATCTGAGAAGTGATTTTTGAGCTGTAAACATGTCAAATCGATCGCATGATGTAAGCAAGGGCCTCTCACAGATGAAGTGCTGGCTGGCTTATTGGAGTGATATTTCTGAGGATTAGTCAGAATTTGAGGATTTGTTGCATCGGATGAAGATTACCAAGCAAACGATGCTCCTGAAAGCAAAGGAGGATGACTTACTTACAATTCCATGTGGAAACGAAGAGACAGAAGGTAATTTCATTTTTATAAGCACATGTTATTACTGTTACTATTCTTCTTCTTCTTCTTCTTCTTCTTCTTCTTCTTCTTCTTCTTCTTCTTCTCCTGCTCCTCCTCCTCCTCCTTCTTCTTCTTCTTCTTCTTCTTCTTATTATTATTATTATTATTATTATTATTATCATCATATTTACCAATATTACTAGTAGAAATGTGATTTGGGTCATGGCAATAGAACTTCATAACCTAAGAGGCTCTAAATGACATATTTTTCCATACAGATGCTCAACCTGAAGATTACATTCAGTTCGTTCTGGTACACGTCATTGGTCAATACATGCTTTTCCTTGATCTAGCTGCCATCAACTCATGGATTAGCGACACATGTAAATCACATGGGCATATGAAATAATGACAAGTATGCATTTAGTGTTCCTCAAAAATGTCTGGGCAACAAAGCGGTAGACCGGCTACAACTGCATGGTAGTCAAACGTGCCTGAGTTAGTTACTGTGTCTTCTTTTCCAGTTACTTGTATTCTGATTTGACTGCTTTTGGCTCCATTCAAGTCTGTGTCTGGACAGCAGACGGGCCAAAAAGTTTCATTCTAAAACTTGCACAAGAACTACGCATAGAATAAACGAAATTTAGAAATCAAAAAAGAAAACAGGAAGAAAAGGATGAGGTGCCAAGAAAGTGGCCGAGAAAGCACGAGGCGAATGAGGATTGTTAAAATAAGACCACTCTTAACTTGTAGTAGATGCAAAATGTGGATCGTGCAATATATATAAATAAAGAGGACAAAGGATAAAACACTTGGAAAGTCACAGATTTTGCGATAATAAATCGGTGACTTTCCAAGTGTTATATTCTTTATCTTCTTATCTTTAATACATTTCATTGTGTAATTTTATTTTTCGTTTATATATATATGAAGTGATTTGTACAATTTGTAACCAGTTATTCTACAGCCAAAACAGTTACAGCATATCATTGTGATTACGCTTTAGATAACACACGCCTACAGAGAGAGACAGAGACAAACTTAACTTGTCATGTATGCTAGTGTGGTTATACAGTAATAATTCATACAAAATATGTCAAGTATCTCTATTGCTTCAATTCTTATAATTTCATTACTAAATTATTATTATTATTATTATTATTATTATTATTATTATAAATAATATGAACTGACATATTAACAAGTACAATGAATATTATCGAGTCAAAATTTGTGATTTGGATATCCTCAAAGCAGTGAAAAAGGGAAGTAAAAAAACAAACTCAATTTGTAAAGTTCCTATAATGATTAAAGATGCGTGCATATTACACTTTACCTTGAATTCTTGCCATTTTATTACTAAATATAGTTTATGCATTATAGTGCCATTGTGTTGATTCTTTTGTCAATAATCTGTGTGTGTCAACAGCAGCGGTCGAAGAACGTTTTAAGTATATACCTGCTCCGGGGATTCTGGTGTTATTAGACAACGTCAACTTTATTTCTTAACGTAGTCTCCAAGTTGTGTCGCTGTTTGAAACGTTTTTCATCCAATTCGTCTTTCAAACAGTGCAAAAATATGACGGTTTTCAAAAAGGAATTATCATAATTTTTACAGAGCTAAAATTTATCTTTACAATATTTGGTTAGCCTAATACGTAATGTGTATATGAAACTAGGTTTAATTGTTGTCACTTCCGGTTCCCGCTTGTGAGAGACGCGACAAACAATATACTGCTCTGAAAGTAGCTTTCGTCCCAACAAATCTATGCAATAATAAAAATATAGTTTATTCACCCATAGACATGTTATTCATGTTTTGTCACATTATAAATGACATAATTAGCTTTAATTTCCTAATATTAGTTTTGATCAAAGTTTCTTATCTCTCAGGGAGAGAGATTTTAATATAATTACAATGTATCCTACGTAATAAATATCTATTTCTTAACATGTTATAATTACAAGACATCACATTTAGCAATTCTGTAGAAGCTTTTTCTACACACATAGATTTTCAACATCATTTTAAAAGAGTTACCTTGTGCAGGTTTTATGGATCTCGGTAATTAATTGTATAATGTAGTTCCTCTGATGTAGAAATCTTTTTCTGTTGCAGATTTTGTCGTGGTTATTCTATGATAATTATTAACACCCCTAGTGTTATAGAAGTTATGCCCTTTATTTAATGTACTTTTACTTTCATTCTTTTTCGTTAACAATGTACATAAAGCGGAAATTCTGTTAGAACATTTTTAGAGGCGTCTTTTACAGCTCGCCAACTTTTTAGATTGTATAAGTTTTTTCTTCTTCTTTCTTTCTTTCTTTCTTCTTCTTCTTCTTTGTATTATCAACACACTATTAAATTTGAAATATTTGTTCCGCCCTAGATTTCAATTACATATTCTAAGTGGATGTATTATTCCATAATATACTGATTTTAAAATGATTTTTCTAGATGGTTTGATAATGTTCTCAGTACATATAATGGCGGGGCTAAAGAGATCTATATTTAATCAGAGTTCAAGATTTTATCAATATAAATTCCTAGGAATTTAGTGTTTTTACTTGCTCAATAAATGAATCATCGTATTTATTTTACAAACATTTTCTTGTTCCCTAAGCTGAAATAGAACGCACTTTGTTTTGTTAACACTGACTTTAAGTTGAGAAGCTTTTAAATAATTAACCAGGTGTAGTAACGTAAGTAAAGCGTTGATTCCCAGATGATTTGAATCTTTGTCCGAAAAAATAAATGAGCGCTAATCTAAGTTTATAATCTGTATGCTGTGGCACATCATTTACATTGATTAAAAATAGCAGAGTACCCCTGATTTAGCGTATTTTGATTTGTATATATGTGCGCAATTTCCATTGTTCCAGTATATTTCAGTACACTACAAGATGTTTTAGATAGGGCGAGACAAGATTATGCAATGTTACAGAGGGCTTGTGGAGAGTCTGTTGTTCCCTATAGCACAGCTCAAAGATGGTTATGTTTAAAGAGGGAAGGCAATCAATTTCAAAAGAAGTAAACCCTGATTTCAGTTTATGTTGCACATTAACACCGCTGCTGTCATTGTGAGAGAGAATCGTCGAATAACATTAACAACTGTTTCGTAATTCTGAAAATTTCACTGGGTGCCACTCACACGTTGGTAACTGAAAATTGCACATGAGATGTGCTTGTGCACGGTGGGTTCCAAGACTTGCTGATTACGGAACAAAAGAACATTCGCATGCAGTTGAAGATGATGCTACAGGAAGATGTGGAGTTTGTTTTAAAAATAATTACCGCTGATGAAACTTGGTATGTAATTTCGATCCCGAGAGCAAACAGCAAAATTCTGTGTGAAAATCGCCATCAGCACCCCCCCCCCAAGCTGCATGACTGTTTCTTTTGGGTAAGTTGTGATCATCTCATTTTTCGATATTGAAAAAAGAGTTATCAGCATTGATCATTTCAATTGAATTCGAACGGCCATGCAGCTGGACGCAGGGTTGTGCTGTGAACAACTGACTGCATTTACGACTTTTTAAAGTGACACTACCCTGGTTTAATCAAAAGAAAGCGCACTTACTACAACAAAACAATGCTCCTGCCCTGACCAAATGGAAAAGCTAGAAATTAGAACAGATTTTCTGCCTCGTATAGCACATAATTCAGAAGTTGCATCTTCCCATTGTGGTTAGCTCTGGTTCTTGGAGGAAGGCGATTTGATTATGTCGAAAATGACACAAAAGCTTATGCCTTCAAATTCAAGTATAGGATCACCACTAAATTCATATGCTGTTAGAAAAATGGGTATAGGTCATCGAAAATATAGAATTTAATATGTATTATTTATTATTCTTCTGACAAATAAAAGTATTTGTGGTTCGATTTTCCAGTCCATTCAGTAAGACTAACACCAAATGTGGGATTATTTATTCCTGCCACACTTACCGCCCACAAAACACCAACTCCCTCATCGATCGCTGCATTTAACGCCGAGCCTGCACAAGTCCTCTTTCTAAGCAACTCCAATTCTACGAGAGAAAAGGGTCAAACATAGAAGAACTTTTGTTGTGAAGAAACAAATATTCGTGCCGCTAAAGGAGTTTTTAAAATTTGGGTTTCAGGGAATTCCCACTCCTAATGGCCCGATTTCCCTCATTTTCAGAAACTATTTTTCTTATTTTATTTAAATGTATAAACCGAGTTCGTTGCAAAAAAAAAAAAAAAAATCGGTGCTGCTAGAGCATTTTAAATGTTGGGTACCCATGGAAACATTTTTGAAAATTTTGTTCAAATCTCCATAGATTCTACTTTCTAGGCATCCAAAATGACTATGACAAAAATGTAAGTCTTAATGCTCTAGCAGCGGCGATTTTTTTTTTTTTTTTCCTCTCTCAACGAAACTCGGCATATGAGAATCAATTAACAAATGATTCATCGAGTTCGTTCTCGGAATGCAACACAAAATTTTGAAAGTATTTTTATTTTTCAATATAGTCTCCCTTGACACTAATGTACTTTGTCCAGCGATGCTCCCAAACCTGTATCCCAACACGAAAGTCAGACCTCCAGGCCTGCTAAATACACCTCAACTGATGATTTAAACTCTTCATTGGACAAAAATTTCTTTCCACCAAAATTTTACTCCGTTTAGGGAACAGAGGGAGATAAGTAAGCACAATAAAGTGGATGTGGAAATCGTATCCCAATTCATTGAGTCTCGTCACTGTAACAACACGTGTGAGAGGCAGAGCATTGTTTTGATGCTTTATGACTTTCTTCTTTGATAAACCCGTCCTTTCCCCGCACATTTTTGTCTTCATTAGGTCCAAAAGGATATCATAAACGTTTCAATGATACATGTTTCGGATGGAAGAAAATATTGGCATTCCAGAAAACCGACGCCATGATCTTCCCGGCCTATTTCACACACTTGGCTTTCTCTGGCGGTGGAGAATCGTGATACGTTCTACTGTTTTGTTTCAGATGTGCAGTAGTGCACCATGTTTTATCATTGGTAACAAAACGGGTTTAAGTCAGCGGGGTCACTCTTTGCTGAGAGATTTACATTCTCATTCGCTTTTGAACCTAAGTCAGCTGCCTTGCCGATGATTTTTTCAAGGACAATTCTTCCCTCAAAAAGTGAAATAAGCGTTCCCCTGAAATACCCAGAGCTTCAACAATTTCAGACATCTAATCTGGCGATCTACCAAAACCACGTCATGCACCTTATCATGTTTGCAAGTGTTGTGACAGATTTTGGTCTTCTCCTTATACAAGCTTTCACGGTTGCGTTTAAACTCCGTGGTCCACTTGGAAACGGTTGAAAATGGTGCAGAGCGTTCTAGAGTGTTTGTCATATCCTTCTTTACCAAGCACTTAATAAGTACACGATATTCGATATGTGCCATTTTCGCCGTACAATGCATGTATTATTACCCAAATGTTTACTATGTAAGATGGCTGATTTTGATAACGAAAAGTGATTCGGAATTTCTGTGCGTCATTCCCCCCCCCTTTTTTCCCCTCCCCAAATGATGCTCGTCAGATTAAAAAGATTCTACTGACTTACAAGTTATACGTATTTAGCAGTAGTAGTAGAGTGGCAAAGTTTTAAGCTGCCGCGAACCTCTGCTGGATAAATTTTGTACAATGTTTTACGACTATGTTAAAAAAGGGGGGGGCACAATCAAAGGATTGTATTTCATTTATTGCAACATCCCACTCAAATGCTCATGGAAGCGATATTTTCGTTCCAACACATATTTAAACTTAAGAACTGAAGGACTGTTCTCCAGTTACTCGTTTTGCCCACTTCCGTTTTACAGAGAAGCGCATTCGTTGCCAGAATGTAGCTAGCTCTAAGAATGTTTTGCAAACATGCAATCGCATCAGTGTTTTTATCAACCCCCTCAATGTACAGTTCAAAGTTACCGCCACCTTCCTCTCTGCTTTTCAAGCCATTCAGTGTTAAGATAAAGCGACTATCATTAGAGGTGCATTCTTGCTTAGCTGTCAGGCGCCAGCAATAGCTTGGCCGATCGCAATCCCTTGCCAACCAATCACCTCAAGACGGGCGTGGATCCAACCAAGACAATGGACAATATCCAACAGACTGCCGACTCCATTTCTCTGCCCACGCGCCCACCTATCTGCCTTAGTCTGGAAACTTAACATAGCTTCTGTAATACATTAATAAGTTTCTAACTTGAAGTTATCCATTTGCATTAAATGATAAGTCCGTCACTCAGGAACTGCGCAAACTAAGCGACCCACAGCGAATTGAATTTGTGAAAGTTATTACAAGCACTAGAGCAGAGAATGCAGCTAAAAATAATTCATGCTGACTGAAGATAAACGTGCGTATTTCATGAAAAACATAACTTTCAGGCTTAAAAGTACATGCTTTTCCCGCATCACTATTATTTTATTTGCAGTTGTGTTATTAGCTTAATGCTTTAAGTTGCACTTAGTTATATAACAACTAAAACGGAATGTAATTCATATTTAAGCTACATAGTTAATTTTACTCTTACAATTGCTCGTTTTTCTGTGTTCCGAAACTGTTGTGTTCTCACCGTCTGCATTTATTGTACACTTTACACTACAAGGTTGACAGAGTACATACACTACCGCTTAAGATTTGTACATCGCTCCAGCATTCCCTGGAATTCGACATTTTTCCTGAAGCAGCAGGACGCCGCTGTCTGTAAGGGTTAAGTCCGAATTATTCGTCCGTCAGACTATTCTTCCCATACTATTTTACATGACACCGAGCTTATCGCTTGGCGCGAATGTCCCATTGTTAATGTTAACAATAACTATCCCCCCGCATCTCCCCCAGGCCACAGTCCACGTCCTTGGCGGTTTAAAAAATTATGTTTTCAAGCATACCTTTACTGCTAGTGGTCCGATTTCTCATTTTTCAGAAACCATTTTTTTTTTATTTTATTTAAATGGTATATACCGCATTTCCTTACATGTATATAATTTTGGGTTTCAGCTTAATCCCCACTCATAATAGTCCGATTTCGCTGATATTCAGAAACTGTTTTTCTTATTCTATTTCAATGGCATATACTACGTTTTGTTGAGGGAAAAAAATGCCGCCGTTAGAGTGTTTATAGTAAGATATTTCAAAACTACAGAAACAAATTAATTGTGTGGTGAGAACATAATACATGATCACATGGCTAGCTTGCTGGCCTTAGTTCGTAATTTTCTTTCTTGAAGATTGTTCTGCTGGAGAGAGGGGTGTGATTATAACGAAACACATTCTGTAGTCACTTCTTGGATCTTTCAGTATAGTGCTTTGGTAGCTACCACTATCAGTTAAATTCAAGGACATTAGCGTTAAACCTGGAAGCAATCAATTTCATGCTTCTTTTGATGGTATATATATTATCGTGCTATTCTTTGAAATATAATAATGATGATGATGGTGTTCACACCTTAGTTTTAAAATAGTATATTCTATTATATAACTAACATTTCACACTATATATAAATGAAGTGTGAAATGTTAGTTATATATTATAAAAGGTATATACTTTTTACAACTGTTTATTTGGAACGAGTAATGAAATAGTATAAAAAGTGTCATGAAAATGGCTTTGCTACATCTGTCACAATACCCACATATTCATAGCGAGAGTCGCGATCTAACACATTGCGTAAAAATTGCTCACTTCTCTTCTTTCTGCAACAGATAGTTCATACAGAGCGTACCATGATGAACGCAATTTTAAAATTGATCAACTCCGTCCTTGTTAGGTTGCTGGACCTGAAATTTAGCCGACTATCATGTAACTAAAATGTTAAACAGAACTTGTAAGCGAAGCTAATCATATAATTAAGATCATTGTGTGATTAAGTGAAACTACACAAGTGGAGCAATAAGAGTGTTGATTTGGTTTATTTACATCTCACGTCATCAGCGTCCCATTCTAATCAGGGCGTGAAACAGCCGACAAATTTTGCTCAGAGATCTCTTTCAGTCTTGAGGTTCTTTTTCGTGCCGTAAAGTACGACACGGGATCTACAGCTTTACTTCCCTTTCGAAGAAAGACATACTTAGTAATAAGAGTGTGTAGTTCGACGGAATTACACATTGATCTTAATTGTACACTATGTGCTGTTTGCATTGCAATTAACAGTCATTTGCGTGTATTGTTATCATGGGGCGATACACGAAGGATCAACGCGTCCATATTGTGAAAGTGCATTTTAAGTACGGTAAAAGTTATGCACAAACCTTCATGTAAATTTTGATAGACGAAATGCGCCTAACGTGTCAACAGTGTAGAGACTGGTAAGGACATTTGAAGATACAGAATAGACGGAGAACATGAAATCATCCGCACGTTCTTGTCGACCTGCTGCCCTCGTCAGACAAAACGTTGCTACGGGCCCAATGAAGTCGATTCGCCGCCGTTCTCAAAAGCCAACCATTCCGAGCAGCACTTACAGCGAATTTAAGCAAAAGATCTGTCATATGCATCCTTTTTAAGATCGAACTAACACATGAGCTGAATCCGACGGACCATTTCCAGCGTCGAACATTTGCCTCTCTAGCAACGGCGATCAAAATTGACCACCGAGATCGTGTGATTTGACATCATGTGATTATTTTATGTGGGGATATGTAAAATGTTGTGTTTATGTGGATAGTCTATTAACCATCCCTCAACTGAAGGCAGAAATTAGACGTGTCATGCGTAAAATTCAGCCGGAACTTTACTCTAAAGTAGTTGAAAAGTTTACCAAACAGAGTGAAGATTTGCCAACGAAGCCGTGGAGGACATTTTCCTGATGCTGTTTCATGTTTAATGACAGGTTTGTTCTTCATATTGCCTTAATAATATTAGTGATTTTCAAATAAATGATGAATTTAATTATTAAAATAAATTTGCATGTATTATCGTGAAGAAGCGATAATGAAGTAGTGTGCACAAGTCTGTGATCCTTGAAGGATGCAAGTAGATGAAACTCAGGGAGAGGAGCTTTGACCACTCTTTACTTTGAGAGTGGCATACCTGCCTTTTCCACTTTCTCTCGAATTACCCAAGCTTCAGAACAATGATCTAGAAATACGTTTTAAATGCACTTGTGGGTCGCAATCCACCAGTTGAAGATAAATGATTTAAAAGATACTTCAATATTGTAATTGTTTTACGAAAGTAATCTACATTCACAAGTGTAATGCATAGTCCAATTGTCTGAGGAAATGACCTACGTTTGGTAGGCACGCCATACCAATCTCTGAGTCATAATCATATGATATGATATACAGAGTTAGTTAAAAGTCTCGCACCAACTAATACTTTTTGAAGCAAATGACATTAAATGACAAGAAACCCGATGTGTGAGGTTAACCATACACTGAGAACTAAAAAATAACATTACCGACTTTTTTTCTACTTCCGGTTTACCTGCAACTCTTATTTTAAATAGAATGCCCCTTTACATTTTTGAATAATGCTCATTAAGGGTTCATTAAGTGCACTAGATATTTCTGTACAAATTTATTGGTGCTAAATCAAGAACAAAGGGAGTGTAGCAAATAGGCTGCTTGACAATATGCTAGTTGAGTTAAGAAAAGACATAACCAGGCTCCATTATTCGATAGCACAGATATTCTAAGTTGTTGGTCTTTGCTAACTTCAAAATGGCCCTATAAAAAGAAATTCTAAAACGACAAATCTGGGGATCTTTGGCCGCTCTCTCATTATGTGACCTCTCTTAGCAATCCATCGTTGTGGAAAACCATGCTCTAAATGATGACGAACATCCCACCCATAGTGAGCTCCATCTTGCTGTAAAAAGATGCCATCTCTGGGTAGCCCATGGTTGACTGGACATGTAAATAAATTTGTGATAGCCAGTACTATGTGATTTGGAAATAATACCAGCACAAACATTAAGTTTGTGTGTGGTTCTCCTCCATCCACTGTGCATTTACATCTGACCAGTGTCTGTTGACAAATCCTTCAGGCAGAATGAGGTTTCATCTTAAAATACTATTCTAAAAAAAACTGGATTATTAATGTGCTCCATTAATTCACATAATTGCATTCTTCTATCGGAATCGTTCCCTGAAAGTTCTTGCAAAAGTTGAATTTTATAAGACTGTTGCTTGGCACTTTTAAGTATTTTCATCATGAAACTGGCTTATATTTGATTTTAACGACAAATTTGCAATAGAAACTTTTGGACTTTCTTGCATACGGAGAAGAACATTCAATGCAATTCTCATCAGTTGCACTTTTAGGGCGACCTGATCTTGGTAAGTGCTTTACGCTTACACTTGAAGTAAATGTATTTATGATTCTTGTCACTGTTGTATGCGATGAGATTGTTGCCTGTCTGCAAAGTCAACCATAATTAAAATAACAATTCTTTCTCTTCCGCTCAACATCAGACATAATTATTTAACATCCTGGATATCAGACTTAATCCTTTAAATAAGATGTTTCCATAACAATAAGCATAATTCCACGGATATAAATTAAGGACAGTATTTGTGTTATTACTCACAAAATACCGCCACGGGTGGCCGAGGTCGTTAATGCGCGGACTCGTGAGCGGGAGGTCTGGGGTTCGAATCCCGCCAGGACCGTCCTCCCTGACTGAGGTTTTTTCCAGATTTTCCTCGGTCTTCATAAATGGTAAATGCCGGGGAGGTACCCTAAACTTAGGCCTGGAATTTTTCCTTCTTTAAAAAAAAATCCTTTCCCAATATATCATTTCATTTCAGGTATTACCAGTATTCACCGCCTGTGGTGCCCCAGTAGTAAAAACGAGCGTTAAACACCATCACAAAAAAAAAGTAACCTCACAAAACAAAAAAAGAGGCGTTTTATTATTCCCTATCCCCCCTTAATTTAGCAACAATAAATTATACAGAAGTATCCAGTATGGGTATCTTAATGAGCTTTTTTCAAATTATGAAAATATATTGGGTGTTCCATTTAAAATATGGCGTTACTTCCGGTTAAACCGGGAGTAGAAAAGGATGATTGTTAGTTCTCAGTATATGGCTGTCCCTGTGCATCAAGTTCCATGTCAATGAACCATATTCTTTAAATGTTATTTCGCTGGTACGGACTTTTAACCTCCAGTATACATCGAGAAATTAGCAATTCAAAATCTTTGTTATTTAGTTCTTCACATAAAGACGTGACAAGTTGGAAGACGGTTTCTATTGGTTCTGAGAGCAGAAAACTCGGCCTGCTTGACCTATTAAAAATCCGTTACCTTTGTGAGGGAAAGCTATTCTTGTTCGCCCACCTCCTTTGATATATAAATCACTAACTTCCCATAAATTATATTATCTTTCCGAATACTGCAGGTTGATAAAATACTAAAAACAGACCGTCCTCCCACTGTCTCTGTAGGAGACATAATTCCTGATCACGTTCCCATCCCGTGCAATATAATTAGCCAGCTGGGTGCTCTGTCCTTGCAATGAAATCTCCCATCATCCACTCTGTGACGAAACAAGCAAGGATTTAATAAACCTCATGCCGACAATCAGGCGCATTTTCCTTTTGCGTGTCGCATCTGTTCACAATACCTACAAGAACTTATTCTTTTTTACAATCCCTGCAAGAAATTGGAAAATCTTCCTTCTTTTAGCAATTTCATGTTTCATAAAACATAAATAATTAAATTATCCTATAAAAATACATACGAAATGCGAACAGGAAGACATACCGCCAGAAGAGACGAAAGACATTTGCCTCATTCTTTTGTTGCTCTGTTCCACTGGAGGGTTATCGTTAATGCCGAGCACTATTTTTAGTTTTGGGGGGGGGGGGGAAGTGTACGGAACGATTCCGAATCTCTGATAATGCATCGCCCCATACCATGGAAAAGACTGAAGGTGTGAAATAACTGACACTGCCCCACACAGTCCTGATCTAGCACCATAATTATAAAAAGAAAATGCTCAAATTGTTCTTTAACACGCTGATGCTGGGATTGCGGGTGCAAGTTCATAAGATTTAAGCGGCATATTTTGAGAAACAGATACAATATGTCGATATGCAGAAACTTTCAGCTAGTATATAAAGTAAGGGTTCGAGATTCCAAAATTACAATATTCGCGCTTTGGAATATTAATCTAAAATCTGTTAAAACTTTGGAAACATTCGTAGTTTCACTCAACTGACGTAATAGCAGCGGCGATTGTTTAATCTATATCATCAATGTACTGAATGTCAGTCTTTTCAATATGCCATCTTGCGGAATCTTTCAGAACTTTCCACTAATTATACTGGTTTGCGTTCAGTAAAGAATTGTCATAATTTTTTTATAACACAACTTCATTTATTCTCATAGTTTTGAAGTAGTCCCCGTTGGATGCAACACCTGTCCTAGATATGCTGGAAATCATTTTTTGACAGATTCTTCAGAATCGCCTCCGCAACCTTCACTACTGCTTCTGATGATGGAAAATGCTTCCAGTAAGGGCTTTCTTCAATCTGGGGACAAGGAAAAAGTCAAGTGGAACTGAATAGGGAGAGTGAGGGACACACTTCACACTGGTTTCTGTGAGACATTCAACAACAACAACATTTGTTATGTGCTGCCATGGTGCAGCATGCAGTTTATTTCACGGAAATATTTCTTTTTGCTTTGCACAGTTTTCAGCAAATCTCCGTAGTATAATAACCCAGCTACATGCTGGAAATCACCCTTAAATATGCGATGACCATACATTCTCACCAGAAGCAACCACTTTTGTTGTTGGTGATGACGGAGATTTCCACACAGAGCTTTGCTATTGCTCTCAGGATCGAAATGATTTAGCCAAGTTTCATTAGCAGTGATTACCTTTGAAAGAGACTACACATCTTCAACTGCATGCAAACCTGCACGCGAACGTTCTTTTGTTTGGGAATCAGTAGTCTTTGAACTCACCGTTCACATACACGTCTCATGTGCAACTTTTCAGTTACCAACGTGTGGGTGGCCCCAGTGAGATTTTCCCAGTTTCTGAAAGTGTTCTCTCTCAGGACAGCATGCTTTCTTCGTTAGAGCACAGCCTGGGGTCCGGGTCCACAGCTACAAGCCAACTAAATGTAACAAAGCGAATGAAATTCTCTTGTTGCCAATAGCGGGTCGGTTAATTAGTTCTTTCCCCCTTCCCCATCTCCGCTCTTAGTATGATAGCAGCTGTGTTACCTACCTAGCCTTGTCCTTGCTTATAATTTCTCAATAATAAATAATTAGAAGAACCAGTAATAATTACCCTCCGTCCTATATAAACGCTAATATCATATTAATGTGCCTACTCCTTTAAAAAAAAAGCTACATATATAATTACCGAGATAGAACTACTCTCTATTTAGGTGCCTCCCTATTTCCTTAGAGTTTCATACAAGAAATGCACTCTAAAGCTATGAAAAGTACAAATAAATAAATAAAACAATTAATGAAAGCATTACCTTTTTTTAAAAAACAAGCTTGTTTCAGTAATATTTCACTCTTCACCCAGGGCTATACAGCGAGTATACAATCTTTATCATTCTTTTGGAAAAATAGGTTTTGTCACTTTATGTATTATTAGGCAGTGGCGGCTAGCGGCAGCATGCTACTGCTAAAATACATTACAAACTTCTACAATTTAATAACTAAAACTAACTCATGCGTGCCTGGCTGAGCACATACAACACAGAAAGAGGGGGGAAGGGAGAATATAATACAAATACCATAGTAACACACTTGTTTAAACAAAAATAGATAATTCTCCTGGTTTTCATAAAACCATCAACTTAGTGGGAGGCATTTTCCATCACCAGAAGCAGTGGGGAAGGCTGATGGACCTGTGAAAAAATTTGGTTTCCAGCATGTGCCTGAAGGCTGACAGAAACGCTGGAACAGATGCATTGCCTTAAAGGGGACTACTTTGAGAAATATCATCAAACTAATGAAGAGGAGTAAAGTAAGTTATTGAACAGCCGTCAAACTATTAATTTACTGTCACGTTGAACACATTGACGCTTTGGTGGACACATGAATCCTGTCATTGAATCTAGTTCACTTTCTGTCGGTCAGATGGCTTTAGTTGCAAAGTAGCCTTTGTTGATTTTATCTCTTTTGAGTGGAGACTATTCCTTACATTCCCCATGTTAAATATGGCAAACTTATGTACCTTCTTCTCAGTAACTATTAGAGCTATACAGATGAAATTTGGCAGGCATAAAGAAGCATACTTATTACTTGTACTAATATTTTAATTAAAGCCAACTATTTTTAACAATTTGGTTCATGAAATTAATTTTTACCTTTATATTTGTGATTTAAAATTGTTGTAAAAATATCAGTAAATATTAAGATGCTTGTATAAATTGCATTTATACACAATAGGTCAGTTCATAAAAAAGGTACACATTTAGAAAAAACTTAACTTAAGCTTTTGGGTCATACTCTCGGTTCTCTACCTCTCTTAACTTGCCTTCCCTTTTGCAAAGTCTCTCCACTTCTTCTAAGTCTGCATTTTTAGGTGAATCTTGTCCATTACGACGCAACTTTTCTGCATATTTTGCCCTGGTTGGGTGCCCAACTGTTCAAGTGCCTGACTTTTGACTATATTACCCCCATTAAATGAAATAACTTAGTCATACACCCCTATTTTTAACATTTCTGACCCTACAAAAACAGTTTTTGGTATTTTACTATTAAAACTGTCATTGGGATTTTGAGTTCGTCCATGTAGACGCTTTGCCAGAGGGTTCACATCGTTAAGACAGCATAAAAGAAGACAAATTTCTTTCCGGGTTTCCTTTCCTTTTCTTAAAAAAGTTCTTTTAGTCCTTGCCATTTTTAAAACTTTTATAACACATGTGCTTCTAATTCATTACAAAATACAAACAAATGCTTGAAAACAACGCTGGTAAGTCAGAGTGCCAATATAGCTCATAATGAATTAAATTTATTTACAAGTTTACATGCAGTCAGGCAATGATACCAAAGCTGCAAAAGGGGACGTAACTTCCTGAGAGGCAAGATACAAACAAAATAATTATACATTCTGAAACTAGAATGCTTCAAATATAATAAAAAATAAACATCTCAAAATTGACCTTTTTGGCCAAATTCGACTACACGTGGGTGCATTTTAAGATTAACGGTTAAGTAAACACCAAACCCGCATTTGCCTCTAAGGAAACTCATTGTACTTTTTGCTTATTCACTTCTTTTATTTATATGTTTATTTTTCCCCTGAGATAAGTATTATAAGTTTTGCTCCCTCTTCTGGCGCTTGTAACAGCATCCTATTCAGAAAAGTAACCAGGTCACATCAAAGAGCCCCAACACGAAATGTCTAAATTACACTCACTATCCGCTACAGATATATGAGCTAAGTGTGGGAAACCTGTGACCACACCTGGTCATGCAATCTTGAAATGTCAAATACACGTGGTTACCATCTCGTGACAAGTTATCCGCTTTTCTTCTCTACACATCCACCATAGGCGAGGATGCGAATTGCTGTGTCTAAGAAAACAGCAGCCGTTCTTTAGATAATTCTTTATTCAATATCTTTGCACAGGCTGTCTTTTATGTCTATAACCCTGCATTTTTTTTTAAATTAAGCCACTTATGTCTCATCCAGGACTAGGGCCTCCGCAAGCGGGAAGGGCTCATTGATTTTTCATATGTGAGCTAGTCCCTATGACTAGGTCAAGTACTTGTACAAGTTTAACCAGCAAGTTCAAGTGCTGAGTGTATTAAGTTTTTGTATTATAAATTTGGTATCACTTTCACTATTGGCTTCGGTTGTTCTTTTCTTTCTGCAGCTCTGTTCCCAGGCTCTTCCAGGTACTGAGGTTCCGTGCTACGCTGGTCCATGATGTCCCGGTTGCTTTCCTGAAAGAGTCTACTTATCTCGTTCTCGTTCTGCCTCTTTTTCTCCTACCGATACGTAGATTCCATGTGGTAACTATATGCCCCCATTTGCTGCTAGGTAGCCGGGCTACATGACCGCCCCCTTCAAGCTGTTTGCATGTTGAGCCATGTCGTTTAGTCCCGACATCTTTCTTAAATCCACAGATGATATTTTATACATGAGGGATATTCCTAGTATTTTCAGCTCCATTTATAACCCTAATATTGAAATAAAAACAAATGAGGATAAAATTATCCGAAACTATAACAACGTGAACAATTTTCTGCTTAAATATGCGTAGTCAGTTCTTAATCAGCAAAAGTGTGGTAAGAAACCCGAAGAGATTTCCAATTATATAATGATATAATAGAATATGATATAATTTATTGCACTATAAAGAAATTTGTGAACTCTTTATTGAAAACCGTCGGGTGATGCCAAAGGACTTCTCAAATGCTCAAATGAAAGATTATGGACGTTCAGTGGATACATCTTTTATCATTTAACTTGAAAAAAGAGTGTAAAAGAGGTAAAAGCTTCCTTCGGTGATCATTAATTATCTTCTTTACTGTGACATGGAGAAAAATACAATAAACACACCAACAAAATACAGGATGAATCTAAAATTCCTCTCTGGTTTCGGGGGTCGATAGAACGGAAACCATGTCAGACATCGCGGAAACGCTTATCAATGGAAAAAGTGTCTCTCCAAGTTTGCGTTCGTAATAGGCGCCATGGCAGTTGTATATTTTGTTGCTAGAGGGCAATCATAGCGAAAACATGACGTTCACTGGTGCACATAAAGTTTTCTGCGCGTTACATTTCTCTAAATGTGAGTCCGTTGTGACGATACAACGACGATTTCGTACGAAACATCAACCATGACGGAGAACGAACAGGCCGGCCAAGATCGGTTGAGACCGTTGAGCGTGTGCAATAAGCATTTGTGAGGAGCCCTAAACAAGCCAGGAATTGCAGATTCTGCAGCCAACTGTGTGGCGTATTTTATGTCAAAGACTTAAAGTAAAACGGTGCCGAGTACAGCGTTTGCAGGCGCTGAGTCCCGAGGATCACAATCGTCGTCTTCAATTCTGTGTTGATTTTCAAGAGCGGTTAGAAGAAGACGGTTTTGCTGAGAAGCTGATTTTCAGTGACGAGGCCATGTTTGGTGTGTTCGGCAAAGTGAACAATTACAATGTATGCATTAGGGATACGTCCGTAATTCCCCTAAAGTCAATGTGTTTAGTGCCGTTTCTTCGTCAGAAGTGCAGGGCCCATTTTTCTTTGTGGGGAAAAGTATTACCTGGACGTATTTCAACACTGTCTAGTGCAACAATTGCATGCAGATAATTCGTCTATCAGCAAGTTGGGGCTCCACTTTATTTTCATCATGACGTCCGTGAGTACCTCGATCGTCGTTGGATTGGGCGTACTGCTCGAGATAACTCTTCTTCTGTGGTCTTCATGACCATCCTACCAAATCCTATGCGATTTTTTCTTTTGGAATTATCAAAGATCACAAGTTTATGCCATCTTTGCCTCATTACTTAACACAGCCGCGAGAAAGGAGCACGCATGCAGTCGCTGGTATCGACCGTCAGATGTTGGGACGTGTGCTGCAAGGGCTTGACTGCCGTGCCACTAAAGGAGGACATACGGAACACTTAGGCATGTATAAAACTGGGAAAGGGATAGCGTATACATTGACATAAGTGTTTGCGTAATGTCTACTGTTATATCGACCATCGAAACGAGGGAAGGACTTTAAGATCACTCTATATATACAGGAAGTTCAAGAAAGCTAAGAGCACAATTGCCCGGGCCCCGAGAGGGCATCAGGGATGACATTCCTGCATTTCTGTCAATCGAAGTCAGGCAGTGTAAAGAAGATAATGTGAACACTGCGTTCTTTAATGGAAGGCAATTGGGTCTATCAACTACACTCATATCCGGTTCCTAAGGCATGGCTCAGGAATGTGTTCCAGAATTCAGTATTGAGAAAAGTAGCCGTTTGATAGCCCAGACATTAACTGCTGGGCTGCTAGCTATGGGACATTTTAGAGAGCAAGGAATGTGCTTAATCTCACCAGTTTGGAATATCTCAGGTGAGATCTTGCAAAGGCAGCAAGAAAAATATATCTGAATACCATTCGCACCGCAGTATTAACGTATCTGTAAATGACAAACAATATCCTTAGACTATTGCCGTTATCCCTTTATGGTATGAATACGACATCCTTATTGTACATATTAAGAATGAAAACCCTCTATGAACAATCCAAAGCTTGAGACATGATACATTAGTAACAGTTTTAAAATAGCTTATGCAAGGAATTCCGACTCCTTAATAGTATTTACCTGAACCTTCTGGACTTGTGCAGCATTATCTAGAGGGTTAACAATAAACCCAGACACCCCAACGTTAGAGAGTAAATTGTAAAGTTCACGGAAGTAAGCACAAAATTACGGCATATATTTTTGAAATTATTGTTACCACTAATGCACTTTGTGTTTCATTGCTCCAAAGCCTTTGTCCCATTACGAAAGTCAGACACCTCCAAGGCTGCTGAATCAACTGGTGATTTAAGCTTTTCATCGGACGAAAATTTCCACGAATATTTTCTCAGTTAGGGAAGGGAGAAGTTCGATGGAACAAGCCAGGGAAATAAGGCGGCTGCAAATCCTACCTCCATTAATTGATTTTCGTCAATGCAAGGACACATGTGTGGGTACGAGCATTGTCTTGATGCAAGATGACGTTCTTCTTTGATAAACCCGGCCTTTTCTCGCGTATCTTTGTCTTCATTAGCTCCAAAAGGTTAGAATAATGCGCTCCAGTGAGAATATAATTAGCAGTACACCCTTGGCATCCCAGAAAATGGAGCTTATTATCTTCCCGGACGATATCACATACTCATTCTCATTTGACAGTGGGGCGTTTAAACACTATTTAAGAAAAATGGTGGTGGAAAATCGTCTGCTTCCATTGTTTACATTGTTGCTTTGTTTAAGGTGTTTATGGGTGGTCGAGGTTATTAAGGCCGGTACTTGTGAGCAGGATGTCTGGGGTTCGATTCCCACCAGGACCGCCCTACTTGACTTAGGTTTTTTCCAGGTTTTTCTCATAAATAAGAAATACCAAGGAGGTACCCTAAACTAGGCGTGGAACGCTTCCATTCTTAAAAAAATCCTTTAGCAGTTTATTATTTCATCTCATGTATAATCAGAGGCCTGTGACGCCTCAGTAATTCAAATGGGCGTTAAGCACTTAAAAAAATCATTGGTTAACATCGACGTATAAAGTCGGCGGAATCTGTCTGAAAACGGTGCTGAGAGATTTGCGCTTTTCATTTTGAGTCAACAATAGCGGCATCCATCTTGCCTTTTTTTTTTTTTTTTTTTTTTTTTCCAAATTCTTCCCGCAAAATTTGAAATGCCCAGAGGTTCAGCAATTTCAGATACCTTAATTGGCGAGTCTGCAGAACCACGCCGTGCACCTTGTCGATAATTTCTGATGTAAAGATAGATTTTCGTCTTCCGCCGCGTGGGCCATCTTCCAAGCTTTCACTGCCACATTTAAACGGTGTGTTTCGTTTGGAAACTGCTGAAAATGGTTGTGCAGAGTCCCCTAGAGTGTTTGTCATATCTGTATGAATTTCTGTTGCATTTACATCACTTACTAACCATACGATATTCGACATTTGCTATTTTTCACGTATACACATGTCTGCACTGCAACAAACAGCTATAGCTACTAAATCCATTTATTATTGCACAGATGTTTCTATAGAAGATAGCAGGTTTTGATAACAAAACTGCTTCGGAAATGCTTGGGTTATTCCGACAACTTTTCTAATGACACTCATATATTCCAAAACTTTCCCGTGCAATTAGGCAATAGTTTTCATTTGTTTTAAGAAATCTAGCTCGGTTAGATTAGCACAATTTTTCAAAAGCTATCCCTGTTATGTCTTGTCATTTATCATTGCTACAGAAATAAGAGAACCAATCTGAGATAAATAAGAAAAGGTTGAGCAGCGATGCGCGCTATTTTACACTTAAACAGCGTAATCTCCTGGTTTAACGACGAATTTGATATGCAATAACCTTGTTGAAAGCGTTAATGCGAAAACGGGTCGTAGCTCGGAGCTGGTACCCGACATGCTTCGTGTGGGTTTAGCAGGAAGAAACTGCGGAGAGGCAGCCCCCAGCCCACGCAGTTCATGTACCTACTGCCCTAGACATGTGATAAGTATGTTAACAGTTGGCACAGTGCGGCTTGTGTTTTCACTAACAGCACCATTGCTTTCAACAGTCAACAGTACTACAGTCAAGCGATTTACAAGTTTTACACAGATTGCTCATAAAATAGGTCCTATATTTTTATCCACTAAATGCGCTTTACGTCCCTGAAAAACTTTTCTTCTGTTCAGTTTGTGTCCATTTGCTGATTCTGAAACCATAGTCAAGAACTATTGTAAGGCCGGCATACACATAAAGTTAATTTATTTGCGCACTAATATAACGACTCACAATGTGATCCCTGGAACGTGTGAGAACGTTAAACGTTACGGGTGCTAGTGTCAAGATACTTACAGCTTGAAGGAGTGAATGTCTGATAGAAAGGGGTAGGATTTATAAGTAAATAGATATTTAAAGAGTGGAAATGACAAACGTTCTAAGTGCCACTTTTAAACTTGTTTTATTTCAAAAGAACGTTCTGTGTGTCCAGATGCATATTCCTAGTCGTGTTTTAGGTGCATATACATTGATGAAGTAGTTCAAATATTCGTTAACAGATGGTGTAGTTCTAAATGCCATGCTATGCTGTTATCCGGTGTTGTAAGCGCCATCCTATGATAAAAATAGTTTTAGAGGAAAATATTTATAGTACAGAAATATTTAGTAAGTGGTCATAGTGAGATTTTGCTATCATACAGAAAAGAAGAAGTTTAGTAAGGCCTTCATTCCCCAAGGTTTACATAGGATTGTAGATTAAGCTAAAGCTATAAATCCTTTTCTTGTAGTTCTAATGGAGTGAAGTGATTTCTTTGACTTTAAGAATGTTGCTGATTCATGTTAACATTAAATATGTGCAACATTTTAAAATGTACAGTACTTAAGTATCTCGATCTCACCCATCTCATATAGTTATGAAAAGAACTTACTCGCCATTAGAAGGGTGGAAGGTTTTTGAAGTTTTAAAGAGAGGAAAATCTTTGGTTGATATACCAACCCGTTTATCAGTTGAAGAAAAGAAATACCTCTCGTCCATGTTGCCATCTCTTCCTAAAGAGCACAGAGAGATTTATGAGACATCAATTTCAACCTGTGTAAGAATGAAAAGCTAAACTCTTCCTGTCGTCCTGAAGGAGAAGGAAAAAATATGAATATTGGTATTCTTGTACATGTTTGTACTTTTGCCCTTTGTAACATGTTCCTGCTAATCATTAATGTTATTTTTGTAATTATATCCCTCTAAAACCCGAAATAAAATGTAACAAAAGTTTGAATGGCACTTATAACCGACTCTTTTATCATATGGCACATAGAACCTTTTTATTGTCCCTGGCCATTGTCTTTTTGCAAACGATTTATTATATAATATAATTTTGTAGTAAAAATGTCTTCATAATTATTTTGGATGTAATAAGTTAAGTGCTAATAAAAATGGGTAGTTTTTTTTTATCCTGTAAAATGTAGAAAATAGCACTTAGAACGTTTGATATTTCCACTCCTCAATTGTTCTTTTTTTATACGTAGCTATTTAAATGCTGTTATATGTTTGTGAATATTTGGAATTATTTGAAACGTCCTTTATTCTCCATATTTGTGCATATTTCCGGGTACAGTAGTATTTTTTTAGATTTTGAAAAAAAAAATGTATCTTTACATAATTAAAATGTTTATTTTAAATATTTTCCGCGTGTTATAGTCTTAAAATTGTTGTTGTGAATTAATAATTTACATTTTATTTTACTAGCATCACTATTTAAAAACTGGCTCTGGGTTCCCCGTGAAATTTCGAACACAGGAAGTCCAACCACAAATAGTGGTCAGAAGCAATAGAAAACTACGCATTGAAACCACCGAGAATGTGTTGGGTGTTTTAGACACTGACGCTGCGCTAAACGCTATCCAAAAGTAGCGAAGGAGAAGTTGAGTACAATGATAGGCAAGAATTAGGCTGTGAGCTGTACAGTAAAGATTGAACATAATTTCTCGCTCTAGTATTTAATTTTACAATATTTTGTTACCTTAATGCGTAATCACACGTGGTACTAATTTCATTGTTGTAACTGCCGGTTCCCGCCGGTGAGAGATGCTCAGTTCCGTCTACAGCAAAATGGAGATGACATACGACGAACATCATGCTGCTTTCGTCTCAATAAATCCCAAGCTGTGGCCTATGCTTGTTTGTTCTTCCTTATACCACAAATCGAACATGATTTAAACGGTTTAAAGAGACGGAGACAATCCATTTCAAAGGAAGATGGACCTGGATCTACAGTTTATCTCTAACGGAAGAAAACATTAACATCGCTGCTGTTGCTGTGAGAGAGGATCGTCGAATAACATTGAGAACACTTTCAGAAATTCTGAACATTTCACTGTTTGCCAGTCACACGTTGGTAACTGAAAATTTGCATATGAGATGTGCTTGTGCACGGGGGTTCCAAGACTTGCTCAAACAAAAGAACGTTCATGTGCAGGTTTGCATGTAGAGTTGCAGATAGTGGTACAGGAAAAGGTTGAGTTTTTTTTTTCTCCCTCCAAAAGGAATTAATGAAACCGGGCTACGTTATTTCGGTCTTGAGAGTAAACAGCAAAGCCCTTTGGGAAATCTTTATCACCATTAACAAAAAAGAAAAATCAAAAGCGGTTGCTTCTGCTGGGAAAGTTACGGTCACCATATTTTTCGATATTCAAGAAATACTTTACCAGCATGTCGTACCTGCTTACACAACTGTAACTTGGCAATACTGCAGAGATGTCCTGAAAACTCTGCAAGTTCTTATCACAAACTTGCAAAAGGCAACACTTGATGCTGCACAGCGCATATCTGTTTTATTTCTTCCCATTCTCTTTTTTCCCATCAGAGTGGTCTTAATTTTATGAACTCTGTAAATGTTCAACATTAAAAAAATAAAAACAAAACACTAAAACCTAAGTCTCCGTGTTCAATCTGGCAACCCTGACAAAAACTTACGAAACACTGGCGTGTCGCTTACGTCGTTGAAAAGCGGAATAAAACAAAATATCGCAGGTAATTTCTCCCAAATTCTCGGTTCAAAAGAAAAAAAGGAAAAAAAAAAAAAAGAAAAAAAAACTGATGATTTGCAGCGGCCTAAGCAAGTAAAGAGTCTCATGTTTATGATGGAACTTTCTTGCTCGTATTGTTCGCCCGAAATGCACGACGCACTTTTGTGACTACAGAGTGCTACTTGAACACGCATTTTAATATTCATGGCATGTACAGCTCCTGGCAAAAGTTTGCACCAACACTTTATACGGGGTCAACAGAGAAAGCTTTCCGTTAGACTGTGAACTGGATCATAGAACAAATGAACCATCACTCCGCACTGCTTCAATGATTGCTTGAGGAAAAGATTAGTGCATCATCAATTTATCACTCCTTCAGTTTCTTTTCTCTTTTTTCTTTTTTAATTCCCTCCTCAAAGCTTATGCCAACACAAGAGAACAAAAATGATTAGATCATACCGCCCTTCCCTTTCTCTCCTCACCCTAACCTTTTCCGACTCATATTAATTGGAATTCTTGTTTTATAATGATTTCCTTATGATTCAGACACTTAACTGTCACTGCATAAGTAGTTTTCTTTCTTGTTATATTGGTATCGCTGCATTTTTCTTTAACATGTCTGAAGAATACGAAAACACACTGATTACTCTGGTATAAGAACGTGCTGAATTTTAACCAATCGTAGTAGATTATAGGTCACTGTAATATAGTCGATTTTTAAAGTGCTTTGTGTTTCGTAGGTTAAGCAATTTTTTTCATTTTCACGTATACCCAATGAGTTTACTTTTACAGAATGTCATTTATTTAACTTAATCAATTCAATCTCTTATGTTTATAATAACAATGAATATTTCCATTAATTCGTTGCTACTTCGCCCTATTCATTCGTTAGTGTAGATGGCTATGGCTATCTTTTTAAATATTTCAATTGTTTCTTTTAGAATATAACAAGTATTATCACAAATATATTATTCAATTTTGTTTACTTCATTTATTTTTCTATGCATAAAATGATCATATCAAATATATGAGGTTTAATTCTTTTGGGTAAATTGATGGACAAATTTAAAACTCATATTACATTTACATAAATATAAACGTTTTTGCGCTTTTGAACTCTTGTCTACGTCTATTTTTATTCACAAGGCAAAAAGTTATTTCCATCCAATGTGAAACTCTTCTAATTAGTTTGGTTTCGGTTTTATTCAACTTCAATATAGTTTTGTCTCTCATCCTTTTTTCTAACTTTATTAACCTCCTAAGATACCTATCGATTACCATCAATTAGCAAACACGTTTTCACCTACGTTTATTTAGACTTAAAAATGTGCAGAATTGTGCCTAAATGCTTACTGATGCCCGCGATGAGAATAAAAAGTGCCACAAAAAATACCGCAGGTGCCTCAGAATCACATTTTAAAATAAAAGTAAAGTTAATTTTATGGCTAAGAATCGTAGCAACCGTTACTTAATTTTTAAAATATATTTTCCCTTATAAATTTGAACATTGAAATAGAATTTTTACCGCGATTTTCTCTAGCGTCTGCTTTTAAAAAATAGTTCTGAAAACAACAATCTGCTGTTGAAAACAAAGTACGATCAAACAGACTGCCAACTTTCGCGTGTGCATGACGCACGAGTGCAAAACAAATTAATTCTGCAACCGAGATCAGAGTCAAAGGAGATACAATATTACCGAGGGAAACGATTCTACTCGCTTGAGTTATTGCAGTGTATTAAACATTGTGTTTTCTTTACAAAACGTTACTGCACCTAAAATAAGCGCTCCTTCATGTAGATACAGTGACGCTAATATGAGCATCATATTTTGTTAAAACGCGTCTAAAAATAAGCGGCTCGCAAGTATGGCGTCCCCTTTCCTTGGTTACACTTTGCATCTTGTCCCTCAACAGATATAGAAGCCAGTCTCGGGTGACGTTAAGCCCCCAGAGCTTGCCTAGAGTCGATTGTCGCTGGTCGCGGGTTTGATTGATGAGAGGATTAAATTCATACGGCGACCCATGTCCGATTTAGAAATAAGTTTGCTTTCAACCGACTTAGGAGAGATGGCATGAGAAATGATTGCAAAACGAATGTGCAGAACGGTTGACAAGTACTACTCGCTTTTTTTCTTAAACAATTGAGCTGATAGTCAGGAAAAATGAAATAAGAACGTTGCCTTTTAACTACTATACAATATTTTAGATGATCAAATGCATAAATCCAGCAACTGATTCCACTAGAACTGAAATATTTCCACAAACATTAATAACTCTATTGGAATTTTACTTACTGTTAAACTCTCTGATTGTGTTTCCTTTACTCCCTCAATCCTGTTAATGCCCTCCAGGTATAAAAATGCGTCGAATTTCAACCAATCATAGCCCCGAAAATGTGGATATTTTTGCTGTCACTTTTAAATTGTAGCTACTTTTTGGCAGCTGTTTCCTAATTCACAAGAAGTATTTAATAGTTATCAAGTATCACGAAAGTTTTTACAGGTAATATGTGTAGATATTGAGGAATAAGTTTACTTTTACTTCCACTTTCATAATTAAATGTATATCTGTTTATATTTTGCTGTGTTATAATAAAGTTAATATTTGCATTATTTGTTATTTTATTCATATGTAATGAACACGGATAGCTCTGATCGTAAATTAATTTTCAGTTGTTTCTCTAAGAATATAAAGCATATGGAATATCATGTAAATATATTGTAGTATTTCATTCAACAATAGTAGTGTTATTATCTTCATTTGTCGCTTATTATTCTATTTTTATAGACTACTCCCGTCAAATATCTTGCGAGGCTTGAGTTTCCTTTGGATAAATTTCTCAACAAAATTAAAACCCCGCATTTTTATGTTTAAGATCTTGGCACTATTGTACCAAATGACAAATTATAATTACGCCTAAAGAGCTCTGGAGACTATTTAGTTTAAGTTTCTCTTCAGAATTGCATAAAAACCCTTGAAAGTAGCTTCAAAGCATAACAAGCGGGAATCGAACTCAGTTCACAAATGCTATATACCACAGTATACAGTAAGGGCAGCTTGTATCCGCAGTTGCTCCTAATTCGCTCCCAGTTGGGTTTACTTCTCCATGAACATAAGACGAAGAAATTACTTAGCTGTAATGAAAATGGAACATTTCTTTACCAAATGGACACGAAATCCCAGTATTTTAACTGAAATAAAAAGCAACTGTGTACAACACCACATTACTGAAAGTGGGTAATTCGAGTTTTTTTTTTACTCTGGTTTTTAAGTTTTGCTTGTTTATTCTCAATGTAAACCATTTTTATTCATTATTATTACTTTATTTTTTCTTCGTAAAACCCTACTTTATATTCAGCTGATTAAGTGAAGCGTTTCTAAATTAATTTTATGGGGATACAAAAGAGTTAGGTTTAGGAGCTGGCGAGTGTAGCTTAGTTTTATAATTACTGTAAATGATAGCGCACTCAGAATTCAATCCCGCGAAATATCTGTCTCTAATGTTGACGCTACTGCGCTGGTATCTAATATTGTTGCCTATGACAATGGTAATCTATTAACATCCACCTTCCCGCTTCAGGAAAAAGGGGGGAAAAGTATTAAGACAGGTCTCTAAATGTTTCTTACATTATAGACACTCTTTTGTGTTAGGCACTTTATTAAAGATCCTATTTTATTTATAAAAAGGAAGTAAATCTTCGTACTTGATTTCAGTTACGTATAGCATCAGCATAAAATAATAAATCAGTCGTTTTATACACTCACAATATATTATATTTTAGGAAATGATCAAATTAAGAGATTATTTAGACAAAAGCTTTCATCACTTGAAGCTGCTGACCATAAACCGAAAAGCACAGTTAAACTTAACATTTCATGAAATGCCACTTGTAAGTCGATGTTTAATATTTATGACCTCAAAAAACTGGGAAACCGGGGGGGGGGGGGGGGGCTGTCTCCAAAGGCAAAGAAAAAGCTCAAAAGTGGATTAATAATTTTCCTAGATCGAAATACCAAATTATGAACAGTTAAACTTTTAATACCCAAGAAAGAAAAGTTTCAGCATGTTCAAAATCTAAGGGCCAAAAAATACGAAAATGTTGATACACTAGTAAAGAAAGAATGCATATATATATAAATAAATTTCCTTTTAAAAGTTTTCAAGTAAGCACTAAAGTATTTTGAAAAATCAGGCAAGAACACGCATAAGTATAGGTATTTCTGACCTATACTTATGTATATGTTTGTTGACATGTCCTGTATTTCTCGTATGAACGAATCCACGTTTAATGATTTACTTCTTATAAGAACGCTCCATCCTTGGCATGATCCATCCAGGATATAAATTTCGTAAAAGCGGCACTGAAGCCAAGCTATCCCTTGCTGATCGTCATAAAACTCTCCCGCAAAACTCATCAGTCTGCAGGTTGCATACGCTGCGGTGGAAATGCGAAAAAGATCGAAACTCCCTCTTTGCGGTACACCTCTATACCCACTGCAGCATATTAAGATCGGTTAAACAGTCAGTGTCGCCAATAAACAGATTTTTTTTCCATTTGGTTTTTTACTTGTGCCTATAATGTGGATGGCAATTATCATCATTTCTTAGATAACAATAATATTGATGTGGGAGAATAGTTATTTTGGTTAAAAGTGACATAAAATGACACAAAATAAAATCACTTGTAACCCGTGTGTGATACAGAATTTTCAGACAGTCCTTAATATTTATAAATAAAATTAATTCCTGTCATTCGGAACATTATTGTTTAAAAATGTACTTTTTCTTGCGCTGAAAGAAGTTACTAGTACAGTTTCCGAGAATGGATGTGAACTATGTATTATGTGTAAAGAATTGAAAATAGATACTTTTAATTAATTCAGTAAATGAAAGTTAATGTGTATTCATTCTCTGTCATTGTTGTCGTCGTCATAATAAAGTAATTGTTGTTATATACCGAAATAAGTGATATGAAAAATAAAACAATCCCTAGTCTGCTTCAGCGTCTTTAGTGCATGTCATATAACACAACTGCTGCAGTGGCTACACAGCCTTGTTAGTTACCTTGTGAACCGCGTGCTGTAACGAGTCGAACTTCACAAGAAGTTTCCATTCAAGAGATTACTCCCCTTCCCCTTTTTCAAATGGTGTACAAGAACATGCTTAAAAACTTTTTCCCCCTTCAAATCGTACAAACGGAGATGGACGATGCAGAGTTGCAGATCACCCTACAACAAGATGGAGCGCCGCTCTAATTCTCAAATCGTATGATAGAAACGCTGAATAATCGATTTCCAGATCAGTGGATTGACAGAAATAAGCCTATCCCATTGTCGACAATGAGTCCTGTGGGTTACGTCAGAATTGAGATTTGTGAAAAAATTGAGAATGCTAAATGCTCAAGTAAAGAACTAGAAAAACAATTGCAAGCGTTGCTCCAGACTTTCTTGTCAGAGCGTGGACTGAAACTGAAATTCGTTTCCACGTCTGTCATGCTATTAATTGGTGCATACTGAAACTATAAAATATTAGTCAAAATCTGTTTGAGAGAAAGAATTTCAATCCATTACACATAATAACATGTTTCACAGTAACGTCATAAACCCTTTCACTATCGGAGATCCTGTATGTACTTGAGCATTCACAATGACGGGATTAGCTGTTAATTTCTTAAAGTATAACATGGTTCCAAGCTTGCAACATGCCAGCAAGTAAATCATAGAAACATACTTATGTAACCACTAATTGCAATATCTGATTTTGAAATCGCCGTAAGGAAAGTAAAACTTAAAAATGCGTAATACATAAAATGTGTATTTTATATCCTAATAATCACCACATTCCACATTAAATCAAAATTAGTAGCACTGCTGTATTATAGTACCGGGTGTTCTATGTAGTTTGAGTTTAAAGAACCACTATTAGCATGAGCTGTCTAAAACAAATTAAAACCCATGCATACATGGTTCTAATTGTGAACTACTCTGTTATTAAAAGATAATAAAAAAAAAATTCTGCTAAACTGAAGTCCGGGTCCAGAAACATCTAAAGTCTGAACTTCGAACATTCATCCTTGGTTTGTACAGAAAGACAAACAAATAACTCTTGCCCGCACACTTTAATCAAGCACGAACTGTTAAGCAAATAAAGCTGCATTTACTGACTATTCCTGGGGGGCGGGG
The DNA here is from genome assembly GCA_030762175.1 of Metallyticus violacea. Lineage (NCBI taxonomy): Eukaryota > Metazoa > Arthropoda > Insecta > Mantodea > Metallyticidae > Metallyticus > Metallyticus violacea. Next base: position 13,871,752 of record CM060844.1, read on the forward strand.
AGGGGGGGGGGTGTTATAATTTTCCTGCAACAGTCTTACTTCGCGACAGTTCTTTCTGAAACGGAACTCAAATTATAATAAACAATTGATTCAGAATTCGAGGCTAAAAAACGTTAAGATTCCAATGTTTATTCTAAAATGTAACAGAAACATAAAACTAAATTTAAATGTTAGGATACGGTTTTCACTCAAGGCTCATTTTATGGTCAGGATTTGAAAATGGAAAACAGATGAAAACTTGGAAGTTATGCCCAGCACTCAACCCACGGATCTTCAGCTTATCTATTAGGACTAAAACTTCTTTCACACAGATGGGAGAAGTTCGTGATTATGGCCGAGGTCACGATAGCTCAGTGGTTACAGCATCGATATTGTTTTATGATAAATAATATTCATACAAATTCTGACATTTTTATAACTAAATCGGAATTCTGCGTTTGTAAAAAGCCTGTTCTGAATCCCACGTATTTGCCTATTAATATTTAGCAATGATATATCAACAGCAAAATATGTTTACCATTCTAAATTTCCAAATTCTTAATTTATCGTGTAGAAAATACAAAAATAACAGTAATATCGACCCGTGATGCATTTCGCAACAATGTTCTTGTTTTGAATAAGGAGCACGGTTTCGGAAGATTGCTCGTTAGTATCATAAAACTAAATTAGGAAGTAATTAACAAACGCTGTCCCTGCTGTTTTCACCTCCTGTCGCGAGCAGCTTGGGTCGGTGCTTTGAATGACGCCCTCCATTACTAAAAATAAACTGATACTCTACAGGGGTTTTCCCTTATTTTCATTGCCATTCTTCTTCAGATTCGCAACGTTTTCAGCAGAATTTGGTATAAAGATACTGATGCGCATTTCCCCCAGTTTCACTCACGTATGCTCATTTTTAAGGGGTTTTGCAGGGGTCCGGTATAGGGTACATTTCGCTATGCTGGGGTACACGCTCTACTGAATAGTATCAGCCCTGTCCAACGATTGCTGTGGTCTGGTGTACGATATAGCATTTTAACTGGAGCATGTGAAACATTCATTTGGTGCGAATGAAGTTTTCCAATCGAAAGGTATCTCATTCGAAGTGTTCTAGTAATGCTCTGAGCTTTAGTTTAGGCTTGTCTTATTATTATTATTATTATTATTATTATTATTATTATTATTATTATTATTATTATTTATAAAATTTCCGTCTCCATAAATGTATTTAGGCATTATGAAACAGTTTGGAATTCTGAGAACTTTGCTTTAAAGTCACGTGTTTTGTTAATTGAGATTAATATTAAAATACGTAGCTTTGTGCACTTTTTTCGTTGAAACTATAAGGGAGAAATACTTTGAAAAGTTCACTGCATACTGTTCATTGTTTTCTGTATTTCCTGATATTTTATGGAATGAAAGTAATGTTTTATATTTTTCCTCGTGGGAAGGGAATCAAGAATCACAATATCGAACTAAATTATAGCACAGAATAATATCCCTCTACTCCCCTTTAATATAAATGCTTGCCCATTTTTTTCGGGGAATAAAATATAAATTAAACCTTGGAATGTTAAAGTATGTTTGTTATGTTGTATTTATCATGTAACCATAAAATAACAATATTTAGTCGTAAGCACAAGTAAAAAGTTTAAAATTTCTTTGCCAAATGCAAATTTTAAAGCCCTGCCTTTCTGTCATTGAACAGTACCCCCAAAGGATCAAAACACAGCCTGCATCATGTTCCTCTGAATAGATTCCAAAATAAAGAATTCGTTTGTTCACAAAACCATACGACTTCTTAGCAGGATGAAAAAAGACGAGCCTTACAGTGTCTTCGGGCTGCATTAACTAAATTAGGTTGGTTATTTTTCCCCTCGGGGGAAGCACCCTCAAATAGTCTCTTACTGTTCGAATATCGTTTCGATTTTTTAAGTTTATCACATGCAACTAAAATCATAAATTTTCTAAATGTAAGAACACAAATAAGCCTTACGTTGGCACAGCAAAATTAAAATTGTTCCAGAAGTAATCATATAAACAGAATAATATATGTGGTCGAATACATACCCAGAAAAGAATCACAAACAGATGCAAAACTGCCACTTCAGTCTTCTTTCATCAATTTTTTACACTAATGTACAAACTCTTCTCTGAATACCCTCGTCGCACTGAGTCAAACATATAACAATACCGCTTTATTACGTTTCACACTTAAATTTTTTCACAACACATGTTATTACACAGGCTTCTTCGCTCACCATCTTCGCTGTCTGCCACCTACAATTGAAAACAGACTGACTCTCTTGCTATCTAACGACAGATATTGATACTACTGATTACTCCCTCGCCAGCCTCGCTGGATCAATGGAGCCTTGGCGATGCTGGCACACTCTCATGGAATCCCCTGAGACCGATCTTCCTCCTATTTATTTGAATGGTTCATTTTCAAAACCAACAAACCCCATTAGAACAAATTTTCTAAAGATTCGATAAAAAAATATAGATGGCCTTGTTAAAGCCTAATTGCAGGATTTATTTACCTCGTGTGCCTCTTGACATGGTAGACTTTGTTTAATTTCAAATAAGTCTAAACCTACAATTATTAAGTAATCAATCAGGCAGCAGGAAGAATGATCATGGGGTCTTTACTCATAAAACTAATAAATTAATTTTCCATTTAAGGTAATTTTAAATATCAGGAATTTACATAATGAAATATATAATTTTGCAATATTTTGTTAGGAAATGCTAGTTGCAAATATATGAGTTAGATTTATATATCAGTTATTCATATTTTCTTGGCATAACTAACACTTTCTTCACTTTAAGCAAAATACTACACCAAGAGTTTTTTGAAAGCACCACATCTAATCTTATTTTAAACCAATATAATGCTTGGAAAATATACACTATTCCAGATTTTACAACTTTATTGAGTCATACAATGGCATTCGTTTCATTCCTAGACTCTTAAGTCAGAAAATATCCAAAAATTCATTTTAACATAGCACTTAATTTTTCCCATGACATGAGAAATTGAAATTCATGTTGTAAAATATATAATTCCACATGCAATTTAACTTGTGTGTGGCTCAAAAGAAATGTTTGAATTCAAACATTGAGATGTTTTATTTAACAGGCTGAAGAAAATTAAAGAACAAATTTTTTGTTTTATTGTTGGCTGGAAGGAACTTGCTAAGTGCTCATAGCATTATGAGTCGCCTCTTAAAGTCAGTCTTGGTGGTGTAGTGGTAACCATACTTGCCTTCTAAAGTTAAGATCGCATATTCAAACCCGATCAGGATCGATGGATTTTTCGGGCGTAAAAACCCCAATTATGGCTTCTTTCAGAAGGGAAGTAAAGTCGTGGGTCCTGTATCATAGATTTACAGCATGACAAAGAACCTCAAGCCTGAAAGAGGAGGCCTCTGAGCAACATTTGTCGGCTATTTCACGCCCTGAATTGAATGGAACGTTCGATGACCTGAGATTTTAAAAAGAGTCCATAAATAAATCATATCAACAAGCCTCTTAAAGAATAACTCTCTCACAGTAGACAAACCTTAGTAAGGTCTCTGAGGCATATAGAATCAGATGAGAGAGGTTTGTGGTTCCGTGCTTGCAGGATACAGTAGCTTTGGTTTGAGCATAAGACCCGAAGGCTGAAGTTCGACTGTGACCCAAATTTTTCAAGTTTGATTCATTTTCTATCCCCCCTCCTCATCTTTTGCTTTACATATCAGTTTTATTTTTTGCTCATAATTTTTTTTTCCTAATAATGCTGGTTCTTGATTTTAATCAAATACTGGAGAAATGCAAGTTTATAGTATGAACACTAGGAAAATAATTTTTTTTTAATAAAGTGTTTACTATGATTTTTCTCTCTCTCTCTCTCTCTCTCTCTTTGTTATGTATTTTCAGTCATGCACGTATAAGTGTAAATTCCAGTTATTAAGACTCTAGAAGCTTGCAACCTATATTCAACAGAAGCAGAAATAAATAGTGCACCTAGGTTTAGACTGCCATGATCTGCTGCTGGTGCTTGGGATTTATAATTTTTAGATTAATTATTAATTGTGAAGAAAAACAAAGTTTGATAACAAGTCTCCCTTGGAGACCACATTTTATTCTTTAGTCTCTTACTTACAATTCTTCACACACAAATTAAAAGGTGCCATTTAAAGCTGTTTTGAACATCTCTACAGAAGTGTCTTACATCTCAAAATTACCAGTGGTATCACAATAGGTATGTGTGCACAAAAATGTTAGAATTTGATATGCACACAAAGTGCTACTTTAGCAATAAAATACAAATTAAATCTAGAAGCTACAAGAATATAGAATATTATGCAACAGTATCATCACATTTGGAGATTTCTCAATCTTTTATATTTTATATACAAAATAATAACAGAAATATAATTTTTCTTCCACAATGCTCTGTTATTTTAAACTAATAAGAACTAGTATTCACATAGGAATTTTTTTTATTATGTGCCCTGAAACAGACTACTTACTAAATTCAATTAAATCTTTTGGACAGCAAAATCTTAATATACAAAGAGCCTCAGCTGGTTTATAACAAATCTAGAATGATTAAACTGAAATGAACCTGATTTAAAAACTGAGTATTCTGATCAGAAACAATAATATAAAAATGGCAAAAGGAATAATCCTTTGATTTCAATATAGGTAGAGTATTTGAGAAAATCACAAGAAACTGTAAGCATTGCAAAATTTAAAAGTTTCCTTATACTCTTATATTTGCATGCTGTTTATACCTTTATAAATTTTTAACACTGAATACCTATATTCAAATACAATCATGCACATTTGAGGCTGTCCCTTTGCAAGTCGGTTGCTTACCACATAACCTGCACTATTCACATCTTCTTAAGAAACTTCCATTTACATTTATCAGTTTTTCTGCACTATTGGACTTCGTTAGTTCCATTTTTTTTTTTCCCACGCATTTTCTACATATAATAAGGCTGAGTACAAAATTAATTTATTTTATTTGTAGCACCCAAATTTAAAAATGGTTGTTGTCATGGTACAAGATGCTGGTGATGGTGTAGAGGGGGGAGTTACACCAGTAAGCAAGTGACTTGCAAATGGACAGTTTTAAGTGTGTATCACTGTATTTTTATAAACTACAATTTTAATTTTGTTCACAGCAGTGCCGAACTCTAAAGATTATAAAGAGGGCATAGAAGTTAATGCATCATTGTATTTTTATGCCATGCCATCCATTTGTTTGGGTTTTACTTTTCAAGCTAAGTGATCCCAGCAATTGATAGTCAAGTGCACACCATGCTAGTAAGCTCAAAGCTACTATTAGCAATCAGCAAAATGGAACAGACACATACTCTTAAAACTTGAGAACACACAAAGTAAATGGTAAACATGCCTAAGAATTATTTAAATTATACTTAGGAAGCTATAGATATATTATTAGAATTTATTAAATATGTTCACACTAACTCCACTTACTTATACACATTAGGACATTTTTGGGGCAATCACTCCCATCATCAGCTATTAACCGACTACTGGATGTGATGGCTGGATTCCAAAGTACTTCTGTGGTGGCCTCTGATTCTAATAGGAACTTTCTCAGCTCATCGGTGGTGGAACATCATAATTCATTAATTTTTTACTATTTTTCAGGATGAAAATTTTTTCCCCAGTAGATAGTTCTATTGGGTATTCTTTCATTAGCTTAGACTCTAATTTTGTGATTTTGGGTCCAAAAGTGCCACTGTTGATTTATATATTTGTTTAAAGCAAATATTCCTATTCTCCAAACTTCTGAATTTCTGTTTGTTTTTCGTATGTATTTTTTATTTCTATCTGCATTTAATTTTGTAAACTTTCCTGATTTCTGGTCTATTGGTATGATGTCTTACTGTGGAACCTAGTAAATGGCATAAAGATAGCCCTAAAGAACAAATATAATATAAAAAATGTATAATTTTCACAGTAAAACACAACATGCCAATAGAACTGAAATCAGGAATTTATGGAATTATATGTACAGATTGTAATTAAAAAAAACATTGAAAAAATTAAGAGAAAATTTTCTAATACGATATACCTAAAGTGCTTACTTTCTCAAGAAATATTTGAAAAATTAAATTAAATCTGTGAACATGAGACAAACTGCAAAAGTATGTATGAGAAGAAATTACCAACACTTCAGAACCAGAACTGTAACATGTAATTTCCTCTTTGATATAGCATTAGCTTCTATATCCTAACTATTCTTGCTGTTAAGTGCCTTCTGAGTCAAACTATTTAAACACTCTCTTCTGTATTAGATTCAAAATTTAATTAATACTGGGGTTATTGTTGCATACAAGATAAATATTTGGCCCTTTTATGTTGACTTTTTGACAACATTCATTATAGAGAAAGCCCCAGAAATCTCACTAGCATATATTCCAGAATTTACAATAAATTTTAAAACTTTATCAAAGACAAGACAATGAAAAAAATACTAATCTAAAAAAAAATTAACACCATAGCTTGAACAACAGATAACATTAAATATTTTTTATTATGCATTCAATATGTTACTTTCTTAACACAAATGTATTTTACACACATATAATGTAAGTCTAACAGATATCATCTCTGCATGTTTCATGGTTTGACCATAATTTAACATCATACCTCAAATATTTAAGTAAAACCTTTCTTAGCTACATAAATTTATTATAACAGAGACATAAATATTTAGAAATATTATTTATAAATTTATAATTTTTATTTATTCTTTAAAATTGTTAACGATTATAAAAGCAGAAAAAATTTAAATTCCACAATTTTATTGTTAGAACAAATGTCTTATTGCTGTCAAAGTCTCCTAGTTTGTTCTAAATTCTGGAGGAAAAAGTTTAAGTTTAGCAATATAGAAAGTGCGGCACAAACTTTAATAACCTCACTCAAATCTACTGCTTTCACCTAAACAGAACACAATGGCACCTGATACCTCATAATTCTCCAGCATTGCCATGTTACTTTTGTATATCAAAAACTGAGTAAAAGCTATGAATCAGTAAAACCCAACTTAACCAAAACACAGCAGATGATGGATATAAATCAATAGAGGCAAAAAAGTTTCCATAAGATTATTTTATTACTGCATGAATTAAACAGCATTTATTAATGTGAAGTAATTTCAGAGTGGCTATGTTGTTTCAGATTGCTTTATGTTTTGTTGAACAAAGTAGCTAAGTGAAAGTAATATTTTACTCATCAAGAGATGTGATGTAGCTGCTCAAAATTGGTGCCAGAACAAGAAACAAAATAAGGTAACTGATTATAGTATGTAAGATAAACCTAAAGCAATCTACATTTATTATGTAATTAGTTAAATTTCATTTTACACAAATTAATACTATATGTCTAGTTCCCAAGTTTTATCCAAAAAAACTTGTAATTCAAAATTGCTTTGTCCCCCTTATATATTAAACGGGGTGAGTTTTACTGTAGTTCTGTTTCTCATATTATTAAGAATATATGAGGATGCCTTAATTAATATAAATGAATAAATTATTTAATCTTCCTTCAAAAACTTATCTCTGTTAGCACTAAACATGTACTGAAAGAGATTGCAGAGATGTGACAATGAGCGAACTCCAATACACTTCATTTCTTACATGTACCATATAAACCTAACATAAATAAGCAGCTAGATAACTGTAATCTCAGTACCAATAAAAATACCATCAAGGCCTGTTCCATACTATACCTAAATGTTTTTGCATATGCAAGGAAGAAAAATGCTGCTCCTCTTTAGTGATATATAAGAGAAATGTATGATCGTTTTAATTGCAGTTCCTGAAATTTTGCACATATTTTATGGTTATTTAAAAGTAATTTAATAAGTTCCAAATAATCATATGGCATAATTTTGTAGGTATAATTTGACTTTTGGAATAACTGATTAGCTTCAAACTCTGTGATCAACTTTTGATCTGAGAAATGTGAACTTATTTGTGTGCAGCATTATCAAATTACCAGAATTATAAGCCACCAATTAATGCAGTAGATGTCAACCTGTGCAAAACTTAGTGTAATGACACAAATTTCTATTGTACTACCAAGTATTCAGACTATTTTTGTCTTACAGAACAAGCTCATAAATTTTAGAACCATTTTTGGTCCCTTTTATGTAATTCTTCATAAAGAAGTAAAAAATGCTGAGTATACAGTTTCAAAAAGCACCTTTTTTGCTTTCTTTGCTTTTGCTATATTGACATTTGGAACAAAACAATACTGCTGTGCTTATCTTTGATTAGAAATGTCAGAAAACTATTTTTATTTTAACTATACCTGCTGATATTATTTTGTTCAGCATTCATTTAAATTCAGAAAAAAACTATCTATGGTTTACATTTATGGTACTTTGATGGTATTACTCAATTATAGTTCACAGTCCAAAAGGTATATGAAGAAATAGTAAGATCCAATTCTGTCCTGCTCTTTAAAATTATGTAATTTTTATTATTTTTACTATATATACAAGATAAGTTTTTCTTTTTCTTTTTAGAAATATATCACTGTTATTAGTCCTGTTATTTTTATTATGATAAAAACAATCAGAATCTCTAATGTGTCTCACCATCATAAATTTACAAGGTTTAGCCCTAAGACCTGTTCCCTGACAGTCCATATGAAACATTTGAATTCAGTTACACTTAGCACCTGCAGATGTTAGAGGGATAGGTAGTTAACCCATCACTTCAAGTGACATCTATTGAGATGCTAAAGTATTCTTAGAAACTTGTTAAAGCCTTTGATTCTGTAAATAGAAGATTTATTTGAAAGAAATTTAACATTGGAATGGCTGATAAAATTGTAAATATAATAAAAAGTGTGTATGACAATCAAGTCTGCTGTGAATCGCATTATGGAAAATTATCTGCACTTTTCCCCTCTGGAAATTGAATTAAGCAAAGTATTACTTTTAGTCTAAACCAGATTTTATGATAGTTTCAATGTATTGATTCCTACATTCAGTTTTAATTGAATTAAGCAAAGTTGTTTGTTGTCACCCTCATAGTTTATTTGCTAATTACTGAATTCAAAAACTTATCCTTACAATCCTTTAAAGTGCTCTCCACCTCTCTCCACACACAATTGTAGATGGTGCAATCACTTGTCAAAAGCACTATGGTACTCGGATTGAATATTGTCAACAGAGCTGAATTTAAAAAGGTTTTCCAGCAATGCAAGATTTCACTCGATGAAACAACCAGAAATTGCATAGTATAAGGTCTGGGCTGTAGTGTGGATGGTCAAGCAACTGGACTTTGGTGACTTTTAGTTTCCTCAAATTTGCAGCTATTCTATGACTAGATGCATTGTCCAGCAAAAGCAACAGCCTTTTAAGTACCTGTCTTTAGATGTCGCCACCTTAGTTCTTCAAATAAAGCTCTTCAACTACTAATGATCCTTTATAGCTGAAGAAAACAGTAAGCATTTGCTTTCAAGAATGAAAATCTTGTCAAAGAACAACTGGTCTTGGGTCATTCTCGTTTACCCACATGCAGTTCTGAGCTTTATTTGGAGTGGTATAGTAATAAAACCAGCTTTCATCACCAGTGCATATATCTGTCAAACATTTAAGACCTTTTGGTGAAACATGCTCAGCAGTTTCCTTGCACATTCCTTTATCCTCCTCTTCTCTTCATTGCTTTGGGAATGTTGAGCCCATTTTGCACAGATTTTTTGCAGCTTTAAATGTTCATGGAGTAAACTGTCAACACTGATACCCACTTCCATACTTAGCATTTCAACAGTAATATGTCCATTCTCCTTCACTATTTGAATTATCTCATTCACAGTTTCCCAAGGTCTGCCAGAGTGAGGGTTGTCTTTCAAAGTCCATCTTGCAATGGTATCAAATTAACACACTTGATCACCATGTATATTATAGTGTTTAACGTCTGTGTTAACTTCTGAGGCATCACAGGCATTGATGATACATTAAATGAAATGATAAATGATACATTAAATGAAATGATAAATGATAGGATTTTTTTTTAAAGGAAGGAAGCATTCCAGCCTAAATTTAGGTTACCTTCTCTGCATTTGCCATTTATGAGGACTGAGGAAAACCTGGAAAAAACCTCAGTCAGTGTGTATGGTCCTGGTGAGAATCGAGCCCCAGACATCCCGCTCACCAGTTCGCACCTTATCAACCTCAGCCACCCATGGTGATTTGATCACCATGAGCAACTACAAAGTCCTCTGGATTTTTTCGCTCTTTCTCCTAGTTTAAAGTATGTGAGAATGTAGAATTTAAAGATTTCTTTTGAAATATTCATGATTTTTCACCAGCTATTGACACAGGACTTAACACCATACACAGTTTAAACTTGCACTTATGTATATTTTGATAGCTAAAGGTCCATTGTTTCCAGCTGCATTTTGTAGACATTATTGTCCAACAATGGAGAAGCTGATTGCAAAACTTTTTGAATGCCCCTTCTAATACAAATGTTAAGTTACATGGATATGAAACATAGAAAGCTACAAAGTCAACTGAATAGAAACTACAAGTGTTTATTAATGGATGCCTGAGAACTATTAAGGAGTGCCAAAATCTATATAAAATAAAACATATGGAAAACAACTGGACAGCACGAAACTTGGAAAGAGGTATTTTTATTGCAAATGGAAATGGATAGAACATTCACTGAGGGAGAAAAATGAAAATATTGTCAAGATAGCTTTTGATTTGATCCCTCAAGGATCAGGCAAAAGTGGCAGACCAAGAATTATGTGGTGCAATATACTTTGAACTGAAGCCGAGAATACAGGGAAAAGTTGGAAGGAGATTAAGGTGTTGGCAAAGAATAGAGTTTGATGGCCAGTTTTCATCAACGCCATTTACTTCCCAGAAAAATAAAAGACATCATTCATTCATTATTATCTGTCCAAAATAAGAACCAAAATTAATATAAACATACCATATTGCATCACTACCTGCTAGTTCTGTCCCACCAAGTACATCACAGGAGAAAAATATTGACCTATTGATTGTTAGGTGATTGGATTGGTAAATTCATATTAAAGTGCAATGAAATAATGATGATGATAATGATTATAACATTTATCATGTTTTCACCAGATATCAGATGAGCATTTTTTACGGATTGGTCACCAAACTTTTGGCCATCTCGGCCCTATGACCTTCCTCATGGTACTGAATTAACATGCTCTTCAAAGCTTTATGTATAAGAAATTCCTGTAACCTTATTGGTCCAGTAAGAGCATGTGGGTGACATATGCCTCCCTTTTCAAAGATTTGGCTTTGGTTCTTGTGATTGGTCCATGGATGGGCCAATCAGGCATTGAGTCAGGAACTGTTTCCTGAGCAGTCTGTGACTGCTCACTGCTGCATGATACAGTAATATCCTTAATCTGGAAATCTGAGACTGCAGTCTCCACCATTGTTGGACTTCTGATGTTGGTCATCACATTTCTCTCTGCTTCAGCAAGGAGACAGACAGTCTCCAAGCTTTGCTTAGATAGAGGTCCTGGTCTCTGTTGTATGTGTTGCCTCGTATTTGTATTTCCAAATTCTCCTGGATCAGGTTGTCCCAGTATTTGTTGGTCTTGTTAAAGACTCCAAACTTGATGCAATATTGGGCATCCACAGATTTGTCAGGATAGAAAAGGCTCAGGTATTTGTGCATTTTGCATCTCTGCATGGTGTCCAGTCTGTCCCGTGTACAACAGAGACCAAAGCCCCTATCTTAACAAAGTTTGGAAACTGGCTATCTCCTTGCTGAAAGAGAGGGAAAGTGGATCAACCAACATCAGAAATCCAACAATTGAGGAGACAGCAGCCACAGATTCCTGGATTCCTGGATCAAGGACATGCAGCAGTAACCAACAGGAAACATTTCCTGACTTCATGCCTGATTTGCTCAACTACGAACCAATCACAAGATCCAAAGCTAAATCTTTGACTATGGGGGGATGTGTTAATGATTAGCTCATCCACCTGCTCTAACCCAAACAATAAGGTTACAGAATTTATGTATGTATTAAGCCTTGATTAGCATGTTAATTTAGTACACTGAGGAACTGAGGCTTCAAAAGATGGCGGATGCTTGAGTTTCAGCGGTAACGTGGCTCCATAGTTTGTTTTAGAAAACTCGAGAAATAGAGCATATAACTAGGTGAAACTAATAGTATTTAACACACAAAAGCCCGTTGTAACTGTGCAAGTGAAGGTATCATTTAGGACTGAAAAGTAAATTGTAAAGAAGAGACGAAAAGACTGCCCAGATCAACCATGGCGTCACCATGTTGCACCAAATGGCGGGAACAGGTCGCGTCGTTGCAGATAACAGTGATGACTCTTCAAAATGAACTAAAGAATGCCCACGATGTAATCAACAAATTAAAAGGTAAAGAAATATCAGACACCGAGGAATTTAAATACGATAATGGCTGGTCAACGGTAACAAGGGAACAACGTCGCCAAAGTTCACGGCGTACTGAAAACGAACAAAAATGGCCGAAACTTGGTCAGCAAAAACACCGCGACCAAACGAAGAAACAGGAAGTGACCACAAGGAATAGATTCGAAATTCTAAGTGAAGACAATCCGACTGATGACACCGAGGTAACCACAAACAACTGCGATGATATAACAGATGACGAAACAAGCAGTATAACGGAAAAGGCTATGTATGAGCGGAAAACAGCCATAATTGTTGGAGATTCAATGGTGCGCCATGCTGGGAAAAGTTTGGACAGGAATGAGGTTTCTGTTTACTGTTACCCGGGTGCTAGAATAGAGCATATAGAAAGAAGATTGTACGACAACAAGGATGACCCCGACATAATAATATTTCACGCCGGGACCAACAATCTGCATGGATCTACCTCTCCAGATGACATAATGAAGGATATGAAGCACCTCGTTCACACTGCAAAAGAGCTGTACCCTCAAGCTACATTATGCGTGAGTGGTATACTACGACGAAGGGATGAAGATTTAAGATATATTGACGCAGTGAACACTACGCTGGACTGGATTTGTCAACAAAATGGATGCATCTTCATCGACGGTAATGCCTGGCTTGGAGAAGAGGACCTGGGAAGAGATGGACTCCACTTCAATCGAACAGGTTCAGCAAAGTTCAGCAGTCTTCTGGGCAGAGTCATCAACCATCTAGACCGAAAAAACGCAGAGCAGTAACCAGCGGTTCAGGTAAAAGTAAAAATTCTTCAATTAATGAGGTACCTAGCCTTACCATAAATAGCTGTATAGCAGTAACCTCAATTATTACTGAAATCTCCTCTTCAATGAATAAAGATAATTGTAATAATAGCTATTTCCAAAGCCAAAACAATAACTTATTAAACATATTTCACCAGAATATCCAGAGCGTTAGAAACAAGCTGCTTGATATAGAACTGCTGCTTGAGAGTGATTTAAAATACGTAGATGTCCTATGTTTAACTGAGCACTGGCTGAACAGCAATGAACTGTCTGAATTTAAATTTGAAAAATTTAGCGTTACACATGGTTATTGCAGAAACAAAAGAAAAAATGGAGGATCCCTAATCATGATAAGAAATGGAATCAAAGCAAAACCAGTCATAATCTTTGAACCCCAAAACATAGAAGAACATTTCGAAGCTAGCATAATAGAGGTGGAAAACAAACTTATTATTATTTGCATTTATAGGAACCCTAAAAGTGAACTAAGCATTCTTCTAGATAGGCTTGAGGTCATCTTACACCACTTTCATAAATTAAACAAAAACGTGATCCTACTCGGGGACTTAAATATAGACTTTCTGAAAAATAACAGTGAAAAACTAAAACTCATAACTACACTGAATTGCTATGGACTGAAACCATTGATAGATGTACCAACCAGAGTCACCAAAGCAACAAAAAGTGCCCTAGATCAAATTGCAATCACTAAAGATATCACCTATAATAAAGTAAATATATTAGAAACCCATCTCTCTGACCATTATGCACAGACAATTGCAATTAACTGGCACTACCAAGATGCAAAAGAAAACAAGTGCAGTGTATTTAAAGAAACCCGTTTACAAAAACAGGAAAATGTAAAATACTTTTGCCATATGCTTGAAAATGAAGAATGGGAGGGAACCTATCAGGAATCAACACTAAATGCAGCGTATACTTCCTTTATAAATACATTTAGATACTATTATGATGCTGCATTCCCGATTGTTAAAGTAAAAGTAAATGATAAAACCCCAAAATGGATAACTAAGGGAATAAGAACCTCGCAAAGTAAACTAAGACTGCTGGGTAATCTACTAAAAAGTAGAAAGGCATCAGAGGAATTGCAATTATATTATAAGAAATATAAAAAAATATATAGACAAGTAATTATAGCAGCAAAAAAAATGTTTAATAACAGAAAGATTATAAACTCTGAAAACAAACCAAAAGCAATATGGGAAGTGATAAAAAGAGAAACAAACAAAAAGAATCTCACCCTAAAGAACATCAGTCTCAAGCAAGGAGGGAAAAATGTAACACAGCCCAAGCAAGTGGCAAATTCATTCAACGAATACTTCACAAATATTACTAAAAATGTACAACACCCTAATAATTTGTCAATGTCACACAGTACAAGTTTTAAAATAATTAATGAAAAATCTCTATACCTCAGTCCTGTTACTGAAAGCGAATTGTTAGACATAATAAAACAGCTAAAAAACAAAAAATCATGCGCTTTAGATGAGAGCTCAAATTTTATTATTAAAAAATGTGGCAGGTTCATCAGCAAGCCACTATGTTATATTGTTAATGAATCTCTGAGAAGCGGAGAATTTCCAAAACAACTAAAGATATCTAAAATTATACCAATCTATAAGAAGGGAAAGACTGACGAAGTAAACAATTATAGACCTATAGCTCTCATTTCAGTTTTTTCAAAGATACTTGAAAAAGTAATGTACAGACAACTAACCAAATTCCTGAACAAATTTAATATTATCACCAAATGCCAATTTGGCTTTCAAACAAACAAGTCCACTAATATGGCAATAATAAACTTTGTAGATAGTATATACGACATGCTAGATAAAAGTGAAATCGGGGTGGGAGTGTTTCTAGATTTATCTAAAGCATTTGACATGGTGGACCACAAGTTGCTGTTGGACAAACTGTGGAACTATGGAGTAAGGGGTATTCCATACAATTGGTTTAAAACCTATCTGGAAGGTAGAGAACAACTGGTTGAGATCGAATTCAATGATGTGAGAAACCAAAAAATTGGGAAAGCACACTCGAGCAAAAGAAATGTAACATTGGGAGTACCACAGGGATCAATCTTAGGTCCTCTTCTATTTTTATTGTACATAAATGACTTACCGCATTGCTTAAAAGATATTTCTGAAGTAAAGCTAACACTTTTTGCAGACGATACAAGCATATTTATAAGCGGAAAAGAAAGTACTGACCTGGAAGCAAAAATAACAGCAGTAATAAAAGTCATGTTCACCTGGTTCAAAACTAACAAACTTCTGATAAATGAAGCAAAAACAGTAGCAATTAATTTCCAGCACAAAAACAACAAAAGCATAACTACTCCGGGAATCATGCTTGGGTCAAAAACTATAAAGTATGAGTCAGAAACAAAATTTTTGGGGTTATGGATTGACTTAAACCTCTCATGGGATAACCATGTTGAAAAACTAGCTACAAAACTAAGCAAGGCTTGCTATGTTCTCAGCCAACTGAGGACAAGAGTAACATTAGATGTACTCAAAAGTTGTTACTTTGCATACTTCCACTCGCATATTTTATATGGAGTAATATTATGGGGAAACTCTGTAAATAGTCATCTCATCTTCAAGCTTCAAAAGAGAGCGATAAGAACCATGATTGGTATCCCAAGAAAAGAAAGCTGCAGGAAACATTTTAAGGATCTAAAAATATTAGCAGTCCCCTGTGTTTATATAAAAGAAATTCTAAATTATGTCCGGACTAACTTAGATGATTTTGTAATCAATACTGAGATTCATTCACATAATACTCGAAATAAAACTAAACTCCACCAACATAAGCATAACACGAAACTATACGAGAGATCCTTCAAATATAATTGTTTAAAATTGTATAATGTCTTACCTCCTTATCTAAGGGACTTAGCAACAATTAAATCATTTAAAACTGAAATTAATAAAGTCTTACTTACAAAACAGTTCTATACAATTGATGAATTTAGCAGATACTGTAATGACATGAATAAACGCCCTAAAGGAGATATAGTAGCCCAGATATAAAAATGTAAGTGCCAAATGCTTAATAGAATATTATTTAATGTACATACTACTCTGGTGGAGATACTGTGCTGCTCTGTTTTCTGTCCACAGGAGCTAAGATGCCAAAATGGAAAGATGATCTTCATTCAAGAATGCAACCGCCACTCTGCACTAATCAGAATGTGCTAGTATATAGTATTTTGTTGTATTATCACTATTTAATACATGTATATATTCCTACTATATTGACGAAACCAAAAATTTGTACAAATTCTTATGGTGAATAAATCTGAATCTGAATCTGAATCACTATGGAGTCAAGAAGGTCAAAAGTTATGTGGACAATCCAGAAAATGTTTGACTGATATTCACAAAATGACACATTGTGTAGCCTCACATTATCTACAATTATTGTTTTCACAACAAAGTGCAAAGCAAATTGGGCAAAAGCAACCATTGCAAATATCATTATTTATACTACTTAACCTTATTTAATGTGGATGGTTAATCTTTTAAGAAAAACTCATGCACTTTGCTATGAATAGCTTATCTAATAAAGTAATCTGCTTTTTCTAGCTCTGGCTTAGATTCATGCCTCTTCTTTCCCGTTATTTGCAACACTCCAGTTTCCCTCAGCTTTTTCCGCAAACTAGCAATACTCCTCTTGGATCAGTGTGCAATTTGTGTTTTCATCACTGGGGGAATGGTCTTAGTGGGTTAGCAAACATATATAAAGAAATTACATGTGTCCTATTTTCTTGTATAAATGCCTATTATTTACCTACATACAATTTACTTTCTTAATATATCTTTTTGTGTACCATTAACCATATTACAGATAAACATAATTTACAAAGAATTTAAAACGATCGAGTCGAATTTGTAACATTTACAGCACTAGTATTTTAAAAAAGGAAAACTAAGTTTCTGGAGCTAATGTTCCCATCTGGAACTGTCGATCTGGAATTGAAGATGGAAGCGATTAGCTCCAGAAACATAGTTTTCTTTTTTTTAAAATGTGTTATAAATTCGACTCATTCTTTTTAAATTCTTAGTATTATAGATCACTGTTACAAAAGTCCACCATATTTAACTAATTAATTTACAAAATCAGACTATATACTTGTCATTTTAACTTACAGAGTTTAGTTGAATAAAAGAGATGAATAAAACTGCTCCTGAGGGTGCATTGGTTTATCAAGGGCACTGTGGTACTGAGACCTGACCCATCTAGCTCCAAACTTTTTTTTTAATAGTGTTTAACGCCCATTTTTACTACTGAGGCACATAGTATATGAGATGAAATGATAAATTTGAAAAGGATATTTTTTAAGGAAGGAAACGTTCCAGGCCTAAGTTTAGGGTACCTCCATTTGCCATTTATGAGGACTGAGGAAAACTTGGAAAAAAACCCAGTCAGGAAGCAAAGTTCGATGGAAATCGAACCCCAGACCTCCCATTCATAAGTCTGCACCTTAATGACCTCGGCCACCTGTGGCAGTTTTCCTGCAATGCACAGGAGGTCCATTTATTCAAATAAAAAGTAGATTTGAAAGTGTCGGAATTTGAAAATGATTTCTCTGAGCAGACAGGGTTAGATTCGTGGCACTAAATCCACATCCACATTCACATTCAGTTAATAAGTATAATTTTGACTAATTTTACAAGTTCTTTCACTGAAGTGGGAAGGTGTTCAGGATTTTGTTTACAGATGCAAAAATTTTAACTAGTGAAACACATGTGCTTTCATTTAATTAAAAAGCCACCTTTTTTACATAAACAAGGAATTAACATGTCCCCATAAAACACATGCTCACATTCATTTGAAGGCCATGTATCTGGATTTAATATGGCAACATCCAAAAAATTCTTCAAAATGGTTTTTCATGTTGCCTGCCAAAGACAGTTTTTCATATTGTCTGCCAAAGACTGAAAACATTTCTTTCAAAATATTTGCTATATTCAGTTCTTTAATCGCAACTCCTTTGAATGTGCGCTTTTCATACAATTCTTGTACTATTATCTTCATACATGGTGAGTCATTTCTTTTCACTGTTTCAAGAGTTATTATAGCCAAGTCAATTTCTTGTTTTGCTCAAAGATTGAATAATTTCTGTTTTGCATAAAGAATGATAGTACTTCTGCATTTCTCGCATTATTTCACACTGCCTAGAAATCCACAAGTTATGAGGGTGAAATGGTGGCAATACAAAGAGCATTGGAACAGATATACCATAGACAGATTCAGCTTCAGCTATACAAGCTATAGAACAATATGATAGTTCATATGAATCCTACAATGTAAGGGACGAGAGATCTTATAGATTACTCCAAACAAAATTTCAACAAATAATGCTACTGTGGATACCAGCATATGTGAGAGTGATAGGTAATGAGAATGCAAACTTTCTGGCCAAAAAGGGGGCAGTGCTATATTCAAAACCAATAAAGCTTTGTGGATTAAATGTAAAATTAAAAAATATCAAAACGACCATAGAACAAAAATATCAACATAATATTCGAGTGGAAATATCTAATAAAAATTATTCTAATATAAAAGAAACAGTACAAAAAATAAAAAATCTATCAAGGAAGGAAGCAGTTGCTCATTTTAAACTGATCACTGGACAGGATTGTCTGGCAGAACATCTACACAGATTTGGTTTTATGAATGATAACACATGTAAGATCTGCAATACTGACAAGACCTAAACGAAGAACATCTATTGGAATGCACAGAACTGAGGAAAGCTGCACCTGACGGGAAAATACACAAATTATATTGACTGGCCAGGGAAAAATTGATGGATCAAAATCCTGCACATTAGATCAACAACATGATAGTACTTTCAGCACTTCTAGGATCTCATAAAGTATTACTAATTCCACTATAAGCAAACACTTTATGAAATATTTTACCAATCCTGAAAATTTAGACCTCCCACAAGTTAATCAGGAACCATCATAACTCAGTTTTCCAAAAAGATAGACAAAAGAATTGTGGGTTTCAAGAAGAGCTCAAACAGCATTAAATGACTAAGCAACCAACATATACAAAAAAAAAAAAACTTGACCTACATTTAACAGTTGAGAGTTGAGTTCTTGTGAAACATCCTGTAGCAGTCACTAACTTTTGGGACTTTGAGAAAACACAGAATATAAGGAATCTAAAAAAGACCCTGTATGGTACTCATCTGTCACATCACACATAACCTCATGTACAGCTAGTTCCATTTTGTGGTTCATACAACGTACAACAATTAAGTACTTATGTAAATGTTTATGCAGTAAAGTGGGTATCCTTTGTAAGGTGCAAGCATTGTTGATGCACTGTCCATTACAATACCTACTTTTTAGTACATCATATTTAATGTTAATACTTTTCAAAAGCAATTCCCTGTCAAACTTTCTAATTCAATAATATCAAAAAAAAAAAAAAAAAAAAAAAAAAAAAAGTAACTGCAAGCAACTACCTGAAAAGGCAAACTACATATAGCACTAAGCAGGTTTTTTTTAGAAATTGTTGTACTTTCATCTATCATGATGTACTCAATTGAATGAACTGAGCAAGATTGTTTTCATTTCTTCTCCTACAAACATATTTGCACAGTCAGAATGAAGCATATTACCAACTGATACATCATTCAATTTTTGCAGTTCGATTACTGCGGGATATGTTTTCAATGATAACTTCTGTGTAGCTATTACATATGCATATCTGAACAATGAAGCAGTTGTGTTTACTTTTTTTTTTAAATGGTGTTTAATATTCGTTTTTACTGCTGAGGTACCACAGGCAGTGGACACTGATGATACATGAGATGAAATGATATACTAGGAAAGGATTTTTTCTTTTAAAGGAAGGAAGCATTTCAGGCCTAAGTTTAGGGTATCTCCCTGGTATTTGCATTTATGAGGACTGGGGGAAACCTGGAAAAAACCTCAGTCAGGGAGGACGGTCTTGGCAGGATTTGAACTCCAGTCACGAGTCAACGCCTTAATCACTTTGGCCATTCGTGGCTGTTTCTTAATTTCGCTTTACCCATAACTTTTCACTTTCACTCACAGATTTTTCTATACTAGGTTTTTCTTTACTACATATGATTTTTATGCATTTCATGTGTGATTTGCACTTCAAATGGTCACCAATTTTATTATTTAGTTTTTTGGAATTATTTACTGATATACCAATTAAAAAGGCATTATCAATATGCACACATTCCATACTTTCTATCTAAAGTTCCCAAACTTCAGAACACTTTGCATATTAGTAAGTTTTTGTTATTTATAGATAAAAATATATTTTAGTCTTATGCCAGTGATAAAGAAACACAATTTCCCATTATAATTTCATCCTTGCTTTACTCCTTTCCTACCTAGAGATTTCTCATAGTTTTCAGTCCCTGAAAATTCACTAATTTTCTCTTTGTTAGCACTCTTTGTTTTTGTTTCTTAGATTCAGCATTTATTTTAACTCTTTTAGTGCCACTGCTAGTATCCTGATTGCCACCATTTGCACAAGTTTCTGGCAATTCACTGTTCTTGAGAAATTACAAACTTTTACTTTATTTCTGATATATACTGAAATTCCGTAAATTAGGCCTAGATGTGCTCAAACTAATACCACTGCTATTTTGCCCTTGCAGGCTCGCAAGAATTAACAATGAACTGCACAAAGTAATGGATCATAACAGATTAAAGCAACAATGACACAATGAGAATGAAGATTCAGTTTGATATGGTTAAATACATAATGTTGTTTCCAAAATTAATCAGCAAGATTATGGGCCTATAATATATTTATATGCTTTTTAAAAACATTTTAATGTTAAAATAGCTGTAGAACATGCATACTTTCTGTGTACAGATCCATAAAGTTAAATTAAGTATTAAGTTATATAGTGTATTAACTAAATATACAGTTAAGTGGGAAATAAGCATCCATGGTTGAGATGGATAATTTAAAAGAAGAGGGTGGAATGGTTCAATTCAGAGGGAGGAAACCCCACCCATCCCGACTGAAAATCACACACTGCCTTGGATACACCAGTATATGTGCAGTTAATTTTAATATTTCATTCACAGCAAGAGCTGGATTGCCTTGCATTAGTTTTTGGAAAAATTACAACATGAGTTAAATATGGTGGACGTTTGTAACAGTGATGTTTAATATAAGTTTTGAATAACTGAGTCGAATTTGTAACACTTACATCACTAATAGTTTTCCTCTTTTAAAACTATTAGTGATGTAAGTGTTACAAATTCGACTCAGTTATTCAAATCTTATTACAACACGATTCTCTTTTCACCACATTTTTGTAGTTGCCTTCAAAATGCCTCTGGATTTCACTTGAATTGTCACTGACATGCTCATAAATATAGAAGATGGCTCACTCACAAGGAAGGAAAACAAGCACAATGGAGTTAGCAAAAAATGCTAACATATACATCCAAAATTTCACCTAATATGTTGTTAGAGTAGTATATAACTGTTCAAATTTTCATTAACATATGAGAATCATTTAAAACGTTCTGGGAATAACCAATAGATGCAGAAGCCATTCCAAAGCAATTTTGTTATCAAAACCCACCATCTTCCATATAAACATTTGCGCAATAATACATGGATCGGTCAAGAAATCATAGTAGCTATATTTGTTTGTTGCAGTACAGACATGTGTATACAGAAAAATGGCAAATATTGAACATAGTGCCATTATTAAGTACTTGGTAAAGGAACATATGAATACAACAAAATTCGTACAGATATGACAAACACTCTAGGGGACTCTGTACCATTATTTTCAATCTTTTCTAAGTGGACCATGGCATTTAAATGTGGCCATGAAAGCTTGGATAACCAAAACCTGTTCCAACATCAGAATTATCAATAAACTGCACAACATGGTTCTCCTGGATTGATGATTAAAGGTATCAGAAATTGCTGAAACTCTGGGAATTTCAGGTGTATATGTATTTCATATTTTGAGGGAAGAATTGAGCTCGAATAAGTTATCAGCAAAATGAATTCTACAAATACTGGCTCAGGATTAAAAGTAAATCAGAGTGCAAATCTGACAGCATGATTCTCCACTTTGTGTGAAATCAGCGGGAATATTATGGCATCAGTTTCATGAAATGCCAAGAGTGAACTGCTAATTGCTTCTTCGCACTGGAACATGTATCACTGGAGCATATTATGCTAATCTTATGGACCTATTTAAGACAAAGCACAAGAAAAGGCAGCATTTATTACAGAAGAAAATCATTTTGCATCAGGACAATGCTCACTCTCATGCAACCAATGAATTGGGTTATGGATTGCTGCCACATGCACCTCATTCCCTGATTTGCTTTCATCTGACTTCTATCTGCTCTCTAAACTGAGAAACTTCCTTGGTGGAAAGAAATTTTCATCATATGAAGGGCTTAAATCATCAGTTAAGGTGTATTTTGCAGGATTAAGGTTTGGAGCATTGCTGACAAAGTGCATTAGTGTCAAGGGGACTATGTTGAAAATTAAAAATAATTTCAAAAATGCTATGCCGTCATTTTGTGCTTCATTCCAAGAACTTTTCAAATGACCCATGTATTTACTGTAAAACTTTACCTCTCATTAAATATTTATGGAACTATGTTTTATAGTGTGGTCTTCAGCAAATCATAGACCGGACACTTATGTCTACAGCAAGTTTGGTTCTTACATTGGATTTACTTTAGTAATAGCCTGACCAATGAGAAACATTAGTATTAATTGATGTAAATGCATAGATAATTGCAGAATGTCTATTGACAACCTCCTTTGTTTAGTGTTTAGCTATGTGAAAACCATCCTTATTGTCATCATCTGCAAAATCTTTGCTTGATTGGAAAAAATTGTTAAGGGCTCGTTGACTTGACATTACGTTAAAATTTAGACAATTTACTATTCTATGGTGGTATTAATCAGACAATAAGGAAACAAGTGTTTAATCAAATTATACTTACAAAGCTGTAGACAATGGAGTGGTAATATAACCTATAAGAATGTATTAAATGGTTCACACCTACTCCACTTACTTATGTAACATTAAGACATGCTTTGGGGCCATCGCTCCCATCATTAGCCTTTGACCGACTACTTGATTTGGTACCTGGATCCCAAGGTGTAGCAGTTTCTGATGGTTTGAGTAGGAATTTGCTGAGTTCATTCATGGGTGGCAATCAAAATTCATTAAGTTTTTCCTATTTTTAGGGTGAAATTTTTTTCCCAAGTCTCTAGTGGGTTGTGAAGTTCTTTCAGCCGTTTAGCCTCTGGTTTAATTTCATGGTTTTCAATCCAAAAATGAGCTGCCACTGATGATTTATCAATTTTCTTTAATTAACATTCCTAAAGTGTTCTTTAATCTATATTTCTAAATTTTTCTTCATTTTCCAATGTATTTTTGGTTACAATCTGCACATTTTATTTTGTACATTTCTGATTTCTATTCTGTTGGTATACTGTCAAGATAAGATACAAATTCAAAGATTTCACATACCATCCAACTTAACAAATTCAATAGGATATTCAAAGAACATGTCATATAATTAACCTCAAAGAATAAATATAATATTACAAATGTATTAGGTTGCACAGTAAAAGACACCATACCAACAGAAGAAATGAATAATTTATGAAATTGAATGTGCAGATTGTAACCAAAGATACAATGGAAAAAATGAACAGAAATTTAGAAATTTGGAGAAAGGAACACTTTAGGAATATTTGCTTTAAGCAAATTAATAAATCAGCAATGGCAGCTCATTTATGAATTGAAAATCATCAAATTAAACCAGAGACTTAACTGCTGAAAAAACTTTGCAACCTAATAGATTTATCTATTCGGGGAAAAATTTTTATCCTAAAAAAATAAGAAAATTTTTGATGTTCCACCCATGGATGAATTCAGCAAGTTTCTATTCCAACCATCAGAGGATGCCACAGAAGCACCTTGGGATCCAGCCACCAAATGGAGTCAACAGCTGATGATGGGAGCAATTGCCCTTGAACATGTCCTAATGTTGTATAAGTGAAGTTAGTGTGAACATATTTAATACATTCTTATAGGAATGATATAAATGAGTTTTTCTTGATACCAACTGATGCATTGCATTCAATATAGTATTCTTAATTTGAAGAAATAAACCACAAATAACAGACTAGAACAAAGGCATACAGGGATACTCTCCTTGATGATGCTGGCCAGCAATTGCTTGATTTTGATTGGCTTCACTTTGTGCCACCATTGCAGCCATTGACACAGGTGGCGGTGCAGAATGGTAAGCACCACCTGGATTTGGATGATGAAACCTTGGATCCAGCATCATGGCTGCTACAGCTGCTGCAGAAGTCTGATGATGTTGCGTCCGTGTGGGTGGTAACATGTGATGATGTGGAGCATTTTGGTGGTGGTGATGTAATGCATGATGGTCCATTTTACCTGTGGTTCTGTTCAATAGCTGATGGTGATGAGAGTGGAAATCTATTGGGGGATGGTGTGCAGGCTCTGGGAAGCCTGGGTAGTTTGTTGGTGGATGTGGAACACTGTTAACTCCTGCTGAAGTGGATGTTGGGACATGGTGTTGCATCATTTGCTCCATTCCTCCTGACCGCAGAGCTGGATTCTGTGGATTTGCTGCAATATTCCGGTCTGGAATGTTGTTGCCATTGTTGAAAGTTCCGCCACTAGTTTCCTGTAACATTGTGTCTCAGTATGAACAAGCAAACTTTGAACATTTTAAAGGTAATGCTGAGATGAATCTATATGCACAAAATATTTTTTAAACAATTTTTTTTTCTCTTTTAGTACAAGATATGGGGATAATTTAAAGAAGTGAGAAACTTTTATTTTTTGTCAATACTCAGGGTTAAAGAGAGAAAAAACACAAAATGTTTGGTTAAATTTAACAATATTGCACACATTCCAGCTTTATTTTTTAAACTTTATTTTTAATTAAGGGTGCTATTTAACCTCTTTAGGCATTAAGCATTCAATTCAGGATGTGAAACAGCTCATAAATTTTGCTCAGAGGCCTTTTCTTTCAGTCTTGAGGCTCTTTTACATACTATAAAACCACAACTTGGGACAAATAACTTTACTTCCCTTCCAAAAGAAACCATACTGAAGATTTTTATACACTGAAAAAAATCCTTTGACCCTGGCCTGTTTTGAACTGACCTTGGGTCTACAAGGCAAGTATGGTTACCACTAAACCATCAGGATTGACATAATCCAGCTGGTTAGAGTACAAAATGGCGTCAATTGTTTGTTGGCCAGCTGGCAGCAGTTCACAATGCACATGGTTGACCAAACACAGAGCATAACCTTCTTTTGGTGCAGTGGGGGTTTAGGTTGTTTGGGGATAGATTCATTGGCCTGCCAACCAGTAATGCCATCTTGAATAATGTAGAGGATCCACTTCTCATCATGAAAGAGATCCTTCTGCTGACATGACAACAATGGAAAACAGGCATCAGCTTGTGCCATCTTCTCAGTCTTTGTCAACTTGTGTGAAACCTTGCAATTAGGTTTATATCTTTTTCTTAGCTGATGGAGCTAGAATCATAAGATTTCTGTACTGATGTTAAATTATTGTGCTACTCCTCACAAGTCTAACTACTTATTCACATCAATAATTGCTAAGATAATATTGCTGCATTCATCATGTACCTAACTGGCTTCCAGTAGATAACAATGCTGTATAATTAGTTGCTACTCTCAGAGCCTTTGATAATATAGTGATAGAGATTTTCTGTCTGACTGCATCAATAATTATACACATACAGTGGTTGGTATTAGGTTTTTTTTTTTGAGTAGTGTTTAACGCCCGTTTATACTACAGAGGCACCATGGCGGTGTTAGTATTAGGTGATGCTATACTTTACGTAATGATTAATTTATCAGAACATGTTTCAAGAGCATTTGCTCTCATCTTCAGCTGTAAACGGACTAATGCTGGCATGACAATGTGATGACCTCTGGTGGTTCAATATACAGCGAAATAGGAAGGCCATTGGCAGGATGTGAAAATTCATAACATAATGCTTATTTTTTAAAATGAAAATCTTTTACTATATTGCTAATTCCCTAGGATTGTTGGTTGCTTTCAACAGTTAAGTTTCTTTTGTGATGTCATGACTCTAAGTCCAAAAATGGTCAGCAACTGCTGATTTATCCACCTCTTTACATCTTACATTTCTAAAATGTTCTTTTGTCCTTGTCTCCAAATTTTTTATTGTTCTGCCTATATTATCTGATCACAATACAAACAATCTATCTGGTACAGTCCTGCCTTTTTGTTGGATGAAATAACATCCTTTATGGTTCTGGAGATTGTATGCATTATGATCAGATATACATAAATAAGTCCAAAAATGATCAACATGGTTTACAGTCAACCATGTGGTTAATAAGGTAAGAAACTGTATTTTGGAGGATGCTGCTAGGACCCACAGTAAAAAGAGTACATTAATAATGTATGTAAAGATATAGTTGTTATTGCAAATTAAGGGCACATTGTTTTAACAAATTGTAAAGTTAATTGTGGAATAAATTCCATTCAATACAAACAATTTATCTGATACACTCATGCCTTTTTGTTGGATGGAATAACATACTTTCTGGTTCTGGAGATTATTTATATTATGATCAGATATACATATGCAGAACAATAAGAAATTTGGAGACAAGGACAAAAGAACACTTTAGAAATGTAAGATATAAACAGGTAGATAAATCAGCATTTGCAGATCATTTTTTAATTAACAATCATGACATCGCAAAAGCAACCAAACTGTTGAAAGCTACCAAAAATCTCAGGGAATCAGCAATAAGGGAAAAAATTTTCATTTAAAAGAAATAAGCATTGTATTATGAATTTGACATCCCACCAATGGACTTCCTGTTTTGCTATATAATTGAACCATGAACCACAAGAGGTTACATCATCATCTGCCAGTATTAGTCTGTCTCCAGTTAAAGATGAGAATGAAAGCTCCTGAATCATGTTCTGATAAATTAATCAGTTAGTGAAGTATAGTGTAACCTATACCAATCTCTTTATATAACCAATCAACTTCTATGAAGTTTACAATTGCATCAATAATATCTGAGCATCAGCATATAGCAGTCTGGGATTTTACAGCAGACAAATTCCACATGGAATGATGTTGAATGGCAAATTATAGTCACCTATTTTCCTCAGAGCCTTGAGATAAACACTTTAGCAATAGAGAGATTCTAGCTTCAGCCAATAGCAATCCTGGATTTAACAGCAGACAAACTCCACATGGAATGGTGTTATAGCTTCGATGGATAATAGTTTAGGATTAACAACAGACCATGCAGATACTCAAGTTAAGGTCATATCTAAAGTCTGCTACCTCTTTTGATAATGACTGAATGTATGAAAAATGTACCATTATTAGCCTTGTTGTCCATTTGTTGTTGGTCTCCCTAGGATTTTGAGGGAGAATTAATAGTTAGATATAATATTTCAATATTAATATGATCTAATACCTGACAGTTCTTCTGAGGACTCCTTAGTCCAGCATTTGGAATAGAGCCTCCTCTCATGGGCCTTGCTTTGTATGGAACCTTGGCTGATGCATTCTCTCCATGATGGCGACCAAAGTGCTCCTTAAGCTTATCCCGCCTAGAGCTGGCATATTCACAATGACTACATTTGAATGGCTTCTCCTCCAGATGAATACGTTCATGCCGCACCTACAACAATAGTCATCAAGACAAAATCTCCAAAGTAAAATAATATGATTGCTTTGATCAGATATTGGACATTAAGTTTCTTGGGAAAGGAATAAACAGACTTGAAAAATTGAGGTCATGGCCAAGATGCAAACCACCAATCTTCATCCTTTCGTGCAGACACACTAACGAACTGAGCTACCATGTCCTGCTCAAAGCATGGAACTGTAAGTCTCTCTGATCTGATACTATATATATATATCCTGAAGACCTACTTAAGGTTTCTCTACTGTGAGAGATTTATTCCTTAAGAGGCGACTTGTAATGCTACCAGTACTTTTAACCTAGGCTTCTACTGGGGCATTTGAAAAGTAAATCCAACACATTTATAAAGTTTCACAGCAAATTTATTTGCATTTATTTTGTATGAAACGATTTCTCTCCTACAAGCTTTTTTTAATAGTGTTTAATACTCATTTTAGCTATTGAGGCATCACAGGTGGGGGACATTTGTGATACATGAAATGAAATGATAAATTGCAAAATGATTTTTTTTTTAAAGGAAGCGTTCCAGGCTTAAGTTTTAGGGTACTTCCTTAGCATTTGTCATTTATGAGGACTGAGGAAAACCTGGGGGAAAAAAAATCGAGTCATGATGGTCCTGGTGGTAATTGAATCCCAGACCACCTCATGAGTCTGCACCTTAACAACCTTGGCCACCCTTGGTGGTCACAATGCTCTAAAACACTGAATTGCTTTTTCCCTCTTGCTATTTGATTTTTATTAAACACCTTTATTCATGTCTACTGAATATTTTTACGGTAGTATTACTTACTGAAATCAGAAAGAGTCACTATATTAATTATAAAATATGGCTACCTATTTCAAGACTTTCAATACTGCAGATTTATGAAAAGATTGCTGCTCTGTAGCATACTACTAGAACCGAATGGTCATTGAATATCTACTTTTTTCGGGACTGCATTAAATTATTGTAAAATTGTGAACAGAATTTTTTGAAGAACATAATACATTTGTATATTCAAATGTGTAATTGTAGAATAGAGATAGATATAAAATATTAAAATAATAATTATCTTTCATACAATGTGTAACATTAAAATCGAGTAGATCTAGTAATTTCAGTTCAGCTAAATTCCCGAGTATTACATGTGGTAGAGGGAAGAGAGGCTAATTCATATGGCTAAAGATAATATATTGCTTCAGTTATAACTGAGTTGATATACAAACATATTTTTTTTTTCCTTGTTGCAATTCAGGCTACAGTTGAAATGCTAATAACACATTTTTCAAGACACTTAAGAATAAAAATGAATCAACTAGATGATTATAAAATGGGTGTTTCATTGTACTAAATGTCAATTCTTTTATTGAATGAAAGAAACTTGCAGAGAACTTCAATTCTCAAAATCTACAAAGCCAAAGTGGAAACTCTCAATAGTTGCAACCATCTAGCTTGGTGAGTATACAACTTATTCTTTTAAAATACTGAGTTAATAAGAGCAGTTTGTATTTTGTCAGAACTCAGCAGAATTTTCATAAAGACAGAGCTAGATAATTATTATTTTTAACCAAATGTTATAACGTTTTTGTTCATTAAACATTTTATTACAACAGCCATTACAAATCCTTTAACAATTTAACTATTTTTTTACTGAACTTATGTAAAGCCATGTAATTAGGCATCTCAAATATTCCCATCTAATGAAGGGACTGTAAACATTTTATTTAGATTTTAATTAAAGTATTGGTATACAATACGTAACTTACATTACACAAATTTCTCACATAGTAGACACATAATATTCTTTGGCTTTTAATAATTTCTTTTTAATTTACATCGTCATATTGAGTTAGGAGCCATGGTCCCCTTGGTCTCCAGATGCCTATATATTTAATGTGTTGATTTACTTATACTGGATGTCTCAAAAAGCACTTTGTATGTTGTGGAGGATGGCAAACTGATTATTTTTAAAGAAGGAACCTATGTCTGGGAAAAGCATGGTTTGGGCACTGTAGAGCATCGAAGATCAGAATAGTGGGGTGTCACAATTTGTTTAGACTAATTTTGGTCTCCTAATGGTTATCAATCCATTAGCTATGAGGACATGGATGATGTGAGTCTAAGAACATTTCTGCGCATGTGGTACATTCTCCCATCCTTGGTGCACATCCTAGTTCAGTACTTTGTAATGTGTTCCAGTGCAATAATGTTGTTAACAGCAGTACAGCTTGTACCATTACACCACTGAGGAGATGACTGACATGCTGATAGCATACGGTAAAGTGAATTGCAACATTAGAGCTGCTGCAAGATTGTATACAGTAAGGTTTACAAACAGAAATACTCCACATCATTCTACGTTTGAGACCATTGAGAGATGACTAAGAGAAAACAGAATGTTTCAACTGGATATTTTCTGCCTGAAATGTGTCCATTGTACAGCAAAGTAATAGAATTTGTGCTTGTCACATGTGAATGTTCTGTTAATTCTTCTGAATGATTATCCTGTGTTAGGCGCCAAAACGTGATGCAGGTCATTCACGCACGAATACCTCACTTTGAGGAGGAGGTGTTGAAAAATTTTAAAGAGGACCCTATATTTTATTGAAAATCTGTCAATTACGTTTATAAATACCAGCTTTCATATAATTTGACACTGACATTTTTATATGATTTTAATACATTTTTAATAATAAATATGATCTGGAGAGCCAATGTAATGTTATACTATTTAAAGAGCTTTTTAAATCTGTCATGAACTTTGAAATTCACCATTGGATTGTTTAAGAAAATTATTCTATCATCACCAGAGGACAACAGTCAAGTCTCCAGCTGAAGAAGAGAGCCATGCTATTGAAAAATGTTTTGAATTTTAAACAAGTGAGGTATAATAGTGGTCTATGCATAACTACTACAATCAAATGATATATTACTTCACTGTTAATAACTTCTGTTTAATTCTTCATTGTTAATAACACATCTAACAAAGAATTTCCAACAGAAAATCTTATCCAGAAATATGGTAAAGTGATTATTTTAAAAAAGCAGTTAAAGGTGAAAGTTCTGTTAATATGAAAAGACAAACCGTTCCAGACAGAAAAACTGATAGAAGTGTAAAAGTAGATTGCATTTCTTTGGCATTTCTCCATATAACCAGTTGAAATTTTCTTCTAAAGAAAAGGAAAACATTATGGTTTCAAAGTTCATTGACAGATTTCACAAACATACTTTGACCTTGGTGACACAAGCAAGAAGTGGTATCTACTTTCTGAAAGCTAAATGCTAGAGTGGCAAGACATCAATAGAAAAGAAGAAAATAGACAACATAAAGATTCTTCTTGGATGTCTATCCTCTTAGGGTATGCATGATATCTGGGAAGAGAACTGTGAGGAAACACAAGTACTTATGGGGACTGAAAATGAAACATGTTTTGTCAATTGATCTATTTATATATTATTAGGAGGACTGATGCAGCAAAAGTTCTATTTTTTGTATGTTTGTTATACATTTCTTGAATTAGTAATATTGTTAACCTACTATACACAATATCTGAAGACTGGAACATAATTTTATTTCTGAGTAAAGGGATTAACATTTTCAAAAAAAAAAAAAAAAAATTCAGTCGAGATTTTAATATACACACCACTAAAATTCAATAAAATGGAAGACTAGTTTCGGGAGCCATTGCTCCTATCGTCAATTCTTGGTCGACTGTAAAAAGGATGTTGCTATAAAATTTATTTAGTTTATAATTAATTAATGTTCTTTTGAATATATTTTCTTCGTAAAAATATCAAATTTCATTAACTGATGTTGGAAAACAAATATATAGAGTTAATATATTCTTAATTAGCTAGTGAGTCGATTTAATACCCTTATGCTTCATTTACCATTGATGAAGTACGCAAAAACCTGTAAAACATATTCTGTATAATTCAATGGTCAGTGGAGCATAAGGGTATGAAATCAACTCATCAGCTATTTAAGAATATATTAATTGCTTCACTGTATTATTCTGACATAA
The DNA here is from genome assembly GCA_030762175.1 of Metallyticus violacea. Lineage (NCBI taxonomy): Eukaryota > Metazoa > Arthropoda > Insecta > Mantodea > Metallyticidae > Metallyticus > Metallyticus violacea. Next base: position 13,903,797 of record CM060844.1, read on the forward strand.
AACTAATTTTAAATGTAATGTATTATTGAAACCAAAAATCCATATTTTGTTTTTCCTGTAAAGTTTGAAAATAATAACATGTACCCATTCTGCATAGGATGTTTAAATGATCCCCATAATTATATAGAAATACTTTTACAAAATTACAGCAATATTTACCTTTGCATGAACCTAATGTGCCATCGAACGTATTGCATACCACAAATTTGAAACTTAAAATCATAAAAATAAGATTTTGGCATATTGTTGTATGCCATCTTCCAGATAAGTCGGTCCACCTCATAAAACAATCAGAACATAGAATTTATAAATGATCTATTGTTACATCTTCAAGTACGTAGGACAAAATCCATCACTTGTGCTGTTGCCAAGACAGTTGGCATAGGTCAAAGAAGAAAAAATTATTTCTTATGGTGTTACTAGTCACAGATTGCTTGTTCTTCCTCCATTAATGTAGGAATTCCAAAACTTTTTCTTCAATGTCAGAATGTCTTCCTTTGCAAGGAGCAGTAAATTTCTTCCTACTAGCTTTAGTTGCAAATAATGCCAATTTCTGTTGCCCCACAAGCAAACGTTGCTCTCAGCTACATTGAACTCTCTTACTGCTTTTCTGTTATAATTTTTTTTCAGCACAAAGAATTACTTTACGCTTGAAAGTAGCATCATAAGATGTTCTTCTCTATTTGCCCTCCATTTTATGACTACCTATTGCTCAAACACTCTATGCAATAATGTGCCAACAATACACGTAACAAAGTCGAGAATTGTAGCAATGCCAAATGGATAAACAATAAATTTGAGGTACTGGCAAAATATGGAATGGATTTGCACTTAAATCTAATATGCCTTCAAAATGTGCATCACAATTTGAATACTACATTTAAACAAAAAGGTGCACATTAGATTTGTTTATATATGGTAATATCCCTAACTATCATATTGCAGTATATATATATATATATATATATGTGCACAGTGCTTTAAAAATGCTTACCAAATGACTTTTTTCCAGAAAGCCTCGTCCACAAATATTGCATGTGTGTGGTCTAACTCCAGCATGGGTGCGAGCATGTGATCCCAGCTGTGATTTCTTTGGTGTAGAGTATTTACACTGTGGATATGAACATCTGTAAACATCACCTGCAAAAAAGTTTTCTGTATTAAAAAATTCATCATCTCAATAGTTTAAGTCTTTTTTCTTTCCTTCCTAACTATGACATAATCACTCTTGAAAGATAAGCAATTACAGTCAATAATGCTATAAATCAGGGGCAAAGTGTTCATTAAGGCTGCAAGACTGACTTGACCAAAATTTGTTTATTGTCTGATATGTGTTAATTTTTATTGACAAATTGAAATATTTCATTATTTGAACTAGTGTGCTGTCTGTAAGATCACCAATAGTGTGGTTAAAGGCTAAGCCCGCCTTGTGCAAGCATAGTAGTGATTTTATATGCCATTGTAAGGTAGAAATGAAGGGTCTTTCATGAAGTTTTCGTGAAGGCTAGCCTTGTCTCTGCCCAGTTGATTATGTCTTTCTTCTGGGATTTTATAGAACCTGAAGTCTAACAGAAGGACCAGGATGCAGATTATACCAATTTAAAATATAATATTTATCAATTTGTATTGTGTAATGTGTAATTATTTTATTTTTAACAGTAAATGGCATTTACCATTACTTGTTATATTTAAAATAATTTCTTAGACTCCTTTAATTGTACTGGGTAGCTCAAGCAAATACAAAAGTATATCATTCAGTTGATTCTTGAAATTTTCCATATTATGGCACAATGTTTCAGTTTAAATTTTGGCAATTTCCTCTGCAATCCATGTTTACAGCTGGGCAATGGTTATAGAGTCAGTTTGTTACATCGCACTCTTAAGATGTCCCAAATTTAAAGAAATTGCAAACTGAGATTTCTGGGGATGGTGTGGCCAAGCAATGTCAGCATTTTTTTAGATTATCTGATCTCACAGCTGCCATGGATTGTTAGGCAGTGTGTGAGGTGATGCTGTCCTATTGAAACCAAGTTTTTACCCATTTCCATTTATGGCTGTGTAGTTTTGAAGTCAAAAACATTCAATTTACACTTCAAGTTAATAATCGCTATCATTGACATACAAGCAAACTTTACAGTAATTGCAGCATGCTCTTATTTTCAAAAAAGTAGGGGCCCACTATCCATGATACATCACTGCACACCACACATTCATGTTTATTAAATGCAGCAAACCTAATGAAGCTGAGCAGGATTTTGTTGTGCTCAGTGGAAATTCTGCTTATTCACATACTCATTTAGCTGAAAATGGGCCTCATTCTGATATCCACAGATTAATAATGTAATCAGCATATTGCTCTAGCCAATAGCCAATAATTGCTCACAACCTTTCCCAATCATTTACTCAGTGCTTAGTCATTTGGTTTGAGTTCTTGAGCAATTTGTAATTTGTAAAGATGGAATTTCAGCTCATGAAGTATTCTTTGCACACTACAATGACTGACTGATCTATAATGATGAAGAAATTCTTTGAACTGAGCATGTAGTACTTCTCAGGACAGCTGTTTCTATAGTAACAATCAATTTGGAGTTTGAGAAGTTTGTAAATCCTACAAAGTTTTTATTCCAGGTTACAAATCCATATTTTAATTGAATTCAAAGAAGCAAGATGACCCTGGAACAGGAACTGGTAATGGCAGTGAAACTACTGCTGTGCAGCTATCAAACCATCACTATTTTAGTAAAATGCTCTGACAGCAAGAGCACGCTCTACACTGCTCCAATCCTCTATTGCTACTAAACTTCCAGCCTTCTTAACACTCTGTGAACTTTTCTCCATTCCTCTGTTGCCAGCAGGACTACCAACATGAATTTAAATACTTCAGATTCCCTGCACATCCTGTATTTCAGTTTACACAGGACCATGGACCATATATAGATCAGTTAACTCTTAATTTATAAAGATTTTCTTTCTATTTCTACTTAATTGTGAACTGCAGCAGAATGATGTGGTATCTTACATGGATTAAAGAGAAAGGGATGGCAAAAAGTTCAGTAAAATATCAAGAATAGATTTCAAAAGTGATTGATGTATTGATACAGAAAAAGAACCAGAGAATTGAACTTATATACAAATAATTTAAAGATCAGGCATAAAACATTAACTTTATTTTAATATTTTATGTAACTTAATTTAATTACACTTACATTATTAAAGGTGACATGCCATAATTGTGAACAAGAAAACATTTTATGATAACATTACCATGCCATTTTTCTGGTTTTTGTTAATTTTGACCTCCCATGCATATGATCAGCCTACACTATATAAAAAGCCATGCTTTACCATTACCATAAAATTTCATCAACATGCCATCCATATCAGTGACAAAGTTACTTATAGCTTAATGATCACCTACCTGAATGTATCCTTTTATGAGCTATAAGATGAGTTAAATACTTAGTAGAAAAACCACATGTATCACACAGGTAGGGCCTGTCATTACTATGGCTGCCCAAATGTTGTTCCAATGTGCTTTTCATAGTGAAGGCTCTTCCACAAATTTCACCTGCAGTAAATATCAAACATTTATATGGCAATATTTCTTATTGATTTTTTTTAACATACATAAATTATTGATAAGGGAAGATGAACAAAGTCAGTAGACATAAACTTTCAGGTGCTATTGATAAACAGTTGTAATATGCAAATATTGATTTATTATACAGAGTGGGTCAAAAGTCACTATCCATTTTAATGAAAATTACAGTAGAATGGAATTAACACTATTGAAGCTACATGATGATTATTATTTATAAAAGTGTTTCTCAAATTGTTTTCCATCTTTGTTGATACATTCCTGCACATGATTAGGATGCTTAGGCATGCTTTTCTTACAATCTTGTATTTGCATAGATTTCTTCAAAAATTTTTGTATAGCTTCTTTTAAGTCCTCAAGTGTTTGTGATTTTGTAGCATTGACTTTATAATTAACATAGTCACAAAAGAAAAAATTCACTGGTGTAAGATCTGGCAATTTAGGTGGCATTTCTATTGACCCTCGCCTTCCAATAATTTTACCATGAAAAGATTCCATAGTTACACACAAGTAATGAATGTGGTGAAGCACCATTATGTTGAACATATAGTAAATTGACATTATCATAATGCATTTATAGCCCTGGAATGACATAGGTAGCTAACATTTCCAGGCATTTATCTCCAGTGACTGTGCCATCAAACAACCAAGGCCCAATAACTTCATGACATTAGATTCCACCGCAAACAGGTTGATTCAGCTGCTTCTCAAAGACAATTAATTCTATGGTTCTCAGTATACCAATAGATACAGTTGTTTTTGTTGACATGGTCTGTGAATTTGAAAAATGCCTCATCATTCTAAATTATCTTAAAAAACAACTCGTTTTCATTAATCCTAATTTCATTTAACATAACTTTGCAAAATTGAATCCTAGTGCCCAGATCATCTTCTCATAGGCCATGTACAAGACTTTACTTGAATTTGGCCACAAGTAAAATAAATAAATAAATAAATAAATAAAATAATAATAATTTATTTACTGTCAATAGACTCATTACAAGTGTCTGACAATGTCAAAAATGATTCACAAGCCACAAATGATTTGCAAAATACATATAAAAAAACTACCCCTTACTACATTACTATTGTTCATCAAATCTATATACACATCTATATATTAAGTACTTTTTAACTTACACTTAAATTTATTTCCTATATGCACCTTAACTAGTGTTCATATGAGTAGTTTTTTAGAGCTCTGGATAGTCGCTTGTATTATGTTTAGTTTACTTTCGTCACTTAATGATGACCCACCTCACCTGGGACAATCTGCTATAGATCCAGTATCCTCAAAACATTTCATAAATTGTAGACTGCCTTCCATGTTGTATGAACAGTGTTGGAACGTTAATTCCACTCACTAATCATTCAATTATAGTCACTTTGTAATAGGTATTTTTTTAAAGCAAAAACTCTATCTGGAGTTGTAAACATCTTCACAATTGTGAGTCAAAAATTTCAAAAGAACATTAGCTGTTCGATTGAATAATAATGCACTCTACTGGTTAAATAAGAAACTATCAAGATAAAATAAAAGACATGTAATTTAAATCGATACAAACAAAAGATATATAATTTAAATTATGGGAACATCACAACCAAATTTATCAATTTCTGTTCACGTTGGGTAGTGACTATTGGCCCATCTTACAGAGTGTGACACAAAAGTAACTTGATATTTGGGAAAAGTAACTCTATTATTATAAACATAGACATAATATAAATTTTTATTTTGAAGAGAGCTTTAATAATTATTTTTTATTTTACTGTATTAGATACAATGCTACTTTATTACATTATTTGTTTATTTATTTCATAAAATGTGTGAGGCTGGCTCTAAACAACAATAAAAAAATAAGTCTTCATTTGGCAAAGAAAAAGGTTATGTTTCATCAAATTAACATCAAAGTAACTCTATTATTATAAACATAGACATAATATAAATTTTTATTTTGAAGAGAGCTTTAATAATTATTTTTTATTTTACTGTATTAGATACAATGCTACTTTATTACATTATTTGTTTATTTATTTCATAAAATGTGTGAGGCTGGCTCTAAACAACAATAAAAAAATAAGTCTTCATTTGGCAAAGAAAAAGGTTATGTTTCATCAAATTAACATGCCCGAACACAAATTTTTTATTCTGACCTCAAAATTATTGGATTTAAGGTATGAAATCCTCCCTTATACTTCCTACTCACCATTTTGAGTCCCTTTGATTATTTCCTGCTCTCCAAAATGATGAAATGGCTAGCAGGAAATAAATTTGCATTAAATGAATAGGTTGTCCCCAAAACATATGAAGTGAAGAAATCATATTTTATAGATGGGATAAACAAATAAGAAAATTGGTGGAATAAGTATATAGACTTAAAAGGGGACTTTATTCCATAAAAGTTATGTCTTCTTTATTTTTGCATGTACTTATCAAACAGCTCTCATATATTGTTTCTTAAAAATTATCACTGAGAAACTTAACAAAAGCTTTTATTAAAACTGTGAATACTGTCATAAACTAAAGCCAATAGAATTCTTAAATTAGGCAAGCTAGTAAATTTTATACCATAAATGAAATCAATAACATTGTTTGATATCTGTAGCTATGGTCATGGAAATTGCAATGAAAAGATGGATAACCTCAATGCAGAACAAAGAACATGTAATTTGCAACATATCTACTACTACTTCCTGTTAGTATTTTAAGTATGATAGGATGCACCATGAGATAATTACAGCTAGGTACAGCTTCCAAGAAACTGTTTTACATGCTTATTTTGGGGAAAAACTTGACCACATAGACAAGATGATTAACAATTCAAATTATGAAATTAAGAGAAATCTTAATGGTCAATTCAAATCTTGGAAATTAAGGGGCAATAGGGGCAGAGCAATCATATTGGGGAATTGCTGCTTGAATGAGTATTGCCGTATACTGTGCAGTCAACATCTATAATAGGCACTTGGCTTCAGCAAGGCATTTCCTGAAGGTAGGCAGCAAAAGCACTATTTCTTCACGCTTACCATTTCAGTAATAAATACTCTTTGAATAATGAGACAGGTTTGGGTTTTGAGTGAGCTCTACCTTCGCCATTCAAGTGATTCCCCCAAATATTTATACTAATCCTAGGCCTCAGTAGGATAGATTTATGCTAATCCTAGGCCTCAGTAGGATAGGACTTAATAAGCTGATGTTAATCATAACAATACAAAATGTGGTCTTAAGTTAAATTCTTGCACCTCCACTTCCACATGGTTATATTTGGATACTGTAGGAGTCTGAAATATCATAAAAAATTTATGAACATATTATTTTCAGTGTTTTTCCAAGAATACTAACATTTAAATGGGCGATCTGTGGAGTGGCAACGCATGTGAACTAGCAGATTGGCACGTGTTCGACAACCATATCCACATCTTTCACAACGATGAGGACGCTCATCTGTATGTTTCATTCTGTGAGTCAACACCAGGTTTAGACGTTCACAGCTATAATCACCTGAATGAAAAAATCAAACATAGAAAAAAGAACATTTTTACAGAATGTACACATTTCTTCATCTAGCATTTACTCATTTCATTCAAAAATATCTGAAGCCTTCCAAGTGAAGCAAAAGAAAAATAAAATAATTCCATTAGTTTCAAATTAACTACAGAGCCTTCACACATGAGTTTGGTGCACTGTATTATGGACTGAAAAAAGATCCCTTGATGTTAGAGTTCAAGTGATTGATTCTCAATGATTATAGTTTTTTTTAATAGTTTAAGGCCTGTTTTAACTACTGAGATAATACAGGCAGTGGACACTGATGATACATGATATGAAATGATAAATTGGATTATTTTAAGAAAGGAAATGTTCCAGCCCTAAGTTTAGGGTACCTTCTGGCATTTGCCAGGAAAACCTGAAAAAAACCTCAGTCAAGAAAGATTGTTCTGGTGGGAATCGAAGAATCTGGGAATCCCAGATCTCCTGCCTATGAGTCTGCACTTTAATGACCTCGACCACCTGTACAGTCTAATGATATAGCTTATTTGAGAACTGAAACTAATTATCATTACTGTTATTTTGCTAATTTTGGTAGCTCTTTAAAAACTATGCATTAATTTCTGTAGTTCCAGTTAAAGAACAAAGTCTTTCCGTGCAGAAATTAAAAATTTGTCAACAGGTTGAAAATCACCAAGGAACACATGTAGCATGTGCACACCTTTAACATACAGTTGCTAAAAATTAATATTCATTTATGGAAAGCCTTAATGAAAGTGAATCAAATTGCAAGAAGAGCAAGAATGGCACTTACTCTAAATATGCAGAATTGGAAGAAACTTTAAAAAACTGGGTCCAGACTAAGCATACTGCCATGCCACTGTATCAGAGATATAGTGGTTCATTTAAAAAGAAACCTTGGTGACCCATCAGTAAATGCACATATATAATATGCAAAACCAAAACAAACTACATATAAATCCTCATAACACCATACAATACATATTTTTTAAACAATCAAATAATATGACGTAATCAGCTACCTGACTACTTAAAAAAATATAAGATGAGTAAACAAATTAAAAAATCTACTACACAAATTCTTAGAACTTAATAAATTTTATTCAAGTGGCTAATATAACCAACACTGTTAAGAAATCAAGAGAAAAATAAAAACAAGTTATTACAAGGGCTATTTTTTTTAACCTCTGATGGCACCATCAGCTGGCCCTGAAGCACTTGAAAGTGAGGCATCACTAAGCATAATTGGCTTCCCCTAGCCACTACCACCACCACCCTGCTGAGACCAACTCATCCATTGCAGCTTGGCTACAGTGCATAAAGATGTCCATTACAATAGACTCTCTCACCAAGTAAGAGTTGCATACTGTTATTCAATTTCTACAGGCAGATGGACATAATGCAGCAGAAATTCAGTGCAGAATAAGGTATTTGTAGTCAAAAACGTTATGAGTGACGGCATGGTGCAAGAGTGATGCAGGGAATTTAAGAGATGGCTGAATAGATAGATGTTCATGATGACATAGGGATGGAAGTCTGTGGCATAAGATAAACCTGTGAAGAAAGTGAATCAAGTGGTTTGTGATAGGCATCCATCCATGACTTCTGAACTGTTTTTCTGGGAATTTCAAGGTCAACCATGTACAACATTGTTACAGGCCACTTTGTATACTGTAAAATGGGTACCCAAGATATGCTGACTGACAATCACAAGGAGTGGTAAGTGGCATCAGCCTTAATGTTTAGGCTGTTACAAATATGAAACAACAGTTTTTAAAATAATTAATTGTGACTGCTATGAAATGTCGATTTGTTTCAACAATGAAGAAACCAAAGAAGTGTTGGGAGGACAGTGCTTCCATTCCAGACTTTGCTCAACAAACAGGCAACAATGCTTCTTACAGAGGGTATTGGAATGCTGGTGCAGTGGTATGACAAATGTCTCAATCTTCATGATGATTACGTTCAAAATCTAAGTTTTGTCAATAAAACCATTTTGCTCTTCACTCTATTTTTGATTTCATGCCACATTAGAGGCTGAAAATAAAATAGTTCAGTTAATTTATCTGAAATCCATGAATTGAATTTGACATCCATGAAAAATACTGGGACTGGGAATTTTCTCTTTATTGAATGAAAGTGTTGTAGTTTTCCTTTAATGTTCTCTGTTAAGTCATTGTTTCATATTTATTGTATTTATAATGCTTATATACTGAACTGTTATACTCTTATGCCATTATTTTGTACTTAATTATTGATCAAATTTATTCTAACTTTACCATAAGTCAGCTTAAAAGATGCCTAGTAGAGCAGATGTAATTGCAGCAATTAATGTAATAAAAAGATATATTTCTGCTGCAGCTGGAGATATCAAGTTTTTTGACATCGTATATGTATTAGAAAAACAAATAGAGATGATTTCATCAGAAGAAATCAAAGCAAACAACAATACTAGACATTTGTATGAAAAAGTAGAGAATACATTGTCAGGCCTATAGTTGTCCAAGAATTACAAGTACAGGTTAGCGTAATCAATAAAAACCAATAGAATGGTTTATTGAGTTCTATAAGCTAAAAACATTTTGAAATGGAAAATATCCAATTTAAAGCCCTAGACACTCATTGATAGCAATTGTTTAATTATATTAATTTAATAAGTTCATTTTCATATGTTCTTATATTAGGTAAAGGCTATAATGCTCAATATAAAGCCACAAACATTTAATGGTAATAGCTATTTAGCTATGTTAGCTTAAGATGTTCATTTGCTTATGTTATTACATTAGAAAAAGGCTATAATATTTGGTTTAAAGCTCCAAACATTCATTGATATTTTGTTTTTAATCATATAAATTTAATAAGTACATTTGTACATGTTTTAATGTTAAGTAAAGGTTTTAATTTTCAACTCAAATAACAAATATTCATTGGCAATATGTTTTAGATCGTATAAATCTAGTAAGCTCATTTTTATTGATTTCATGTATCAGATAAGGGCTATTACAATATATGTCTTAATGTTTGTTTGCTGGCTTTTATGACAATACTTAATAATATAAATGTAATGGTTCAAAGGACCATACACACAGCCAAGAATATGAAAAGATTAACTACAGAGAAAATTGTAATATAAAGAAAATCAACCAATGGCAAACTTATCAACATTAATAATGTGTATCAAGAATGAAACATCAGACCAAGAGCTTTGGTGAGACCAAACAGAAATTAATGAATTTAATTTGTTTTAGTATACTTATGTTGAAAATAATGCATTGTAACAAATAACATTATTATAATCCATGTAATAAGTGACATTTTATATTTCAAAATATAGTTATACTTATTTCATTCGTAGAAATTATGCTTTATATTCTGGAGGAAAAAGTTGTGCTTTATATTCCATAAGAAGAAATCGTGGTTCATACTCCGTAAAGAGAAGTTGCAATTAACATTATGTAAAGAGAAGTTGCGAGTTATATTTCATGAAAAGAAGTTATAATTTATTAGTTGTGGTGAATAATAAGAGCCACAAGTTGGAATCAGTATCTATTTGGAATATATTATACGAGTTATATCTGGACAATGATAAAATAAGGAACGTTAAATATCTATTAGTGATAGAAAAATAATTTACGCAGAGTATAGAGTAAAATCAAAACAGATTATCATCAATATTACCAACCACGAAAGGAACATTGCCACTAAAGTACATTTTTCTGGAGAAAAATATAAATTTTGTCATAACTGTCTCATGTTCAGTATACTTCTAATAATATTTACAGAACTCATTTTATCAGAAAAGTGAACAGTTGTATGTTAATGGCAAGACATTAGTAAACTGTGTAGATTACTTTCCCGTGTGATTTTGATATACTTAATTCATACTCCTTTCACCCCTGAGGTATCAATCTGAAAAATCCAGCTATAACAACAAACTGTTAGCTGGCTGTGCATATTATGGTGGTAGTTGGGAACAAATCTATGACAACACACCTAGATACCATTGCAAAATTGGCACCGAACATCGCATAATTTAAATACCATCACAATTTGTATATGCAGAAGAAATTTCCTAAATTTACATTTTCCTGCAGTTTACAATATTTTCTTTTTAAATACCATGAAAATTGTAAAAGTGGGGTTTTACTGTAATTAGCTTTGTTGTTGAGATATATATTGAAAAGTGGTTTGAAAATTCACAAACCAAAAAAAAAGTTTTTTGGGGGGAAACCAACTTTCCCCATTTCTGATCATTTTTTTTTTCTTTCCCAAAACACACAAGTAAACATTTTTCCTTTAATTTTTAAAATGTGGTACTGATATGTGATGATGAAAGAAATATTCATCAGATGCTCCAAAACTCCTCAGTTTACAAGAGAAATCCATAAAATTCACAATAGAAACCAAGGAAAAAGGATAACTTTTAATTTTTAGACTTAAAAATCATTGTTTAGTTGGTTGGTTGCTAGTGGCCATCAGGGATGCTGATATTTATCATTTTTTTACCTAGCTTCCTAATAAAATCTTCCAAATAATATTTTGTTTGTTGCTATCAAGTTGGCTGTATTTCAGTAGATGTTCTTTGTTTAAGATATTATTCACATCCTTACACAATGGGCAGTGGTTGTCAATGACTAATTTTATCCTTAAAATATTTTCTAACAGGCAATCACGCCTAACAATTAAGTGGAATTGGGTAATTCCAATTTTTCTTGGTTTCAATAAAAGGTGATTGAAAGTCTTTAGATCTTCATATGGTTTACTTTAAATTTTTGTTTGATATTTTGTTCTTCTTGTTCAGTTATTAATCTTTTTATGATTTTCAATTTTAAAGGAAAATCTAGTTCAAAAGTTGGTTTTAATTTTATGTGGCTCCTTTTTTTGCTAAAGTATCAGCAATTTCATTCCCCTTTAATCCCACATGACTCAGGATCCATTGTAAAACTATTTCTGTACTTCTGATCTGGATTGTATGATATAGTTTTCTTATTTCATCTATAGCATATGTTGGTGGGTAACTGTAATTCATTAAACTTTGTAGTGGTGCTTTAGAGTCACTTAGGATTTTTATTTATATTAAGATCATTGCGCAATTGATCTTTTATTTATGTTAGGTCTATATAGTAATTTTTCTAAAGCTGCTCTAATAGCCGTTATTTTGCCATCAAAATTGTTTGCATACTGTTCCAAAGGTGTATAATGAGAATTCTTCACAGCATATTCCAAAGCCTGACTCTCCAATTTTAAGAGATCCTTTTGTATACACTCTTCCCTATGTATCAGTCGAATAATAGTTGTTTAGTGTACTAAGTGCTATCAATCTTAATACCTAAGGTAGGTTGTTCTTGGAGACCATGAAAAATCTTGGAGACTTAAAAATTATTAGAAATGCAGAAATACTCAATTTTAGTATTTGTAGAAAAAGCACAAATACAGATAACTCATAAGAAATAATTGCTAAAACCCATTTCCACAAAAATATGCCATTTTTAATAATTTGATACAAAGACTAGTTAATCTTCACCTCACAAATACAAAATATAAAAAAGAATTACAATATATATTCAAAATAGTAATAATTGGTGGATACAGCACTAACACAATTATTAAAAATATTAACAAATTTAAAAGAGAAAAATCCATTTTAAAGACATTTATACACTTAAAAATATCAAAGAGAATTCCAAATACAGCAGATTCACTTATTATTCAGAATATCATCACAAGTTTGCGAAGATCTTCAAAGAACATGGCATAAAATTAGTACTACAAAATAAATACAAAATAAAAATTGATTACATTTTTTGTTGAAAGATTTCTAGTACCAGAGAAAAAAAAAAGGCATATGTGCAATGGAATGATTAGATTGCAATTTAAAATACAATGAAAAACAAAAAGAAATTTGGAAACCAGGAAAAAAACTTTTTACAAATTCTGACAAAAACAATTGGAAAAAGTAGCAGTAGCAACTCAGTTTTTGGAATACAATAATTAAATTCAGCAAGGAGCCATTTCATTAAAAGAAATACAACCTGCAATAGAACTATCAACGTGCAAAAAAAAAATTGAGAAAAATTAATGAAATTTAACATCCCATTTCTGGACAAACTCAGCTAATTGCTATTCCAGCAAACAGAGGTCCATAGAAGATCAGATGCAGCCAAGACCACATTAAGCAATCCAAAACTTACCAAGAAGTCAGTGAACAGCTAAAGATTGGAATGATGGTTCCCGAAACATGCTATAATTAAAAACCCTGTAAGTGAAGTTCATGTCAACATTCAGAAACAATCAACAAAAAAATTGCAACAAGTTATAATTAGAGCACTAGCAGGATAATGACTGCAGATAGTATGTGCAACATAAATTTTAATTCCACTGAAGAGTAAAATTAATTTATATTTATGTTTATGATATATTTGTAAAATTTAACTTCATATGTATTGTACTTAAAAATTTAAATTTCATCCATGCGACAAAAGATTAACAAATCCAATAAAAAATTAGTAAATACATACATGAATCACATCTAAATGGTGGACCTGGGAAGTGAGTTCTCATATGGTTATAGTAGTCCTTATTCCACTGACATATGAAGCCACAGACCCCACACTTGTATGTAATGTCTTTTTCATGAACCAGTGCCAAATGCTGCTCCAGACGTGTGGTATCACTTGCAACATGTGAACAGAGATGGCATCTGTAATCACTCCCAGGAGATTCTGTAAATCACAAACATTCATCAAGTTATTAGAATACTTTAAATATTAACTTGGTTTTAATTCTAATACTTCGCCATCAATAAGATTGTGCTTTGTCAGTTTACATTTGCAATTTTTCAAAAGACACTGCCTGAGAAAAAATTGTTGTCAATAACAAGAATATGAAAAGTTTCAACTCTAAGAGCTACCTCTCAGGCATTTAGTTTGCTTTGCAGTATTATTGCAGTGCCTCGTGAAGTTTTTACCCATGCACATTCACCAATCCAATATTATTTCAATTTTACAGCAAAATATATTATATAGCTTAGCCTCTGGTTTCAGTTAATGGTATTGGGTTCAAAAGAAAGAACTTCACAAACCAATAGAGCTGAGCTATCCACATTGGAAAAATTTTCATCCTAAAAAATAAGTAAAACTTAATGAATTTTGATATGCCACCATAAATGAACTCAGCAACTTCCTACTGGAACCATCAAAGTCCGCCATAGAAGCACCTTGAGATTCAGGCACCAAATCAAATATTCAGTCAATAGCTGATGATAGGAGAAATTGCTCCGGATATATGTCCTAGTGTTGTGTAAGTAAGTGGAGTTAGTGTGAACATGTTTAATACATTATTGTAGGAACAAATAAGATTAAAAATCTAAAATAGTTTAAATGATGATAGTTATATCCTTAATTATGGAGAAATATTATTATTATTGTTGTTTTTGTTATTATTAATAATAATACCTATACATGTTCAAAAAAACCAAAATCTGCATCAAACAATTATCTGGCCCAGTTTTATAAGAAAACATTAACATGGGCATCAGACAAGGGTGTCAAATTTCCTTGCTATTGTTTAATTTTTGACAATGCCAATCAACAATGGAAACAGCAATTGCAAAATTCAAGTGTTAATGATAAATGGAATAAAAGAAATGTTATTACAGCTCCTGCATGCAGGTGACATTGTGATAATTTCTGATAATTAAGATACATTACAAAAAGGTATCTATGAATTGAATAATACAGGTAAAGAATATAATAAGTTAACAGCTACAAATAAAACTAAAATAATAGTTTGCATAGGCAATACTGCAGTAATATAAAAAATACTCATCAATGAACAAATATGACTGGTAAATTGTTTCAAACATCTGGTCTGTGGCACAATGAGGACAATAAAAAATAAAATAAGAAAAAATAATATAGTAAAATTTTATTAAATAATGGCCTTTATGCCTATACAACAATGAGAACTAGATTATAAAGAAAAGAGATGTAAGCAGAATACAAACAACCAAGATGAGATTTTAAAGTCAATATTGGGAATGATGAGATGAGACAGAATAAGAGATGGTATATATAAAATATAAACAAAAGAATTGACAATTTTAGAAACAAATGACTAGAACACATACATCTAATGCCAAAAGAAAGATATCGAAGAAGAAGAAGAAGAAGAAGAAGAAGAAGAAGAAGAAGAAGAAGAAGAAGAAGGGGGAGGAGGAGGAAGGGGAGGAAGATAAGAAGAAGATGTAAACAGAATTTTCCTTCCCTTTCTCTGTTCTATATCTCTCTGCTGACTACCACAGTCTCCTACTCTCTTTATTGTGAGCTCTTTGTTAAATTATTATGACGCCAACACATCCCTGAATATATTCACTAATTTTTAAGACAATTACAGTTATTTGCTTACAAATTCTTTTTGGCCTTGAGAAATTCTGGGCTTCCTGTCAAAATCCAAACTGTTTCTTTATAATTCTTCTGAGCAAATTATATAATCAAAATTTTTTTAAATGCTAGCCATCCTGAGAAAGAAAATACCCTACTGTGTTTCTCATTTGAGCCTTGATGGTTTCTTGTATTTTTTCATTAGAAAACTTCTTCAAATGAGAATAATTCTTACCATCACCATCACTTGCTACTCCTAGCTTTACTTGTATTCCTCGTTTTCTTCTCACTGCCTTCAAAGCAGCCAGACGAGCACCAAACATTTTCTTACATCTGCGTAGAACTGCAAAAACAGAAAATTTCCCAAAATGTCGAACAAATTTTTTAATAAGTTCTTTTAGGTAAAGCTTTATATAATGTGGATCATATTAAACTTATTTTAAAACTTAATTTAACATGATAGAAGAGAATTTTCATGCATTAACTTATATAAAGCATTACGAAAATTGCTTATAACCATTTATCTATAATTTATTACCATTTCTCTAAAGAACTGATGATTGTATAATTTCACATTTACTATGATATTTAAATAATATAGCCATTAAGAAATATATATAACAACTGATTTATTCCCAAATAATGCACTTCTAGAATATGTCCTTGCTGCTCATATGGGGTTTTGCATCTTGGTCAAGGCTGGCTATACTTCCCACTCGTGGCTGCCTGCCTGTCCTTGAACTTTTAGCAATAACCAGTCTACATTTGTTTGCAAAGATGGCATAGAGCAAAGTATTTTTGGGTAAATGTTATTATAAATACAAAGAAGCTCATCCTATTTGAGAGAAATTCATTCAGAAGTACTCTGGGCAATGGTCTCCTTCCAAAACTGCAATTCATAATCTTATGAATAAATTTGATACTATTGGTTGAAAACACATTCAACAATGTAGTTTTAACGGAAGACAAATTAGACAAAATTGGTGCAAATCTTGAACATTTCCCGACAAAATTATTACCAAAATTAGCACAAGTTGGGGTTTCAGTATCTTTTCACAAGCAGAAACAAAATTATTAAAACTAGATCCTTACAAGTGTATACTTGTCATTGTCTACAACAAAGTGATCCTGTAGTACCTGTGCATTATTGTGAGTGGTTTCTTTCATCAGTGACTGATGAAAGAATCAACCCACAGCTTGTGAACACTCACAATACCCACTATAGGTGTTCTGAAAATGCAAATCTGTAGAATGTACATCACACATTAGAGGCCCCAAATTACCAAATTGTCCATTTTGATAAAATATCATCTTTGTTTTTCAAGAACAACTTTCTTTAGTTAAATTTTCAGGTTATAATCACTGCTTGCATGTATTGGTGATAAGGAGTTATACAGTGCTGTTTTCTCCCACTATGAGCCACCAGTTTGTTCTTGCATATATAACTTAAGTTTAGTAGCTTGAAGTACCAACAATTAATATTTATATGCCTTTAAAAAGTGTGATGGTCATTCCTTTGATGTTTTATGAGGCACATTTCAAAAGCAAGAACCAGCCAGTAAAAAAAAATATATATAATTGCTTTTCCACCTATTGTACATGCTCTCTTTACTTTTCTATATAGCCATCACTCCTTTCCAAATGATAAAAGCTTGAAAATCAAATTTACTGACAATAAACCCAAACACAATTACATACTAAGTTTCCGTTTCATTCTGGTTTTGCAAATGGTGGATGATACATCACATTCTTCAGATTTTGTTCCTGGAGCACTGTCTGTATTAGCACCATTTTCTGTTTCAGATTCCTGCAAAGAAAAATTTGTGGTTACTTTCATAAAATTTGCTAAAGCTGATGCAAATACAAATGTCTACAGTAAAATTAAATATGAAAACCAATAGTTTTAGTATCTTAAAGTATTGCAAATATTTGTAGATATTACTGAAATTCAAAGCAGCTTTTAAAGGACATTTACAAACATAAAATTTAATACTTTCATGCTGTTATTTATATTCTAATTAAATATAACCACATGGTGCAGCTCTTTTTCCTTTGCCCCAGGATGATTTACATCCCTAACATTATGCATAATAATCCCTAATGGAAATTACAGTTTAAACTTTAAAGAACAGTTTTTATTGAGAAAGTCATTTTAGTAAATACTGCAATAATCTCAAAAGACACCAGTGGTTATCAATACCTTATTATGCATTTTAACTATTTAATAATTTATGCACATGTTGCTCTCTGTACAGTGCAATTGGTTTCAAAGCAAAGAGGCACCATGGCAGAAGAATGTGCTAGTCCTAATAGTATTGTAAAACACTGTCACGAAGATTTGTTGAAAAGTGGTGACAGGGTTATTGTGCAAAATTTTATTAATTAAGTTTGTGAATAGTAACCAGAACTAACAATTAAATATACCTGTTTGATGACTAATAGTGCTAATTAACAAATTAGAGCCATGCACCTCAGAGAGATATTTATATTTGTTTACACCTGGATAGAAGTTACAGAAGTGCATTATAGATGTCATGGAATGAACTCAAAAGAATATACTAATATTTATATCAACTATTATTTCCCATTTCATTTCTCTTTTAAATTCCAAAACTAGTACCTGTGAGTGTGAGAGTATCTGCTGTGTTGGTGTAGAGTCATCTGAAAGTCCTTCCACTGATGATGAAACAGTCATGCTTAGAAAAGACTCGCTATCCATGGAAAACCCGATCTATAAAATTAAAAATACTTGCTGTCCAGTTTGTTTCCATTTATACAATAAAAATAAATTAACTATAAAAATAGAGCACAAGAAATAAAGTCCTCATGTGACAGTTAACATAGATTTCCATTTATGAATGGAGTCAGTTTATCTCTCAATGCATTTACAATTTTAACATAGAATGTAGCATGTTCCTAGCTTTTTCAACAATTTCTAACTGGATTTAACACCAAATAAACCATACAGTGTTCATCCTACACCCTCAAAATCCTTAAAGTCCATTATATCTGTCTAGGCTTCAAGCCTTATTATCTACAATAATTTCAATTGAAACCTGGCATCAGCAAACTGTGCATATACAGCAATTGTAGATAGGTTCCTTATCAGCACACTGATTGCTGCATGGTCAGATACCAAAGTAGCAAGCTTAACACTAAACACCAAAGTCAACACCGAAATACTCCTTCCAGAGCTTATCAATACATTAAAAATACTACGTCATCATGCATGCCAACTCATGATCCTTCATGGTAAGTTAAGTGTAAGGCACTTCATCTTGTAGATTCTTTTGTATAATACATTTGACAATAAATATTACATGTTGTTGGGATTCATCAACCAAGTTCTTTCTTCCTAACCAACAATGTTATTTTTCTCATCTTCCTTTATGTTGCCCTTATCTGATGAACCTACAAAGTAACTTAAATACAAGGCTAGAATCAAATGATTGGGATATTTTTCATATGCCTTAATTCTTCTCAGATGATAAGATTCTGTTTAGTCTGATTTTTTTTTAATTAGTTTTGAATTCTCGGTATTTTTACTATACTTGAGTTGCAAGTCTTAACAGCACCAGCAACAGCTTCAGTTATAGTATTGATATGCCTTAGCTCTGTCGAAGTATAACCAAAGTAATAGTTAATTTTATATTCCAAGTTGAAATGTATAGTTACATTTTTTTTCTTTGTGGTCAGTGTCAACATGTTGTACAGTGATCTTGATGAGTCTATCTCATTTAGATAACAAAACAGAGGGATGTGTGGGTTAATTGCTGTTAATAGGCTCTGCACAAAAGTATGGTATAATATATTATAAGTGTATTCATACATTGGAATGTATATCACTGGTAGGTTGCAGTGCCCATTTGGAAACAGATTTCTTATCTGCATCTCTATTACCTAAGCTATTGATCAGTCTTGGCAGAGGGGATGTTTCAAAGTCCAAGAATCAGACACAAATGCAATATATTTCATTTGTGCTTTTTAAGTATTCTTATTATTGTTTTTAACATTACAGACACAATTATGTGTATTTTTATTCCTTTTTATTTCTTCCTTTCTGTTTCCAATTTTGTAATCTAATTTGAGATATTATTACATATCATCATTATTATTTCATAGATTGACTTTGAGCATTGGTCCAGTAACAGAATGTAAGAGATGGAGAGATTTATCTGTCTTACTAATAAAGAAGTTTAGTTGAATGAAATAATGATGAGCTTGGGGATTATGGAGTTGAGAATTGCTTAGATCTGCATTTTCAGGATAGGAAAATGCAGAAAAAAACATATCCAGACAAGTGACCAAACTCATGTGTAGGGGATTATAAAGCAAACAAAAAAACATATCCAGACAAGTGACCAAACTCATGTGTAGGGGATTATAAAGCAAACACTCTATGGAAAGCATGCCTATGGACTATTATTACACATGAGGTATCAGTGATAACCACTAGATAAGTATTATGCCAGTTGGTGGTGGTCTGTATTCTGTATTAGTGGTAGATCGAAGTCTCAATATCATGGCTACATGTTACTAATGCTTCTGAGTGTACAAGTACTCCTAATGTATGGTACTGTAACTTTCTGTTCCATGAAAGAATCTATAACACTTGTACTATATTAGTAATGATGGCACAAGTGAGCTCAGAGTCCTTGACATCTTAAAGCTATCTGGCATTCAGGTTCTCAAGGTATGGGAGAAAAAAAAAAAAAAAAAAAAAAAAAAAAAAAAAAAAAAAAAAAAAAACCCTTACCCAGAAAATTTGACCTGACCAGGATTTGAACCCAGGACCTCTGGATTAGTATTTGAAAATGGTATAGACCATGGAGGTGTCAGAGTTACAGATGATGTCACGTAAGAGTAAGATAGAAGAACAGCTGTTTGCCACCTTGAATTAGGCTATATCCACTCCTTAGTAATAAAATTATATTTTTTAATGTACAGATTCTTACTATATGGATCTGATTTTTTCTCAGAATTAATTATTATTTATATGTATTTTATATATTTGTCAATATTTAAGCATAATAATACACACTGAGATTACAGTTGCATATGGTTATGTTGCAGTATCAATTTCAGTCAACAGATGACTGAAGAATCCAGCTTCCCAATTGTGTTCAATCATTTGTTTTATTGGCCCATTTGATCATTTATATATTCATGTTGCTTGGCAATCACATTTTATTATAAGCAAAAAATTGTGAAAATAGTGTAAAGAGAAATTATTTTAAAAGGGGATCAGGGAAGAAAAGAAATTATTTTATGACTTCAGCAAAAATTTGTTTAAAAAAAACCCACACACAAAAACTAAGATACTAGACTGAACTGTGAATTTAAACATAAAAGGCCTATATCAGTAATAAGTTGTGCTTTAATTGTGCTTAATCTAAATTTTTATTTGTACTCAAATACTGAATTATTCTTTATTATACACAAACCTCTCTCAACATTATCATTTCGTTCACTAAAACTTCACATGTTTAGGTCAACAAATTCCCAAAATTATTAAAAAGATATTAAAACTTGCCCTAGTATTTGAAGTAACCAATATTGCTATACTTGTAGAGAAATATATATAAAAGTTACAAGTGCACATCTAATACTAACATTTCTGTGGACCAGAACAAATATAAATCATTTATACACTTAAAATATGGAGTTATGTAGAAGAAACTTGGTGGAATTGAATTCAGCTAATTATTACAAGTTACACACACATTCATAGAGTTTTAATACATCAATCATACTTTTGTGGAACAGGACCCAGGTAAGGCAATGTTTATCCTTGTAGCTGCTTCAATAATGCAGCATTTTTTCCCTTCTCCTCTTAACAAGTGTGTGTGCGCGCGTGATAACCTCCATCACTTTTCAGTTTATGCAGGATAGCAGCCACAAAGGAAACAGCATACAACATAAATTACATGTGGCTTCACTGGACATGAAATATTAAAATCTAATTGTATATGCAAAGTATATTGTAGAGATAGAATGCTATGGAAATGCAAGGGCTACTGCAAGATAGGCTTAATTTGTATAAATAGTACCAATCAACGGGGCTGCACCAAGTAAACAAGGAAGTTTTCACCAAATAAAACATGATAAAAGAAGGGAGTTGAGCAGTAATGGAAGGTAAATTGTATACATGATACAATATATGAGATACCCAGACTTATCTTGAAAATATTCTGTTAATGCATGTTCTAAATTATCCTAATAAAGATGGGCAAGAAATAAATACTGAAATTATACATCAAATTACTACTATTGATGAAACATAGGATTGCTAACCATCCCAAATTATATGGCATTTCCTGTGGTTAAGCATTTTAAAAATTATCCCAGATGGACCTTTAATGGGATGCCAAAAAATCTTTATTCATCCTTTTCTGCAAATTATTTACATTAATTTGTCAAAAAGTAACATTACCAATCAATCACTGATGTACTATACAAAATACAGTAAAATGTCTTGTATCTGGCAGCTACAGGACAAAACCAGTATTGGATAACTTATTTTACCAGTTAACTGGAAAATACCCTTATAAGTTATGTAAAAAAATATTGCACAAACATTTTTTTTCCATTGAACATTTTAATTGTAAATTTTTAATAATTAAATTTTATAATACAAACTTTATTTTCAGTATATTCTTAACTTAGGTATTCATTTTTTCACACTAAACTTAAAAAAAAAAACAAACAAACAAACAAACAAACCTAAGTTTAGGATATATTACCACTCCATTGTCAACAGCTTCATAAGTACAATATTTATTTTCAGTATTTAACACTATACATTAATCTGTTAGGACATAATCAACAAACAACTAAAATTGCTGTATTTGATGATAATGTTAATTGCTGGCCCTTTGATGTTGAGATCAGGATAGCCAGCTTCACAAATGATTGCAACCATGAACACGTAGATGTAGATTTCTTCATATTTTATTAACTGTTTCCCCACTAATATTCTTTTTTCAATTTTATTCAACAGCTCCTACTTCTATTTAAGCACAAGAACATTTCACTTACACTTCACAGAATCCATCATGCAGCAGTAGATTAAATCACTTTAGCTACTAACCACTATTGCAGCAATATGCATCTGCTATGTTATGTTATCATACTTTGATAGTGTGAAGTGTGAAACCACACTGTGTGGGCATTATCATAATTGCTTCTGTTAGGTAGAGCTACCGGTGTACCAGTGGTACTTGGTAGCCTTGTTAAACTGCAACGGTGCAATTAAGCAGCATATCTGCTTCCAATCTGAAGGGCAGGAGAGTCATTTTGGAAACTGGATATCATCCTAATGGAAGAACCCACCAGGAGAGAGGCTTCAGGCATATATTCTGCTGGGACAAAGAGGGATTAGCCGACATATTATGAAGCCATGCTGCATCTATGATGCCATTGGAAGACAATGAAAATATCACCAAAATAACTGCATGTCTAAAACTGCTATATGCTTATTTTTCTTACTGAATAGTGCTGTTGTTTTGGTAGTGCCAGTTATTTGGGTACTAGATAAAAGGGATTTTACTGTGCTATAGCAATAAACATCACTTGCTGAGTGATGTATTTTAACTGTTAATTAATGAGGAAATCATATTGCATGCAACAATTCAACTGAGGGGGCAACACATTACAACAAAGAATATAAGTATACTATTCCATGTCTTTCATGGCTGGTGTTCATAATATCAAATTTTAAAATGTATGGGTTATTGTGCTGTGGTTTTAGGTTTGCTTTAAAAGTAAAATTTTCACTGAAAACTGCAATCACCACCATCAGTGATATTGACCAATGATGCTGACTGCAGTTGTAAGCAAAAGCTTTGGTTTTATAGGAAACCTAAGACCTGGAAGTAACATCTGGAAGTTTAAAAGTTTGACAATGTGAAAATAGATCTTAAAATCAAACATTATATTATTATAATTGTCTATTTGCAATCTATGTATATGCAGAAAATGTAATATACAAAAGTTGTTTTGGATTATTATTGTTTAACTGCTTCTAAATGACAACAATGACTACTAAAAGTTCTGTTTGAAGTTTCTTTTCTGTTTGTGATGGATTAATGAAAGAAACAGGCATTTCTTTACAACGTGTAAAGTCTAAAACTCTGGTAGTATTAAATTAAAATTATAATTGCCAAAGGTTTTTTTAAATTGTAAAATGTAACTAACTGTAAACTGTTCTGTAAAGCAAAAGGCTTAAGTATGATTTTGCCAAAAACTGAATATGCTGGTATTATTGTCATATGTACATAATTGTAAAAACTATTTAATGTTTAATAAATGTGTGAAATAAACAATAGATTGATTGGTATTTAATGCCCGTTTTTGCTACAGAGGTACCACAGATGGACACTAATGATACATGAGATGAAATGATATATTGGGAAAGGATTTATTTTTAAGGAAAGAATCGTTTCAGGCCTAAGTTTAGGGTACCTCCCCAGCATTTTCCATTTTGAGGACTGAGGAAAACCTGGAAAAAACCTCAGTCAGGGAGGACGATCCTGACAGAATTCGAACCCTGGACCTCCCGCTCATGAGTCTGTGCCTTAACGACCTCAGCCACCCTTGGCGATACAATAGATTAAGATGATGCATATGTTGCATCTATTGAAGTCATTATTATTTATTACATGATATTGTTAGCAAAGGTTAACACACAATATATTAGGAAAATACGAATTATGGCATCAAATGTTCTGTATTTGCATTGCAAAAGTTGACAAACCTAATAAAATATCAGACACTTTTGATTAAGCCATAGCCAGTTATATTGCAATAAATCATTGATGGCAACCTGGTACAAAGTTTCTAAATATTTTAGTTCCGCAAAATCAAATCAGATTCTGCAGGAGGTTGCACAAATATGCTGTTAAAACATTTTATGTGTGACTTAAGGAAAATTAACTCAATTATTAAATAAGTTGTCAGAATTACTTATTTTCTTATAAAAGAGTGTTTAATAAATAAAATTATATTCACACTAAAACATAACTCATGTTATACATGCACTTAATTAAATTTCATTTGCTGCCTTGACTTTGTTAGCCATATGTGTGTTTGCCATACAACTAAATCAGATTCAAGTGCTAGATGCTCAGTTTTGTTCAACTAACAGGGAAAATGCCAGTGTCTTTAGTTATCAGTTGGTTTCTAATTTATTTATACAGTTAAATTTTTTCTTCATAGCAGCAGTAAACAATTTGTGCAGTGGATCTCAGATAATGAAGCAGAGGAGTGTGTAGGTTAGTTGCTGTTCATAGCTGCAGGTAAGAAGTTTTCCATTGTAAATGTAAGGTAACTCAGTTTGTTTTCCTCCCACCAAGCTTGTGTGTGATGATCCTATCACTTTTCAGCTTGCATTGAGAGCATAATAACATAAAGTCATTCTTTAATATTATAAATAATTATATAAGAATGCATTCTTACTCTAAAGCTCTATTAGAATAAGCTGAAATGCTAAAAAAATAATATATATGTATGCAGGCCTGTGTTTTGGTTGCTTCAACTTCCTGAGAAGGCCATGTCTTTGTGTGATTGTCTATCAATGTTTCATCCAACATGCTAAGAGCTTTTTCTTGGACATTTATTCACTGACTGCTGTGTTGCATTTATTTATGCATTTGTGAATGGCAAAAGATGACCATCTACTTATTTGTGATTAGTTGTTGTCAGTACATTCTGCTAGTAGGGTTCTCTAGACATTGTGGAGTTGTCATTCTCTTTGCCAAGCAGACAGACAAATATCCTAAACTTAGGTATTCATTTTTTACACTTAACTCCACTTACATAAAAATAAGACAAGTTTCGGGAGAATCTCTTCCATCTTTAGTTGCTCACTGAACTGCTGATTTATCTACTTGCTTAAACCGAATATTCCTAAAATGTTCTTTTCTCCAAATTTCCAAATTTCTCTTTGTTTTGCAAAGGATAAATCAGCAGTAGCAGCTCACTTTTGGACCAAAAATCATGAAATAAAACCGGGAATTAAACTGCTGAAACATCTTCACAACATATGGGAAAAAATTTTCATATTAAAAAATAGAGAAAACCTAATGAATTTCAAGTTTCCTCCTATAGATGAACTCAGCAACTTCCTACTTCAACCAACCAAGGCCACCACAGGAACATCCAGTTGTCTAACCATCGTTTCGAGTAATGGCAGTTCAGTGAGCAACTGAAGATGGGAGAGATTCTCCCAAAACGCATCTTATTTTTATGTAAGTAAGTGGAGTTTAGTGTAAAAAATGAATACTTAAGTTTAGGATATATTACCACTCCATTGTCAACAGCTTCATTAGCACAATATTTAGACAGACAAATATTGGGAAAAACTTCTCCAGTCAACTCAGAAAGACACGGTCTTCTTCAGAAATTCAAGATACCTCAAGTAATCTCTACCTGTGAAAATTTGTCCTGCAATGCTTGATAAATGCTTTGATATTTGGGAAACAGAAGATTATTATCCACTAATGACTGCAAGATGAAATATAGTGCAATCTCACTGTTTGAATACAATGGCTCACGATCAATATGCTCTGAAATTGCTCCTCCATCCAAAGCATTCCAATCAACAAATGTCAGCAACATCCTCATATGGCGCTCTCTAGAACCAACATTATGGTTGATCCAACGAGCAATTAGGCCAAGAATAGCATTATGTGGTACTGTCCATGACTGCAAAAAATTAAATTAGTTTAGCATCTCATACCAAGTCAATAATAATAACTTTCTGTTTTTCTTGCACATAATGAAACTTCTTTATATGCACTCCACAAGAAACTTATCTAGAGTAACAGGTTTGCCTACTTTTTGTAAATATATACCAAATAAACACATGTCAACAAAAATGGAATTCCTAATCAGTTCTCTCTCTCTCTCTCTCTCACACGCACACACACTCACATTCACTCACATACACTCACTCACACACTCACACACACACACACCTATGAGCTAAAACTCAATAGAGACTGTAAATTAAAATACATTTTAAAAATTATTGTAAGATACTTAGGAAAGTCATAAAAGCATCAAAAGCCTCCATTATCAACACTTATTAGTCAGAAAAAAAAAACTACTTGGAATATAATAAAACAAGAAACAGGCAAAAATTTGCAACAAGACGGTGCAATAATCTTAAACACTAACAATCAAGAGATGCAACACCCTGCAGACATAGCAAATGTGTACTTTACTTAAGAATTCTTTCTTAATGTAACAAAAATTTTAAATTTATATTTGGTGATAAAAGAGGTGCATTAAGGATTTTATAATCATCAATTCCCAGTCAAAATAATGAATTCAAACTAAAATCAAAAAACTCTTCTAGTTATGATGAGATTATCAGCAAAGTCATAAAGGCCTATGCAAAGGAAATTAGAACCCCCCTTAGTCACTTATGTAATGAGTCTTTAACATTGGATTTATTCCCTGAGAGGCTAAAATATTCAATAGTGAAGACTCTGTTCAAAAAGGGAGAAAAGATAAATGTCTCAAAATTATAGACCTATAGCTATTTCACCTACATTTTCTAAGGTGTTTGAGAAAGTTATGCACAATAGGCTTTACCATTACCTTGAAAGTAACAATATTCTATTTAATGATCAGTTTGGCTTTGGAAAAGGAATTTTAAGAGAATATGTAATCTATAAACTCACTAATGAAAATTGAACTGCATTTAATGAAAGAGTACATGTAGGAGGAATATTTTGTGATTTAGCAAAGGCTTTTGATTGCGTCAATCATGGAATTCTAATAGATAAACTAGCTTTCTATAAAATAAAAAACCAATATTTAAAATAGTGTATATCCTACCTTGACAAAAGGAAACAAAAAGTAGTAATAAATTGTCCCTTTAAAAATAAAAACAATGCATCAGAGTGGGGAACGAATAACCATGGAGTGCCTCAAGGATCTGTTATGGGCCCTCTTCCTTTTCTGATATAGATAAATAATCTCTCCTTATTTATCCAAGCTGTAGGAAATACTGTTCTATTTGCAGATCTCACAAGCATATTGATTATTGGAAATAACCTTAATGATTGTACCATTAAACTAAATCTGGTTCGGCATTCTTTGTGTGTATGGTTCAAAGCAAACAAATAAAAAAAAATTTTATGAAATTCATCACTCATAGATCTCCAGATTCACCATTACAGATAGGATATTGTAACAGTGTACTTCTACAAACCAAAAATTCCTTGGTTCAATAACTGATACCGTCTGAGTTGGAAAGATCCCATTGATCTTATCATACCTAGACTTAGCAATGCATGCTATGCAATACGTACATTAGTATGTTGCAGTCAATTAAGACTTTAAAACTAGTTTATTATGCTTATTTCAACTCAATAATGAAATACAGTATAATATTTTGGGGGAAATTCAGTTAATAGTGAAAGTGTCTTCCTATTACAGAAAAAAAGTCATACAAATAATCACTGGTACACATAGCAGACATTCATGCAGAAACCTTTTTAAGCAATTTGAAATTTTAACTCTATTGTGAGTATACATTATCCCTCATTGACTTTTATATAAGAAATAAAGAAAAATTTGTTCTAAATCAAAATATACATGTCAAGAATACTAGACAAAAAGCAAATCTATAGAATAGCTTCAACACATTCCTGCCATTAAAAAAGAGTTTATTATGAATGCATTTTAGTACAAAATGCTCTTCCTTCTAGCTTAAAAGCCTTAATAAACAATAATTCCTTTAATTCTGCTCTTAGAAAATACTTATGTAAAAAGGCCTATTATTCTATAAAGGAATATATGAGTGACAATATATTATATTGAGTTAAAAATTTTATATCAATGCTTATGTAAACATGTACATAGTAAAATTTGTTTGATTAGGTGACTTGTCTGTTTTTGTTGTTTAGTTGAGTTGTTCTAGATGTTCTTTTCTTTTTTATTGCAACTATTTATGTAGATGTACACAATATTTTTTGTAAATGTAGATTGTGTGCTATTGTGTAATTGAATATGACAAGTTCTATGTTCGTAGGTCTCTGTAACTGCTTCCTGAACTCAGTGAATGCTCCAGGAACTAAACTAAGCACACACTAGCTTAGACTTAAACTCAAGCGAATCTTACAAACTGGAAGACCCAAAAGTTTACTGAGACTCAACATGGTTGATGGCCTCTGCTTGCCTCCTTCTCATAAACACAAATTAAATAAGTACAATGGTGGATAAAAATGGAATTCCTACTCGATTCATATGTACTTATACTAACTTAGAAGCTGGAGGACACAATAGTTTCCATACTTTAGAAATAATATCTCCATCTACTCCCCTGCTATATTACACAAGTTTAAAACTGGCTTATATACATGGAAGAAAGTTTGAAGTGGGATGCATATATTGAAGTTTCAATTAAAACACGTTAGGTTCTCCTATCCCTCATTTTAAAATCTCACAAGAATTCTGTTAAATTAACTTAAACAAGACTAGGCTATAATGATCTCATAAACCAAAACTAAAGGCCATTACATTTTCCAATTGTAACACCTAATCTACTTTCAAATGAAGATTCTACACAGGTATATCACTCCTTAAAGTTCTAATGAAATACCTTGTCAGACAGGAATGCCTCCAGCTTACTCAATGAGCAGTTTAACACCTCCTCTTCCATAATAACTTTATTTAAATGGATTTGAACAAAGAGTGTAGCAGCTTTTGACAGTGCTGGCATGTTGTACTTTTCAGCCATTTCTTTTACAGAGAGGCAGTTTGTGATATCTAAATATCTGTCTAGATATTCAGCACAATAACTTTTAAGTTTTGCAACAAGAAAGTGATTAGCCAAACGCAAGAGCTCAGCTACATTATTTTTGTCTATAACAACTGTTCCAGTATACATATAATTCAATAAACATTGGAATATTTCAGAATTTTGGCATGTCACCGTCAGCCGTTCTTTCACAGTTCTGTGCATCTTTAGAATTGAATCAAAATACGGGGAGCACGATGCCAAAACATTTCTATGTGCCTGAAACTGTTTACCTTCAACATACAATGTGACATCACAGAATCGCCCCTGCTCCTTTTGAACTTTCAACTTCTCCAGCACCGCATTACCATGCTGATTTTCTGTGAAGTTCATTGGATTATTCTGTAACGCCTTTAGTGCCATTTTAATGATATATAACTAAATCTTAATAACATTCAATGAAATAATCACAACAGCAGCAATACACTATCACACTATTTTAATGCTCCTTATTGCATTTTCCCGCATGACATGTCAAATGTAGTGTGTAATATTATTTGCGCTGAAAATATACACAAAGATATTCTTGTTATTCAACTATACACATAATGACTAACACTTGTTTATGTAAATGCCATAACCAAAACATTAAAATGTCAAGCCGGCCTAAACGAAATGTCAAAAATTCTCGATAATCGAACGAATGCTCTGCCATCTCTTGGGAAATATCGCAAAATAAACAATAAGAAAGCGTGTCGCGTGGACATTGAAAACAGCGCCAAAATAAATAGCCGAAAACAGTTTATGAGAGGGCATACATATAAACAATAAGAAAGCATCCCATCTGGAGTATGAAAACAGCGCCAAAATAGCCGAAATAAGTTTAAGAGAGAGCGTACATATGCGGTGGAATTTGAATGTCAAAAAATACTTGTCCATTGTTTACATGTTACCTGTAAAAGAATTGAAACCGAAAAGACTATAACAACGGCTATAAATCATTGGGGAGAAATGTAAGATTGCCGCAAACTTTTCAAACTTTGGAGGAAGTTGTTGTTGTCATTTTGTAGTTAACGCCATTAAAAGACTTCAAAAATTTGAGGTACAATAAAAGTCCATATTGGTATTTTTGAGGAGGGAAGGCACCTTGTCCCCTAGAGTCAGTGTTGAGTACTGAAAAGGTATTATGAACACCGTGCATAAAAATGCGTTATAATATGAAATTTGCTGAAATTTATTACGTAAAATATATAAAAACTCACCAAGTCTGTGTGTCAAAAATCATTAATTTCAGAGTCGTACTCCAGAAATTCCCTGTAGCAGTATAAAAGATGATCCAGAGCAGGATGGATGGATAGATCAGTAGCGTAAGCTGCCTTTTACCGATTTTCTGCTGTACCTCTTTTGAATGTTCGTAGTCTTTACAACACTTTTAGTTCCTTCGTAGACTCGTGTGTATTGTTAGGATTGAATTAAGGGTTTTTAGGTTCATTTTATTTCTTGTCTTTGTTTTCACTTTGTTCATTTGACTAAATAATCGCTCAAATTCAGCAGTGGATCAGGGAAGTGAAAGGAGCATAATAATAAATAGATAATTTAGCAAAAGAGTATAGACCGCTTGCTTGCTTTCCTTTATGGAAACCACCCAGAAAATTAATAACTCAATCCTGAGGACCATTTTATGGGCCCTCGGCTGTTGCAATTTCATCACTCAATTAGGAAGCTCTCTTGGAGTAAATCTCATATATGGAGGGTATTAACTCTTCCGAGGGCATTTATGCCAAAGAACCTTTGGGCCCTGGCATAGTTACTTCGTGACTGATGGCCCTAAAGGTCCTCCAGATCAGTCTCCATCATAAGAAGACGACCTCCGCTGCCTTCAGTAGAACATTTAATGAAGAAAGAATAGACCTAGGTTGATTCAAGAACCTTGGATTGACGGGGCCGAATTACAGGACTAGGAGAATGCCAAGTTAAGTCGATACATTGCAGCAAGGGAAATCAACCCAGAAGTTATATCCTTGTTCGTAATGCCTACCCCTTTTAGAATTTTATTCTAGAGATGTCACCACGACGAAAATTGATTGCAACATACGAGGGAAGGCCTACTGCTGAGCTCTATCCTCCCTTCAAAGGCAGCAATCCACCTACCAGGGAACTAGAGTTGGTCGCACATTGCACTCAGAGAGGGGTCAGACCATCTTTGGGTGCGACGCCAACTCTCATCATGAAAGCTGGAGTAGAAAGGATGTCAACAAAATGGGCGAGTACCTTTTAAACTTTTTGCTATCTAGTAATCTACATATACTTAATGTCGGTAACAAGCCTACCTTTGTCTATCGCATAAGGCAGGAAATTATTGAGATTTTCAGCACGGAATACATGTCTACTCAGATTACCGAATAGAGGGCTTTTTGACGAAATCACTATCGGTCAATAACTAGATATCATTTAATATCAGTAGTAGAAAAGTTCAATCTTCACAGGAATCAAACGAGAACCTGATGGGAGCCCTACAAACAGGAACTCTCAGATAGGATTGGGAAGCTAGACAAGATTAGGTCTTTCTGCGATATCGACAGGTCGCCTTTCTTATCCAAGAGGATATACTTGATAGATACCATGATAAGGTAAAGCCATGGGTCGTACATTTACGGCACGTAAAAGAACCTCAAGCCTGAAAGAAGAGGCCTTGAGCGAAATTTGTCGGCCGTTTCACGCCCCGAATTGAACGGGACGCTGACGAACTGGGATGTTAAAGAGTGTCCGTAAATAAAACAAATTAATTAATTCCTAGAAGACATCCCTTACACGATATGGAGTATGTGATTCCAGTATGACGGTGCACCATTAAATTACTCTTACAAGCTGGCTAGAGTTTAACTGACAATATCCACGACGAAGGTTGCTGGAGGCTTGATTACTACCTGTGGGGTCGCTCCCACCGGCTGGTGTACAGAGCGATTCCGGAGATAAGGAACATCTCGTCGCTCGCCTGTTTGCTACCATTAGAGAACTGATGCGCGAGGCATCCCAGGAAGCTAGGGGATGCCTTGAGAGGGGTACGGGGTAGAACCCATTTCTCCATACCTTAACTAACATGCAGTATGTAACATTAAATTAAATAAAATCATTATTAATCGTCTTCCGTTGATATCATTGGTTTTGGCAAGTGCCCATTTGAGCCGAAAGATTCGTATTATGGGCTCGTGGAATGTTGCTTTCTATATTTAAATTAATTTATATATGCCATACACCCTGTATATATTTAAGAGCTGATGGAAAACTTTCGTTTTCTGTAAACCGTTTTTCAGGGCATTTCAGCTCCTTCGGCTACAAAAATTTAGCAATAAACGAGGTTAAGAGGAAAAGCTGATATAATTTTTGTGTTTAAAGATAGCGAAAATGTTTGTTATTAGCTATCTCAGATAGCCCCAAAGATTCACATTTCACAGATAAGGTTTAGTTTTAACTACACATTTTTGCCGATATGCTAATCTTAACGACAGAAGACTCTTTAAGAAGATATAGTGGTATTTGGTTCATACGTTCATACTATGAATTAAAATATTTTTAGTTTCGGAACTTAACCAGCAATATTTGAATGAAATATTTGTTGAATAAGGTGTGAATCCAATTTCAAGTTTCAACTTTTTCAATGTTAACATAAAGCTCAGGGAATAAGACCTTCATAATATAGAAGCTATGGCAAGAGGTAGTGAAGAGCCGTGACTGAGTGAAGACAGGCGGAAAATAATGCCAAAAATTTTGCGGATATTGTAGATGAAAACATACTTTCAGGCTTCAAAAAAATAAAAGGATTATCTCTTATTACAAATCCCGTCAAACGCATTCTGTATGAAATACAAACAATAATAAGAAGTTCCTGTGGCAGTGCAGAACCGTTCCGGCAAAGGAGCTGCACACTGCGCGTTATCTGCAACGATAAGAAAGTGATAATGCGTAACATTCCGGAACGAATACTGCAGTAGAGATTCGGGATGAACCACACCCGACAACAATGTCTGGTGGCGGGTTCCCTGCTGCTGGCGGGATACTGTCTGCGCTGGGTGGGCCTCGGAATACCATGGCTGCTACTATTTCTCTTGCTCTTGGTCTTGCTCATCGCCAAGATCTCGACCAAACTTGCAAAAAACCGAGAAGAAAAACAAAAACTTAAATTTGTACTGGTAATGGATATTATCTTATCTGTTGTGATTGTTCAATTTCCTTTCTGCATACCTCTGAAGCTTATGGTGATATTTAAAACAGAGAAAATCTGGCAATGCAAAATAACAAATTAACTTTTTGGAATTCACACACACAAAATATTTATGTCACGGCTTTTGGCAGAATATATAGAGCAGTTTTATGATCAATTTTAGAAAAATTGGGGTTCTTTATTTCATTTGATAAATAGTGCAACAAGTTTACATAAAAGTACTTTTTAATTTATGCATGCACTTGACTCTGCTCCAGTGGAACAAAGAAACAAATTTAGGAATTTATTTTGGGCAGGATACCTATATTAAAACATTATTTATTTATTGCCTGTGGTATATCAGTGTAAGATTCAAATAAATAATATAAGTGTTTAAAAATATAATATAAACAACAACAAAAACTAGTGAGAAATACATTAAAGTGAAAATACAATAAAACTAGTGAAACAAATCCTGAGAGCATACCTACATGATATATGTTAAAGATTCAATATAATTTGAATGGAGTGGTATTGTTTACCTAGCAGATAAGAGCTTCAACTCATTTTTAAATTTTGTCATATCCTGAATTTATTTCTATGCAGAGACTCATGTTATTATAACAAGAACTGAAGACAAAGAGAAAACTAATATTTTTAAATTAAGCCAGATATATAAAAAGATTTCATTTTGAAATTTCAATTAAAAAACCTTTCAGAGATTAAGACAATAAGAGCTAAAATAGATACATATAACATAATAGTAGGACAGATCAATAGTTTAAATTATTTGGACTTAATTTATCTGCTTCCTCAGAAGTATTGGTAATAAGAAAGAAGAAGTAATAAAATACTAAATACTAAAATACTAAAATTTAATCAAATGTGTGGGAACAAAAAAAAAACTCTTAAGTAAAAATCCTGAAAGATACACAGTTTTATAAAGTAATAGGAGGAAAGAGTGATGAGAGGAAATAAATATCTGAAATGAGATTTCTTCGATCCATTAAAAAATGTGAAAAGAAGAGATAAAAGATTAATTATAGTTTCTTTAAAAGGCAAATTATGCACAATAAGAACCCTTGATATTGAACATTTATGACTTTGTGTTACTTATTCAATTCTGAAACTGTAGAATCCCTGAAAACATTAATACAGAGATACCTTGCAATGTTGAGTGCTTTTCTGTGTATAAAGCCATAATATCAAGATAAAAGATAGTGTATGACTCCAGAATATTTGGAAAAGTATTTGATAATTAACTGTGAAACCCCTTCCAATATAATTTAAAGGCTTATATGGGGGATATTTGTCTTTTAGTACTTATGCATTTATTTTGATGATTCTAAAATTAATTGCAATTTAATATTTGTAACAGAAATTATTACTGACTGATATTTTGAAACCACAGGTATGAATTTCTCAGGCTGCCCAGCTATAACTGAAAGAAAATTAAAAAGAGGATATATTTTCTAACATGTATAAATGTTTTGCTAATAAATAAATTAAATATTTGATGTTATCTACAAATTTCTCAAGTTGATATTCATAAAGTCTGAGCCCTCGTAACACATCTTACCATCACTTTTTTTTAGTAAGTGTTTAACATCCCATCTTCCCCTATTAGGATACAATCCTTTAGGGGATGTAATTCTTAATCTGAGACTACAAAGTTAGGATTGAAGGAGTGCACAAGTGTTTCTACACACTCCAACAACAAACAAACAACCAATCAATCAATCAATCGACATACTGCCAATTGCCAAGGTTTTTCAAGGTGGTGAATGGTATTAATTAAATAATGACAAAAATGAGCCCACAATCCTTAGCATGTGAAGTTGTCTGGCACTTAATTTTTTAGGGTAGGGTAGGGTAGGATAGGATAGAATGGTTAACAGAGGAGAATTTTGCACATAATAGGCTGCTAAAGGAGCCCACTGTACATATTTCCCTGAGGGGGTTCCTCTGGGAGGAAGGGATAAGATGGAGGATAAACTGGGAAGCCTGTAATACAAGGGGGTTATGCACGAACACAGGCAGAATTCCTAATGTTTCCACAGATGACAAATCCAGTTGTCAGTGGACCCCTTGGGAGGAGCCTGAGAAGACCCTATGCAGATCCCACCAGATGCCAGGACCAATTTTCCAAAAGCAAGACACTGCCGCACCATAAGGCACCAGCCTACTTTACCTGATGTTCCCAACCCTGTACTGAAACTATGAAAGGAAATGAGAGGGCGAAAAATTTGTGTAATGCAAATATTCATCCTAGCATTCACCTAAAAGACCACAAAAAACCCAAGGTCTAGATGGCCAGCCCAATAAGAATTGAACCCAGGACCTACCAAATGTGTGTCCCAAGCGTTACTGCCAGAGCTACCCCACTCAATCTATTTAGAGTAAAGGGAAACTCTGGGAAAAATCTTTTTCAGCAACACCATCTCCAAAATGATATAAATAAACAATTAGAAAACCTAGCTCTTAACAAACTTAACAAAAATGCTGATAACAATGTGTTTATAAA
Source organism: Metallyticus violacea (assembly GCA_030762175.1). Classification (NCBI taxonomy): domain Eukaryota; kingdom Metazoa; phylum Arthropoda; class Insecta; order Mantodea; family Metallyticidae; genus Metallyticus; species Metallyticus violacea. Next base: position 13,939,762 of record CM060844.1, read on the forward strand.
TATTAGCCAGCATAGGCTTCAAAATTCCTTCCAGATATATATTGAGAATTGTCATACAAATGAAGTAGAATGTGCAGTAAATAAAAAGGGAGGCTGGTTTTGGAAACTACGTATTGGCTCTATGAACTCTTAAAGGAGTTCCTCTGGCACTTTCCTTGCTGGGCACAGGTGCAATCCCAATGAACAACATCAACAGAATAGAACCTTCAAAAGATAAGTAATGTTCTACAAATTTACATAAGTAATCAAAAAATGCAGATGCAGAATTTCAGTAAAAAATCCGCTTATTTCACAATAGCAAACTTTATAAACACAAAAAAACAAAAACTAAAATATAAAGCAAAAGGATTGAGAATTTTGTAATCTTTGAAGATCAAATTTCTTTACAGGTTTTTGAAGAAAACTGAACCTATTTCAACCATTACACACTAACTTTTGTCAATTTACTAAAAATGTAATTAAATGCTTTTAATTATCTTTAGGTAGACAAGCAGCCATCAGTCATATATGAAGATGCAGAGTGGCTTAATAAGGTGAGCAAATATTAATTCTTGTCATTAAAATTATTTATATATACTTCACATCAGATTTTCCACATATGGTGAAAGTCAATAGCAGAGCAATGCAATGTTGCCACATCTTTGGGTTAAGCTAGAAAAAGATAATATGATTAATTAGGATAAGCGCAGCATATCTTTATCTTGAGGTACTCTTCCATGTGGTACTGAGCATCCACTCATTAAGACAGGTTTCAATGAGATTTTTTTCCCCCAATATTTGTTTGAATTTCGCAACTGTCTAAAAGATGATTCAGCATCATTCTGTGACTATTATTTTCTTTCTGGAAAATATGCAAAAAACTGATAGTTATGCAAACATGTCTAAGCCTAATTGTATATTTGCAAAAACAAAGTTAGAAATTGCTTTTAAATATGTGACCAAATTGATAGGAATACTTGAATACAATGAAATTGATTAAATCTTTCTGACAAGCACTGTTGATCAGTCAAGTTTCTTTATAATCCCATTGATTTTAGTCCTTTCCATTATTATGCTAACATTCTAGACTTGGAGACTACTACAAGTGTTTAAGTGTTCAAAAATCAACAAGGAAGATCATTCTAAGAAGCCAAAAATAAAGCACTATCACGGTAGTAATAGTTCAAAGTACAAGAAAATGTTTCCATGGGGAATATTTTGTCATTCTACACCATAAACAAAGGAACCTAAAGAATTATAAATCAAATTATGGAGTTTAACCAATGAGGATGTGTATATGTGTTTTCTGCCATTGACTGGAACAAGATCATGCTAACTTATAACAAATTTTTTTTTTAAATTCTGTTGCAACCAATGCAGTGAAGCTAGATAAAATATAAACAATTATCCAATATGTCATCTCATACACTCTAGTGCATCACTTACTTTTAAAATATAGTGGGACCGGTTTCGAAAAGACAGTCAGTTGTCCAATCAGTTGAGGATGGAGAGAATTCTCTTTGAAACCGGTCCCATTATATTTTAAAAGTAAGTGAAGCACTAGAGTGTATGAAATGACAGTACTGGATAATCATTTATATAAGATCATGCTAGATTCTGGTTGTCAGTGTGGATCTGATAGTGAGTAAATTCAGTTCGGTTATTACAAGTGGTGTGTTTTGTTCTATATTTAATTGCAAAGTGAATTGTGCTCAGTACATATTTTCTACTGCACAATGTGTATTTATTTATAGTTTCTATATCAAGTTCAAAGAAAATTTGAAGTAAGATTCCATAGTTTCTGCTCTGCAAAATGAAACTACAGGATATTATGTAGATGCTCAAAAAGATTGAAAATCATTTATTTTTCCACCCAATTCTTTAACAAAGCATGAAAGAAAATGTTCAGAAAATGTGCTGAAGCATAAAAGAGGGGTGAAAACAGCGTAAATATGCTAATCTCATGAATAGGTGTATAAGGATGTAAAAAATTTCTCTCTTTCACTTCACTTCATAGCCAAAATTACAAATATCAAACAATAGGTATGAAAACAACTATATTTTCTTAAAGTTGTTGCACCTTAAAATCCATTTCTTTTTATATCATTTATTTGCACATACCTTACTAAAGATATAATTGTTTTAAACTGGTGTAATGTTTTAGCTTATAGCACAAATGTGGCCTAATGTGGTGCGATATGTAACTACAAATGTGAAACAAGATGTAGAGGTCAGTGTACGTGAAGCCATGGATGGTTACAAGCTGGGTGGAGAATTCCGATTCAAAAGGCTTACTCTTGGTTCAAATGTAAGATATTGAAATACATTTTAATCCTAATATAATTCATTAAAATTCATCACTTTTATAGTTTAGAGTAGAAAGGATGGTCCAAGTCACTATTCACTGCTGTTGCATATAATTAAATTTTTCAAATTACATTCTTTCTGCATTGATGCATCACTGAAGATGACCTTGAACATTTCTCTATATAATACAGAGTTCATCTTCAACCAGTATTCTACAAAAATAATCTTTAAGAACTGAACTGATATTTAATGTGATATTTCGATTGACCCTCAGTTTCCATTAGCTTAGATAACATAAAAATTTATTAAGATAGTATTGCATAGTAGTTGTTTAATGTGGTAGAACACCATCATGTTAAAAGTAAAGAATGTGTTATTTATGTTCGGATTATAAATGCTATGGTATAAGGGGTTAAATAAGAATATGTTTGGAAAATTGCAAGAGTTGTACTAGTAAAATACATTTTAAATAAAAAGCTGGGGAGGAAAGATATCAATCAAAGTTAAGCTAGAGTGAGAACTTAGAAAAGGCTGGGAATTGAGCACAATTCTATTTCATTTAGCTATAAATAATATTAGGGTAAAAGCAGTTAATTTGCACATGCTAGTAATTAATGATGAAGAAATTTCTGGGCTACTTTATTCAGTTAGGCTGGCATAGGTTTAAAACATAACATAGCTGAAACAGAAAGATGAAAAAATTTGAATCTTTTAGACCATTAATTAAAGAGGCATTAATTTTATGTTTTAGTATGTGTAGAATCTAATAAGTATATTTTAATTTTACATATTCTGTAATATATTATAAAAATGTTCATATTTTGAACATATATTGATATTTGTCCATGTTTCCCCATGTTTATTTGTGGTCTTGTAAGGTTTTAAGACTTTTTAAAATTTTATTTTACATTCTTCAATAAATTCACCAATTGTAAAAATAAGTGGTACATGTTCTTTTAATTCTGACTTATATATTGTATCCATCCTATTCATATGCTGTCATTATTAGCACTCAAGTGCAAGAAATTGACAACTACTTCTCTTTTGATGCTATTTCAACCTGTCGATGAGCTTTAGAGATGGAAGCTCTGAGTTTTGATGTTTTTAAATGTCAAATATAGAACCAAAACTTGTGTAGTTGTATTCTGAGTTACATTTTCTGAAACTTATTTAATACAATAATCAGAGACATCTGAATTTAAACTTACGTATTCATTTTTTTACACTACCTAAGTTTAGGATATATTACCACTCCATTGTCAATAGCTTCGTAAGTACAATATCTAAATTTAAATTTTTAAATTGTGAAAAATTGTAGCTCAGCCTAAAACTAAATACAACAGGTTGTACCTCCATCATATATAATAAACCGTTTAATGTATTTCCAGGAAACAATGGAGAAAATTAGAGCTAAAATTTTCTTCTGGGCTTAAAAACTGTGGTCCTTTGGAGCTTTGATATCCAAACATTTCATCCCCGCCTACAGCAGACATCATCAGTGACGAGGTTTAAGTTTTCTTGGTGAAGGTTCAGGCAGGACAGCCGACCAATGGACCATGGTTTTTAAGCCCGGAAGAAACTTTTAGTTGTAATTCTGACTCTGGCCATGAAAGCTTCCCACTATATTGGAGAAAATGTTTATAATTTACTATCAAAATACTAGTATGGTTTTAATTCATATATTTCAAGGGTTTAATATATAAAAATTAAAATATAATAAATCTTAACACTGTTCTTAAATTAAGATACATTAGTATTTTTTTCAAAAACATTTAATATATTTTTACATTTTAATGATGTGAATTTCAGATTTCATCAAAATGTTCAAGTTTTTCCACTCCCTAAACATAACCCTGCATTGGATACTTAAAAAACAGGCCCATGGAATCAATCAACAACCCTACAGAACTTTTCATATTACTTAATGGTGCTAAATCCATCCAAAAATGTACATTAAATATTTTGCCCCATAAGTTGTAACTAATAATATGGCATATTTACAGCCAATTCGCATAGGGGGACTTCAAGTTGTAGAAGCAGATCCAAAAAGAGAAGAAATAATAGTGAATGCTGATATAGAGTAAGTCTAACACTGTTTCTTTAGCTTTTTCTTATCCAATCATATAAAAAATAATTAACAACAACATTTGCAGACAATTCTACAATAACAGGAGAAAAGTCTCCATTTTCAATCATTATATGGAAACTTTGTACATAACAAGTTTTCAAGGGCCTTGGAAAAAAAGTTTTGTAACACATTTAAACAGATATTTCATGTATAAACTGCTGGATGGTGTAAGCAAAATACTTTAACAGCATTTTGTACACAAGATACCAATTGTACAACAAATTGTTCTACAAGTTTTCCATCATTGTATACATGTTCCATATGGTTTATCATTCTAATGACTATGCATTACACTGCTCCCCTGTTACATGATGCATAACTATTTTAATATTTCATTAAGTTTTATCTACGAACATGAGGAATGGATGTGAAGCACTGTTCTTTCAGTATCCCTTAAAATGACAATTTAGGACTTTTTGAATGATATGGAATATCTAGAAATCAGCTGACCAGGAAACAGCTGTTGGAGTGGTGCCCACTCCCATGACCAGTATGGGATGTAGCCCCATCTTGTTGAAACACTTGCTTGAGAATTCAAGGTTATTCAGTGACCAAATTACCCTGAAAACATTAAATTGCTTCTTGTATACTTCTGATGTGAAGCTAATTGTGTTTCCATATGCATCATCAATGAAGTACAGACCAACAATGCTGTAAGAAGACACGTGGTCTACATTGTTTCCTCTCTGCATGTAATGATCCATGTGCATATTCATCCAGTTTTTTTTTTCCCAACTGAAAAAAATTAGCATTTTGCTAATTGTCATTGCCACTCAGAGCACATCGCATTCATTAGGTCGGTCCTGATGGTCTAGCAGTAACTGTACTTACTTCATAGACCCAAGATCATGGGTTCAATCCTGGCTAGTGCCGATGGATTTTTTTTCAGGCATAAAAATCCTAAGTATGGCTTCTTTCTGAAGGGAAGTAAAGCTGTGGATTTCCCGTGTCGTAAATTTACAACATGTAAAAGAACCTCAAGGCTGAAAGAAAAGGACTCTGAGCAAAATTTATCGGCTATTCAAGCCCTGAATCAAATAGGATGCTGAAGAACTGAGATTTTAAAGAGCATCTGCAAATAAAACAAATCAACATTTATCAGATATAAGCTAGTTTGGGATATATGCAGGATGTCGGTCCTGGTGGTGTAGTGGTTACCATACTTGCTTCCTACACCCAAGATCGCTGGTTCGAACCCGGCCAGGGCCGATGGATTTTTTTGGGGCGTAAAAATCCTAAGCATGGCTTCCTTCGGAAGGGAAGTAAAGCCGTGGGTCCCGTGTCGTACATTTATGGCACGAAAAAGAACCTCAAGCCTGAAAGAGAGGCCTCTGAGCAAAATTTGTTGGCCGTTTCATGCCCTGAGTTGAATAGGATGCTGATGACCTGAGATGTTACAGAGCGTCCATAAATAAATCAATCAAAAAAAAAATATGCAGGATCTTGATACACATTTAACATACATGTGCACAATACTGGACTCCTGTGATGAAGTTTGACTCTTTCAGTTCATGAAATACCATATATAACGTTTTCTTTTATAATTTTTATTTTGTACATGATTTTGAGTTATCTTTTTTATTTATTTTTATTTATTTATTTATTTTTATAGATGTCATGTATATTCACTATACGATTTTCTCTTTTAGTTGATATAATCTCCTTTGAAAATATGCAATATTTAGATAGATTTTATGCATTTTATTATACTAAGATATTCTCATTAAATTACTGTAATTCTCACACAAATGCATAGTATGCGTACCAGAATGTTCACTAAAGCTTCTTAGAAGTTTATCTATTGACTTTCAATTTAATTTGAACAGAAATCTGAGAATCATTTATTCTATTGTTATTGTTCTTTTTTTTATTTTCATACAAAATATTGTGCTGCAAAATGGCTAAAATAAAAACATGTCTGAGATACCAAATAAACCCAAAGATGAGGATCTCGCCAGATCTATGACTTTGGCAGGAGTGGAACCAGGGACTTCTGAACTAGCCAAAGATAACAAACTAAACAGCAGCAGAATAGTTTGATTTGTGTTTGTTTATGCTTCATAGTAAACTGAAAATTGTTATAATTTTCCATCAGTGATGTATTATTATTCAGTGTGTACATGATCTAAGAATAATTTACATCAGATAGATAGATGGATACTTTATTAATCCTGTAAATCGTTGGTTACACAAATATGTACATGATGTAGGACACATTAATTGCAAAAATAAACTGAAAGCTATTTTTAGTTATATGTACATATAACTACACATTCATACCCTCATTCCAGTTAGACCCATTTCAAGTATTCATCTACATTGTAGGCCTTGTAGATCCAATATTGTGGGTTCAATGCTGGCTAGGGTCAACGGATTATTTTGGGAGTAAAAAATCTCAAGTATGGCTTCCTCTGGAAGGGAAATAAAACTAAATAAGGGTCCTGTGTTGTAGATTTATGGCACATAAAATAGCCTTAGGCCTGAAAGTAGAGGCCTCTGAGGAAAATTTATCTGCTGTTTCAAGCCCTGAATTGAATGGGACATTGATAACCTGATATGTTAAAGAGCATCCATAAATAAACCAAACCAAATCTACATAGTAAATGTAGTGACGAAACAGAAAAGCCATCAATACCATATCAAATTTTAAACTGTGATTTGCAGGAAGTTTCGTACTTGACTAAACCATTATTTGTATTAGTCTTTTCTTGTTATAATAATTGTATGCAGGAGGGAGAGTTACCCCATGCACTTAAACCATATCTCAGTATGGAGTGTACACATGCAAAATATGCTATTCTAAAAGTATTTACAAGTTGTCTAAAGCTAAAACAAATGACATTTAACTTTTTAATCAGTACTGTACATGTGCATCTCATTTTAATTTTTAATCATAATGCCTTGGAATTTTATATTGTTAGTGCTTTGAATTTTTTTATTTTTAAAAGTGTAATTCTTGGTTCTTCAGATTTATTCTGTTTAAGATGAAATGCAGAATATTTGTTTTAGCAGAATTAACTATTAGTTTATTTTCATCTACCCAATTTGATGCTTCATGTGTGATTTTATATGGGAAAATTTTTTGAGTTTCTTTCCCTGAACTCTCTGCTAAAGTGGTTGTATCATTAGCATAGTGAATTATTTGAGATATTTTAAAGGATATATAATTTAGAAATAAGAGAAAGAGAATTGGTCCTAGTATTGACTCCTGTGGTACTCCAGCAATGATACTCCCTTCTGTCGAATGGCAGTATTTTATTTCACCATGCTTCATATCCTTTATTTCTATTATTTGTGCTCTCTGGTTTAGATATGATTTGATCCAGTTTAAGACACACCCTTTATTTGTTTTCAATAAATTTTGAATTAGTAATTCATTGTCTTAAGACTAGTTGGAATTTTGTTAACCCATTCACGTCTATTTGAATACCCTTTCCAATTCAAAGAATTCAGATAGGCTCCATCAGTATGTTACAAAAATATATTACAGTAAATAAGATATTTTGCACAGCATATACAACAAATCAATGTAAGAAAAATACAAAGTTACATCTGTTACTACTGACAGTACTTGCAAAATTCTGCAACAGTATAAAAACAATTTAGAAGTTAGAATTTCTGCACCAAAATGAAGCAAACTAATTTAAACAAGTTAAGTAAATAAAAAGCTCCAAATGTGTGGTAAATAATATTTTTGATATTGATGTATTGATTGATTTACAGAAATTAAAATATATTTGTGTGTTGCAGATACAAAAGTGACTGTGAGATATTGTTTATCTGGAGAGGTATTACTGGTGGAATTAAAGATTTTCAGGTTAGCATTAACACTTTCTATCAGTTCTCTATTAGGGTTATTTAAAATGCATAAAAAATTGAAATGAAAAAACATTGCTTCAGGTACGAGGGAGAGCTAAGATGGTACTATGGCCAATCATAAGCAGCCCTCCCTTTGTGTCTGATTTCTCCATTACATTCCCAGAGAAGCCTATTGTCCATTATTGTCTCTCGGGTGTTGGACATTTTCTAGACATTCCTGGTTTAAGGTATGTATTGAGTTTGCCAAATTTCTAAGACATTTCTGGTTTAAGGTGAGTACTGAGTTTGCCAAATTTATAAAAAAAGTAAGTGATATTACAGGAATGGAGCATACAGCGTTAACCCATTTGAGTCATATAGCACAAACTGAGAATAATAGAGCAACAACTGAAAAATAATTAATTTTAGGTTTTTTATAATTTTCTAATGCTCTATATGAGTTTAATTTGGTGTAAGAATATCTTATTTATATTTCTGTTAATTTCCATCAGATTGCACTAAGAAAATAATGTCTTGATTTTATATTCAGAATACAAAACTTTAAAACACTCTCCTATAAAATTTGTTTTTTTTAATTGTGGCTCTATTATTCTTAGTGTACGATAAAGTTACTGTATTGCAGAATATTTTCAGGCCTCTAAATCACATGAGTTGAGTCTTATTTCTTGCATTGTTCCACATACACTGTTGTTTAAAAAGAGATGTAACTTATGCTAACATTGAAAACAGCAGAAAAACATGATGTATCCAATCCCCCGTATCTTATCAGTTTTTGTTATGTCTCGAGTAAGAAACATAGATTTCTTTTTGAGTAATATTTAGCTCAGTAGTTTTATCATGGAGAGTAACAAACATAGTCAGCTAACAACCTATTATGTGTAAAATGAAGGGACAATTAATGTTCATTATCTTTCCCCAAAACATAATACAGCTGACCTGAGGCACAGGCAAGCTCCAAAAGAAGAAAAAACAAACACCATAGAAGAGATAAGATAGCCTTCATTCCTTGAATTCCAGAAAGGAATGGGTGTAGTAGATTTACAAGATCAAATCACGGCTCTGTTTCCTGTCATGGTCAGATTGATAAGGGGTAGAGAAAAACATTTATCTACCTTTTAGATTTCTCTTTTGAACCAAACCAGGATTAACAGATTTTTTAAGATGTAAAAATCCTGGGCACAAGGTCTCTGGAAGGGACTTTAAATTGTGGGTACCATGTCATAGAATTATGACATATTAAAGAATGCCATACCTGGATAAAAGAGAGAGAGAGAGGAATCTCTGGACAAAATTGATTGTTTCATGCCCAAAATATACCTTAGTTCCCTGTGTACTTGGTAAGGAAAGCATTCATGTTCCAGGATGGAACAATGGATATTATCTTTAACATAATGCTTTGCATGCTCAAAGGCAAAAGCTGGGCTTATTTTCCAATGCACAGTCCTCTTACCATTGAAAAAAAAGAAAAACATATGTGATAGGCTTCAGCAGGGACAAAAAATGAATATGGAAGACTTAACTGTCATGATGGCATAGTATGATTGCCTCCTTGGTCTAATAGTTAGCATAGCTGACTGATTGCTGGGAGGATCCAGGTGTGATTCCCAATACTTGTTTATGAATGTTTCTGTGTTAGGAAGGTCTGGAATGGGATCCACCACGCAGCCTCATGAGGATAACTAGGGAACTACATTGATAGAGATGGCATCCTTTGATCTTGAAATCTTTTTTTTTTCTTCTGAATAGTGTTTAAGGCCCATTTTTACTACTGACATACCACAGGCTGTAGAACACTGATGATACATGAGATGCAATGATAAATTGGGAGAGAATATTTTTTAAGGAAGGAAACATTCCAGGCTTAAGTTTAGGGTATCTCCCCAGTATTTGACATTTATGAGGACTGAGGAAAACCTGGAAAGCACCCAGTCAGGAAGGATAGTCCTGGTGGGAATTAAACTCCAGACCTCCTTCTCATGAGTTAATGACCTTGGCCACCCGTGGTCCAAAATCATATGACAGGTGACCAGTGGGATTCTAGCATGCTGATCATATGGTTTCCTGCAATACTGCCCTTTATCAATGAAATCATAAGGCAGAGATCACTGCAGCAGGCCATGGCCTAATTTCAAGCTGCTGTGCCATAAAGGAGTTGGAATGTTGTACAGGGAAATGAAAAACCACATGCATGAACAAAATTTGTGAGATTATCCCAAAATCATGTTTTATGCCATTTTATTTAATATGAGTTATGGACTATTTTTCTTCATGGAAAACTTTGTAGTTGGGATGTCACATACTGCTATGATTGATGCATCAGCTACAAGAGTCAGTCTTGAAGGTCTAGTGGTAACATATATACCTTGTAGACTCAAAGTCATGGCTCCAAACCTGGTCAGGGTTGATAGATCTTTAAGGGTGTAAAAATTGCAAAGAGGCTTTATTCAGAAGGAAAGTAAAGCCATTGGTCCAGTGTAGTAGTTTTATGGCACATAAAAGAAACATAATAATCATAATAATAACAATGATGATGATGATGATGATGATGATGATGATGATGATGATGATAATAATAATAATAATAATAATAATAATAATAAACTACTTAATCATCCATATTTCATATTCCAACAAATGGAGCACCCCTGCACTTTCAAGTGAGGTTTAAAGCTATTTGAATAAGGTACTGCCACAATCCTGGATCAGGCAGGAGTCTGACAGCAATCAATCATTGTTGCCATGGTCACTGACTCTGGCTTCTTGTTGGAGAGCATTAAATACTCTGTCTTTGAGCTACACTCTTTCCCTCTTACATGAACATAGTGAAGATAAGAGGGTAAGTCCAAAAGTTTCCACCCTGACTGATAAGGATTATCGCCTTCACAAAATTCCTTACCTGGTTTCATACCTTATCTGTTAAGTAAATAACTGCAGCTGTAACTTCCACTCCACTGTGTTCAGTTGTTCAGATATAGTTGCATAAAGAAGTATAAGTGTACAAGATTGTGATATGTTTAAAATGGAGTATTGAGCTGTTATTAAGATCTTCACAAAAGAAGGATTTACTCCAAATGAAATTAAACAGCAATTGAACAGTACATATGGGGAAGCATTCCCTCACATTCTACTGTAAAAGAATGGGCCGAACTTTTTGAATGGGTCGAGAAAGCATTAAAGAAGAAGAGCATGCAGGTCAGCCCTTGGAGGTGCCCACTCCTGAAAACATTGTCCTTGTGGAAGGAGAAATTATGGAAGACTGGCAGCTAAAAGTTACCAAAATAGCAGCAAGCTTGGGCATTTCTAAACAACAGTCCTTTGAATTATTCATGAACATTTAAGCATGAATAAGGTTAGTGCAAGATGGGTGACTGACTCTTTCCTCAATCCAAAAGCAGCAAAGGTAATCTGTTGTCAGGCATTTTTGGAGCTCTGCCATGGCTATGAGAGAGAAGTTCTGCAAACCATTGTTACAGGAGATGAAACTATGGTCCTCTACTATGATCCCTTGCCAAAAGAGAATCAGTGGAGCGGCGTAAACCACCTGATAAGGTCCAGGTCACACAGTCAACCAAGAGATCATGGCCACAATCTTTTGCGACTGTGAAGGAATACTCTTCATTGACTTGAAATGGAGAGTACTATTCTGGCCTACTGCATAGGCTACATGCTTCCATCAAAGAGAAAAGGCGAGGAAAGCAGAGCGGTGATATGCACCTTCTTCATGACAACAGCCTGTATACACCTTTTGTTACAAAGGAAGCTATAAAGAAATGTGGTTTCAAGGAGATTGACCATCCACCCTACAGCCCAGATCTACCTCCTAGTAACAATTTCCTCCTCTCAAAACTCAAGAAGTATCTTCAAGGAAGGAAATTTAAGTGTGACGAAGAAGTGATGGATGCAGTTTATGTCCATTTTGCAGACAAGACTTCTAACTATTTGGGGGGGGGGGGGATTGAAATGTTAATTCAAAGATGTGAGAAGTGTATTGCAATATACTATACTGAAAAGTGAAATAAAGTTTTTGCCTTTATATCTAGAAAATGATTAGGCCAGAAACTTATGGAATTACCCTCATATGTATCATCCATGCTATGCTCACACTGACATTGCCATACTACAACAAATGTGAGAACTAAGTATTACAATGGCATCTACCATGTAACTCATGGTGTACACAATGAACATCTGCTAAAAGCCGAAACAAAGTTTCGAAGTTACTGTTGCTGCTGGTACTAATTGTATTCTGTCAGACTCAATGATACACATGTAATGATACTGTAAAACCTTGGTGATAATGTTGATTAATTCTGTAGAATAAAATTTGTGAGAGATGGCAGTTTATGATACTGTTTTCTTGATATTGCCAATTCTTTCCTCCCCCTTGTCAATCATTAAATTTATTTGAAAAACAGTATTTACTTGTCAACATGACTATACATCTAGATACTTCTAGAGTCCAGTTCATAAATTTTAAAAATATCTTTCTGGTGGAATATTGCATCCTTCATAAGAAACTACTTATCTTATTTTGCAAGAAAAGCTTTGTTGCCTAGTTGCTAAGCTATTTTAAAACAAAATTAACACATTTTTACTGTTTTTCTTTATTACACTCTTAACAATACTTAGCTGACATGGAGGATGTTTCTTTTGGGATCGCTTAATTGTTATTTAACTAATTTGAGACTGTGATTGCAGTGATGACAATGACTTGTTTTGGTAACCGCCTGGTTTTGAGTAATTATCAATAACATCTGTGGGATTGTATATACAAAGGAGTCTGTATTAGCCGCCATACTTCACTCACTGATTCTGTCATAACATATTTCATCAGCTTTTGCTCTTATCCTCAGCTGGGGACCGACTAATGTTGACAGGTGAATGAATGAATGAATGGTGTTTAACACCTGTTTTTGCTACAGAGGCACCACAGGCGAATGACCTGATGATACATGAGATGAAATGATATTTTGGGAAAGGATTTATTCTTAAAGAAGGAATCGTTCCAGGCCTACGTTTTAGGGTACCTCCCAGGCATTTGCCATCTATGAAGACTGAGAAAAACCGGAAAAAACCTCAGTCAGGGAGGACGGTCCTGACGGGATTCGAACCCCAGACTTGCTGCTCATGAGTCCGTGCCTCAATGACCTTGGCCACCCGTGATGGTGTTGACAGGTGATGATGATGTGGCCTCTAGTGGTTCCAATATAAAGTGAAACAAGAAGATAACATAATGTTTATTTTTTAAAATGAAAATCTTTTCCCATATTGCTAATTCCTTAGGATTGCTGGTAGCTTTCAACAATTTAAGTCTCTTATGTGATGTTATAGTTCTAAATCCAAAAATGATCTGCAATTGCCGATTTTGCACCTGTTTATATCTTACATGTGATCATATATAAATTTTTTTTCATTGATTTGAATTGAATTTTTTTTTATTTGGTTTATTTACGGGCGCTCTTTAGCACCTCAGGTCAACAGCATCCCATTCAATTCAGGACATGAAACGGCCAAATATTTTGCTCATAGGCCTCTTTTTTCAGGCTTGAGGATCTTTATCGTGCTGTAAATGTAACATGGGACCCACGACTTTACTTCCCTTCCAAAGGAAGCCATACTTAGGATTTTTACACCCAAAAAAATCCATCTGTCCTGCCTGGGATCAAACCCGTGATCTTGAGTTTAGGAAGCAAGTATGGTTACCACTACACCACCAGGACCAACAAAGAATTGAATTTATTTCTCTTTACATCAACATACAATTTTAAAATATTACAATAAGATCTATGTCTTTGTCAATCCCAATACTAATTAAGAGAGAGAGATTTTGGTTTATTTACAGATGCTCTTTAACATTTCATGTCATCAACGTCCCATTCAAATCAGGGCATGAAACAGCCGACAAATTTTGCTCAGAGGCCTTTTTTCCTTTTCTTTTTTTCCAGGCTTGAGGTTCTTTATTGTGCCATAAATGTGCAACACAGGGCCCACGACTTTACTTGCCTTCCAAAGGAAGCCATACTTAGTATTTTTACTCCCGAAAAAATCCACTGGTTCTGGGCGAGATCGAACCCGATCTTGGATTTAGGAGACAAGTATGCTAACCCCTACACCACCAGGACTGACCTAATAATACTGACAATATAAAAAAAAACATATATCATTATGACTCTATTACAGTATTTTAATTCTAAACACTTCAACTATTATCCTTTACTTGTGAGTTACATATTTCCTTATAGGCAGAGCAATAAGAAATTTACAGACAAGGGCAAAGGAATACTTTAGAAATGTAAGATATAAATAGGTGCATAAATCAGCAGTTACAGATGATTTTTGGACATACAATCCTCTTCTTTCAGGCTTGAGATTATTTTATGTGCCATAAATCTATGACACGGGATCTATGGCTTTACTTCCCTTTCAAAGGAAGTCATACTTAGGATTTTTAAATCCAAAAAACTCCACCAACTCTGGCTGAGATCGAATCCACTATCTTGGCAAACATCTTATGAAATATACTCTAGTTCTATTTATAAAATGACAATATGCAGTAATTAGATCATGTTTAACATTTTATTGCATTTATATTTTGTATATGAATTGCATAATGAAGAGAAAGTACATTTTTCAGGAATATTCTTCATAATATCATAACCAAAAAAGTAGCTAACTTTTTTGGTGCAAAAGACAAGAGCAGCGAATATACTGACTATGATAAAAGAGCAACTATACCAGCAGACTGGGCTCTTGAGCAACCAATGGACACTTCAGAGGTGGAAACTAACCAAGATGACAATGAGTCCATAAGCAGTGACACATCAAGTTCTGAGAAAATGCCAACATCAGAACCAATACAAAAAGAAATGATGGCTGAAGAACTATGCATGGTCAAACCTCTGCCAACTAATACTGTAACAGATCAGACATCTAATGGCAGTGATGCTCACTCAGATTCCACTACAGTTGCATCTGAGCACATCAAGCTACAAGATGGGACAGAATATAACCCACTGCCAAAACCTGAACGTTCTAACAGAAAAGATAGTGTAAACACTGAAAACACATAAAGAATAAGAAGACAAATATATAATTATGTATCATTAATTATCAATGAATACAAGTGTAAGTCATTAAGTAAGTTGCAAATGAATATAAAACAAAAAGAGTACTGATTTGAAAAACACTTTTATTTCTCAAAATTCTCTTATATTTCTCAACATAATCTCCATGAGAGATTATGTTGAGGCACTCACTGAGGTGCTTGTATCACATCACAAGCTATATGGCGATATCACAAGCCTGTGGAATCCAACAGCATGAAATCTTTGGGCTGCTGACAGAATTAGGTAGTAACTTCCCTTTCTACAGCTTCATTGATAAGAAAATATTCACCAGAAAGATTTGTCCTTGAGGCTGAAATGCGACAAGCAGTATGCCTTCGTGATCTCAGAAGAGTGTGAGCAATGGTTTCCCATCAGATGGTATCACCTTAAACTTTTTTTGCAGGCAATGCAGGATGTTTCCACTACATTGATGCACACTTTGTCTTGAGCTAGTAATGGTAAACCCAAGACTCACCATCTGTGACAATTTGGAATAGCATATCTTGTCCATCACAGTAGCAATTGAGATGCAATAATGCCAGACCCATTCTTGTATTTTGTGTTGTGGGTCAGCATGCACACCACCAACTGGCACAGACTTTATGAAAACCTAACCTGTCATGCGTTATGAGATAGCCACATTGTGTGAACAACCAATAGCAGCGACTATAGGTGTATAATTACCATTCTGTCTGCTCGGTCATTGAAAATTTCCTGTGGCAATCTACGCTGGTCGGCTAATGTGATATTCGTCTTTGACATGTGTCCACCCTTCAGAGACTTCTGCATCGAATTGTAAACACCTTGATGTAACCAGTACTTCTCACCATAGATGGGAAACACTTCTTTATAAACATTCTTTGATTCCATGCCTTTTGCATCACAAAAATTGCACAATGGAATACTGCTCAAGGATTGTACACTCAATCAAAGGTGCCACCATCTTGCAACTGCTTTTCATTATTGTAAACATTAATTGTATCATGTCATCAATGGCCACAAGACTAATGTTGCCATCTAGTGGAACAGCCTCAGGTGCCTCATTCAAACATGTAGTACCCCATATCAATTTGTAACTTACTTAAAGCTTGCGCTTTATTGTTTAAGAAATAGGTAGATTTATTTGAAGAACTTTACAGTTGTAACATTTTTTACTAATTTTCTAACATATCATGACAACAATCTTTGTGCATATTATCTGATATTTTAATGGCTAAAATTTAAGTGGCTTTGATTTTTTTTAATAGAAAAGGCTTTCAAATAAATCTCATGCAAGAAACCTGTTGCAAGGTGTATACAATCCAGTTTTAAGAAAAATGAAGGGACAGGTAAGAATTTAATGAGCAGATGAACATTTTTGCAAAATACTGTTTATTGCACTGTTTAAAATATTTGTTATAAATGAGAGCTATGCATTCCAAGTGCCTTATATGCAATAATATTATTTTATTTTCAACAACAGGTTTACACATTTTAAAAATGTCATAAAATAAGTATATTTAGTGAGCAATAAGTTAGGTGAAATTTAAGGAGTAAGGCTAAAGGCATTTAATACAATGTATGTCTTTTACTTAAAAAAATACATTAATTTTCTGTTATGAGAAAGAGTCAAAAAGAAATCTTAATTTAATGATAAAAAATTGAATTCATATAGCAGACAATTGCACAACACATATAAGTAACAAATATAATGGATCTTCATTTGTTTTATCGCTGGTAGCCAGGAGTATACAGTGTAGCTGCCTAAATCTAGTCCACTGCATGATCCGTGGGTACTGAAAACATGCTTACCTTTTTCATAGAAGGTAAAATTTCTCCTTCCCAAGTCACTGGACTGTAAGGCAAGGAGTACAGTAACCTTGTAGGGATAAAAATTTAGAAATTTTTTTGCAGAATGTGCTGACTTCTGCTTGTGGTGCTAATTTTACAAGAGATTTTTGCAGTGATTGTTTTAACCGAGCAGCAATATCATTCAGTTTTTTCCTCTGTTAACACACTATGCCTGTATTTTAATCTCTTAATCTTGGAAAGTTATATGGACAGAGGCTGTAATGTTAATGGTAATTCAACCACTTGAAAGATGCAATCAGGTCAAAATGTGACAGTAATACATGCAACACAACAAATTGAGGATATATATATCCTGTATGTATAGTGGCCCAAGCACCAAGTGGCTAGCATGTATTTGGCAAAATGTTCCATTCCTATTATAAGGTAAATAGTTAAAACAGTGAGTCAGAATTTTTTTTTGTGAAATTCAGACATTAATGAAATGCTGGCAAACCTGCATTGAACATGGTAGGGAATATGTTGAAAAATAATGTGCTTATAATCAATCCTATTGCAAATATTGTCAATAAAATAAATATTAACTTGAAATGCTAATGGAACTTGTACAGTTAAGCTAATCATATAATTAAAATCACTGTATGATTGAGTTGAACTGCACACTCTTATCAGCTTCTATTTTTCATTCAAGGGCAAATTTTATAAACAAGAATCAAGACTTACTATGGGCAGCCACTTATCTCCATTTCTATCTAACCTCTTCATGAGCAGATTTGAAACACACATTACACAGCATTCCCACTCATATTTTTTTACCCTAGCTCATATTTTCAGAATAGCTATGTGTAATTGTAAAGAGTATGCATTAAATATACATTTATATGTGCTGTAACTGAATTTGACTTCTACCTAAACTTACTTTTAACCTTATATCAAAATTTCAATTGAAATAAAAAAGTGTTACAGCAAATTATTCAGTGTATCAGTGGAAGCTTCTGTAAAATTCAGAAACCAAACTTAAATAGTTTCTATTCAGTAACTCATTAACTCATGAAAAGCATTTATCTCTCACTCACATCACTCTTGAGCACCTTGCCAACTCCCATAAAGAAGACAATTCAGTGCCATCACTCCTACAAGAAAAAAATAAACAAGAAAATAATTTTATTTTCTTGCTTATACCACAGCTCTACATGTAGATTAAAAATAAAAAATAATCACAAAAATCATATTTTATATAAACAGCAAATTAATTTCGAGGTAAATCCAGAGTGTAGGCGCCAATCGCATCTAGAGATGGCACTAGTTGGATAGGAATGCGCATGCGCAGGAGTAGAGGGAGTATGTGGGAATAATGCAGTAAAGTTTCAGCCTTGTGGCGGCCGTGGTTATCGTGCTGTGCTAGGAGAAAATAGCTGCTCTGATATTATCTCCTGCCAACTGCGAGGTTTGTGCAGTCATCCGATTTTTGCATGCTCAAAAGCAAAGTCCAGCAGAGATCCATCGCCAATCGTGTCAAGTGTATGGACATGACAGTATGGTAAGACGATGGTGCAGGCAATTCACTGAAGGACGAACCAATATTCATGATGACGATCGTAGTGGCCGACTGTCCCTAGTGACAGCAGAAGTGTTGGAAAGTGTGTGGCAAGCAATTGAGCAGAACCGGCGCTTCACAATTTCAGAACTTTCTTGTCAATTCGCCCAGATGTCTTGCTCATTTGTGCAAGAAATTGTCTCCCAGTGACTTGGTTTTAAAAAAGTGTGTGCAAGATGGGTACCTAGGCAACTGACAGATGAACACAAAACCAAATGTCTGGCCGTAGCATTGACATTCCTACAGTGGTATGCAGAGAAAGGTAATGAGTTTCTCAACAATATTGTCATTGGGGATGAAACATGGGTGTCGCATGCCACACCAGAGACAAAACAACAATCATTGCATTGGCGGTAGTGTTTCACCTTTGAAGACCAAATTCAAGCAGACAATTTTTGTCAAAAAAAATCACGTGCACGGTCTTCTGGGATCGACGTGGTGTCCTCTTATGCGAGTTGTTACCATGAGGGGATGCCATAAATGCTGATCGGTATTGTCAGATGTTGCATTAACTGAGGAGGGCAATCCAAAACAAGAGACGTGGGATGTTGACAAGAGGCATTACGCTATTGCATGACAATGCAAGACTTCATATAGCCAACGCCACGTGAAATGTGTTGAATAAGTTTGGATGGGAGATCTTTGACCATCCACCCTACAGTCCCAGCCTCGTTCCAAGTGATTTTCATCTCTTCCATCTCATGAAGCTTTTTCTGGCAGGAAAATGTTTCCACAATGATGCTGAGGTGCAGAATGAAGTGACTTCGAGGCTCCGAACATTGACGGCAGAAACTTAAGACTTGGGCATATAAATGATGATGCACCGTTACGATAAATCCCTCAACAATGGTGGTGACTATGTTGAAAAGTAGCCAGTGAATCTATGTAATTATCTCAATAAATATTTCTTATGTAGTGATGCTTTTGTTCTCTTTATCGGTCATCGGGACTTACTTTCTGGATGCACCTCGTACATACAAGTTCAAAGGTACCATGAAAACACAATTAATACAGAGCTTTCACGTAAAAACTACCCTGCACGTACTTGTTTTGAATCCTGTAGCTGCAAGCAGCGGACTCCCAACTCTTTCTCCTACAAGTCAACCCTCATGTCCTAGAACGAGGTCTGGTTTCACCTGAAGGGCCATGTGAACAATCAAAACATGTGCTAGAGTGTACCGAAAATCCACATCATGTACTGGAAACACCTCTTTATGATAGGAAAGTTGGAGTTTGGCATACTGTTAATACAAGGCATATTATCGGTTTGATTTTTTATGAGAAAATAAATGCAGAAAGGTACAGAAGGGACATTTTCCCCCATTTTTTCAGCAGCTTGCAGCAGAAGAGAAATCATATGGATGCCATTGCTCATACAGTAATGGAGTCAGTGAATAAAATTAAGGAAGTATGTGATGATAGAGCTATTAGTGCTGATGTATGACCCTCTTGCTCACCAGATTTAACCATGGGTGATTTTTATCTGTGGGGTTGCCTAAATCCTTACAGATTGGAGGAACTGAAGGAAAATATCACAAATGAAATCAGAAACATTACAGTGGCCAAATTTAAATGTGTCAAACAGGATGTGTTTTCCTGCTACAATGCCTATTTAGCCAAAGGGGGACAACATTTCCAACATCTTCTATGAGATAAGATTTTATGTACCATTTTAGAAGCAAAGTTAAAGTACATTCTTGGGCAGTCATGACATGCCCAGCTCCAAGAATAAAAACACCAAGCATGCGGTATAGTTTTTACATGAAAGCCCAGTATATGCAGTTTTTCATAGCCTGATATGCAAAATAGTTAACATACCGTTCAACAAAGAGGAGTACCAAAAAGAACTACACGTCCTTAAAATTGTATTAACAATTGTTTTCATACAAGAATTAATTGACCCACAAAAAAGAGGAGGAGGAGGAGGAGGAGGAGCAGAAGAAGAAGAAGAGGAAGAAGAAGAAGAAGAAGAAGAAGAAGAAGAAGAAGAAGAAGAAGAAGAAGAAGAAGAAGTTGTAAAAAGAAAGAGAAAAACAAGTTTTAAAAAAATTCTCATACCATTCTTTGATAGATAACAAATTCAGAAAAATATTCAAGCAATACATTATCATCCTAGCTCTTCTGAACAAATTTAGTCTAAATTACTAAAAACATCATAAATATGTAAAATTGAAAGAAACAATTTCTCAGGGATATATAAAATAAATTGCAGAGAATGTAACTGGCTGAACAAAATTAATTTAGACACAAGGACGAAAGAGCATTTTAGAAACATCAGATATTAGGAATCAGAAAAATCTGGAACAGGCCACACTTCTAGTCAAAAAAACCAGAGATACATAAACAAAAATTATTAAAAACAGCCAGAAACTATAAAGAACTGTTTCAAAATATATCCAGAATATAATAGTGAAGCTCTTGTGTCAAAAAATAAATCAAATATCTTAATTTAAAACAACTTCACTGTTAATAAATCTTCCTAAATAACAAACTGACTTATTATTGTGCTTAAATAATTTAATTTTCTCTCTTTTCTTCCATAAACTGTTTGCAAGCATCCACTTCTGAAGGTAAGTGAACATCACCATAGTTCTGAAAAAGAAAAAAAATTAAGTTACTAATAATTATCAGGTATATAAAATTAAAAACTGCATACTCCCAGGCTATATGATTTGCAGATATTTATGATTAAAAGAAGGAGGAGAGACACAGCAACAAAATATTAAAAGTACTGTTATGAGCAGTGCTGTCAAACTTTTTCCTATACAATTTCTGACCAATGCTGCTCTATTTCATGCAAGGATTGTTGTTGATTTGGCTTTTTACAGATGCTGTTTAACATCTCAGGCCATCAGCATCCCATTCAATTTGGGGTATGAAACGACTAATAAATTTTGCTCAGAGACCTCTTCTTTCAGGCTTGAGGTTCTTTTTATGTGAAGTAAATCTATGACACAGAACCCACGGTGTTACTTTCCTTCTGAAGGATGCCATACCTGCTTGTAAACCCAAAATCATGGGTTTACAAGGCAAGTAATGAGCAATGCATGTACAAGGGTCATTCCGAAACTAATGCCTCCTATTTTTTTGTGTTGACTTTGGATGTCGAGTCAGATGTTGTTGGTGTAGTACTAATGCTTGAACCTTCCTCTTTCATTTGGTGTTCTGCAGTAGTTGCCGCCAACAGAGGAGTGTTTCAAATTGGAGTCTGATATGGATGCGCATATAAACCAGAGATGTGTGATTGAATTCCTCACTGCTGAAGAAATTTCGCCAATTGAAATTCATCGACGTTTGCTAAAGGTGTATAGAGATGATACACTAGACATGAGCAATGTGAGGCGATGGGTACCGCATTTTAACGGTGGTGAAAAGAGTGTGCATAACAAGTCATGACCCAGTCGACCCTGCACAGCTGTCATCCCTCACAATGAAAAGCATCTAGATCAACTCATTCGTGCTGATCGGCGGATAATGACCAAAGAATTGTGTGCAAACCTGAATGTCAGCTGTGCCTTTAGCAAGCATTGATGGATTTCAATCAGCGCAATTTCTTTAGCAGTGAGGAATTCAATCACACATCTCTGTTTTATACGTGCGTCCATTCCATTTTGGAACACTCCTCTGCTGGCGTTAACTACCACAGAACAATGGAACCATCT
Organism: Metallyticus violacea; assembly: GCA_030762175.1. Taxonomy (NCBI): domain Eukaryota; kingdom Metazoa; phylum Arthropoda; class Insecta; order Mantodea; family Metallyticidae; genus Metallyticus; species Metallyticus violacea. The sequence continues at coordinate 13,962,148 of CM060844.1, forward strand.
TCAAATGAAAGAGGAAGGTTCAAGCATTAGCACTACACCAACGACATCTGGCTCAGACATCCAAAGTCAACACAAAAAATAGGAGGCATTAGTTTCAGAATGACCCTCATACATTTCACACCTTTTGGAGCTGCATGATTATCATTTGTGCATCAATAATGAAAGTTCTTCAAACAAGTATAAGAGTAGATAGAAAATCTTGCAGAATGGCAATGAAAACATTATAAATTTGAATATAAAGTTTTTTTTTTCAAAATGGTCCCCTTGAAACTCAACACAATTCTCCATTTTTTTCATTCACTCCTGGAAGTAACTTTCTTCAAGGTTTCCAAAATAACTCTACATCCTTGATCACCTCTTCATTCAACCAAAATCTCATTCCAGTAAGAACTTTATTGAGTTATGGGAAGAGGTTTTCTTTAATAGTATTTAACGACCGTTTTAACTACTGAGGCCTTACAGGCGGTAAACATTGATGATACATTAAACAAAATGATAAACTGGTAATTTTTTTTTAAAGGAAGAAGGCATTCCAGCCTAAGTTTAGGGTACCTCCCTGGCATTTGCCATTTATGAGGACTGAGGAAAACCTGGGAAAATTTTCAGTAAGAGAGGATGGTCATGCTGAGAATCAAATCCCAGAACTCCTGCTCATGAGTCCACACCTTAATAACCTCAGCCACCTGTAGCAATATGGAAAGAGATGGAAGTACAAGGGAGTCAATTCAGGAATAACACAGTGCATGCACAAGATTTTGAATCACAATTTTCTCAGGTTTTGGTAAATGATTTCACTTTAGTGAATAGATACGAAATAACATCTTTTATTTAGCCATTCTTAGATATTTTTTCTATTGCTGTTTTGTAGCCAGAAACACCATTTCCTTTTGGATAATAAGATTGTAAAATTTCTTTGGCATTCCAAAAAAATTGATGCCACCACCTATCTACCTTATTGAATAGTTTTTTTGCTTTCTTTGCCACCTAGTCTCATCCAATGTTTTGATTGCATGTTTGTTTCAGTATACAGAGTGGTAATTCTAGATCTCATGTACAGTAACAAAGCATATATTAAACTCTATTGATTCCTATTGAACACTTCTAAACCTCTAGCTGAATGCATTTTTGCTCTAAATTGAGCAAATGTGACACCCAACTTATAAAATTTTTATTATTATTATTATTATTATTATTATTGTTATTATTATATTACCTACTCATAAGAGATCCCTATGGCTTCCTGAATCTCATACATTTTTATTCAGTGATCTGCTCTAACCACGCCCCGATTTTCTCCACATTTCTAATTCAGTAGCAGTTTTTTAAACATAATGTATATGCCAAATTGAATGTTTTGAATTGTAATTATAGGTTTTTTTTTAATTAGGACATGTTTCGGGAAGTGGAGGGCACTTAAATGATTACTTGCTCCCTCCACATCATTTGAACAGAAAATGGCATTTACACTTTACTGTCTTTCAATCACTTCACAAGATTTCTAGCATACATGCTAGAAAAAAAATGACTGGGTTTGCCCTGGTCTCCAATCTTGTATCTAAGTTGATATGCCTTTTCATAATTAGAGTTATAGCATTCCTCTGCATCACTTCACCACAAATGTAACAAAAGTTATGGGATTATTAAGACCATTACAAGATGCCACTAATCCTAGATTTCCACTGCAATGTTCACTTGAAGAAAGAAGTAGTAGATAGAAATCTAGCCCAGAAAATATGCAAAGGACTTACTGACACTACAACATATCATTCAACACTAAACAAATAAAAGACTGGCTGACACTATAAGAGATTACTCGGTATTAAACTATTGTATCACTTAGAAATGTAAATTGAAACTTGTACAGTGAAGCTAATCATATAATTAAGATCACTGTATGATTGAGTTGAACTACATACTCTTATTGCTCCACTTACTTGTTTATAATATGTAGAACTAGTTTCATGACCCTTTGTTTACATCATTAGCTAACCATCAACTGCTGGATAATTCGTTATACTGTGGGGATGTGTATTCTGTTCTGGTAAAGGTATAATGAACTTAAAGTTTATGTTTTTATCCCCGGAAGTGTCAAAGTTCATTAAACTGTCTATGTATTTGTAAATGTAGATTTTCTCCCATGTTGTTAATCCTATGCTTTATTCACTATATCATGACTTTCTGTCCAGAAATGAGATGTACTGTTGATTTCTCCATCTGCTTGTATTTTATGTTCCTGAAATGTTCTTTTAACTGTGAGCCTATGTTTCTCTTTGATTTTTCAATGTAGATTTTTTCACATTCAGTACAACTTATTTTGTAAATACCTGTTTTTTTCTCCTATGGAACACTATCATTAACAATGTCTATCAGGAGATTTTTAACATTAAATGTGTTCATTAAAATCTTTTAGAATATTTTTAAATTTTTTCATAGCCCATGGATGATATGTGAATTTTTTAAAAATTAGATTAACCTTTCCTGCTGAAAGAGTTGTGGTTTCTTTAATAATTTTTGCATCTTTTGCACTTGTTCTTTTTAAAACCATTTTTAACATATTATAAACAAGTAAGTGGAGCAATAAGAGTGTGTAGTTGCACTCAATCATACAATGATCTTAATTATTGTATCACTTTTATTAAAGCTATGATGCAATACATTACTTCAAGAAGGCAAAGTGAGTCATGCAGTTTTGTAATATGGCACAATCATAAACTTTTTACAAACATAATATTGAAATAAAGAGTTAATAAATGATAATTAAGTATGCAATGTAGCTGGAGAATATCAAATATCAGGGGTATATATACTTTTTTTTTAATTGATTTATTTATGGACGCTCTTTAACATCTAAGTTCATCAGCGTCCCATTCAACCCAGGGCATGAAACGACCGATAAATTTGGCTCAGAGGCCTCTTTTTCAGGCTTGAGGTTCTTTTTCGTGCTGTAAATGTATGACACGGGACCCACGACTTTACTTCCCTTCCGAAGGAAGCCATACTTAGGATTTTTACACCCGAAAAAAATCCATTGGTGTAGGAGGCAAGTATGGTAACCACTACACCACCAGGACCGACCCCCGTATATATACTGGCTACTCTAGAGTCAACCGGCAGGTTTTATTGTCATTTTCATGTTTAGTGCCTCAAAATTAATAAATATGTCATAATTAAGAACATTATATGATTGAGTTGAACTACACACTCTTATTGCCTCCAATTGCTTATTTCAATGTTGAACATCAGCTAACTAGACAATGGTCCATGAAACATGTTCTACATTTAAACAAGTTAGTGAAGTCAATAAGAGTGAGATGTATGGCAATTGTGTGAAAGTAATGTTTGTGGATTTTGGAAAGAAATGAGACAGAAATTAGAAGATATAGAGAAGCAAGAGATTTGGGTAGCTTAGAGAATAAAAATTCTTTAGACCTATATAGAATAGTTAAAAGAAATTAGGGACGGGAGAAATATATAGATAATAGTGATCAATTTGGAAGAATAGATCTTGCATGTATGCATACAGGACTATATTTTTTAATAGGATTAAGAATAAATTTTAAAGAAGGGTGCAACATTGTGGAAAGTGGATAGTGTGTTCCATTGTATAATTGAATAAGAAATGGTAAAAAGTTGGGGGATAGTATCTGGGATGAAAAAGAGATAAACTAAAGCAAGATATAGTGGCAATTAAAATGTTATTACACATGAGTGTACAGAATATAAACAAGATTGGGGAATTCTTATGAAAAGTGAGAGATAAGTGGAGAAGTACAAGGAAGGAACTTGAGGGCACACACAGTTGTGAAAATGGTAATTTATTTTAAGGGTTCTTAACCATACACAGTGTTTTTCTTTAAGTTGGATCACAGTCTGGACCCTGGACATTCCAGTAGGTAGCTACCAATGAACTGGGGACTGGGAGGCAGAGCCAATCAAATTGGAATTTTGATTACAGTTAATGCTATCTGGAATTGCCGAAGATATTTTAATCATGTGGTTGTTTTTTGTGTATGTTTATTTTGTTATAAATATTTTGTATATTGATGTGTGTCAGAAATAAAAATTCATTCATTCAACAAGACTCTATATTTGATTCAATCGTACATTGCTGTTAATTATATGATTAGTTTTACTGTGCAAGTTCCAATTGATTTTTGTAACTGGTTTATTTTCCAATGTTTTTAAGAATGCTGCAGTGTACATTTTTCCCTCCATAGCAATTAATGTAAATAATGCTACACATTTTTCGCCATATGGCTCATAATCTAAATGGATAATAGCAGACATAATGATATCTTACGTCTGAAAGCTCATATTCTATTTTCTTCCACCATGGTGCGTTCATATAACGCAAGTTTTGTTGCACTGCATTATGTCCTCTAGTGACCATTTTCCTGGTTGTCTGACCATGTTTCTTAATCTCACTTTCATCTTTTTCAAAAAGTGAAGTTATATCTGAAATGGAATGAAAACAGTAAATACATATAATTTTATTAAATCAAAATCTTCTTATTCCTTTCAGTAAAGTTTAAAGTATTTTGACCTTAATTACTACAGTAAAAGTTTCAAATGATAGCAATGATGTTCTTCTTCATATATCCTTAGCAAGTAAATAATTTAAAATACAGAAGTTATAACAAGGAACCAAATTTTTTAGATTTAATATTCTATAATTTAGGTCTGTTACATAGATTAAGGTTATTTGAGTTACAGATTATCTGGGAAATGCATTTGCGACAACCAGTAAAAGGGAGGTAGAGTGGCCATGTATGAAATTAGTATTATTATTTTAGTATTTATATTTTTACTCTACCACTTTTGTGGTCTAGTGGTAGCATGTGACTATTAATCCAAAGGTCTTGAGTTTGATTCCTGGTCTGGTCAAATGTCTGGAAAAGGGTTTTTGAGATTTTCCTTACCCTGAGAAGGTGAATGCCAGTTAGATAAATTTATGGCGCCAAGAACTCCAAGTTCATTTGCGTCATCATTAATTCATTTCATTCAACCATAGGTTTAAGGAACCCCCCTCATTTGGTGCACCATAGCCACATCAATTTCCCCATCATATCCATTGGCTGTTTATTAATTTGGTTTATTTATTGATGAGCATCTCAGATTATCAGTGTCCCATTCAATTCAGGGTGTGAACCAGCTGATAAATTTTGCTCAGAGGCCTCTTCTTTCAGGCTTGAAGTTCTTTTACATGCCGTAAATCTATGACATAGGACCCACGGCTTTACTTCTCTTCTGAAGAAAGCCATACTTAGGATTTTTATGCCTGAAAAAATTCATCAATCCTGGCTGCAATGGAACCTGTGATATTGGAGAGCTAGCATTGGAACAAGAACAAAATATTTTTATGAAAGCATTAATTGTGCAATCAGAAGCACTAACATGTGTTATAAGATGTGTTGATTATAATACTCCTAGATATTTTTTTTTTATTTGATTGGTGTTTAATGCCCTTTTAACTACTGAGGCACACAGTGGTGGACACTGATGACACTTGAGATGAAATTATTTAAAGGAAGCAAACATTCCAGGATAACTCCCCAGCATTCGCCAATTATGAGGACTGAGGAAAACCTGGAAAAAACCTCAATCAGGGAGGACGGTTCTGGCAGGATTCGAACCCCAGACCTCCTGCTCACAAGTTCGCGCCTTGGCAACCTCGGTTACCTATGGCGGTTTATTCCTCAGCTTCAAATCTATACCAGCATCTTATGAAATTCCTGTAATTCATCTGTTTTTCTGTAAGGACACAGTGTTTCAGAACATATATCTTGTTCGTTGAGAAATACTGTCTCTTCTAACTTTTTAATAAGTTGGCAAAAAGTGTTTCTCTTCCTCAAACAGATTGCCAGGATATTTTCTTGCAAATTGCCTTACCAGTTTCTTAAAGAATCCATTTTCAATATAAAGGATGTTAATGAACTACACCGAAATAATTTCAGAGAGTGTGGAGGTGTCTTAAACAGGTAATTTGAGATAGAAAAACTTATGGCCTATCTGTTCAAAAATGGAGCTAGGTTTCTAAAGGGCCAATATGTTACTGGCTAATAAAGATGACCCTCAAAAGCATAAACATGAAAACGAAGGGAAGTTTCAGAAAGTATTACTCTGGCACAATGGTTATGACATTAGTTTTGAGTATGAGGTGGCCAATTGTTTTCGAAACAAATTTTGTTCATCACAAGCTTTTGAGTAAGAAGTGGATATTTTTTTCCCCCTGCCTAGGTCCTAATAACACAGCTTTAGGCTAAACTTTAAGTTGATGTCCCATTTTATTCACTTAAATCTTAATTTATCAATTTGTATAATTACAATCCTTGTAGTTGTAATTGTACTTATCAATCAGAATCATTTCCTAAGCATGTGTTAGGTAAATTAAATTTTAGGTATCATGTTAGTAGTAAGGTTATTAGCCACTGTATGTGGGTAATACATTCATTGTTGTGAAAGAGAATAAAACTTGAAAGCATTCAGTAATTTCATTCATAATTTTCTAGTGTGCATATTGCAGCACTTCATATTAAAAAAAAATTAAATAGCGTGACAAGAATTGAACCTGCAACCTGCAGAACATCAGTTTTTGCATTATGCATTACACCATGCAAGCAGTTAAAGAGCTCCCTTTACAGTATGCTATATCAAGACTGACTACATTTAATGTATTGCAGTCTGTCATGGCTACATAATGCAAGAAGGTAGTTAATAGATGCTCTGGGTATCACAGTCAAAAATTAGTTCCAGATTTGAAGGATATGGCACTAAATCTTGAAAATGCAGATAACAGGCTAAGGAATATTGATATTTTAAGTTCTCAAGGCAGTTTTAAAGACATTCTAAACAAATTTTCACCCAGCTTGGCTTTAACACCAATTATCAGTATCTGATGCAAAAATTTCAGCACCATAACACTGCATTATGTTTAGTTGTGGACCATACATTGTGCATTTGAAACTGTTTATACATGACATCTCTACACTCTTTGAAATTATTTCGGTGTAGTTCATTAACACTCTGTATATCATCCATTCATAGAGGGGGGGATTCTAACCCCTTCAGAGCTCAGGTGCAAGTTCTGTGTATCCCAAGCACCCAAGGTACATCTGATGCCATTAGAAATGCACCATGGGAAGTTGTCCAGAATGTGTGTGTTGAACTCGATGTGCTATTGTCATGAAACCCGTGTGACGTTCAAGATGCTATTATGTGACTAATCGGCAAGAGTTCAATGCTAGATGTGGCCACCTTACCAGTGAATAACTGGGAAGTAGATCGGATGGTCTGCCATGGGCAAGCAGCATATCTGTTTCCATTCCTCAAGAAATTGAAGTGATTTACTACTTAAATGTAAATTGGAACTTGCACAGTGAACCTATTCATATTAATTGATATCATTGTATGATTCAGTTGAACTAAACACTTTTAAAGCTTCACTTACTTTTCATAAATGTATGGAACCGGTTTCGAGAACATTTAGTTCCCATTTTCAGCCAGACTAAAGTTCAACTGTCGGATCATTCGTTGAGCTGTGGGAATGTATATTCTGCTCTGGTGGTGGTGTGATAAACTTATAGTTTATGTTTTCATCCCTGGCAATGTCGAAGTTCATTATGTTGTCTTTGTATTTGTAGACGTAGATTTTCTCCCAGGTTGCTAATTCCGTAGGTCCTTGTACTGATTTTAATAATTTTGCTTTATTTATTATGTCGTGATTTTGTGTCCAAAAATGATATGCTACTGCTGATTTCTCTATTTGCTTGTACTTTATGCTCCTGAAATGTTCCTTTAACCATCTGCCTATGTTTCTCTTTGTTTTTCCAATGTAGATTTTTACACATTCTGCACAGTTTATTTTGTAAATACCTGATTTTTCTTCTTGTGGAATACTGTAATTAACATTATCTATCAGTAAATTTTTAACATTAAATCTATTAATCGGTACCAAACTGATATTAAAATCTTTAAGAATATTCTGAAATTTTTTTGTGGCCCATGGATGATATGTGAATTTTTTAAAAATTAGTTTATCTTTTCTTGCTGAAAGTGTTGTGGTTTCTTTGATATGTTTTTGTCTCTTGAATTTCTGCACCTTTTTATGTACTAGTTCTTTTTTAAAACCATTTTTAACTGCTGTTTCTTCTATTTGTTTGTATTCTTTAAAATATTCTTCTTTGCTAATTTGTAGGTTAACTAGCCAGTGTGTTAAACTGTTAATTACTGCATGTTTGTGTGCTGTGGGGTTAAAACTGTCAGCTTTGGTGTGATTATCTGCGTGTGTATTCTTTCTGTATATTCCAAATTTAAGATTTTCTTGGCATTTCATTATTTTAATATCCAAGAATGGCAGCATATTATGTTTCTATTTCGTATGTAAATGATATGTTTATGTCTTGTATATTTAGAAGTTTTAAGGCATCATCAATGAGTTTTTTGTTAACTATGGCAAATATATCATCTACATATCTGTACCATACCTTAAATATGTATGGAAAAGCTGTGTTGATGTGTGTTTCAAATCTACTCATGAAGAGGTTAGCTAGAAATGGAGATAAGGAGCTGCCCATTGTAAGTCCTGCTTGTTGTTTATAAAATTTTCCTTTAAAAGTAAAAAAGGCTTGATTTATGCAAATTTCTGTCAGTTTGATGTATTCTTTTATGTGTGTATCATTAATTCCAGTTGTTTTTAGCCAATCATGTAGATAAATCAGGAGTTTTTCTTTTGATATGCTCGGAAACAGAGATTCTACATCGAAAGATATAAGAGTGTCAGAGGGATGCAATTTTATGTCTTTAATTTTTTCTTTTAACTGATATGAATTGTTTATGTTCCTGGTTTGAAATTTTGGTAATGTCTTGACTCTATTAGCTAACCATTTTGCTAAATAGTAAGAGGGAGTATTGATGTTGTTAATGATGGGGCGCATACCATTTCCAGTCTTGTGAATATGGTTTACCTAAAATTCACAAGACTGGAAATGCATTATATGGTGGCCTTGACAACTGGCTTCTCCCAACAAATAGCCTCACTGTACATTAAGTAGGTTGTTAGGTCTGATGTTGATATTTTCAGAATAGTGTTTAGATTGCAAAAAGTTCCGATTTAGGCACTGATTGATGTATTAAAACTTTATGAAAAACTTAATATACAATTCTAAAAGATAACAATTCAAAAATAAACTAAAGAGCTTTAAGACTATTTTAAATAGCATGGTTACAATGACAATGGTAAAGAGGATGTTTGAAATAGTCTGGAAAGGAAACCCATTAACTGTGCCATGAAAATCAAATGCTTTCTAAAGGTTCTGCTTAATCAAGCCTCCATTGTTCCTTTTCCCCCACTGATGATAAGGAAGAAATGTTAGCTTGTGTCTTCCATATTACAGGATACAACCTCGCAAACTTGTTTTGTGACAATACTGATTTTATCATAATCATTATTATTATGATAAGACTGAGGAGGTCCAGCTTCCCTATTTCCTTTGATTGGCCACTACTGGACCTGTACATTCATGAACACATGTCAAAGGAACATGAGTAATCACCTTGAAGGTTTTGGCCAGCATTGTGGAAGACAAAATGGAATATGTGACAGTGAAATATTTCTAAGAACCAAAACACATCTATTCAAAATTAAATACATTTTGTGAGAAGTGTGCAAGTTGCCTAGGGCAAACTGGAGATGACATGTGATGAACAATATGCTTCTATGAAATTATGTTTTTGTCTCATCAAATCTTCAGCTGAGGCCCATGCAAGGTTACAGGAGACCTATGTAGAGTTTGTTCTTTCCTATAGTACAGCTTGAATATGATTTAAAATGTTTAATGAGGGAAGTCAATCAATTTCAAAGGAAGGTGGACTTGGCGCTCCAGTTTGTGCTCTAATGCAGAAAATATTAACACCCTACTATTATTGTGAGAGAGAAACCTTGAATAACATTAATACTCTTCACAAATTCTAAAAATTTCACTGGGTACCATCCACACATTTGTAATTGAAAAGTTGCACATGAGACATGTTTGTGCATGGTGAGTTCCAAGATAGCTGAACAAAAGGACATTCACGTGCAGGTTTGCATACAGCTGAAGATATTATAGGAAGCTGCAGAGTTCCTCACATAGCAAATACAAGAGCAGTGCACTGCAGTTAATACATTGATCAGACTTCAATTGAGAACTGAAGCATAGTTGATGTATTATTTGTAAGTTTTGGCTGACCCCCTTAATATATTGATTTCTAGTTCCATAAGGATTAACTATAAGTAATCACAAAAATTACCTGAAAGTTTTAATAACTCATTATCAATTGAGGCATAAAGTCTATCAACTTTAATAGCTCTTCTGTTAGATATTTCTACAGTCATATAAAATTGCTTCATCCGCCTTTCTATATCCCTGTCAATCTCATCTTCATTTTCTGGAACCACGACTCTGTAAATGTTATGTTTCGTTCTCCAGCTAGAACAAAAATTATTCATTTATACTTATTCATAATGTTTCATTACAAAGAGAAACTAATGAACAAACAGTACCTCACTAACATCAATTAAGCACTTAATAAATCATAATTTTTATTAAATTTAAAACTAATTTTGTGTTGGAACTAATACAGTGAAGCAACTAATAATATATGTTCTTATTTAGCTGATGAGTCAATTTAATACTCTTATGCTCCCTTACCATTTAATTATATGGAACATGTTTTACAGGCCATTGCCCTCATCATCAGCTGTGGGTTGACTGTCAGATTCATTGACAGTTAGATGGACTTAATGTAGCTCTTGTGGACATTTTATGAACTTTTGAATTAATTTGTATTAAATTGGGATCTAAAAGTTCATAATCTTATCTCTTACATTTTTTTATAAAAATTGTTTCCCACATTCCCAGCTCCAAAGCTCTATTTACAAATTTCAGTAATTTGATTACAATTTCTATATCATGTTTATCTATCCAAAAGTGATGTGTGACCACTGAATATCTATCTGATTGTCCCTGGTGTTTTTCCAGTGTTCTTTGATCCTAATTCCAATGCTTCTTCTTGTTTTGCCAATATATACTTTGTCACATTCTGAGCAGTTAATTTTATAAAATACTGATTTCTTCTCATCAGGGATTCTATCATTATCACCGGAGCTGTGCCGATTATTTAGGCTGAACTTGTTCACTGGGGACAAAGTAATACCAACCTCTCTGAGTATTTTCTGGAATTTTGGGTGGCCCAAGGATTACATAAAGACAAGTGGCTTCAATCCCGCAGCATACAAATATGCAGACCTGAACAGCTTAGCATATAGACTTGTTAACATACCTATGAATGAGTATGAATACAGCGAAGAGTACTCACACATAATACAAATGGCAAAAATTTGTATTGGGTATGACCAAGAAATTGTAGACAAGAAAATCAAGAAATTCAAACAAGAGAAGAAGTTAAAACAAGTTAAAAACATTTACAGCAAGAAAAGAAACTGCCATTCACAGGAAATTTGCTTATTCTTGGGTCACCAAAAAATTCCAGGAATCTATAAAATCAACTGCTCAGAGTGCAACAAAGTATATAATGGCAAAACAAAAAGAAGATTGGAATTAGGTTAAAGGAACACTGGAGAACCATCAGATACAATTACACAGATAAATCTGTAGTTTCACATCACTTTTGGACAGGTAAACATGATATAGAAATGGAAATCAAATAACTGAAATTCATAGATAGGCCCTTGGACTGGGGATATGGGAAAAAAAAAATTATAAAAAAGGTCATGAACTTTGAGACTCCAACAGAAGACAAATTAACCAAAAGTTCATAAAATATCCAAGAGAGCTACACCAAAACCATCCAACTATCAACGAAGTCAGCAGTTGACTCACAGCTGATGATGTGGGCAATCTGTGAAAGATGTTCTGTATAATTCAATGGTATGGAGCATAAGAGTGTTAAATCAACTCACCAGTTAATTTAGAATACTAATTTTTATATTTTCAAAATATTGCAAATATCAGGATTTGAACTGTAACTTCGGATTATAAGACTAAATAAGAGAAGAGGCTCAGAAAGCTCTCTGTTATTTTTTCAGGTATTTATTGTTGGCTCAATCCACATAAATAATCATTGCACTAGTCACTTACACCTTCGAACATCAGCCAGCCAACATACAACTACTGTTTTTCCACTGCTGTTAATAGAAAATTTACATCTCTCATGTTTTCAGGTATATCTCAAAAATTAAATAGTGACACTCTTATAAAAACATTATTTAAATTACTTACTCTGCAATTATTTTCTCAACTTCTTCTGCAGTGAGCTTAATAGGCTTTTCTTTTCTGTCCTCCTTTTCTCTGCTTTTGAGCAATTCTTCAGTCTTCCTTTTGTACAACCATTCCCTCACAAATCTCTGTATTGCAACTGCAGCCTTTAAAACAATCATTCCAGTAAACTTTTTGACAAAATATAACTCACATTTTGTTAATTTTCACAAACTTACTTGTGGACATGTTTCAAAGACGGTTGGTTACCTTCATCCCCAGCATAAATTCATTGTCAACTTTCTTGCAAGGTATGCAGATGTCACTCCATAGGTTTTACAAATTTAGAGATAAGATATTTCCAAAGATCAAAATTAACAAACTGTTCTTTATTCTTGTATATAAATAAATTTCCCAGACTGTTAGTTCTATTGCTTCTGAATACTTTTAGTCGGTCCTGGTGGTGTAGTTTTTTTTTTTTTTGATTTGTTTATTTATGGACGCTCTTAAACATCTGACTGGTGGTGTAGTGGCTACCATACTTGCCTCCTACATCCAAGAATGCAGGTTCGAACCGGGCCAGGACCGATGGATTTTTTCGGACATAAAAATCCTAAGTATGGCTTCCTTCGGAAGGGAAGTAAAGCCGTGGGTCCCGTGTCGTACATTTACAGCACGAAAAAGAACCTCAAGCCTGAAAGAGAGGCTTCTGAGAAAAATTTGCCAGCCGTTTCACGCCCTGAGTTGAATGGGACGCTGATGACCTGAGAGACCTTTTATGCTTGAAAAAAATCCATCGATCCTGGCCAGGATAGAACCTGCAATCTTGGATTTAGGATGCAAGTACCACTACACCACCAGGACCAACGAGCCCAAGAGTGAAAAGTAAACATCCTATATATATGCTTTTCTTATTAGCCTTTGCAGCACATGAAAAATGTCAAATATAAACATATACTGAAAAATCAGCAATAGGATATCATTTCTGGTCAGAAAACGATGAATTTCAGAAAAAATCAAAACATCTAAAAGTGACTCAGAAGACAACAGAAAACACAGCCTAGGAAAAATTATTTTATATTACAATAAAGAACAGTTTGTTTATTTTGATCTTTTGAAACATAATGACTTTATCTTCAAATTTATAAAACCTACAGAGCGATATATACAGACCATGTGGGAAAGCTGACAATGAACTCATGCCGAGGATAAAGGCCTTTCAAACATGTCCAAGTAAACTTGTGAAAATTAGTGAAATTTGAGTGATATTTGGTGAAAATTACAATTTAATGTTACATTTCACTGTGAAAATACTCACAAATTGAAAAACAACATTCAACATTACATAAAGATTTTTGCTAACTAATGATGATATTTCAATGAATACATTTAATTGTTCCAATTTCCAATTTACATGCAGATATAATATTTTTAACATATAAATAGAATCAATTTTATGCTGTTTTAAAAAACATATAAACATGTTAAAATGTAAGTAAACAATTTGCATTTCCATTTTCTCAATACATGTAAACTTATTACTACCAAAATTTTTAAATTTCCTACTTAATAACCCTTAATTTATGGAGTTGCATTCCTTTCATACCCAATTGCAATTAACATCAGGTTGTGTATGTAATGGGGAAATATATTCACTCCTGAATGTCATTATCAACATTGTAATTCCCTTTTGTCTTGCCCAGATTCTATAACCATTTTTGTCTCACCTTCCGGATGTATTTTCCAAATTTTTTAATTTTCATATAATTTTAAATTTAAAATTCTTTTGCTTATTATTTCATTTGGTAAGTTTTCCCCCTTCTGTAAAAGGAACTGTTCCACCAAAACTTGGTTTGCTTACATTCTGAAATACAATGCCAAATACTATCTGCTTCTGCACACATTGGACATATTCCCTTAACATATCCATTTTTTATCCCACCTATACATATTATCCTGTATGCATGCCAGTCCATCCCTTCCTGCCTTATTAAAGGTTTGAATGTATTTTTCTCTTTCCCAATCATTTTTTAGTATGATATATAATTTCAGAGATGTTTTGAGATTAAGACTAGACCTATACCTGTTTTTAAACACCCAATTCTTGTTTTAATCCCTTTTTAAAATCCTTTATCCATTCTTTCCCCCTCATACCATACTGATTCCATGCCAATTTCTTGTAGAATATTTCAGATTTTATATATCCAATTTTCTCTCACCATTATTCTTTCTTGCATTACCAAACACTCTTTGATAATATCCTCCTCTTCTAGTCTCCCTATTCTGTACCAATATTGCAGTACTCTTTGTATTACCTTGATTCCATAGCCCCAATCTTACTAGTTCCATTAGAGCATCTCATTAGATGAAGATCTAGGTAAGCCTAAGACAATTGTACCAAATTAACCTATTTATCACATTTATCACTTTTCATCCTCCATCTGGCCCCCAATAATATTTAGTAATGCTAACTTTACTTGTCAATCTGGCGCTGGAGTTCTGCCATGGACAGCATGTACTGTTTCAATGTAATATATAATATCTTATAAAATACTTAATTCAACTTTTTAATGCAATAACTTGAAAGCTTGAAGCAAACTTTTATGGGTATGCATATGACGAGAGGTGATATATACATAAAATTATACAGGCATGAGACTCTTCCTACCACTTTCTCTTGCCTTCCCCCAATCAAAGTACTCCACAAGCCAACTGTGACTTTGGTTTGCTTCACAATTGCAAACCAAGTCTCCAATAGATAATAACCACAAATACAAATATCACACACAAAAAAGAAATTTCCTCCAGACTTTTTCCTTCCTACATACAAGCAAAATTTTTGGGAAATAAAATGTTGACATTTTTAGGGGTACTAGCAACCTCCTAGAGGAGTCACCCAAGAGAGAGCATTAAATGTATTATGCTTGCTAATGATGCCATTTAACTAATTTTTGCACTATTTCATTGAAACTTTTCAAACAGGCATCTACATGCATGACACTTTTGACATTCTTTATCTTGGAATCATTTTGCACCAACAGAACAATCTGTTGAACAGTATCTGATGCCCACATTTTAGTAATGATTCATCACACAATTTCTGACACAAATCTTGCACTGCCTTGTTAATTTTACTATACCTTTTTGAACGGTTTAACATTGTCTATAAATAGATTAAAGAGCACTATGTTTTTAGCTCATAACTTTTTTGTAATTACCAATTCTACAAATTCATTCACATAAAACAAAAATACTAAGTTATATATTTGTATTAACCTTTTCTCTTCTAAGTTGTTCTTGTAATGTAGCATATTTTTTTCTTGTGACATATCCTCTCCAAGCAGCTTGTATGCATAAAGCTGAACTTTCTTGCAACACCTTCACAAAAAAATCTACCACCTCTGTAATAGAATACATAAAGCTAAAAAGTATTTATCTAAGCAATTGCAGTTAATATATAAATTTTCAATTAAAAATATTACCATGCATCTATACAAACCAAAAATAATGTTTTTTTCAGATATCAATTTAAACTTAAGGTTATCATATGTTAGTATTGGAAATCTTATAATTTGATCATATTTTTCATTTTGAAGTCTTATATGTTTATTTTTGTTTTGTATGCATGAAAGATAATATTCATAATTTTTTCCAGGGTTAGGCATTAGTATGAATGAACGAACGAAAGGAGGGAGGAACAAATGAATGAATGTTTTATTTCACATAATTCTCTTACATTAACTTTACACATTATACAACATCCTTGGAGTACTTGTTATTTAGGATATATGCATTTAACCCCCTGGTTGTATATCATTAGATCCTACTTCCCACTCTCTACCTATTCCACTATTCTCACATAACTGTCCTTTCCCTTTGCTTTACTTCTGATCCATGCTTCATCAATCTTGCAATATAAATCTTTAAAATCACCAATAATTCCTCTCTAAGTATTTATTTGCTATTGCTACCAAATAAATCGCTCTAGTTACTTTTGCTCTTGTAACCATTTTAAATGATCCCAAGTTTTTATCACTCTCTATTTCGATCAAACTCCCCACGGGCATTGACACCACACTCAAACCTCTTGATCAGCTGATTCCACCATCCACTTCTCACCACATCATTTACCCAACTCAGGTGTTTCACACTCGGTAAAGTCCTTGACGCGCTCGTTGCTATACACCTACCTTGCTGGATGCAGGTTGTTTCCCTTTCTTTCCTCCTATTCTCTTACCCTCCATTCTTCATTCCTTGCGCTTGATGCAGTGTCAGCAGGTTTCCATCTCTAATCCTCCTATCTTCCCCTCTAGCCATGGTTTCCTGACCTTGCTGCTGCAATGACCAATGTTAGTGATATTGTGTGCATGAATAGTGCAGCTGTTGGCTATGGACCAGTTGAATTAACAATTACAACGGTGACTCTAAAAATTTTGAGAATGGACGCAATAAAATTTTAAAAATTTAGATCTGATCATTGCATCTTTTCAAAATATTATCCATTGCATTATATATGTTTCATTTGTTCAAACCATTTGTAAATGCTGAATGCCATGATTCTTTGGATAAGATGCAAGTATTTTCTTCCTAAGCAGCTATTGCAGCTTCAGATGATTCAAATTGTTGGCCACAAATTTTTTCTTTTATTTTGGGGAACATAAAAATAGTCACATGGGACCAGATCTGAACTATAGAGGGAATGGGATAAATATTTGACTCCTAACTCCAGTAGAAATTGGATCGTTTCTAGTGCAGTGTAGACAGAGGCATTGTAGTGGTGCAACAACATTCCATGCAGGTCAGTCTTAGGATGCTTCGTTCTTAGTCCATTGAAGAATTGAGGCAGGCTTGTGGCGTACCATTTGACAGTGCTAGTTGTCCCTCAAGTGGCATTGTTATATGTCCAGTAGCTGAGCATAAGGAATAGATATCATCTTCTTGCCAATACTTCTCCCTTGCTCTGTTTCTGTTTGGGGATCCTCTCCTGAGAAAACTCAGATTGATGACTGTCACTTAGTTTCTGGATCATACTGATACATCCAACTTTCTTCACCTATTATATGTTAAATATGCATTTTGATCTTCATCCATCAAAACTTTCTATCATTTCCTGGCCCCAATGCACACATACTTTTTTCTGCTCATTTATGACATGGTGGGGAGAGCTTCCTGATGTGAAGTTTTCCTTTGCAGATTGTTTTCACTGCAGCAAATCCAATATTCAGGGATTCTTGAATCTGATATGTGTAATAATGATCTTCCAGCAACATGCACTCTACTTTCATCACATTTTCATTGCCTGTTGCTATAGCCAGCCATATATGCAAACTTCATCTAGAAGGAATCCCTTTCTCTTCTAAAATGTGCAAAATATTGATAAATAGTGGACTGCGAAGAGCAAAGATCCCTAATGCATGATGCAATCTTTTAAGGCATTCTCCTTTCCCTAAACTGACTTTAAAGTCATAGAATATCATGGTGCGGAAATGCACTTGGTTCAGATCCATTCTAGCATCTGGCATGGCAATACCGGTGTATACATACAAATTTAAATGTGCTGACACTGCGCATTGTTAATTAAACATGTTGCTATCCAAACTTGAATCTAAAACTGGGAAAATCTGTACTGGCTTATCATAACTCCTTATTATCCATTCTCAAAACTTTTAGTGTGACCCTCAATCAATTCTATTACAATTTATTAAATATAACTCTACTTACTTAAACAATAAGGACATATTTCAGGGCAATCACTTCCATCATCAGCTGTTGACTGGATATTACCACTACATTATATATTTACCTAGGTACAACTTAAACACTTAAATTGATCCTAAACTTAGGTATTCATTTTTTTTATTTTATGTAAGTAGAGTTTAGTGTAAAAATGAATACCTAAGTTTAGTATATATTACCACTCCATTATCAACAGCTTTATAAGTAAATATTTACTTAAATTGATATTTCACAGTTTCTATTTTGAGATGTAATTTCATACTGGCAAACCTGGTAACAAAGTATACGAATTGATGACTGTAAAGGCTTTATCAGATTTTCAATTTGAAGACTTTTGTTACTTAACATGATGAGAAAGCAGAGTCAAGCTAAGAAAAATAGGTGCTTATTAAATTTTGCAAGTGAAGAAAAGTATGCAGGGAGATTATGAATGACTCAATTTATAAAGTTGATATAGAACTGGTTTGGCGACATACTTCATTATTTGGCTTTTAGTTGAGCATGCTTTGGGGACATTTGCTCTCATCATCAGCAGATCAACTGGTCAAAGCATATCCTATAGGTAGTTGGAGAAAGTTATTCAACATATCCAACATCGATGACCACCTCCTTGGTCTAGTGGTTAGCGTTGGTGACCAAAATATTTTATTGATATAAAAATAATTCTCAGTATCTAGTTTAGATTAGAATGTCTATATTATAAAAATGTGGCTTTAAAGATATGGGAATATGCTTTTGCCTTATCTTACCTATTTAATTTTAGGTTTAGTGATTTCAATGTAAAATAAATGTATAACTGCTTGAACTTATTTTGTTTGAATATTTCAAGAATTGTTTCATTATTTTTGGAGGAAAATTCTTAGGTAAGACTACTTAGCTTAGCTACAGCAACTATGGGGAATTTAAGGTTGTTCAACATTTTGTATATTAAAAAGGAGTTTGCTAAGCTATCTTTATGAGAGCAATTTACGAGTCAAAAAGTTTGGGAACCATTTTCTAGAAGAGCACAGTAGACTAAGGAAAATAATTAACTTACAACTGATTATGGAAAAAAATTGTTTTTAGTAAAATTTAATTTCAGATATTTCACATGCAAACATAAACATGTTTGACTATTTGTTAGAAAAAATTAGGTAGAGTAAGAAATATGTAGGACTGTAAAGTGCTATGTATAATAAAGTTGATATTTGGATTGTGTTGGGAAAGGTATCAGCATTATCAAATTTTAGCATATGATAACCATATTTAAAGCATTTATTAAATGAGATAAATGCACATACAGCATAGCACACAGAAAGTGTTTAAGCTAATACATTTTATATGGATCAATAAAGCTGAATGCTGATCATGCAAAAAAGAAGAAGAAAGTAAAAAAAAAGTTATATATCTTTATGATTTACGTTTTAAAAAAATCTTTTGGACCAGAGAAACATACTTGGAAAGAAAGGCAACAATAACTTAATAATTTACAATTGTTTAAAAAAAAAAAAAAAAACTTATGGACCAGAGAAACATACTTGGAAAGAAAGACAGCAATAACATTCTGGTAACCATCCCCTTTAAGATATACCTTGTATCTTAAAATATCCCATATCCACTTTTGAGGAGACTACGGCAGAATTTAACTTTTAAGAACCTTCAAATGATCGCTGAACTAAAACCTTAAAACAGTATTTATGGCTATATAAATAAAATAAAAATTTCACTATAGTGTGCTCGTTTAATAGTTAATTCAAATATTCCCATTTCATTTGTCACTTTGTACAAGCGGTTATTTGTATTATTTTACATTCACTTCTAAAAGCTCTTCAACTCTTAAGGTTTTTAAAGTTAAATTCTGCAGTAGAATGCTTATCACTGGGCATGGGATTATAGCCCCATTCCATTTCCAGTTATAACAGGAAATAGATTCTTTACCAGCGTAAAATTCAGGATGTAACACTTATCCTCGTTTACCTGGTGTGTACCTTTCGATGCCAAACTGTAGTTTCACTAAAGGTCGTAAACCTGGCATTACTTTATTATTTTGCGCTGGAATTATTTTCGCCATGATTAAAACACCAAAGCGCTACAAGGTAATATTTGCGAATATGACATCCCATTCATTTGTTTTATATTTCCGTAAACAATTATGATTTCATGTTTTATGTCAAGCAAATAATGAACTAAATTCAGTGATTTTTTAGGTTAAAACTTCATATCTTCCACGGTCACAAGTCGCAATACGATATGTTTACTTTATCGTTTTTCACCTGTTCTGTGATGCAAAATGCCATAAACCCGTTTTTCCCTAATCTATAGTAATAATATTTCCCACTCATTTTTATTCGCTCTTACTTATATATTTATATGTTGGGTGTGGCCACAGTTAAAAAATGAGAAACAGTCATAACAGTTGTATTTTTGTACATGTTGATTGCTGCAAAATTATTGGAATATGTATAATACACAGATTACTGTAACCCACATTTACGCATTAGTACCAACGTAACAGCCTCAAAGAGCACAATTGAATGAAAGTAAATGAGCAAGAATGTGCATGAGTTGATTTATAATTTCGGTTGACTTCATTTTATTACCTATCGCATAAAAACAAATTCAATACCTCCTTTTGTAAATCAAATAGCTAATCACTGGTTAAATGTTAGTGTAATTTGGAAGAAAACTCCACCCTGTCTCTTTGTACAATAATATGTCTGGCCTTATTGTATTTCTGTACTTCCTTTGGTGGAACGATTTTTGCAATCTACATAGATAATCGCGTTAGCCATTCATGCAACATATGAACCGGACTTGCTCCATCAATCATGGTTTATTAAGCTAGTATTATGTAGAAATCAAATTAAAATTAATCTATGATTAGCAATTAAAATGTTATGTAATATGATACTTATCATGTACACGCATATACACGAACAGTCAATGTAGAGGAAACAATGGACAGTTTTCATTATCATCAGAGCTCAGTTTTGGGCCCCCTAATGTTTATACTTTATGTAAACAATATGCCATATTTACAGGACTATAGTATTGTATCATATGCTGATGATACTTCACTAATATATGCTGAACAAACTTTTAAACAAGTGGAAGAAAAGACCTCAATAGGTCTTTTAGTCAATAGGTTACACTTGTCAAAGTATTTACAAAATTTACAATTGAGACTTGATAAAACTAAATTAATGCTATTTGAGCTTCGTGACAAGGAAGATTGATTGATTTTATTTATGGACGCTCTTTAACATCTGAGGTCATCAGCGTCCCATTCTATTTAGGGCGTGAAACGGCCGCCAATTTTGCTCAGAGGCCTCTTCTTTCAGGCTTGAGGTTCTTTTTCGTGCCGTAAATGTACGACACGGGACCCGCGGCTTTACTTCCCTTTCGAAGGAAGCCATACTTAGGATTTTTACGCCCGAAAAAAATCCATCGGTCCTGCCCGGGTTCGAACCCGCGATCTTGGCGTGACAAGGAACAAAATGAGTTAACAATACATATTAATAATCCAAAAATTGAACAAACCAACTACACCAAATTCCTTGGAATCTATATTGATAAAAATTTAAACTACAACCATCATGTAACTATGCTTTGTAAAAAATTGTGTGTCAACATATATTTATTAAGAAAATTATCCTATCAGCTAGAAGGAAACACACTTAAAATGGTTTACTATGGATTGGTACTCTCATATAACATACGGTATTGAAATCTGGGGTGGGACAAGCCTTTCTAATTTAAATACAGTATTTATATTACAAAAAAGAAATATGAGATACATATTCAATTTAACTAGTTGCCAATCTGCGAAAGAAACATTTAGAAAACATCACATACAGTCATATCGTTGTATGTCTACAAAGTTCTTTTATTAATAAAATCTAAAATGGAATAGATATCATTAAATAGAGACCATTATGAATACAACATGAGAGGAATTAATAATTATCATAGGGAGCATAAGACAAAAACGTCAAGCAATAAAGATCCATATAGTATAGGTATCATCTTGTATAATAAATTTCCCACTTTCGTTAAAACCAGGCAAGATAATTCTTTTAAGAATGTGTTGAAAAAGTATCATATTGACAAATGTCTATACAGATTAAATGAGTTATAACTGGGCAACGTTATCACTAATCTCTAATATGATTTGTTCATATCCTTAATAAATATTAAATGGCTAAAACTGTAAGGTTATTTCATTATGAATTAGTCCTGATGATCTAATTCTGTTATTAATTTTAGTCTAGAATGTAGAAGATTATATGCAGAATGTGGTAACCAAAATGTAATGTTACTTGTAAATATGTTAGTATCCTTTTTGACTAAGACAGTACTTGTAAATGCAGGTCTATTGACAGTCAACAAATTATTATATTATTATTAAAATATTCATATGGATTAAGCCCCAAGGTAATTTCATTGTCTCAGGGGTTTTTTTGGTAACATTGTATACAGTATGTGTAATTTATTATTACTATTATTGTTATTATTATTATTATTATTATTATTATTATTATTATTATTAACCTTGACTTCATGTGTATATGGTATAGAAAACAATATTGAGTTGAAGTTGGCTTAAATTTGTACATGATATATATTTGCTATATAATTTTATGAAAGTATCACTGGATACCTTGTAAATTGCAGTTTTTTTTTTGACAAAGTCAGAAACTTGTGTACACAAGTCTATTGACAACAAATAAAAAAAAATATATATATATTGTGCAAGGATATATTAGGATACGATTGGATTGGGTTAGATAGCGAGCTTAGGTCTTTATGCTTAATTTTTCTTCAAAGATTTAGGTTGCCTTAAAAACATATCCAATTTAAAAAAGTGCAATTTCAGTAATTTTCTTGTAAAAAAATTGCAATATATCATATAAAATTTACCACCATACTCTTTATTCCTTTGGATGCTATAACTCCATTGCTTTTAAAACTTCCACTACATCTCGTTTATATCTCCAGTCAATGCAATATGAAAATGAGCACTATTACTCACTATGTTTATTACTCTATACCTTCCAAGACCTTCTCCCAGCTGCACAATGCAAAATCCACAACATACTGTTCTTCTACATTAACACATGTAAATTCTCTGCTCTGGTCTTCCCCCATAGATCCTTTTAAAGTCGTTAGTAAATTATTTTCACAGAATTGGGCTAATTTAAATCATTTACTAATTTGTCTGAACTTACGTTGCCCTTCTACATGTGTCTTTTTCCATTCCCCACAATCTCTAGCCTGAAGGTTTCCATTCCTACCATTAAAAATCCCTGAATAACAAATACTCTAATTCGAGAAATTATTACTTAATCTCATCTATCTTGAATTCTAAATTACAAGAGATCAGGATCATAAAACTGAGCTTTTTAGCTGGTTATAAATTATCCCCAAATGCAAAAACAAATTTTATTCACATAACCCCAACTGTCCTAGAACTTTTCTCTTTAATACTACCAATAAATTAATTTCTAATTAATACCACCACATCTCCTGACATCCTCTCTTTTGTTTCATATTTCCTTTACAAAAAAAATTCAAAACCAGATATTTTAATATCATAATTTAACCATGTTTCTGCTAGACCTTGAATTATCAGTAATAAACTAGTAAATCTTTAAGTACAGCTCTTTTTATTCTTTCACAGTTCCAGAAGCCCAGAGTTCCTATCCTTCTCATTCCATTGCAATCCCAACCTGGACCTAAAATCTTGCAATTTCTTCTTACTCCTAAGTTTAGTCCCTTCCTCTGGAACATCTTGGGAGAGTATCCTTCCTCACTTCCTTCTGGGCTCAATTTGCACTATTTGCTCTGTTTAACTACAAGATACTTACACGTGGGGAGATACAATGCTCGACTACAGATTCTTCCTCATCTTGGCACCATACTCTTTTCTCCTCTCCACTCCTAGCCACATTACTCATTTGTTGCATTTCATGAGACAGCTGCTTGTCTGGATAATTTCTATATGGCAACATCAATGTAACCTGATCTGAAACTTTATTCTGCCACTATCTCTGTATCTCACCTTCCATCTCCACTCTTACACAGGTTTTACTCTTTGATCTTCCTGTTTTCTATTCTATAACTGATTTTTGCTGAGCTATTTCCTGTACATTTATTCCATCATTTGTACAGAGTTCCTTTTCTCCCTTAAAAGTTAGCTGTTTATCATCAATTCACAATTGAATATTACAAATATATGCTTTTTCTCACTGTAAGCCTTGCATCTTTCAGATTCTTCAAATGATGTTTACTAATAAAAATGTTTGAAAATATTCAGTTTCTTTGCTCTGTGCAAATATCAGATTCTTTAAATATTTTAAAATTTTCTAATTATTTTCCTTTTCCCAGATTTTCAGCCCACTCAAAAAGCATCTGCCATTTCCCATCCACATACTTTCATCTCTAAGATTTCTTGCATTTTTTGCTGAGACCAGACACACCAGCATTCTTTCACTCCAGCAAATAATATATTAAAATTAGATTTTTTACCTCTAATTTATCTATTCTTATTTTAATTCCAGCTACTTCTTCCTTAAATAGTCTAACTTCTTTTATTTCATGCTTTGCCTGTATGACAGCCAAAATTTTGTGAGCAAATTGTTACTCTATCACATACAATCTGCTCAGAATATTTTCTAAATTTTCACCATAGTCTGCTGGGTCAGGATTAATCTCTACACCACCAAATTGTTCTTTCTTTCCTCTTCCTTTATTTTTATTTGCTTATTTCTCCTTACTATAAACATTTCAATCCTGGCTCTGTAGATTATAAGATCTATTCCCATCATCCTTTAATTTCCTTTTTCTTTTTAACAGAAACACCACACCTCCTCTCTCTTCCTCTGCTACCTTAGCGCTACCTCACAATATACTTTTCAATTTGTTCTTCTAATTGGAACTTAGATGAAACCACTTCCCCCCCCACCTCAGATTTACAATCACATTTACCTTTGTTGCTTCATTTGTA
This sequence comes from Metallyticus violacea, assembly GCA_030762175.1. Lineage (NCBI taxonomy): Eukaryota > Metazoa > Arthropoda > Insecta > Mantodea > Metallyticidae > Metallyticus > Metallyticus violacea. The sequence goes on from CM060844.1 coordinate 13,987,123, forward strand.
TTTTGAGAGAAAGTTTTAACAATAAGCTTAGACCTACTTCTGCAGCCTATTGTAATCAGCTCAGATTGCCAAACAAATGAATAAAGAATATACTTAACTAGTACTAAATCAAATTATTGCAAATACAGGATCCTCATTTCACTATGCAATCAAAACTTGATTTTGTGGGAGGCAAGTTACTGCCCAATGGCCTTCTACCTATTGAAAGAAATAATGTTGCACAGTTGGAACTGGCAGCACACAATTTTCCCTTTAATCACTGTATTTATGTGAATCTAATGTACTATCAAATGTAATGCACACTCCAAATTTGAAACTTAAAATCATAAAACAATCAAAACATACAATTTATAAGTGGACTATTGTTACATCTTGGAACACAGTACAAAATTCATCATTCGTGCTGTTCCAGGACAATTCGTGTAGGCCAAAGAAGAAAAAGTTATTTCTTATGGTGTCACTAGTCACAGGTTGCTTGTTCTTCCTCCTTTCATGTATGAATTTCATAACTTTCTTCAATGTCTTACTTTGCAAGGACCAATGAAATTCTTCCTACTAGCTTTAGTTGCAAATGCCAACTTTGTTGCCACTATAAGCGAAAGTTGCTCTCACCTACATTGAACTCTCTTCCTAACTTTCTGTTACCATTTTTTTTTTATCATAAAGAATTACTTTACAATTGAAATTGATTCATAATATGTTCTTCTCTGTTTGCCCTCCATTCTGTGATTATTCAAATACTCTATGCAATAATAGGCCAACAATAAATATAACAAAATTAAGAATTACAGCAATGCATTATGATGTAATAAACAATAAATTTGAATTAAGTTACCTGCAATGGAACAGAATGGATTTGCACTTGAATCTAATGCGTACCACAATTTTGAATACTACATTTGGACAAAATGGTGCACATTAGATTCACTTAAATAAAGTATTTATTAGTAGTAAATGGTAGTTACTATTTTACTCACTACCATAATATATGTTTAAAGTGCCTGCCATCTGTTGTGAGACATGACTGAATCCTTTTGAAAAGATTTTGAGACAGAGTTCATCCTCCCAGATTTTTGTTTCAGCACCACCATGGATTTTATTTCAAATAGAGCAGTAATTTTAAATGGCTGAAGATGCAGCAACTGAATGGCTTTATACACACTGCCAACAGATACACTAATTTGCTGGGCTAATCGTGTTAAAGACTTTCCAGTAGAAGTTTCTAATCAAGCTTCTCTTCAGATAAAATATCGCTTTTTGTACTTGAAAACTCCTTGGATTCAGGTTTTGTTCACCAATCTGAAAACTGCACATCCTGATATAGTCCCAAACAGCCGAAACCACCACTGTACTAAAAGAAGGTTTATGTTCTGTGTTTGGTTTAATGTGCATCATGAACTTCTGCTAGTTCACCAAACAATCAGCGACATTGTGTAATCTAACCAGCTGGAATCTGTCTATGAAAAACTGAAAACTAAGGAGCCTGCACACATGAATCGCAAAGGTGTTATTCTTTTGCATAATGCAAAACAATACACAGCTAATGTGGCTTGTTAAACTATTATCCATCTTGGTTGGGAGACTCTAGGGCAGCTATCATATTCTCAGACATTGCACCAGTCATTGCACCAGACATTTTCCTTTCTTGGATGATCACCTTCTTTTGCAGATATGGTAATTGCATTGGAAGGATCGTTAGCTTTACCTCCTAAGAAGTTCTATCACAATGGAATTCATATTCTTTCATAATGTTGGCAGGTTTTCGATAGCAAGTTGTGTGTATTAATATTGTGATGTTAAGTTAGAGGAAACTATATAGTATGGCTGTGCATTGAGAGAAGACGGTCAAGGCTATAAAATGTATGTGCAAATAGCAGCTTGTCGTTTGAGGAAGGCTTTGTCAGCAAGTGGTTATGCATTCATGTTTTACTCAGTGTTTTCATTATTTGTAAATTGTGTGCTAATTGTTCTTCATGAGAGTACATAAATATAGGCTTGAAGAAGAAGTCCTTATGTACAATACTAATATGTGAAACTGAATTCTTGCAGAGATATGGTGAAACAATTTGCAAGAAAAATCCTGGTAATCATGCAATACGTGCATTATAATGTTGGAGTCAATTAAGACTTTAAAACTAGTTTATTATGCTTATTTCAACTCAATAATGAAGTACGGTCTAATATTTTGGGGAAATTCAGTTAAAAGTGAATGTGTCTTCCTGTTACTGAAAAAAGTCATATGAATAATCGCTGGTACACATAGCAGACATTCATGCAGAAACCTCTTTAGGAAATTTGAAATTTTAGCTCTTCCTTGTAAATATATTTCATCCCTCATGAACTTTTATATAAGAAATAAACAAAAATTTGTTCAAAATCAAAATATACATGACAAGAATACTAGACAAAAAGCAAATCTACATCGTCCAATTTCAGCACTTTCATGCCATCAAAAAGGTGTTTATTATGAGTGCATTTTAGTATATAATGCTCTTCCCTCTAGCCTAAAAGCCTTAATAAACAATGCAAATTCCTTTAAATCTGCTCTTAGAAAATACATATGTAAAAAGGTCCATTATTCTGTAAAGGAATATATGAGTGACAATATTATACTGCACAACATATCAATGTATATGTAAACATGTATATAATAAAATTTGTATGATTAAGTGACTTGTCTGTTTTAGTTGTTTGGTCGAGTTTGGTCTATGTGTTCTTTTTTATTTTTATTGTAATTATTTATGTAGATGCAGGCAAATTTTTGTAAATAAACATTGAAAGCTACTGTGGTAATTGTATATGACAAGTTCAATGTTCATAGGTCTCTGTGGCTGCTCCACGAACTCAATGAATGCTCCGAGAACTAACTAACTAATCATGTTCCAGGCAGAGAAAATTTTGCAAGCTTTTAAAAAGTTACAAAAGAAAGGATCCCCTGAATCACATGAAACATTCTTAACTGTCATGTTCTTATTCAAGGAAAGTTAAATGTTAAATGAAGTATACTTTTATAAGTGTGTTTGTGAAACTTAAAGAGAGTTTTAATGTGACGACATGATTTTTAGTGTTTTACTTTAAATCAAAATAAGATTAAGTTAAATGAAGTATGAAATATAGGAATCTCTTATACAGATGTCAGCAATGTATTGCTGCTGAGGAGCATCATTTTCAAAAATTTTGTTCTTATCGTCATTTTAAATACAATATATATTTCATGCTTTCAGTAAAAATATAAATACTAGGATAAAAATATTAACTTTGCATGTGGCAACCCTATCTACCTTTGTCCAGCTACAGCAGCTGAGCTTTCCCAGTAAATAGATGCACTCAGCTCAAATAGCATGTAACCCAAACACCCTCACCATATTAAAGATATTTTGTTCAGAATATGATGCTTTGAAATGTTTGGTCTAAAAACAACAGAACTTTTTGATCCCCTTATAAAACAACTCCTGAAAGAGAGAAGGAAAAAAATGTTGCATTACTTATTGAATGGTCATTGTAAATGCAGATGTTGTATATAAATGTCTAAAATATTACTCATTTGTAATTCCTTCGCTCTGTATAAAAATTTCAATTTATTTCCTGAACTGCAGCTTAAATAAGATGACAAGATTCTGCAGATGCAAATTAATTTATTTCATCAGCATAACAACTACATTTAAAATTACAAAACATTCAGAAAAATACAAGACTTTTACCTAATTTTGAAAGCCCAGTTATATTAGATAAACAAACAAAAATAATTGCTTTTATTTCATTCCAAATGTAGGCTGTATTTTTACAGAAGCTCTTCTTGTTCCCCTAATCTCCCCTCATGTCTCTTTTTGTGCAAATGGCAGTATTTGGAAGAAGGAAAGCAGCATGAAAGTGCTAGGACTCCTTTAGCTGCAGTAGCTGATCTGGTTTATAAACTCCTTTCTCTGTAACAATGGCAGTGATGAGATCTGCAGGAGTGATGTCAAAGGCTGGGTTCCAGCAGTTGATACCTATTACAACAAATAACATTAATGACTGCTACACATAATTAAACACACATTTTTAAGCAATGTAAATAACCATTTACCTTGTGCAGCAACACGAACATCAGCGATGTATACCATCTCACACTCTGGCCTCTCTTCTACAACAATGTGTTTTCCACTTAACATACTGAAGTCTATTGATGTGCAGGGTGCTACCACATAGAATGGAACACCATGATGCTTAGCAACAACTGCAATCTATTAACATGCAAAGTAAATCATCAATTCTAAATATCTACTTAAATGAAGTTAAGTCATTGTAGTTACAAATTGATATGGATACATGTTTGGATGAGGCAACTAAGACTATTGCCATCAGATGATGGCATTAGTTCAGTGGGGATTGATGACATTCTATATGAGAGAATCAATATTTATAATAGCAAAACAGCAGTTGCAAGATGACTGCACCTATTCATAAGTATACAACTCTCAAGCAACACTCCGTTTTGCGATTTTAATGAGTAAAAGTTATGGAATCAAAAATGCTTCCCATCTATGGTTAGAGGTGCCTGTCATGTCAAGCTATTTACAATTGGGTGCACAAGTTCTCTGAAGGGTGAACCAGCACAGTCAGTGGAAATTGCCACAAAGGTGAATTTGCAATGCGTTGAACACTTAATCCAAGCAGACAGAAACAATGAGATTCGGTGTACAGTGATATTATATTGAGAAATAAAAGTATTTTTCAAATCAGTATTATTATTAAAGTTCTATATTCATTTGAAACTAACTAAATGACTTGATCTCATATCATTTTCCCACTGAGTTATCCTATATGTGGCATTTTTTAATGATTTTGATATAGGCATTATTAGTATATCAAAATCATTAAGATACATATTAATATTCATTAAGATATATATTAGTATTAGTACCACTTGAAACTATGCATTGTGAGTACAAAAGATATTACCAATTTGAAACACATGTAAACAATGTTTAATGAAATACAGATACATAAAACTGATATTAATGAGGAGAGAAACTCAAAAAGTTTTTTACTTCTGTATATCATAGGCATTGAATACGAGATTGTGGATTTGGCCTGCTGAAAATATGTCTTGCTTCTCAACGTCCTACCACGATTGAGGGTCTCTAGAAAGTCTGCCAGGAGCAGTGGGCTAACATTCCCCTTTCTGTTCTACAGTGCAGTCTTCTATAATGGAAATTGTGTTGCAAAGCCATAGTTGCTGATGATGAACTGGGGACTGAAGCAACCAGGATCGAAATTTTGCATTTGTTAATAATTTAGTTTTTTTAAATAAAGGTGTCAGTAAAAATTATTGTAACAAAATTGTGTAATTATAAGGGGTCACACTTAAAATGGCCTGGGTCGGATGGGTGGAAGCCCCCTTGTATTTTGCTTTTTGTATTTTTTCCTAGCATTTCAATAAATTCAAATAAAAAATTATTCTTAAAGCAGTGAAACTTAACAGTTTTTACCTCAATAAACTATAAATTAATTATTAAAATATTTATTGAAATACCAAGAAAAGTATGAATGAATGAATTTATTTTATCAAACCACTACACTATCAAAACTATTCTAAAAATTTATCAGTATAGAAATTAAGGTTCTCCCATACCTTAACAGCCTCGTTGTGTGTATGGAAAAAAACTCTAACATAGAAATCCATTTTCACCATTATGGGTGCCCTCCTACTCTTTTCTTATTCTTCTCCTTCACTTGTCTCTTACTTTTCCCCAGGAATTTCCCTATCTTATTGATTTTCCCTACCCTCAGTTCTGCTAACATTTTTATTGCCACCAACTCTTATTGTAAATTGTTCCATTTTCCATTTCAGATACTATCTCAACACCCTTTACCTTTTCACATTCAATTAGACAATGGAACACACTATCCACTTTTCCACACATAATGCATGCTTCTTTAATAGTTGTTCTTAATCCTTTTAAAAATATTACACCTATACGCATCCATGCCAGGCCCATTCTTCCAAATTAATTGCAAATTTACATACCTCTCCTGCCCCCAGTTTCTTTAACTACTTTATATAAATCTAAAGAACTTTTATCCTCTAAGCTAGCCCAAATCTCTTGCTTCTCTGAATCTTCTGCCCTTTGTTTCACTTCTTTCCAAAATCCACTAACATTGCTTTCATCCAGTTGCAATACATCCCCATTCTAATTTCTTCTAATAATTTCCCCTCCTCCCCATAACAACTCTCTCTTTCCAATATATCTTCTTTGGTATATGACACATTCTTTTAATAAATTGTTGTTATTTAGTTTTGAGACATCTGTACCAATATTTCAAAATTCTCTCTGCTATTATATCTTTCCTTCCTACTCTTCCTAATTCAGCCAAACTTAGTCCTCTTGGCAAATTTTTTGGTAACCCCAAAACTTCTCTGCTAAATATTCTATGTACTGCATCAGCCTTTATCCACCCCTTTGACACTCCCCAAATTTCTATTGCTATTCTATTCTATTAACCCAATCACAACCTCGTATGATCTTTCTAACCATTTCATTGACAATTTAGAGACATTATACAAACTTTTTTTAACAGTTTTCATAGCTAATTTGCCTTTGGCCTGTGCACATTTAGACTGGACCCCCCAATCTTCCATTATTCATAAATCTACGCCCCATGTAATCAAATTCTTTCGCTAATTGTATTGGGTCTCTGTTTATAAACCATCTTTCATCTCTTCTTAATTTCATTGCTTTTTTAAATACTTTTATCTTTGAATTTTTATTATTCATCCTTAGACTCCATTCTGTACAAAATCTAGTAATCTCATTAATGGCATGTTGCAGTGCTATCATAGTTACTGCTCCTGTTATGAAATCATCAGCGAAAAGTAATCCTGGTATTTTTTTTCTTGCCAATTATTAGACAGTGCCTATTATTTTCTATAATCTTGTCTAGGATATCATCTATAAACAGGTTAAACAATTTCTTTGTATAAACTTATTTCAAACCAGTTAAAACTTCTATCCCAGTTTTTCATCAAACCCAAGGAATTTATAGCAGATGTAGAACTAGCCATTGCAAATTTAAATTCAATAGATGAAGACTTGATTAGGAAAAAGTCACTTTACATATTACAAAATATATTGAAAACAAAACAAGGTCCAAGTCCTAAGTTAAAATATATAGAATTCCTCAATAAGAAGAATGTAGTATATACAAAAGCTGACAAAGGTAACAGAATAGTGATCTTGGACAAAGAGGATCAAGAATGCAAAATCTTTTGAACAGTGATAACTTTATTAAAATAAGTACTAATCCTTTAAGTAGCTGCCAAAAAGCAATAAAAGAAACCTTAAAAAGGAGCACAAAAATCGATCGGTATTAAATAAAACACACAATCCTTCTTTAGCCAGAAATTTTGGTTTACCCAAGATTCACAAGCCAGGGAGAAACATGAGACCTATAATTAACAATATTAATACTCATTGCTACAATTTTGCAAATTGGTTAACTTCACAGTTCAATACATTTCCTACATTGAAAGCCTATGTTTGAAAAAGTTAATGGATTTCATCAAGAGAATTAAAGATTATCAACTATCTCCCAATGATACCTCAGTTTCTTTTGATGTCAAAGATTTGTTCCCTAGCATACTGCAAAACAAAGTCTTAAGTCTTTTGAAAAAGTGGCTAACATCTTCTAATCTAACAGAGAAACACATCAATGAATATATTAATCTTACAGAATTATGTTTGAATCAAGCTTATTTTACTTTTGAAGGAGAAATTTTTAACCAGAAATCAGGATTAGTCATGGGCAATCTCCTGTCACCTTTTCTAGCTGATCTAGTCACGAGTGCATTTGAAGCACACATTACATGATTAAATACATAGATGACATATTTTCAATTGTTACAAAAAGACATGTAGAAGATGCACTTAAACTGTTGAATTTACAAGAATCTACAATAAAATTTACAATAGAAATGGATTATGTTTTACCATTTTTGGATTTAAAGATAATTAAAAGTAAGGACACTGGAATTTGGTATCTACAGAAAGGATACACATATTGATAATTATATTAACTCCAATGGTTTCAATCCAAGAATGCATAAAGAAGCAGCTTTCAACAGTATGATATGCAGATTAATTAATGTGCCACTCAGCAGAATTGAATATAAGAAGGAATATCAGTACATAATAGACACAGCCATCTCCAAGGGATAAAATTGTAGGATTTCACAGACAAAAGAAAATTAAACAAATTTCCACATTACCACATTGAGTGTTTTATCCAAAGATAAAATCTACAAAAAGTTCAATTACCATCCACAACTGAATAATAAATTTAAAAAAAAATTTAATCAGTACAATATTATATTGGTTCCTCTAGTAGGGAAATTGTTCAAACTAAACAAAGTAGATGGCAAACCCAAAGAGGAAGAATCAGGGATATATCAGATATATTGTAAGAAATGTGAAAAAGTATACATAGGAAAAGCTAAAGAGAAATTAAGATATCAGAATGAATCAACGTATGAGAAAACATTACACATAAACAGATAGAAATATCAGCTGTAGAGGCACATTTTCAAAACGAACACCATGAAATTGATAAAGGTATTAATTTACTGAGAGCTGTCCAATTTCCTATAGAACTGAGCAAATGGGAGAACATCTTTATTAAGCAAAATAAACAGACATATGAACTTTGAAATTCCACATTCTGTATAAGTTCTTTCATAGACCACCAAAGTCCCTTACAGTTACTCGCCTCTCTAACCCAGCATGATTTGTTAGTCATGCCAGTTGACAATGTGAATGAAATTTATGAAACATGTCCTGAATTTAGTAATTTAAAGAGTGAAATGCTCAAGAGTGTTAAATATTTTAACCATTTTAAAATTGTAAACTTTCCCTTGGGAAAGAAACTGGTTTCAAATACGTTTATACAAAGAAATTACATACATTTTGCTGTGTTGGTTCCTATTGAGTTTTATATAGGTTAAACATATTGGGCTTAATTTGCATCCTTGTCTCAAACTTATATTTTGAAACTTATATAATCTGTGGTTCTGATACCTTCACATCTGACACAAAACCTACATCCTTCATATACTTTTTAAGTCCTAGAATAAATTTGTTACTAACTCCCTTATGCCTTAATTTGTATACCAAGGCTTCCCTATTTACCTTGTCGAATGCTCAAAATCTGCAAAGAAAATATATACCCTCCCCCTTTATTTTTTTCCATATTTATCCACTACAGTGTGGGTTAGCATTATATTATCTAATGTTCTTCTTTTTCTAAAACCTGTTCGAAATTTTGATAATTTATCTTCCCTTTCTGCCCACTCGCACATCCTTGCAGCTAGTATGCTATTGTATTAACATTTTTATGTCAAATATTAAAATGTTAATATTTGACACCACTGTTACAAAAGTTCACTATATTTTATAATATGCTATTGTATATTTTACCCAAAATAATTGTAGGTCCTAGTGGTGTAGTAGTAACCATACTTGCCTTCTAAACCCAAGATCGCAGGTTCAATCCCAGTCAGGATTTATGGATTTTTTTTTGGGTGTAAAATTCCTGCATATGGCTTCCTTTGGAAGGGAAGTAAAGCCATGGGTACCATGTCGCATATTTATGACATGAAAAAGAACATCAAGTCTGAGAGAAGAGGCCCCTGAGCAAAATTTGTTTGTCCATTCCAAGCCCTGAATTGAATGGGACGCTTTTTTTTTTGAGTAGTGTTTAACGCCTGTTTTTACTACTAAGGCACCACAGGCAGTGGACACTGATGATACATGAAATGAAATGATATATTGTGAAAGGATATATATTTTTTTTTAAGGAAGGAAGCGTTCCAGGCCTAAGTTTAGGGTACCTCCCCGGCATTTGCCAGTTATGAAGACTGAGGAAAACCTGGGAAAAAAAAACCCAGTCAGGGAGGATGGTCCTGATGGGATTCGAGCCCCAGACTTCCAATTCACAATGGGACACTGATGACCTGAGTTGTTAAAGAGCATCCATAAATAAACCAAATCAAAAAAGAAAAGAAAAAACTATAATAATCAACTAATTCCTCTATAATTGCTTGGGTTATTTATATCGCCTTTCCCTTTGTCCCTTTGTATAATGGTATGATCATGCTCACTTTCCAGCTCTCGGATATTACCTTACTCTCCTTAATTCTATTCAGTAGCAGCCTAATACTTCCTTGAATTTCTGCAAATTACCAAGAAAAGCAAATGAAGCATCCACCTATCTAGCCCAGAGACCCTTCACGATTATAGATTACAACTAATATATAATTATATAATAAAATAAATTATAAACTGATTATAATTATCCTTATTCTGATTCTTAGAACAAAACAAAATTAAAATAAAAGTACCTCCTGGGTAACAATCTCCTAACCTATGCTAACCTCTTATCTTTGGTTTGTCAGTAGTCTCAAAATGGAAATACTTGAATAAATTAGGAATAAGCCATTATCATATATAATTGCAAATATGATTTTGATCCTAACTTTCTCATTTATAGATGTAACAACTGAACAACTGCTGCTCTCAAACCTATATTTTCAAAATATGCAAAAATTTTCCACTTAATCATCAAGGAAATATGCAAACATTTTAAACAGCACTACAGTGTTCTCACACATTTCATTTTGGGGCATTCCTCACCTATATAGACCATCATAAAAGCATGTATGGTAATGGTAGATGCAGAGCAGATAAATACTACCTAAACCTTTTGTTAGAACATTACACCTTTAAAATTAACTATGACAAAGAGGGAAGAATAATGCATAATGGTCCTATTTGCAAATAAATGTGGTATGAGAATACGCTAAAATGATTGCTATTAAAATTGTGGTAGATTTAACAATGACAATTTTTATAACAAAGTGAAATGTTTCATTTGCTATTGGCCCCAGAGTTTCCCTTATAACTTGCAAATTAATAGACATAATTCATGATTGATATTATTGTATGATTTAATTGAATTACACACTCTGAAACTTCAATTTACATTTTAATTAATAATTCATGATATTTGATGCTGATATATTTTTATGTACGAGAAGATGATCTCATAGTATGTGTTGAAAGTGATTGCCATTTCATCAAGGTATGCTCACACATGCCCCTTTGTGTTACTGAAGCTGCAATTTCTTACCAAATATTTTCTTGCATCTCCACAGAAGATCTTGACTTGTTGCAATGTGCTTTCTCTTTCAACATGTGCTGAGATCTAATGTATTATTGTTATTGATGCAGTCAGGGTCAGGCAACCTTGGCAGTCAAAAGTTCTTTGGATATGGATGATCTTCATAGGAAACTATTTCAGTCATACTAACATTGAAAATAGCATGGAATTCCTTGTCAATCAACTGATATACAAGCTCATGGAAGATTCACATGTGGAGAAGAGCCAATAATACAATGGCATGACACCCTAAATTTTTTATTACGAAGAGATGTTTCGTGCGGGTTTTCACTAATCCAGCAAGGATATTCTGGGATTAGAATAATGCCAATCACACCTGGTCAGAAAACCATGTGTAGTCCAGTATGCTGGAAACAATGACAATAACTGTGAAAGGGAGGTTTCAATTCTTGTACAACAGTAACACAAGCTGCAAGTAGCTTTGCATTATTTGCAGGTCCCTGACATGTGCTTATGCAAAACCCATCACTTATGACAATTTATTCCATGATTTTTCACATCCTGTACCATTGCTTCTGACAGTTGTAGATGCCACGTTTTCATGGACATCCCAACAATTCGTCTAGTTTCTTTATCTGATACAAATGGAGAATGTTGCCAATGATTTCTGAACCCCAAACTGAGCAATAAATTAATTTTGGCATCCTATAATCAACAAAGTTTGCAGTATGTGCAAACCATAATCACACATCATTTCATTCTATACTGGTTCACACCGTATGCAAAGGCAGGATTACTGTTTTCAGTCTAATAACAACACAGTAAGGTGCATTACACTAATGCCAAGTACAGAACATACAATTGATTTTCACAGAATGTGACTCATATGAATTAAAGAGCAGTGCCATTGCTGGTATCTTTCAATAACTATGATTCTCATGCACTAAATTATGTCCATGTCAAAGTTCATTGAATTAGGTCCACTAATTTGAAAGCCTTACAGATAAATTATAAACCAACATTAAATGAAACACCATTATAAAAAAAAAAAAAAACAAAGCACAGTTGTAGAACATATCAAATATTTACCTGATAAGTTCCTATTTTATTGGCAGTGTCTCCATTGGCTGCAACATGATCAGCTCCAACAACCACAGCAGATATATTTTGCGTTTTCATTAGGGCAGCCACCATACTGTCACATATTAGTGTTGCTGGTATTTTTTCATGTACCAACTCAAAGGCAGTGAGGCGTGCACCTTGATTATATGGCCTAGTTTCAGTGCAATAAACACGCTCTGTAAACATCACTTTACTTTATGATCTCATCCAAAAATGAAGTTTCGAAAGACCTGTTCCACAAAAATATGGTCTAATACATTACAAGTATGTGAACTTGTAGTTATTGTAAAATTCTGTTCTGCAAAGGTTTCTGCTACACTTGTATTTTGCAACTCTATACTTACAAATGTACAAGTGATTTTTCATTGTTCTGTTCCACAGAAATATTAGTATTAGTTGGGCACTGGTAATTTATGTAAATTTCTCTATAAGAGTAGTAATGTTGGCAACTTCAAACACTAGCACAAAATGTAATATTTCTTTAATAATGTTAGGAGTCAGTTGACCCAAATATGCGAAATGTTAGGGAATATGATAATGATAGGGATGTGTACATATGAAGAAAGAATAATTCAGTACTTGTGCACAATAAAAAAGTTAGGTTATGTGCAACTAAAGTACAGTTTATGACCGATATTGTTCCTGCTCCAAATGAATATTTCATCCAACATATTAGTTTATGTTTTTTTAAGGTTCTTGCTAAATGCCAAAAAAATACTTCTTTTCATTCTTTATTCTCTTTTAAAATGATCTTTTTTGACATGATGTTCCAAATTTTTTTTGCTTATAATGAGAGAATGATTGCCAAGCAATATAAACAAATATATAAAGATAAATGGACTAATAAAGTAAATGACCAAGAGCAATTGGAAAGCCCAATTCTACTGCCATCTCTCAACAACTGTAATTGATGCTTATATATGTAGCTATATGCGACCGACATCTCAAAAGTATATTATTACACCATAATTGCATAATAAAATATTTTAATTAACATTATATCTGAGAAAAAATACCAGACTCATTTAGCAGGATTGACAATTGCTCTGTATATTAAAAAATACATAATAAATACTGAGGAGTGCACATAACCTAATTCAAGGTATGGCGACTTGAGACAAACAGCTCTTTCTCCATCTTGCTCTTATATGCTGTCACTCGTAATATTTTACTAATACTTTACAAATGTTGTACTTCATTCATGGAAAAGAAAGTTACAAGACCATACTTTACAAGAACTTGTACTAATAAACTTGTATGTATTAGATCATACTTTTGTGGAATAGGACCCAAGAGTAACTTACATCTTATACAGCAGGGAATCAATAAAATGTTGCAATTACTTTTTTTTTTTTTTAAATATATCATAGATAAAAACAGCAGGTTAAGACTATACCTTTTAGAATTTTGATATGTGTGTTGTTGTAATGCATATTTTCTTATGTACCACTTCTGAAACTGAACAGCAGAAAATGGCTTATACAACACATTTTTGCTTTGAGCATGTATTATATCACCAAACATTTATCAATAATATACCTTCTTTATACTTCAAGAAAGAAGGCAATGATGAACTTTTTACTGCAAAATTTGAAAGAACCCATTAATGCATCATTTTGAAGGTATGGAAAATAAAAACAATACAAAAAAAAACTGCCATAGTAGGAAGGCATTAAGACCAAAGTAATTATCTATTGGGATTTACATTAAATTGCAATAGAACAAATATTTTTATTAAAAGTGTATGGACTGTTTACAGTGCTTCCTCCCTCTTACTCCAGTTTTATTATTCTTTTGTCTGAAATGGGTCATGAAACAGAATGTGAATATTCAACAGATTACCCACATGTAACTTAATTCCATTAAGGAACAGACTTTCCAGATCTGGTTTGATGATCTTAATCATGCTGGAACTGCTGCAATGCAGTGCAAGAGAGCTATTCCAAAATCACAACTTACAAAATTTATTTTCTGTTTGTCATTTCCGAGATAAAATTACTGTATATACCCGAATAAGTCAACCTCCTATTTTGAAGAGACTTCCCAAGATTTTCTTTATTCCTTACCAGTACGCTTTCATGCCATCAGTATCTTCATTGTCACTACAATCATCACCACTGTCTTCAGTAGTGCTGCTGCTTCCTTCATCTGGACAATATATCCTCTTCACATAAGACAGCTTCAAACCTATCCATGGCATTGAATATGCAGCACTTATTGAACCAATTCACAATAGATTCTCCTACAAACTGTTATGGATCCACTCCCCCAAATAATTATTGATTAGTTTCTTCAGTTTCCCCACCTGGAGTCAGGCGATGTCTCCTTGAAGAATCCAGTTATTATCCTGAAGAAATTATAACAAGATCTGAGTTGATCAGGTAATTCATTATCCTGGCATCTGAAGACAAAGGCAGCAAGCAGCTTTCAACTATCAATTACTGCACACAGAATGATTGCAATTCTTGCCTTCTCATTATCAGTGGTTTTAATTACGATGCTTTTTACTGGTCGACTGTCAGATTGAATGGTATCAAAATAGATGGGTTTTTAATTCATACTGATCTAGCTGAGGTAATGTTCTTTTCTAAGTTCTATGAGATAACACTGAAATGCAACAAGTTTTGCATATGCTGCAGGATGATACTGCAACAAAAGGCCTGCTCTTCATCATTCATATGCATGAGCTCATACACACTTTGAAGGTTTTGCCATCTGCCTGGGGAAGTTGCCACTTCAATTTGAAGAATCTCAAGCGTTCATTTGGTTTCTTTTGCACGTACTGAATAACTTCTTCCTCCAAATCATAGGTTCGCTGAAAGATATGGTGATGAATTGCTATTCTTTAACTTCTCTTTCATTTGATGCCACTTATGAAGGTTTGCTTCCAAGACATCAAATTTTCTTCCTGTTGCACAGTTGTTTGTAACCTCTGCTTCATTTATAACCATTAATATAAAGTTTACATCATAGCATCTACAAGAACTTGTTGAAAATTGTGAGCTAGTAGAACCATGTCTTTCAACAAAATCACTATTAAATATAACATTTAATTTTATGTCGGAACCAATACAGTGACGCAACTAACATGTTTTTAATTATCTAGTGAGTCAATTTGAAAATCTTATCAAATCGACTTGCTAGATAATTAAGAAAAAATCACAATTGTTCGGATTCATTTTAGATCACAGTTCTGGTGATAATCAGAAAACTTTCTAAACTTTACTGCTACTGCCTTTACTGATCTACTAATGGCTTGAAAGCAACTTGTGACTGCATTTCAATTAAAGTCATTGTTGAGACTACATAAACAATATTCCTATTGACTATCATATTTTATTATCACATCATATGCAGCTATTCTTAGGCCAGTGATTTTTTTCTGTGGCAAACAATTGAATACTATGCAAAGTATAAAAATTTACCTTGAAAGGATGCAATGATATTCTTTAATCTGCAATTTTAAGATGACCCCAGATTTTTGGATTTGAAAATTCTCAAAAAAAAGGTTGTCTTATATTCAGATAAATACAGTAATTCTCTGAACTTTTCGGACAAAAGTAGTACTAAATGCTATGAAAAAACTTAACTTAAAATTTTTTTGTAACATTTTACTCAGAATATTATCAATCCACCTCTGTCCTCAGAATATGCTTCATGCCCTTAAGAGCAAATCTGTGCCAATGAAAATTTTTTGTCATGGGGTAAATGTTGGTTAAATTTCAAATACAACCAAAGGTTCAACCAGTTATAAAAAAAGATATGTGCCTTGTAGGGAAGTGAAACTCAACAGATTTAATGGGATACCTACTACTAAAAGAAATGCTGCTTCTACCCAACTGCTAGAATTATGGGAGAAGGTGAGCACTGTTATTGGTGAAAGTAACAGACTTAGTATGCTGCTTACTGCATTAAAAAAGTAGGCACAATTATTTTTTATTATGCAGAAGGAAAACTAAAAGACAAATACACCAAATAGAGAAGACATGTCAAGATGCAGTACAAAAGTTTCTGGCCTTAGCAAAAAATTAGGCAGTTATTAAATTTGCAAGGAAAACACATTGGTAAAGCCAAAAGAAACATTATTTTAGTTTTAAGGAACATATTTCTGATGTATTCTAGCTGATCAGAGCTAAATTTATTGAACATACCCAAAGTCGGTGTCTCAAAGAAATTCATGTGGTTTTTATTTATGATCATGTTAATTTTTTCTCCAATTCATAAAAGCAAAGGGTTGCAAATGGGTTTCTAAAATTTTGCGTAGTATCTATTTTGTGCATTTTTTATACCAAAATGGGCTGCCACTGCCAACTTCTCTATCTGTTTATAATGGATATTTCTGAAATGTTCTATGGTACAGGTTTTCAAATTTCTTTTCTTTTTTCCAATGTATAACTGATCTGTTTTCAATAAGATTTTGGTTAATTTTTTTAACACTGTGGATGTTTTGAGGAGCCAATTTTTTTTAAACAATTTACTGAATGTACTAGAGTGATATGGAATTTTTTGAATTGCATAATTTCTTTTAATTGTAATGACAAACTTGGGTTTTTGACATATTTAATTCTTTTAAATTTTTGAATAATTTTATTCATTAATTTTCTGTGGAAACCATTGTGCAGTGATGATGTATTGATATTCTTCTTTGTAATCTTTTATATTGAATGGAACATTCATCAATCTGTATATAAAGTTTTAAGGACAGCATGATGCTGTGTTTTTGGGATTAAAGCTGTCATTTTTTATTAATTGTAACTATGTATCGGTTTCCTATATGTTCAAAAGGCTAATCTGTTATTTATAATCTTCAAATCTAAAAAGGGGATTGATCCATTCTTTCCAATTTCTAATATAAGCTGTATGGATCTTTCCTATAAATTAAATAATTTCAAGGCATCGTTAACCAAATGTTTAAATATAATGGCAAATATATCATCCATCTATCTGTGCCAAGCTTTAAAATTGATAGAAAAAGCATCAGATATGTGAGTTTCAAAATCACTTATAAATAGATCTGCCATAACTAATCCAGAACTTTGATGATAAAATTTTCCATTAAAACTAAAATAATATTGGTCAAAGCATAGTTCTGTCAAATGGATATAATTATTTCATTTCATTTATTATTCACAGCTTTACATCATTTAATGCATTACAATGCAAAGATGTGAGATAAGTCAATAATTTTGTTTTAATAGTGTTTAATGCCCGTGTTAACTATTCAGGAATCATATGCAGTGAACACTAATGGTACATGAGATGAAATGATAAATTTGAAAAGGATTTATTTTTAAGGTAGGAAGCATTCCAGGCCTAAGTTTAAAGTACCTCCCAGGTACTGGTGGGAATTGAATCCCAGATCTTCTGCTCATGACTATGTGCTTTAATGACCTTAGCCACTTATGGCCATTAAATTAGTAATAACTAGGTACACAACTAGTAACAAAGTTCTCACAAATAACAAGAACAATGATGACAATAGTATTTAAATAATAATAAAAAATCTAAAAAAGAAAAAATAATAACATTTAAAAAAAAATATCTGTGCATATAATCAGTAATAAGTACAAATTAGTAAAAAAGTTCTTATAAACAAGAATATTGAGAATAATAATAAAATTGAAACTATTCTTCTAATATTTTTTCCTTCACATTATCTGAAATACTATTATATACAATTGATAATAAGATATACAATTGAATAATATATTTCTCCCTTCACATTATCTTAAGTTTTACATACACAATAGGCAATCAGACATAATGAAAACAAATAAGATTATTTACTAGTAATGATCAGAACATTAATGGCAAATGTGGCTTTCTAAATTGTTCCAAATATTCTTCAACTGAATAAAAAGAGTAGTCAATTAAAGGCGCTACTGCAGATTTTAAGAAGACAAATTTGTCAATACATTTCATTTTAGAAGGTACGAGGGTAGGTCCATAAGTTTCCATTATATTGGAATATTGACCTGTTATTAAATTCTTCACAAAAGAAGGATTTACTCCAAATGAAATTAAACAGCGATTGGATGGTAAATATGGAGAATATGGGGAAACATCCACCTCATATTCCATGTAAAAGAATGAGCCAAATTTTTCAAAGGGGTAGACAAAGCGTTGAAGATGAATAGCAGCAGGTTGGCCCTTGGAGGTGCTCACTCCTGAAAACATTGCTCTTGTGGAAGGAGAATTTATGGAAGACCGGCGGCTCAAAGTTACAGAAATAGTAGCAATATTAGGCCTTTCAAAAACAATAGTCCTTCAAATTATTCATGAAGATTTAACCATGAATAAGGTTAGTGCAAGATGGGTGCCTTGACTTTTTTCCTCAGTCCAAAAGCAGCAACCAGGCATTTTTGGAGCTCTACTGTGGCAATGAGAGGGAAGTTCTATAAACCATTGTTACAGGAGATGAAACTCTGGTCCTCTACTATGATCCCTTGTCCAAAAGAGAATCAATGCAGTGGCATAAACCTGGCGAAGCAATGCCTCCAAAGGCCAAGATCATTTAGTCAACAAAGAAGATAATGGCCACAATCTTTTGGGACTGTGAAGGAATACTCTTCATTGCCTTGAAAGAGAGATACACCACAGTAAATGGGGAGTACTCTCCTGGCCTATTGCACCAACTACATGCTTCCATCAAAGAGAAAAGGCAAAGAAAGCTGAGTGGTGATGTGCACTTCTTCACCTGTGCACCCAGCTCTTGTTGCAAAGGGAGCTGTGAAGAAATGTGGCTTCAAGGAAGTCGACCATGCACCCTACAGACCAGATCTAGCTCCAATTGACTATTTGCTGTTTTCTCAAAACTCAAGAAGGACCTTCAAGAATGAAATTTAAGTGTGACGAAGTGATGGATGCTGTTTATTATTTTACAGACAAGATTTCTGACTATTTTTGGTTGGGGATTGAAATATTAATTCAAAGATGTGAGAAGTGTATTGCAATAAGGGTAACTATATTGAAAAGTGAAATATAGTTTTTGTATTTATCATACCTAGAGAATGGTTAGGCTGGAAACTTATGGACTTACCCTCGTAGCTGATTGTACACTTTTACATATGTATGACACTATTCTGATATTATAGTTTTGTGTTTGCTCTTTCTACATAAATATCCCATTTTGTTCTAGTATTATAATTATGTATGCTTTCACTTGTCAACAGAAGAGTGTTTGCAATTTAATGTCTTCTGATAAACAAAGGAGATTCTTAGATGTATCCACAGAGCAAAATTTGTAATTTCTTAAAGATTGGTCTACATGAATCTTATGGTTTAGCTCCTGCCATTATCCTCATAAGTCTCTTTTGCCTGATGAATAATCTTTTACATAGAGGGAAGTTTCCCCAAATTAGTATACCATATCTTACGAGTGAATGAGCATAAGCAAAATAAAAATTAAGAGCTGTTTCTAAACCTATATTATTAGTTAAGCTTCAGAATGTAAAACAGATAATTTAAAATTTATTTACAAACTTCTCAATGTGCATGTCTCATTTTAAATTGATTTCTAATCTGGTCCCAAGAAATTTTGTGCTACTAAGATTTTTAATAATTTTATTTTCAAATTTTACTTTTATCTCTTTTTTATGTTTCAGGAAGTATGAAAATGCACTGCAAGTGTTTTTTCTTTATTCACAAATGGATTTTTTTTATTTGTTTATTTAAGGGTGCTCTTTAACATCGCAGGTCATCAGTGTCCCATTCTATTTAGGGCGTGAAACGGCCGACAAATTTTGCTCAGAGGCCTCTTCTTTCAGGCTTGAGGTTATTTTTCGTGCCGTAAATGTACGACACGGGACCCCTGGCTTTACTTCCCTTCCGAAGGAAGCCATACTTAGGATTTTTACGCCCGAAAAAATCCATCGATCCTGGCCGGGTTCGAACCCGCGACCTTGGGTTTAGAAGGCAAGTATGGTTACCACTACACCACCAGGACCGACACAAATGGATTATTTTCCCTAAACAAAATATAGGCTTCTTTTAATATTTTTTTTTTTATTTCTGTTTAGAACCATATTTTGAATTGTCCTCAATAAGTATGCTAGTATTATTAACAAACTGGATAAATGACTTTGATCCATGTTTATTTATAGGTCATTTACAAATAATAGGAATGACAACGGCCCTAGTATCAATCCTTGTGGTACTGATATCTATGTCTTTTGTTTCTGAGAGCTGATGCATCATTTTACCTTTAATATTGTTTGTTACCTCAACTAGTTATTTCCAATTATTTAGATAAGATTTAATCCAGGAAAAAGCATGATCTCTAATTCCCTGATGTGCTAGTTTCTAGAAGTTTTTCATGGTTGCCTGTCAAAAGCTTTGGATAAATAAAAATAAATTCCTGATATATATGTATATATCCTTTATTATCTAATGTTTTAATTATATGGTTTACACAATGAAATAAGGTAGTTTCAGTAGACCTATTCCTATGAAAATCATATCAAGTGTCTGATATTAAGTTGTTCTTTTCTGTCAAGTTAAGCAGTCTTTAATATACACATTTTTCAAGCACTTTATATTCCCTTTATCACCTTTTTTGAATAATGGATTTACTTATTGAATTGTTACATATGTCTACAAGAAGTTGGGTTATTATGTGAGCAGAGTGTTTTATTATTAAATCAGGAGTATTAAAAACTTATGTTTTTTAAACTGTGCAGTTTCTTCAAGAATATATCACCATTGTTGCCTCAGTAGTAAAAACGAGCATTAAACACTATTAAAAAATGATTAGTGGGGTATAGAAAAGTAGTACTAGTGTTTACATTATTTCTAGTACAAGACATGTCAACTTTGTGTTAATTGTAATGGGGTACAGAAGGAATGCAACTCTCTAAATTGTGGGTGATTAAGTTGGAAATTCAAATATTTTAATAGTAGCAGGTTACTGAGAATATGGAAATGTAAATTATTTACTTTGATTTCAATATGCTTACTTATTTGTGAAAACTGCATGAAATTGGTTCCATTTATATGTTAAAAATATTATATCTGCATGTAATTGTAAGAAATAAATTCATTCATGCAAGATAATGGTATCAGTTTTTGAGGCTAAGGTATATTTCACGTGGTAACTATTTGCCATGTTGCTTTATCTTTGGTTTAATCATCTATTACTTCAATAGATGTATGCATGAATAGAAACCTCATTAACATTTTGATATTCTTTCTGTAGGGATGCTGGAGAATAGTGCATAGACCTCAAATGATAAAAGAAGTCTTCAAAAGAAAACTACATTCTGGACTTTTGCATTTAATTCCTAAACTTCTAAATTTTGTCAAGAGACAAAATTTCGGGAATGCCATTTTGCTAACTTATATGTGGTTTATTTATTTATTTATTTGATTTATTTATGGACATTCTTTAACACCCCAGGTCATCAACATCCCATTCTATTTAGGGGATGAAAGTGCCTAGATGCCTCTTCTTTCGGGCTTGAGATTCTTTTACATGCCATAACTCTATGACATGGGATTCACAGCTTTACTTCCCTTTGGAATGAAGTCATACTTAATGAGTTTTATGCCTTAAAAAATCCATCATAGGCCATACATTGTTGGAATTCTTATGTTGTCAGCTTAATTTTGTATATTTCTTTTATATGTCAAAGTTTTTACCGTAGCATTTAAGTGTGATGTTCTCTTATGAGGGAATTTTTTTTAATTTTAATGTAGTCCTTATTTTTAGAAGCAATTCCATTTTATCAAATAATCCTGTTCATATAATAATACTATTTTAATTCCTTGATTTGCTTTGGTATAAATTATCAGTTTTGTCATTCAATGCTTCAATAATTTGTTTATTATAAAGGTAATTTCTGAAAATCTGTGTTTAATTTTGTTAACACTCTTTAATAGCCAGTTAATTTCATTTTTACTAGTTTCTTTTAAATTTTGTAATACTATTGCAATATCTGCACTGTAATCATCAATATTTCTAGGGGGAAAAAAAAAAACATAAATTTTCAAACACTTGTTTAAAAAATGTAATTCCTTCTCATTTAGTGTATGCTTGGCTAAATTAAAAACATTGTAAATTTGTAAACTACTTCTTTAGGTTTTGAGTTTTCTTTTGCATCTGTCAGTTAATCAAGTTTCAGTATTGTCTTCCTGTCAAAATTTGTAGCAACTATTATCAAATTTATACTTCTGGCAAAGATTGGTATTACTTTTTTCTTTATAAATAGTTTAAAAAAATGTATGTCAACTGCAGTACTTCCAGTCGTCCACGGCCGAAGATGGAGATACATATCTTTGAAACCGGTTCCATATATTTTTAAGGTTAGTGAAGCATGAAGAGTGTTAAGACAACAGATTCAATTCACATGAGCTTCACTGTGTTAGTTCCATATGAAAACTTTCTTAAAGATTTACAATTTTTACTCTCTTTCTATTTTTTCCTACCAAAGTTTGTATTAAATACTGCTAAATCAAACTTTACCTCTTTAAATGCCATTTGTAAGCTAACCGATATGCAAATGTCTAATTTATTTTGCTTCACATACTACTTGTAGTAACACAAGTATGTCACCAAATCAACTCTATATCATTATTTTACTACCTCACAGTTAATAGTTTCGGGAGTTTTTCTTCAGATCTACAGACATGCAATCCAAATTGGTAAACTTGACAGCTAATCCATGCTAATGATGAATGCAACAGCCTTCAAAACTGGTGCAAGATGTAAAAATTAATGAAATCTAAATGATTCCTTATCAAAATTGTTTAACTGTTATATTTGACATTGAAAATTCTCACCACTCAAAAATATATCTTTACTACTTTATATCACAAGCAAAACAAAGAAAAGATTATTTACCACCAGAAAAATTATATTTTTAGTTTTCTGAGATGCTAAAAGTATCCTGCTGAATTATTATTTTATTCTAAAACACCCATTACTGGAAAATGCTATACTAAACTTCTAAACCAGCTGAAGAAAAACATATGACAGTAACAAAAACTAAACTGGACTGAAATATGATTTGCTACACCATCGACTTTATTCACCTTCTTTGGCCCCATTTGACTTTCATCTTTTCCCATAGCTGAAAAAAAGTCCTTACTATAAGAGATTTTTGAAAATGAAAAATATGAACCAGTCACCGATGTGTATTTTTGCAGGCTTCAAGCAAGACTCTATGAAGATATAAAGGCTTAGGAACATTTATTATCTATTTACTCTTAGAGGGATCCTAACATCAACAAACAATGTATCTTTCCACAGTTCGTGCCAAGAATACTCAAATTGTCAGAAACACATGACAAGCATAAGCGACGTAATAACAAGAGAGTATCAGTTTTTTCTGAGATTAGGTTTACTACCTCCTTTATTGCCAGAGCCAGATACTTTTTGCAGAACTTGAAAACACATTTAAAATATTTGTTTTCTCACTTGCCCGGTTTATACTTATTAATCTGTTTAAACAACTGTTGAATCAGGCAAGCTACATCTTGGGAGTTGGAGTGTACCAATTTGCAACTTCATTACATCAGCAGTGATGAAATTAAAGTCACAAGTATTGTTTTTTTTGTATAGTAAATGTTATTTACTACCATCCTCAAATTTTGATTGCTGACATGAAACAACTTTGTTTGCATATATTGCTGCTGTGTTATACTTGGCTGCACACAGTTATGCTAGCAATGTCATGTCACATGGCACTGTTTTGATTGGGATCACTCTAAGGGTGAATATGGAACAACATCATAGGATATGCATTAATATTTAAAAAATAAGAATTATTTCAAAGAGAGAATGATTTCTTATACAGGGTGGGCAAAAGTCGCTTTCCTGAATATTCTTAGGTTTCATACTTTTAAGGAAAGCAACTTTTTGCTCACCCCATACTTGATCCAAGAAATTTTTAAAATTATTCCATAAAAGGGGGCTTTTCCTTAAAGGAGATTAGTAAAACGTGGGTACTTTTTGATAGTTTTTAATGTTTGATTTTACTGCTGTGGCTTACTGCTGTAGCCCTAATGAGAGAAAATGATAAATCGGGTAAGGAATATTCCAGGCCTAAGTACCTTTATGGCTTTGCCATTGATGATTGAGGAAAACATGAAAGGAAGAACCCCAACTCAGGGAGAACAGTCCAGGTGAGATTCAAACTGCAGATCTCATCTCAGTCTTAGCAACCTTGTCCCCAACCTCCCATGACAGCCAAAACATAGGCTTAAATACCAATGTATATGGTGATTTTACCAGGACTTACAAAAAATTTTATTAAAAAAATCAAATTTGTTTAAAGCTGGGATATTAAAACAATGTTCAGCTGAAATTTTTTTTTTTTTTAACAAATAATGCTGCGCAGTTTATGTTTCTAAAAAGTAATAAAATTTACTCTTAATTGCTATGAATTCTGCTTTTCATTTTCACTGATATTTTGCTACAACAATGTTTTAATTAGATATGAGGTAGGAAGTACGTTAATTATTAGAGTACTTACAAAGAAATAGAAGAGCTATTTGCTAAAGAATATTGAAATAATGTTTCTGGGCTTTGAGACCATGGTCTAGTGGTCTTAAAATGTTGATCTCGATTTAACATTTCATCATGCACTGTGGTGGATATAGTCATAGGGAAAAAATGATGCTGCTATATGTCTCTTTGAAGCTTCTCCTTTTTTATTAATGTTATATGGATATTTAAATATTGCTATTGATTCCTTGTGAAGTCTGCTGTATTAGCTTTTGGTAGTGGCAAGGACCTTGATGTCTTCGTAAAGCATGCAGCAATTATCTGATGTAATAGCATGCTCAGCAACAATCAACTTTTCTAACTGTCCCAGGCAACAATTCATATGACTTGGCTTCACTATGTTAGCTCCATGTATATTTTTTAAAATAATTTCTTTTTTTAAAAGATATGCTTTAATTCATTTTATGTTCAGACATACAGGCATGCTTCATTTCATGGTTCCTACATACACTTTTCTGCAGTTGCAAGGGATCCTGTAGACACCTGCAGATAGCAAAGGAGCATGTGCATCTTTGGCGTTGCACAGAACCAGTTGTATTTTGGTCATAGGATAAACAATAAGTCTTGACCTAGTGCCCCTTTAAAATGTTGCCAATACAATCTGTTACATCACAAATGTATAGTATAGTACAAATACCTTTCCTGTGAAATGCAGAAGGATTTGTGTATTGAATTTCAGAACTTTATTTCTAAGTGTTTTAGCTCCTCTTAAGAAATTTGATTTATTTTCTTCTTTCTCCATAGTGATTTGAAATGATTTATGTAGACTATTCAAATATCAAGCAGACTTTTATTCGTCTGATGATGTGCACCACAGTGTGTGACAAAAAGTTATGAGATGAACATTTTATGAACACTAGACCATGGCCTCAAAGTCCAGAAACATATTATTTTAACATTCACAACTGTAGCTGCGAAAGCTTATGTACATATTTGCTAGAGATTCTGTTCAATTAACATACCAAGTTTCCTAAGAGAATGCAGTGAACGAATAATTCCCAGAGCAGTGCCATAGCCTGCAGTTGCCAGTGAGCCTGTATTGCAATGAGTAAGAATCCTTAATAAGCCATCTCCAGGACAATGTGTCATCACAGCTTGTGCTCCAGCATCTCCAATAGCATGATTATCTGCTATGTCCTTTTCTAACATTGACTCTATCTCAGCCAAGAATCTGTACAAATAACATTAGCTTATAAGATCAGTGCTCTTAGTTAATATTGAATCTACAAGGCATTTAAAAAGTCCCACACCTTAGAAAAGATCACCTATAATGTGCTCATCAATTATTGGATAGATTAGTCCTTGATCCTTCAAAATATTCTCCTGAATTAAGTGAACCATCTCAACCATTTTTGTTATCCTTCATACTTAATAAGGATATTTTCAGAAGGAATGAAGGCGGCTGTAATTAAGCCTTTTTTAAAAAAAATTATAAATATATACCTCCAGTTAGAGACCTATTTCACACTTAATGACATTTTCAAAGGTTGTAGAGGTTATGTATAATCACTGTAAATTTTCTAGATTCCAACAATATTCTATCAGTATCACAATTTGGATTTATAAGGGGACAGTCAACCAGCAAAGTCACATTTAAGCTCAATACTGAACTATTATCTACATTAAATAAAATGAAAGTTCCTCTGGGAAAAATTGGTACTAGGCTAAGGCTTTTGATAACATAAATCATTAACTGCTGTTACAGAAATTGAAATTCCATGGTATTGGCAAGCTATCTTCAAATAGATTCACTTTGTATTAACTATTAAGAGTTCAAAAACTATCATCAATAACTTCAAATCAATTTCTGGAGTTATTTTATTTTTATTCATTTGCCACCAATTATATTACGAAATAGATAACATATCCAGCATCTTGCAACCTACCCAACAGTTACCTATCTAAACTGTTTCTAGTCCCAATATATCATTATTCTAGATTGTAGATGTGTTAGAGATCAAACTAATCCATTTAATCACTTCCATTACTAAAACATTTACTAATTCTCTATATCTAAACTCTCTTCTCCTAAACCGCTATGGGTGGCCGAGGTTGTAAGGGCAGAGAACTCGTGAGCGGGAGGTCTGGGGTTCGAATCCTACCAGGACAGTCCTCCCTGACTGGGGTTTTTTCCAACTTTTCCTCAGTCATAACTGGCAAATGCTGCGAAGGTACCCTAAACATAGGCCTGGAACGTTTCCTTCCTTTAAAAAAAAAAAAATCCTTTCCCAGTTTATCATTCAGTGTCCACCACCTGTGGTGCCTCAGTAGTAAAAATGGGCGTTAAACACTACTCAAAAAAAAAAAAAAAAAAATCTCTTCTCTTGTACTACTTCTAATCTTCCTCCACTGTTTTTTCCTACCTTTACTCAAGTATTCTTCCATTTTTATATTTTTATCTACTTTAATTCCTAAAATCTACCTTATTAAAATTTCTCCCTCAATGAAAATTCCCTGCACCAAGTTATGGGGTTAGAAGTTGACAAGGAATTTAACTGGAAGAAGCATATACAGATTACAGTTCCAAAGCTCAGCCCTCAAGCTTTGCTTTGTAAAGTTTATACCCAAAACACATTAAGGTTAGTGTATTATACATATTTTCTTTACATCTTAAGATATGAGATTTTTTTGAGGGGATAATTCTATCCACAGTTAGAAAGTATTGATCTTACAAAAAAAGAATGTTAAAATTTCTCTATGGTGCTGGTTCTCCACAATTATATAGGCCATTATTTAAGAAGCTGAATATTCTTACTCTTGCTGGAGAGTACATATATTGTCTCACAAGCTTTTCTGCTAAAAACTTTTGACAACTTTATCTGCACTTGATTATACACTGGGATGCTACTGACTTGAATAGAGCAATAAATGAATTAAAACCTTTTTGGAAGGACAGCTATTATTCTGCAGTGTAAGTATATACCCTACTTCATTGAAAATGTTAGTTATTCTTGGAAGAATAAACTTTTCAAGAAAAAATTAAATACATTTTTAAATATTCACACCCTTTATAATATTAATATTTTAATTCCAGCACAACATAAGTATGAATTCTTCATGTTATTGAACTAGGTTAGAATATGCTAAATGTGCTGGAGAGTCTTTTATGTAGTAATGGGTGATGGTTATAAAGCTGATTATTCAATATAAATAGTGATGCTTTGTTAGTGTATTTGCATGTCATGTTTGAATGTTTCATACAATATATGAAGTGTTCAACATCCTTGAGCATTGCTCTCCATGGGATATAAAGAACCAGATCAACAAGAAAAAACAAAAAGAGGAAGTTTCTCCTTCATGTGTCACAGTGGGAACAGCTAAATAATTGCCTTCATGGTTTCTGGTCAGCAGTTTGCCTGTAAATTTGGAGGTCCCGGATTCAATTCCCATATGACCAGTTGTTTGGGTAAGTTTTTTTCCAGAGTTTTTCCTAGCTCAGAAAAGGTGAATGCCATTTATCTTATAGTACTGCACGCTTCAGGTTCATTTATGCATCATTTCATCATTCTTTTAGTTTATTTAGATCAGGCAACTCAAAGGCCCTGTTCCAAAAAAGTATGGTCTAATACTTTACAAGTGTATGAACTTGTTGTCATTAATAGAATTCTATTCCACAAAAGTTCCTGCTACACTTGTACTATACAACTCCATACTTAAAAGTGTACAAGCTATTTTTACTTTTTTTTGTTTTATCACAGTATTAATATTAGTCATGCACTTGTAACTTGTTAATATTTCTCTACAAGGTAGGAATGTTGGTAACTACAAATACTAATGCAAGTTTCAACCTCTCGTTTTAATAAATTTTGGAATCAGTTGATCTAAAAAGGTAAAGTATTGGCAAAAAGTGATAATGGTAAGAGTAGGAACATATAGCATGCATTCCATTTATAACTGGACCATAGAATACATATAGTTTGCTTGCCCCGCATTGACCTCATTATGTATGATACATACATAAAAACCAAATCATGTAGACAGGTGTCTAGACGATTTCGGGAAAAATCTCCTGATATTCCAGTTCCAAATAGAGAAACTGTTAGATGGCTGGTTAATAAGTTTAGGATAATGGGATCACTAAAATCTAAACCTAAGAAGCTAAATAGAAATGTTCTAGTAGAGGAAATTTATTGACAAATTGGTGCATCATTTGAACGCTCTCCAAAGAAGTCTAAGATGTGTTGCACAGCAAGTGGGTGTTTCAAAAACCTCTGTTCATAGAGCTGCTGAGCTTTTAAATATCAAACTCTAAAGAGCAACTATAATTCATGAATTAGAACATCATGATCAAGGAAAAACGAGTTTTACAAAATATTGTTGAAGGTACCAGTAACTCACATGTATTAATTTTCTCAGATGGGGGCCTGCTTTCGTTTAAAAGGAACAATCCCTGTACTGTAGACAAACTTTAAGGACAATATAAGAACAGAAATTATCAGCATTACATACGGAACACTTTTATGTGTGAATAGAAATTTCATTTGAAGGTGCCAGGAATGTCTGAATGCAGATGAACAGTATTTTCAACACTACATTAGTCATTATAGTGCATGTTACTATCACTCATGAGTAAGTAATGCAGGAGTTTTACAACAGAAAACCACTGTAAAATATACAGTGTGCATCTGCGGCCCAGCAATACAAGGAATGCTCTGTATAAAGAAAAAGTTTAAGAGCAATTAAAGCAACACTTGTGATTGATGTGTTTCTTTCCTGTTTTAAATGCATATTTCAGTTCAACATCATTGTTTTGTCTTTTTTAAGGTGATTGCTACATGCCAGTAATATAATTTTTTTCCATTCCTCATTCTCTTTTAAAATACCTCTTTTGACACAATTTTCCAAAATTTTTGCTTATAATGAAAATGTAATTGCCGAACAATATAAACAAGTATATATAAATATAAATTTTCAAAGTACTAATAAAACAAATGACAAAGTGCAATCAGGAAGCTCAATATTTCTTTAAAATGGTTTATATCCTATCTTGACAAAAGGAAACAAAAAGTAGTAATAAATTGTCCCTATAAAAATAAAAACAATGCATCAGAGTGGGGAATGATTAACCATGGAGTGCCTGAAGGATCTATTTTGGGCCCTCTTCTTTTTCTGATATATATATATATATATATATATATATATATAAATGATCTCTCCTTATATATCTAAGGTAGCAAAAACTGTTCTATTTGCAGATGACATAAGCATATTAATAAATGGAAAGAGCCTAATATTTGTACCATTAAACCAAATCTGGTTCTGAGTTCTTTGTGTGTATGGTACAAAGCAAACAAATTGTCTCTAAATCTAAATAAAACAAATGTTATGAAATTCATCATTCACAGATTTCCAGATCCACAATTACAGATAGGATATTATAACAGTGTAATTCTACAAACCAAATATATTAAATTCCATGGTTTAATAATTGATAACCATCTGAATTGGAAAATATCACCTTATCATACTTCAAGTTAGCAATGCCATGCTATGCAATACGTGCATTAGTAATGTTGAGTAGTTAATTAAGACTTTAAAACTAGTTTATTATGCTTATTTCAACTCAATAATGAAGTACAATCTTATATTTTGGGGAAATTCAAGTTAAAAGGTTTTTTTTTTTTTGAATGGTGTTTAATGCCTGTTTTTACTACTGAGGCACCACAGGCAGTGAACACTGGTGATACATGAAATGAAATGATTAATTGGGAAAGGATTTTTTAAGGAAGGAAATGTTCCAGACCTAAATTGGTACCTCCCCGGCATTTGCCAGTTATGAGGACTGAGGAAAACCTGGAAAAATACCCAATCAGGGAGGACAGTCCTGTTGGGATTTGAACCCCAGAACTCCCGCTCACAAGTCTGCACTTTTACGACCTCAGACGCCCGTGGCAGTCGGTTAAAAGTGAACATATCTTCCTGGTACAAAAAAATTTATACAAATAATCGCTGGTACACATAGTAGACATTCATGCAAAAACCTCTTTAGGAAATTTGAAATTTTAATTCTTCCTTGTGAATATACTTTATCCCTCATGAACTTTTATATAAGAAATAAACAAAAATTTGTTCAAAAACAAAATATACACGACAAGAATACTAGACAAAAAGCAAATCTACATCCCCCAACTTCAGCACTTTCATGCCAACAAAAAGGCATTTATTATGCATGCATTTTAGTACACAATGCTCTTCCCTCTAGCCTAAAAGCCTTAATAAACAATGATGATTCCTTTAAATCTGCTCTTGACTTATAACAAGGTTTGGTGTTTATCAGTTTTAAATACAATATCATTTTATGCTGTCAGTAAAAATATAAATACTAAAATAAAAATATTACCTTACATGCAACATCTCTACGTGCCTTTTTCCCAATTGCAACGACTGCACTTAGTAGGCAGCCATGCTCAGGCAGCCCATAGCTCAAATGATCCCACATATTGCCCATGTAGCTATTTCATTTTCATAGTAACATCAGTTAATATAAGCATTTCAGCACACCGTTTGTTGCTGGTACTTACTGTTAGTGCATTTTTATAACTTAAAAATCCTATTTACAATGCAACTGCTTATTTATCTAAACAGGAGGGGGAAAAGGCAAATCCAGCAATTACCACTACTCCATTTACATAGATAAAGTAATAAAATATTTAATTATGTATAGTTAAAAATATAAATGTTCAAAAATACACCCTTGTCGAAATTAGATCAAACTCACGAATTATTATCTAGGATTATATAATAAAAACCCCATCAAAACTCTTACTTAGATTTCATTTCTTCTGCAGTAATCTCATCTCTGTCCAATGCATTCACTAATGTTAATAAATGATCCGCTGCCAGTTTCATATTAACAGCTGTCGGTCTAGCAGAAACCAGATAATTTAGTTTTCCTTCCACTTCCTGGCGAAGTACTTTTTTGTCAGTAAATGTTTCTGGATACAGCTCCACAGCAAGACTCAAACATCCCACTATTGCTATTGCTGGTGCACCGCGGACCTACAGCCAATGTCAGTTTTAGAGCAATTGACATGGTACTCACACAGTTTTTCAAAAGGTAAAAATGAGTAAATAAAGAAACAAAATATATTACATTCTATATTTCTGTTATTAATATTACTAAACATAAATTACACATAAACTGGTTGCATGTGCATGGTCAATGCATAATCACGATTTTAATAAATATTCTCTATAAAATTACATTTTATACTCAGCAATTCTGTGTGTGTTGCATTCAATGTTTGATAACAATGAAATAGCACATAAAGTATATTTTTGTACATTTCAACCAGATTTTCTATGAGGTTCTAATGTGCACTACAGCTATATTTCACAAACCTGCATTTTATGAATAGCTCGCCAACCATCCTCTACTCCATGTAGTTGTATATATTTGAACTGAGCAGGCAACAGAAGCTGGTCCAATATTTTAAGTTCCCCCGGCTGGTATTTTATCGCCTTTAATGCCATTTTTTCTTTTTTCTGACCGGAACTCAGCACTGGCACTAGTTCTAGACGGAAAGAAACAGCGTTGGGTTAACCTCTGGGGTTAATTTTCTTCTATCTTCTACGATAGTTCAGATTTCCGCTGAAGGTGTCAAGGTTAGAGCTGCACATGGAGCCGCAACGATATTTATTATAATAAATAATCATTTTTAGAGTGTTGATATCACCTGTAGTATAGCTCACATGCATTCAAATCGTGATTCTGCAAAAAATAGTATGCAAGATGCGAATTAGGGTAAACCGTTCTATTAATAATACTATAATCTCCACATACAAACAATTCCGAACATAATGGCGTCCAGTAAAACATTTACCCCGCCTGCCCCGGCCTTTTCGCAATAATGAAAAACACTAGGACAAAAAATCCCTAGATAAATAATTGGACAAGTAACTGGATTTCCACCGAAACATTAGCTACCTAATGATAGTTCCACGTATTAATTAAAGTTTTTGTATTAAAAAAATTTAAAGTAAAGAATATAGCCAATTCAAAAACACCGCCAAGTAATAAAAAAGAAACAATCATAGATACACTTAAAACGTAATACTGTACTACATAGTACCTACTCATTTACCGCCAATTCAAATATGAAGGAATATTTAAGACCTTTTACATGATTCTGTTTTTTTTTTTAATTATTATTAGTTAACAGACATGAGTATTTAAAAAAAATAGTTCTCATAATTCAACTAATAGCTTCTCTTTCAGAGCACAGCAATCACATTTAAAAGTTTATATTTTGGTAATATAAAAGGCAAAATCATTACAGAAACTGACAGAGGAATAATAATAATAATAAAAAAAAAAAAAGACACCAATATATTAGATGATAACATAATCAGAATGACCTAAAGGAAATTGTCTATAGAAATAGAAAAAGAGACCCCCTAATAAATACAGAGATTGTATGACACTTGACTTAAAAAAGCAAGCTGACAGGAGGAAGCCGGTAAAGCACGAATTAAACAGCATTCTCACAAACTCTCATTTTCAATTAAACATACATGGGATCTAAGGAAAATAACAGCTATAACATTATGATGATAGCAGAATTTTGTTAAAATAATTTGTAATTTGCTCTGTTTATTTTCCCAAAAAATAAGTTAACATAATAAAACCAAGTAAATTATTCAAATTTTCATTTGCTAAATACTTTATTACATTCAAGGTACACCATGTCAAAATTAAGCTATGGGCCATTTACTTACTTGTAATTTCCATAATTTTCTGTAAAGTGCAACTGTAGCCTCTGCATAATTATTCAGATCCATTCTTAAAATGTTCAAGTAGCACTTATCTTTAGCGACTTATAAGGGTAAAATGCAGCACTTTAAAGTAAAACTAACATCAACATTGAATTGACAGTTAAGTACATGGCAGAACAGAATTTTGATGCAGTTTTCTTTATTTGAACCCAAGGATTTCCTTGTTAGCACTAAACATTTCATTGCACTGTTTCTTTTTTCTGAAAGATATTGCTTTTAAAAGTTTCCAGTGCATTTAATAATTCTTTTAATACACTTGCTGATTGGTATTTAACTGCCTAATCAATTCCAATAAGAAGGTTTTAATTTCAATTTAATGCAATTCAGTATGCTGTGATACACGACTGAAAGTGTCAGTATTAAACTGCAGATAAGGGTAATTATATACAGTAAAATTAAATCTAATAGATGTTAATCAGTAAATATGTATAAATAATTAATAAGATATGCATTACATGCATATAAAGTTATATTTTCCTAAGTAAAGAATGGTTTTGTAAATATATAAACATGGGAGTTAGAATCTTTAGCTGTCTTTGTAAGGTAAAGATTTTACCTTAAATTTTACTTAAATATTGACCCTTAGTTCTATCGCATTAGTGATGTGTGCCTGAATTAGGGAAAAATAAACTATTCTAGCCGTAATACTGTTTAGCAGTTACATCAATATTTTTTATTTACCGTTGCTTTGACTGCATTGGTCTTCTCACAATGTCTGTAAATTTTGGACCATAGATGTTAGTCTTTAAGGCTGAATGAAATAAAATAAATTAATGATGGCACAAATGAGCTTGGAGTGCTTGATGCCTTAAAACTATGACATCTATCTTCTCAGGATGAGGAAAAAAAAAATCTTACCCAGACAGTTTGACCTAACTCTAGATTAGCAGTGGCAAATGCTACTTGGAGCAATCAATCACATCAATATAATCATTGTCATAAAGTCTTTACCCACAGGACCTTCATTTCTTCTACTATGGACTCTTCCCCTCCATAAAATATACAGTGAGATTATTAGTTACAAGCAGCCTATTCTGATTACTTGCTCAGGAAATGCAGTCATACAAGAGAGTTCTTGCACGTAATGATACTGTATCTAATGCTGCTAATGGTAAACATTAACCTATGTTATAATAGATGTTGAAAGTCCTCAGCAACAATACATTGCCAACATCTGTGAATGGACTTGCCAGGTTGAAGAATTTCAATACTGGTCGTACATTTTTTTTTTCCAAAAGTCCATCCAATAAGCACCATTCTCCAAAAATAACAATTGGTTAAGTTATTTGTATATATTATTTTATACATTCTTTTAAATAGTGCTATTACAGCAAGTGATAAATTAGGAAAGGATATTTTTTTTATAGGAAGGATAGATTCCAGGCCTAAGTTTAGGGTACCCCCAGCATTTGCCATTTATGCAGACTGAGGACAACCTGGAAAGAAACCTGTCAGGGAGGTCGGTCCTGGCAGAAATGGAACCTTAGAACCTCTCTTACAAGTCTGCCCCTTAAAAACCTCTGCCACCCTTGGCAGTAATTTGTACACATTTATTGTCAATAGATAACGTGATCATGGTGGGCCTCATACTTGCAACTTTTCTTGGCACGTTTACTAGTTTTTATCTTAATAATTAGGACAAAAAATCTGGACTAATAGCATTAAAATTAACTTTTGCAAAATACATTACTCCAGTTCTTATTTAATATTGAAAACCTCTACTAAGGCATAAAATTCTGGAACATTTGAAAAGTAGGAAATGAACATGCTCATATTGGGAATGTCAAAATGTAAATATTGAAAATTTAACCCATTTTTCTTCTAATGATTGAACACTTTATTGATTTCGTGACAACAGTCTCGAAATGCACATATTTCCCCATAAATAGACTACAGTGTCAAAGAGGCAAATAACACCACATGACAACCCAACTGTACACCAGCCTGCCCAGAGCGTGCACATTTACCAGTTTACTGATGCCAAGCTATCCTCACCAAAATTCACAATACCCACATACAAGCTACTGAATTTAGTGCTTTATTTTTACATCTGTGCGAAAAATTTAGAACTTTTAACAAGTTCTACAAGATTTCAAAATGCAAATATCAACCAAGAACATGTCATTTATGTCCCTTGCCCAAGAAATTTCATGCTACTCCATCTGCAGGCAAGCAGATTATCAAGTTTTTTGGGTCACACAAGATATACAAGAAGTTCCTCAAGAATCCACTGCTAACAGCAAGACCCTACATGGCTTAGATAGGGTTCAGCAACAGCCATAGGGGAAGTGGTTGGCAAGAATGTTCCTCCAGCATGACAATGTGCAGTCCTACACCAGCAACCAACTCTATGTTAAGTGTGGTGGATTTTTGTAACAGTGATGTTTAATGCACATTGAATATAGTTGAGTCAAAATAGTAACACTTCACTTATGTTTGCCTGGAACTAAGTGTGGGAGCAATTAGCTCTTGAAATTTGTTTTCCTCCTTAAATAATAAGTGATGTGTTACAATTTCGACTCAACTATATTAAACACTATAACTGCAAAGTTGGCATTGTTGTGCTGCACCCAC
The DNA here is from genome assembly GCA_030762175.1 of Metallyticus violacea. Taxonomy (NCBI): domain Eukaryota; kingdom Metazoa; phylum Arthropoda; class Insecta; order Mantodea; family Metallyticidae; genus Metallyticus; species Metallyticus violacea. Next base: position 14,023,250 of record CM060844.1, read on the forward strand.
CATATTCTCTGGACCTCACACTGATTATGACAACATGAAGGACTTGCTGTAAGATAAAAATTTTGGTATCGAAGAAATTCCAGCAACTGTTTAAAAGTGTAGCATAGTACTTCTAAACAATGGTTTATTGCATCATGTATTTCTGAATGATCCATGTAATTACCAATGATTTTTTTATAACTCTTTAATTTCATTTTCTTGGTTACTAACTTCTACATAAATTACGATACATCAAATTAGGAAGGAAGAATCAAATTTTTAACATATGTGGTTTGAATCCTTGCCATGAACTGAATGTTTTTCCTTTCCAACTAATGGCCTACGCATGATTTGTGTTAGATATATTTATATGGAATATAATATATTATTCAGAAAATCACTCAAATTTCACTAAATGTGTTCTACTTACTTGTACATGTTTCAAAGGCTGTTGCCTTCTGTTTGGGAGATCAAAATTAACCAAATTTTCCTTATTTTTTGTTAATGATATATTTTCTGTTAATTCTATGGGTTTTGAAGAGCTTTAAAGAGTTTTTGGTTCCTTTTGGAATATGTGGTTCTTTGGTCAGAAATGGTTTGCTATTGTTGATTTTTCTGTGTGTTTACATTTTATATTTCTACGTGTTCCTTGAACTGTATGGTAATATTTCTTTTTGTTTTACCTATGTATTTCATAATGCAGTCTTTGCAACCGACTTTGTAAATGCCTGATTTGTTTTCCTCACAAAATTTTGTCTTTTGTGTTGGTTTTAGGAGGTTGTTTACAGGAGCCAAAACGATGTTTGCTTCTTTACAAATCTTATGGAATTTTTGGTGTGCCCATGGGTGGAATGTGAATATATATTACCTCCGTTGTAGCCTTAGTGTTGTGATATCTTATTTGTTTTCTGAATTGTTTATTTTCTTATTCACCAAATCCATTGTTTAGCCATTTTCTGCGCTATATCTATGATTTTATGGTACTCTGAATTGCATTCTGTCTTATTGGTAGGTTAGTTAATCTAAATGTGAGATTATTGATTATGGTGAGTTTATGTTGTTAGAGGCAAACATCGTTTTGGCTCCAGTATACAAATGTAGTTTAATAAACCTCTTGTTCCTGGTAAGTAGATAGTGGAACCATGCTGAAGATGAAGGCAACAGCCTTTGAAACATGTCCAAGTGGAATTATTTAGTGAAATTTGAGTGATTTCCTCAATAATAATTTGTTATACTATACTATAACTGTGAAAATTCCCGCTATTCATAACCATTTATACAAAGTGTTTTTTATTTTATACAAAGTGTTTATTAACATTTTTGTAAGATTACATTGTCCTAATGTACATTAAATTTCCTTCTACTTTTTAACAATCATTTACCCATTTATTTAAACCATATGTACACAACAGTCCAATTAAATGATCTGTTCTAAAAGATATATTTCATTAAAATTTTTTTAAAAGCAACAGAAAAAACTAGACCAGAAAAAATATTAATTTATACATAATAATATAATTCATCCAAATTAATAATTTATAGTAGATTTTTACTTTTTTCTACCGATATTAACAGTGTTATATTCTTTTATGTAGTCATGTACACAAGCTTTCATGCTGATTTTTTAAAAACTGCAGGTTACAGTTACTTCTGTAAACACTTAACAGCACAATGCTTAAAATGTTCTAAAATGATCCATCTACTAAAGTACATTACTTCTATATAATATCTGTACTAGTTTTTATTTCTAACAAGAAACAAACATTTTATTGCTACATATAATTAGCCATCGTTTACTGCATGATCTTACAAGCATCCTTCACCATAAGAGCAATTCGAAGTTCCTTTACATAGATACATATAATAGATCTTAAAATATGTTGTCAGTAACTTTCACCAGTGGTTACAATTAGCAACTTTTATGCTAAATATGTATCCTGCTTGATCAAGTCTCTCTCACCATCACAACTCAAAAACAGTTTGTTCAAGATTAAGCCATTTCCAATTCAGAAATCTTACAAGTATAGACATCAGTTTTGCCCAAACTGCTGGTTGTTATAGTTAACGCTTAGGATTTTTTACAATTTCCACCAGAGATTCACGTAGTTTAGTAACAAGTTTCTCTAGCTCTTCTGCACGAATTCGCAGAGTCTGATTTTCTTGCTGTAGTGTTACCAGTTGTTCTTGCATCTGCATTTCCCGGGTTTTCCTGTTTAGCCGTGATTTACGGGAAGCCTCATTGTTCTTATCCCTTAGTTCTCGGTACTTCTCCTCAATATCAGAAACAAATGCTGTGGAAGATGATCTGATTCGGCTTGTTCCTGGAGATTGGGTAGTACTTGAGGAACTGGATGCTGATGTAAGTCTCTTTCTTTGGACAGTCTTACTCTTTTTATTAGGGAAATATTCTTCATCATTGTCGTCCTCATAACAATCATCACTTCTATTGGATGTTCGTTTACCAAGAATTTGTTTTGGTGCAATTTGTAGTTTCTTAGTCTCATTTATTTTCTGCTTCAGAATCTTCAGTTTCAGACCAGATTGAGGAGAGTCATCTTCTTCCTTTACCTGCCATACTTCTACTTTCTTTTCTTCCTTCTTATTCACTTTGACAGATGTACCATACTCTACCTGTACTGGATGTGTTATCTCTTTAGCAGTGCAATTTGCTGAACTATCATTGAAGTCGACATGTTGCACAGTGCTCTGTATCTGCTGTTCCACTGCATCTGATTGTATCTCTTCTTCTTCTTCAGCTTCAGCAATGATATACTGAATGGTCTCCAGGCCTGGATTAGGTGATGTAAGACTGTAATTATCCTGAAAAATATGTAATTATTTCAAATTACTTGTCCTAATCGGAAGACTTAGGAATGCTGAAAGACATATAAAATAGATTTGAAAACAAGTTCATTGCTGACATCTTTCAACAATGGAGCATTGCATTCTCAAACATGTTTTCCATTACTTAATTAGTCGATCTGGAACTGAATTTGGGAGCGAATAACTCCAGAAACGTAGTTTTCCTTTTTTAAAATATTAGTGATGTGTTATAAATTTGACTCAATCATTTTAAACTCTTTATGTTTTCCATGTCTGACAGACCCATCTAAAGAGAGCAAATTACCAAACTACTAATACACGAGTACATTTTTAAGTTCCATATGAATAAGAATTTTGATCATTAATAACCAATAACTATTGCGTTTGCAGTGAATAGAAACCCAAAACACAGTACAGCCCTCACAACAAAATTTCATCCATCAATACCGTATCATCAGACCTCTCCGTACTCAACCTCCTCCTAAGTAGCCACTGCTCAGTCCTGGAATCCACTGTCATAAGATGGTCTAAGTTAAATTACCTTTAAATGTATGTTATTCAGATATTTAATTAATAAGCAGAACTAGGCACCTTGTTTGTTCATTATTATATCATTTCTATGCTTAAAATTCTAAAGAATGTTAACTCTGCCAGTGTCTGTCCTTTCAGCAATAACTACTTAACATATTACTGGTTAATAAATATTTTTTGCTCTTACTGTATACATTTAGATTTTTACGTAATATGCACATTAATATTTCTTATTCTTTCCCTGAATTTCTCATTATCTTTCTTATAAATTTACAGGTGTGTTATCTTGTCTTTATTAAATATGTTCATACTTGCTCCACTTATACAACAGTAATGATCGTATCAACTGTTCCAGAAAACATGTACTAATGTTGTAGAAGTAGATTTAACGTGAACATAGGTAATGAATTCTAATAGAGTATGTTACAACTACATTGTCTATAGTTTCTTAAGTAGAATTTAAGTAAGAAACATGTTTGAACTACCATAGTAAAAGGAATTGCAAGCCTCTCACTGAAGCAGTAGTTAAGCCAAGCAGTCTAACCATATTTTTATAAACTCAGCCAGTAACAAAAGAGGCAAGAAGCTACTGATATCAGCAATTCCATATTTAGGAACTGATCTAGTTCAACGAGTATGAGGGGGATTTGCAAAGATGCCCTGCAATTATGTTGGCTGCTAAATGTACAGATAAAGTTCCTAGTCGAATAACATTTCTAATTGTTTCAATACAAACTATAAATAGAAGACCAGGAGTGTTTTGATGTTCTTTCAAGCTTTTGCAGCCGGTGTCACTAGTCAGATTTAGTTCTCCTGTAATGCCACTACTTTGGATTCGTGCACAAATATTTTGTCCTTTCTTACAGCTGTGGTCAGATTGCAGTGGATATACCTTATATAACAGCCCATTGAAGAAGTAGAGTGGGGAGGTGATCAATGACTCATTCTTTTAAGAAAAGTTTTCTGAACGCTAGGAATACAGAACATACATGCCAGAACAATCATAATATTGGTGCTCAAAGAACAGTACATTCAGAGCTCATACTACACTGAATCCAGATTGTAAACAAGCCAAGTTATATCCTTTCACATTACCTTGCCCTGGTTAATTAAAGCTGTTAGCGCCATAGACATGGTTAGCCCTGTGAAATTTCATGCAAATAAAGTTCTGGATGAATGTAACCTTCACAGAAACAGTACAAAACCGAACATCTTACCAAGAGACCCAAGGGATATACAAAAACAAAAATTACACAGACCCAGGTATATACAGAAATTGCTATTCTATGTATTAGCAACATGTGGAACCCTCTCTTGATGGACCACCTAATCACCATTAATGTGGTGGTCGTCTCCCCACTTCTCCCAACCATGTTATGCAATCCAACCACAACTTTGTAAAAAACACATGAACAGTTTGTGCTGAACATCAGCACCATGAACCTAAAGACATGCAATAACTCGGAGAACATAAACCTCACTGCAAGTGGAGGACATGGCTAGCAGCGATTATATTCTTTCAAGGAAATAATTTCTTAACCAGTTCATCACTGACACACTTCAAGCATTTAACACTTCAGCATGTATGGTTTAGATTTGTGTTTAAGGATATATTACCCCCCCTCCAAAAAAGTAACTTTATTTTGCGAAGTTAACCATAAGGAGATCTTAACAATTGTATGCCTCTAAAGCTACTTATTTGTCACCCATTTGCACACAAATAACTGTACTTGGCTTCAACCAATATGCCAATGTTAATTACTGAAAGCAAATTGACTGGGTACAGGATGAGTCCAGCAATTTTATACAGGATGGTTTTCTTGAGCTTCTGAGTCTCAAGTCACTTGTATTTACCAATTATTTTATTCACCCTAGTTGAGCTGCTTCTTGGATTTATTGTAATTATTTTCAAATAGCCTTTGTGTTTATATCTTAGTAAGAAGTTGAATATCCTATCAAAATGGTATTTCTATTAGCTGCTTATTTCTTTCAATATAATATCCACCTGAGCATGTTATGATAAATTTCCAATTTATTATACCAGAAGCAGCTCAACAAACAAGGGTAAAATAAAAAGTATGTTAATACAAGTTCCAAGTTCATCGAAAGTGCTAGAATTCATATTTGATGACACAAGCTATGTACAGGATAAAGCCTATAAATGCTTAACATTACTTACATTGTCAATAAAATCCATGAGATTAATGCTTCCATCAGCATCCAGCTCACTGAATACCACAGGCGTGCTGATGTCATCAACATTCAGCCATGTTGCTGCCAGGTTTAGTTTAAGTTCTTTGCTTTTTCCATCCTTTTGCCGAGTCATGCTTTGTTTTTCAGAAACAGGGAAAGTATCCTGTGTTCCCTCAGAGATCTTTGTTCCTTGTTGAACAGTGTTTTTGTCTTCAGAGCTGGAAGCAATGGGCTGCATTTTTGGCTGTATGCAAGGGACACTTGTTGAATGAGATTCAAAAGATTTCACTACAATTGGCTTATGCTCAGTCTTGTTCTTAATGTTTGTTGCATAAGGTTTCACTATGCTGTTAATCGGTCCACTGGTATTTGAGGTCATTTCTGGGATTATTAGTGTCATGTTCTCATCTTGAAGAGGAACTATGACACCACTGTCTTGAACAAAGTTGAGATTGATGTCTGAGACAGAAAATGGCTCTTTTTGAGCTCCTTCTTCTATATATGAAACTGAACTTGGGGAAATATGAAGATCTCTCCAAGAATCACTCACATTTCCAAAATTCAGGCATGGGGCTGGTGAAATCACATCACGTGACACAGCTCCAATAGGATTAAATGAAAATTCATTTCCTGAAAAGAAGAAATTAAACTAATTGAACTAAACTCTCATTCATTTTAAAGCATGAATAACTGGTTAGTTAGGAACAATGAAATAGGTCGACTATAAATATAAATAAGTCTGTATTAGGTAACACTGTACTTCACTCATTGATTAATTCATCAGAACATATTGCAAGAGTTTTCAGCTTTCATCCTCAGCATGGGAGCGATAATGCTAGCAGGGGTCTCCAATATAGACATTTAACACTGGGTTTAATGGAGTTTAAATGACCTCCGGCACGTCAGCCTCAAGGCTTATTATGCTACCTTACTGGAAGAGATGCCTTCATTATTTCCAAAAATCTGTTCCTTAATAAGTTGCAGTATTTTGGATTCCAATGTTAGCATCCATTTCTAGGTCTTCCTGGGTTATAGAAAGAAAATCTAGACACTCAAAACAGGATATGAAAGGCAGATTTCTCATAGGGCCAGATAGTTGGAGACCCCTTGTAGTTTGTATTTTTCTTAGCATTTCAATAATTTCAAGTTATTTTTCTGTATTCATTTTCTTGTCAGTATTTTATTGCACAAACAAAATAAAAATAATAATAATAATAATAATAATAATAATGAAGGATCAATAAATTTGTTATCAGATTTTTAGAAAGAATATTAATTATCGTTTGGTGAAAGAATTTTCAAGTTTATAAGATATGCTTTTTTTTTCCCCATCTTAGATCATCAGCTTACAAGATATGCCATTAATATAAGCACGAACTTGGAACTTACAGGATAATTTGGTCAGAATTTCCTGAGTTTACACAGCATTAAATTTTATATTATAGCTGTGACCTATGCAACCAGAAAATGATTTGCTTCCTAAACCCAAGATCACGGGCTCAATACTGGCCAGGATTGATGGATTTTTTTCTGGCTTAAAAATCCTAAAGATGGCTTCCTTAAGAAGGGAAGTAAAGGCATGATCCCATATTGTAGATTTATGGCTTGTAAAAGAATCCCAAGCCTGAAAGAAGAAGTTTCTGAGCAAAATTTATCGGCCGTTTCAAGTCCCGGATTGAATGGAACACTAATGACCAGATGTTAGGGCATCCATAAATAAATCAAATCAGAAAATAATGCACAACCATTAATCTACAGAAGAGGGAAATGCCAACATAATTGCCGTTATCTTGCCAACCATCACCAAGCTGGTAACTTAAATTTGATACCACGAAATACTAAAGTTGTCTCTACTGTTTCTCCTTATGTGAAATAACCATGAGACATAATTGATATTGATTATTGGTACTCCATTCCAAGAGATAATAAGGCATTTGAAAAATAATTTTCCTGTATTCTATCATGATAAATAAACCCAGTGTTTAAAAATTTTACTATCACACCAAAGATAAATATATTCAGCCAATATTTTGTTTTTATACAACCCTGAACTTTTAAGACAGTTGGATGCATATTTATGAAGTTTTTAAGCTTACTAGGAAAAATAATATTGCATACATTATGCAGTGATATCATTCATGCAAGTAATTATAGTACTTAAAACTGGTAATTTAACTGTTGTACATGACAGTTTGTGCTATTTTAAATGTAATACACACAGCAACATCTTACCTATGATTGGAGTATTCAGTTCATCGTCTGCTACAGTTGAACTCATATGCTTTATGTCGCCTACCATATCGTCTGCGATCTCCATAGCACAAACACTTTTGAGGTCCATAAATGTCTCCTCCCACACACTCATAGAAGGAGAGAACATTGATGCTGCAGAATCTGTGTTTTGTGACCATGAAACTGTAAGCAAATAAATGTTTCTCTTAAGATAGCTTTCAAGTATATGCAAAAAAAAATTAACATCATTTATCTTAGAAATTCAAAACTGCAACAAAAATTTTCTGTTATCAGGAAAAAATATGAATTTAATCAAAATAAGAATGTTGAGGAAAGTATTAATTTGATCTGGTTATCAATTAGTGCAAACTTTTTCTTTGATAGATACTCTTTATATATTCTAGACAGCATAACTTACACCCATTGTAAAAGAGTTCTGCAAACTTGCTGTTGTCATTCATTCTACAGGAACAAACCAAAACCAAGAAACATTTGGAATTATTAAGCTAAAATTATTGAAAATTCACAAACAAACAAAAACCAGTAAAAACCTAAATATAGACAGTGAAAATTGCCTAAATTTAAGCATAATATGGCAGAAACCAACACAATCATTTCCCATTGCAAAGAACCCATGCTGATAAGCGTTTATACAATAGTTCAACATAAAATCTACATCATTATTTTTACTGCAATGAGACATATTTAGTAATTACCAAGAACATTTTTATGAAATGTCCCCATTGCCAATACATTCATGTCTTGAAAAACAATATTACAATTTTTAATATTAATTTCAATTTGGAATCAAACACAGTGAAACACCCATTAATAATCTCTTCTGAGTCTGATGTTTAGAACTCTCTCTTTATGGTTTCACTTAAATGAGATTTACTCAGGACATATGTTTCTTGGAACTAGCATCCACATCATTAGTTGTTAAATGATTGCTGGATTATTCCCAGCAGCCATTTAACAGCTGATGTAGACGATCAGACTCAGAAGAAATTACTAATACCATTGTTGATTCTAATTCAATAGCTCACCTTCGCTTGGATCTATGTAACCCACACTGCTTGGCACTGTCCTCAAATTTTGAATAGAAGTGTGTTTTTGACTGAGGGTGCTTCCTTGGATCACCATCGCTAGGACAGGATCCTTCTTTGCTCCCAGTAGTTCCTCCATATTTGTTATCTCGCAGTGTTGCAGAGAAGGCAGACCTCCTTCCGTATGAACGCATTTTGCACGGCACTACACAAACAAATACATTCTGATAATCCTTTGGTTGTGCATTAACTTTGCTTGCAATTTTTACAATTTACAGTTGTTGTTGTTAAATAACCTGCCCAATATGGTATTCACAGCTAGGGGGGGGGAAACCATTTCTATTGATCAGAAATGAAATTTATAACATACAAATCTGCATCTGGGCAAGTTTACTTAGAGCACTCCAGTTACCCATGCCAATCATTTCTAAAAGCTTATGACATTCCACACCTGAACCTGGGAAAACAATTTAATGTTACCTTAAAAGGCAGTTATTATTAAGGGGCAAATTATATGTGAGCTTAGTACTATTGGAGTTTTCCTGGAGCAATATTTGCGCTGTGAAGCAGGTACTAGCTATTAACCTAAAACCTGTTTTGAGTGTGTATTTTTTATATATCCCAGTTCTCCCACCAGTCAACATTGCAGGATGGGACCCTAATGGCAGGATTTTTAATTTAAAATGTTAAAAGTCTGAAAAGGTGGTTATGGTAGATCTCTCTTTAAATATATATTTCATGAAAGTTACTGAAACCAAACTTAAGTGAAAACTTAATACAATGCAAAACAATCTTCAATGTGACACCCAGGGTGAAATGTAAATTATTCAAAGGGAAACATTTTGACAATGCTGATGATTCAATTGACCCATGGATTTTTAGCTCATGTTCCATGAAAGAACATCATTAAAAAATGAATGATAGCATATTTGACAAACAGTTTAAAAAAACAAATACTGCTCAATATCCAACCACAAATCACCATTATATATAAATTATTATACCATTCTGTGAAAATAAATAATACCATATGTTCATATTTGAAAACCATGATGCAAAACTAGCTACCGGAACACTCAATAGAATTGGATCCAAAAGCAAAATACTTTACTTTATACTCTTAAATTAAAGAAACAAAATACAAATTGAAAACACACAAAATTGATACCATTGCAATTTGCATTTGTCTGCCAGCCTACTATTGCAAATAATGCAAGTGACTCAAGTAAAACAATATGCCACAATAAAATAAATAAATAAATAAAATAAAATTTAAAAACTTAATACATGTAGAATACCTCTTTAAGAAATCTATAAGTAATCTGATGCTTCAGAATTTGGCCAAAGCATACAAACATGTAATAGAATTGCAGCAGTTTTGTACGGAATGGGGTGGAATTATGTATGAAGCTCTAGACACCTTTATCAGTAATTTGCATGATGAAAGCTTAAAAAAAATTAACAAAGATCAATAAGATGAATATGGTGGCTATAGGGATGATTATGAAGATGACAACACAGATTGAGAACAACTTTCTGCTACACTTTCGGACTCTGTGCAGAGCATTATCAGACAGTCAGAAATAGGGTACCTCTCTAGCCACAAAATATTTTTGTCTCAAAAACTATCCAAGTTACAAGCTACAAGTATTATAGGTAAATCAGCATATTGTATATAATAGTGGCGGCATAATGTTTAATATAGCACTACCTAGTTTATCTATTGGCAACTTGCATTTTTGTATTCAAATAACCTACAATAATTGCTGAAAACTTTGTTATACAGAATATTAAGGATACACGTCATGTGACATATATTTCACATATGTGCCTTGCTGGGAAAAAAATAAAGATTATAATGTCAAGGCAGGAAGATGACAATTTTAACAAATGGTTTTGCAATATTTGAAAACTAAAACACACCACGTTAAATGCATTTTATCCAATACTTACAATCAATTGACCGTGTTTCTCAGTAGAAATGGTGACTAGTTGAAGTCACGGTTGAAAGGGAAAGTTGAGGTGACTCAACCTGAAAATAAAAAAAAAAAAAAAAAAAGGTAATTCTTTTAAGTTTGCATTTATAAGATATTTATTCTTTCATTTTTTTCCTCATATGACCTAGAAAGCAAAAAGTGTCATATGAGGACCATTCTAATAAAATAATAGGTTATAAGTAATTTAAACTGCAGCAATCATGATAAAATTACCAAATAGCATTTCAACAATAGAAAATCAATATAAAATGTTATTGTGCAAATGATAATTACATATAATTTACAAAAATGCAGGGGACTTTGCAAGCCTAAATAAACATAAAAGTTTGCTAATATTTGTTCAAAGACATGTCGTTTTGTTTCACTCTTCATTTCCCTTCAACTGCAAAACATGAAAGCAATGAAAATGATTTGCAATTTATTTAAAAACTTTTCATTGGTGAAAAAGTTATGATTTATATTGAATCTGCAAATGTAATTCACTAGCTGCAAAGCAGCTTGCACACCTATAATACACTTCAGTGCAAAGTTAATTTAAAAATTAATAGGAATAGAAATAAAAGTTTGAAGTACATCAGCATTTACAGAGGCTTTGCAATTTAATCAGTTTAATTTTTATCTCTGTGGCCAATATAAGATATACAGAGGGTCTTGAAAATCTACGAGCTAAAAATTTGCCAACATTTGTCCCTAGAATATCATTCACTCTTCACATTTCCATTAACTTCAACACATGAAAGCATCGAATATGATCTACAATTTACTTATAAACATTTGGTTTTAGTGCAATGAAATCAACAGGTGATAAGATTAAATAAAGTTGAAACATACCTAAAAAACACACTATTTTGTAATGAACAACATACTGCAACCAGAAAGCTGAAAACAGCATAATCTCATGGTTACAACTGTGTTGCTGGAGCACAAATTCTTGTTCTTGGAACCCCTAGCTATTAACCTTTGCCCTCAGTCCCTTTCAATTTCAATAGTATATTACTTATAGACGCCCCCTTCCAGTGATTGCACTTCCTCTCCAGTTCAGGTATAAGTATGGGCAACATAACTGGGATAATTCCAAAAGTTAAATGGGCAACTCTGAAAAAATAGAATTTCAAAGTAATCCATATACACACACCAACCTTAGCCTAACTTCCAGTGAAATCTTGAAACTGTTCTACCCAGTGATTTAATGTGGCTTGCTACGACATGACACCCCCCCCCTCTACTCACTCCCTTCCTGCAAGTATAAATGCATTTATATTACAGCAGAACGCATGCTACTATGCTAGCGGATAAATCAATGGAATAGAGGCAAAACTGCTTAAACTACTGTAGCACCATCTGGGAGGCGATGTATTGTCATCTAGCGACAGAAATCGCAAGCTTGACTTGGATGCTTTAGCACAAAGGAGTAGCATGTAGGACTGTACTTTTTTTGCACAAAAAATAAAGAGCAATATTGTTCTAGAGTGTTTAAAATACTGGAAATCTGTCAGTTATTTGTGTGATATATTATCCCACAATATAGGAAAGTTCGGTAATGTGTTTTGTTATCTGTTTCTGCATGCAACATACCAAACCTTTTACTGGTGAAATAAATACAGTCGCCAAAAATTTAATTCTTAAATACATTAACCTAGACCTAACTTGAGAATTCCTGGGGTTTCTATGGTCTACTGCGACTCTCTACAATCTGATGGCATCTGCCCACCTTGTCTTTATTTATCAACAAAATAAATACAACAGTGAATATTGAATTCCTAATACACAAACATGCACATTCTTGCCTTTAACACCAGTTGTTCGAGATAAGGCAAGCATAATTCTGTAGTGCTTTATTCCATTTCTGCTGCTTTAGTTGAATGTGTTTATGTACACTAAAGTAGATCTGAATTAGATTCTAGATACCGGAGGACCCCGCGGTTTATTATTGTATAATTTCCCTAGTTTATAACTGACTCACATACAAGCAATGTAGTTTGAAAGTGGGATGCATGCATACACATGGGCGTAACAGTATTAGAATACAAACCATTTTGGTGAAGGAAACGTAGGCCGACCGAAAAACCGATGGAAGTACCAATGGAATTAGCAATTGGCTTAAGCCTAACGCTTAATATAGAATTTTACACGAAAACTATTAGACATGTAAGTACCAATATATATTTTTTTAAAATCGTTTATAAAAGTTAACGTGATTTAATCATTATATATAATTAAAAAACGAGCAATCGCTTTTATAAGTTGATCTTATTTCACATGAGCGAAAAATGTAATAAAGTTTCAAAAATATAAGGTCGGTTCCCAGGCGATTTCGCACACAGCTGCTAACAATGTTTACAAAACACAATTTTGAACCTTCAACTTCAGTCACTCCTGAAACACTAACATGCAACCGCATTGAGATTCACGTGTTCGCTCTATCGTATACAAAACCACGTCACACAAAGTGGCAGGGAAAATCTCCCACCCCACACGCAACGGGATCGATTCGTTATGTACCGCCCTTTGAAGACGTAATAATGTACCGCAAAGCCTGAGTCACACCCTATCACAGCATCTCAAACGTACCATTCACTGTATTCATTGGTAGGTATGCTAGTACACAGCCAGGTTAACATATTTATCATCTCTTAGAACTTTGCACGTATCTACGCATTTTAGTCGGTTACCCGCATCCCCAACACGCATTCAGCAAACACCTATGCCACAGTTTATTTATATATGGAAAAAAAAAAAAAAAAAAATTATTCCTTACCTTCCCAGAAATAGCAAATATTTGCGCTTTACGCCTCAGCAGTATTGCTGTTTGTTCTCTCTAGATGTGGTGTTTCTCTTTACAAGTATGATTTTGAATTATTGACGCTGTAATTGAACCAAAAGAAGTAAGCCAACAACCACTTGCCAACGTACACCTTAGCTGACCAACAGAATTTGTGCATTGCGTCAGCCTGCTCAGCTCTTTTACTGTCCCACTCCTTCCCAAAATACATACATGACGTCAGCTTGGACCAATGAACAAGCAGGTGTGATGTCATGTCTAGCCAACCAACGAAGAGAAAGCTGTAGTTCCTGCCCTTCCACTATAGCAGGCGTAGCTGGCGTGCTATTCCGATGTTGCCAAAGCTATATTTTCAAGTTTTCCCTGTATAGTCTTTGACATCAAATAGTTGACACAATGGGATTCCGATTTAGCACTATAGTGGATGCCTATCAATGTTTTGTTCAACGATTTAATAACGTGACTTCGTGACTTTCTTGGGCACGTTTCACGTGGGGCTGTTAAATACCTAGATAAAACTTTGCATTAATAAATAAATACGTTGCAGTTTTGTAAAATTATTACTTTTGCATTAAAATACCATATTAGAAAAAAATATTTACGATAACTTAAAATCATTTACATATACAATCAATATTTATGTAGTTGTCGCCGGAAGGAATTTTTAGGCCTTTTGTGTTGCATCCCAAACTTCAATAAACACAGATCTTCCTTAATGTTCGTGATAATCGTATTTGCTCCTGAAAAACAAGACAGTGCCAATATAAAATTTATTATGAATTAATTGCTCTTGTGACTTGCATAGGCAAAATTAGACAAAAAATATTATGAATCTAAACTTAAGAAAAATACTAAAACCTTGGTTTGTGGGCAATCTAGAAACAATCGGGAGGGGGAGAGACATTCACAAAACCGTAGTTTTTATATAATATAGTCTCTAATGTCCTAAAATTTAGTATTAGTGGCATAACCAATGTATTTGACCGTGCTTTACATTCGACTAAACTTTATCAAATTGCTGCTCTAATATTTTATGGAGTCCCATTACTTAGGTAAGAGAACACTTTTTATCTAAAAAAATAAACAAATAAAATAATAAATCATTACTGAGCTTAAAAAGAAACAAAATGAAATCACATTGAAATGGCAAAACAAGTTTTACATGCATTATTATTACAACTACAATTATTTTGGAATTTCCAGCTATACATTATAATTGCATATTTAAAAATATGCCTATAAGCAATTGTTCAGCATGCTACAGGGTTCCTAAGAGAATGCAAAAAGTTAAATATATGTAAGGCACACTTGGCTGATTACTTTGTGTGCTACACTTGTTGGTGAATTCATTTCGGATGATAAATTATTTCTGCTTCATGCCTTGATCAGAATAGTCAAAAAGAATGTTTTTACAAATTGTTGTAGATTATAACTTAATTATAAATTAATACTTATTGTTATCCATAACATATTTATTCTTTTTAATCACTCTCATTCAGTAGATTAACAATTGAAAATAATGCTTAATGTAATCAGCAATGTCACAAATTCAGTTGCATAACATTAATTTGTATAGACAACACTAAAGATTACAGCCATTATTACTGCTATAATAAACGAAATCATGGTGCTGGGAAAGGGAACGAGAGATATGTTAAATGTCGGTCATCACAAAACATATACGGCATAGATGATGACGTTTAACAGGCGCCGATTACAAATGCCGTCCCCTTCGATATCCAGAAGCTGATTTTGTAGCCGGAACTGGTGCCACATCTCCCAACTCAGCGCCAAACAGCTTCTTCTGACCTTGGATAAATATTTTGGGAAGGAAAAACATTCGGTAAATGTAAATGTACGATTTAAATAACATGTTCATATACGCTGCTAAAACAATGGAGGGCATTAAAACATGAACAGAGTTTATGCCATGGGTACCTTTATCCAGATAGGATTTAAATTGAATCTCTCAAAATTTACGTTCTCTCGCCTTTGTTAACTTCTCAGATGTCTTATATTATAGTTTTCCCTTCTGAGTTGTGTTTTGCTTGCTTTTCCCAGCTTTGAAAATCTACAGCTGCTTAAATACAGAGAAATTAACTTTAAAAGGCAGGCGTTTTGTTGTTGTTGTTGTTGTTGTTGTCGTCATCGTTGTTGTTGTTGTTGTTATATTAAAAATAAATCAGAGAAAATTTGTATAACTATGATTCAAAGTATTAGAACCCTTGCGGCTGTAAATTGGGTAAATTGGGCAATGAATTGCAATTGCTTCAAAATTACTACCAATAAAAACGGAGCTTTGAAGAACTTAGAGAATCTCTAGGAAAGATAGAATTTGAAATCAAGCAATCCTGATAAAATGAATTTATAAAATCCAGCAATTGACTATATTTACATAAATGGTATGAACATATGAAAAGAATGTTTTTTCCCCTTTTTTCTTTCTTTTCTTTCTTTCTTTTTTCTTCCCCCCACCCCCACCTTAGCTTGTACACACAAGCCGAGTGTAAATGCTTTTGGACCAGAATCAGAGAGGAACAGAACACTGTAGCTCAGATGAAAGAGTAATGACACGGTACGCCCAAAACCCGTGATTCAGTTCCGACTGTAACCAAAGTTTTTCCTCTCTGACTTGATATCAAACGTGAAAGAATGGCTGGTATTAATCGATGGCCAGAGAATCAACTGGAGGAAGAAAGAGGTACACATCAGTGTGAAGTAGGATACGGATAATACAAGATTAAATTATGAATAAGATCTTTGGATGGACTGAGGATCAGCTGTGGAAGTTCGCGCATCCGTCAGTTCAAGTTCAATTTATTTTGTCCTTATGATCGCCACAATTATATTGGACACGCCAATACAAATAAATTTATTTGTATTGATATAAAATCAATGTAAACACATTACATGGCATACCAGACTAATTACGTTTAATTTTAAGTACACGTTACTATAAATGCATATGCTCCTACATAAATAGAATTAGATAACAAGATACTAAAATGTACTTAATGGTATTTTTTATACAGCTCAAGCAGCTCAAAAAGAAACTCTGAATATGTTAGAGTTTGCATGTTCAAATGACGCTGATGACCTGAGCTGTTAAAGAGCGTCCATAAATAAATCCTTCTTGAACTCAATAGAAGGTAATAGAAAGGATGTTTACTTATTGTTTGAATTTTGTTCTAAAATATTAATGCCCTGCATAAGTCACCATGATCTTTTTTGCGACGAGCGTTAACGTTATGATAACCCCCCCCCCTTTTCTATAGTTTCCTGACGGTATTTATGTATATAAATACTTCTGAATGAAAACACAAGTGAAAGGTAATATTTTCTATTTGATTTGCATTACGTCATCATGTTTACCTTGCTTATTATCCTATGACTCTTTTGCATCATGAAGACACCCTTCATAATTCCCCCCTCCTCCAAAACACTATAACGAATCTCAGCCAAGTATAGATTGATTGATTTATTTATGGACGCTCTTTAACAGCTCAGATCTTCAGCGTCCCATTCAACTCAGGGCGTGAAACGGCCGACTAATTTTGCTCAGAGGCCTCTCTTTCAGGCTTGAGGTTCTTTATCGTGCCGTAAATGTACGACACGGGACCCACGGCTTTACTTCCCTTCCGAAGGAAGCCATACTTAGGATTTTTACGCCCCGAAAAAATCCATCGGTCCTGGCCGGGTTCGAACCCACGATCTTAGGTTTAGGAGGCAAATATGGTAACCACTACACCACCAGGACCGACAAGCCAAGTATAGAAATGTGCAATATGCATGTATAGGAATTCAGCTTAATTCGGCTTAGTAAGGTTTAAGCTTTGTAATTATTATTATTATCGTTATTATTATTATTATTATTATTACTATTATAATTATTATTATTATTATTATTATTATTATTCATATACTCGCAAATCAACGCTCAATGAATACTCCAGGGTGTGTAGATGTAAATTGGTATTGCAGTTGCTTTTAGATGTTAATTATTAACATACTCTTTTGTTTCA
Organism: Metallyticus violacea; assembly: GCA_030762175.1. Classification (NCBI taxonomy): domain Eukaryota; kingdom Metazoa; phylum Arthropoda; class Insecta; order Mantodea; family Metallyticidae; genus Metallyticus; species Metallyticus violacea. The sequence goes on from CM060844.1 coordinate 14,040,855, forward strand.
CTTGTGTGGGTAGATGATTAATTATAACCGCCTCCTTGGTTTAGTGGTTAGCGTTGCTGCCTACTGGCCAGAAAGATCAGGGCTCGATCGTCGGCACCGGCTTAGAAATTATTTTAGTTAGGGAGGTCTGGAACGAGGTCCATGCAGCCTCGGGAGGAAAACTGGGAGCTACCTGATAGAGAGGTGGCATCTTTTAATCTTGAAAATCGCGCGACATGCGATAGCTTGCTCCTCCCTTGCAATATTACCCTCTATCAATCATGTCACGCTATAGAGGAGATGATTAACTATACCTGTAGCTCTTGGAGAAGGTAAACGTATTCTTGAATAAAATATACATATTACCATTAGAGAGAGAGAGAGAGAGAGAGAGAGAGAGAGAGAGAGATTCTATCCAGTATCTCCTTAATGAAGTTACACAAAAAGTTTACTCTCGGCAAGAACTCTTCCATGACGTTAAAAACTTTTGTTTCAAACAATTTTTCATTTGACGCATCAAAAATTTGCTATTTTGGATGATCAAAAGGTATATGGGCTTCGTGTGTACATCACTCCAGCATTGTAATGAACAAACACAAAAATTGTCAAAGACATTGTAGTTTGAAACAGTTGCAACTATGCTCCTTTACTTCTTGTTTTAAAAGTGAAAAATGTTTGTCAATATTAATGTTTTTGGAGATCATTTCTATAGTTAAATGAAGTTTGGGTCACAGTAAATGTTTATATCGAGTCATCGAATTATCTGATAATCGCCACAGCAGCGGGGGACTTCATCGATCGATAAGCAATTTCTCGAGGTGGGATTTCAGGCTACACAAGTCAGAAAGGACGGGTCTTGCAGAAATGCTACGGTGGCCTTGAGTCTTGCTCCTCGTTTGAGCAATAAAGAAAAAGCACAAGTCTAATAATGGGGTAAGGTATACTAGAATGGTAAATACAGAACTAATTATCCTACCCCACAACTAGTGTTTATTTACATTTGTATCGAGTTCACTAGTACTATCAGGCAGGGGCGCTTCCTCTTGATGGTTGCTCGTTTGGGTTATCCCCAAATTTTGCAATGATTAATTATTATATACTGATGCGTTTTTATGCACAATGTCTGCAGGAGATTCCAATTTGCATTTACTATCTGTAGGAGATTGTTTTTCAGTCATGGTGCAAACCAATGTCTCGGTAAGCTTGTGGATTGTTAAAGCTCGGAGGAGGTGAGAGGAAGCAGTAGGAGTATATTGCACTCATTATGTGTATGCACACCTGAAACATCACTTCTCATCATCTGCGTTGAGGAAAGTTTGCCTTGGGTTTTATATGTTGACCTTCACACCTGCGCACACCACATTGGGTAGAAGTCGTTCAGACACTCGCGAGCGGGAAGTCTGGGATTTCATTCCCTTCAGGACCTTCTCCCTGATAGTTTTTTCCGAGTTTTCTCAGCCCTAATAAATGGAAAGTACCGGAGAGGCCCTCTAAATTAGAACTGCAATGTTTCCTTCCTAAACCATTTCCCAATTTATTATTTCATCTCATGTATCATTAGTATCCACTGCCTGTGATGCCTCAGTAGTAAAAATGGGCGTTAAACACTATTAAAAAAATACCCCGCACATCTTCAAAAAGAGTATTAGTTTGTCATATATGCTGTATCTTTGATTTGGATTGTACAATTTAGTTTTTGGAGATTAATATGTTAATGATATAATTGAATGGCTGAAAAGTGCAGAAAAGAAAGCCGAGAGAGCACAAGGAACTTAAATTACAGGTATGGAGAACAAAAATCTGAAATCAACCTAAGTGTAGTACGTAGGACACATTCGTTACACATAGTACTGTATTACTATTAAATTCATTTAGTGGCGGCTCGCGCTAAAGGGCACAAGGGGACGTGCTCTCTCTTTAATTTTGAACCATAAGTATCTTAAAATAATTTATGCATAAATTGTCAACTCAAAAAAGATAACAGAATTTCATAGACGCAATCCCTGAATGTTTCAGCACCTTCATTGTAGTGTACAAGAGTAGCACGCACTTTAAACGGCTTTTACGAATACAGACCACTTGGTATGTCTATGTGTGAAGAGAATGGGCTAGCGCAATTCTCCTTATGCCCAGACTTAGCAGGGCAGAATGCTTTGGCTTAAAAGGAGTTCTTATGAAACTGGATGGACGATGGGATGAGAGGGGTGTCACAATGATTCTTCACGAAAGGCACACAGAATATGTGAACTTTCCAGGACATGCGCACTGAGCCTGTCCTCTCTATCGTAGAGCCTGCAAGAGAACCTTTCCTAAGCGATTTGTCGTGAAGCTAACGTTATTACTTCCCATCAGTTGTTTGCTCTTTCGCCCCAATGATTTATGAAGAATCTAAACTATAAGAAAAGTTTCCACTATAAAGGCAACTCAACTAAAGTATCCTTAAATAACATTACGTCTTAAAAAGAACCAGCATTATCATAAATAAGGGTAAACCTGAATGATTAGTGACAGGAGGTTTATGAAATGAAATCGATAATTTTGGCACTTCTGTCTATTACCGATTTTTTAAACATCTTAAAACACCGTGAAGTAAAAATAGGAGAGAGAGAGAGAGAGAGCGAGAGAGAGCGAGAGCGAACCGCGAACAGTAACGTTTAAAAATACTGATGCATCCTAAATATTTATATTTACTGCTGGCATTAATTCTTGTTTCTGGACAAGAGTACGTAACGAAAGTATAAACAAAGATCTGAAATTAATGAGAAAGTTAAGTGAAGGTGAATTGTTTACTTTAGTATATAGTGAATATTTTACGTCAAATAAAATGTTAATACCGGAATATAAACTTACTTTTGATTATATTTTCGAGAAAAGCGAGTTTTCTTTATTTTATTTTAAATAAGTTGTACCCCACCAATTAAAATATATACCAGAGCCGCCACTGAATTCATGTAGTCACTTTTTCTTAATCTTTCTCGAAAGCCTCCCACTAGTCCACCTGAAATCTAAATGAAGACAGATCTCTCTAAAGCAGCTTGGCATAGTTCTCGAGGATGACTTGCATATCAGTTGTTTACTTTTTTCTGTTTGCTGCAATCTAATGAAGTTATTTTCAAATACGTCCGACTGAAGAAAAAGTAATTATTATTTCTCCTAAATTCTTTAAAGGCAGTGGTGTCATTCTAATTTTGTAACAATAGGTTATCTCCAATAATTACCGCAATCTTGTTAATTTTAATATAAGATATATAATTAAATAAGGTTATAATCTGCTATCAATAAATAAAGGTTACAATGCAACATGCTTACTGTTATGTGTACACATCAATTTTAAAACTTAATTAACTTGTCCTTGACCATACCAACAAATTGTTTGAAACATTCCAGGATGTACCAACACATGCACTCGCACTCTCTTCTCTTATATCGTTCAACTTTTCACTTTCCGAAACGACAGTCACCATAAGTCCGTTTTATATATCTTAGACGTACTGCTATTTCTAACACCACTACTGGGGAGGGGAAAAAAATAACCTTGATATACAGAATGAAACTAAAGTCCTTAGGTCCTTACATGGTTTTGGGGATCGGTAGAACAAAAATCATGACAGACATAGCGAAAAAGTTTATTTCTATGGAAAGAACATCTCCCCAGGTTTACATTCGTAATAGGCGTCATGGTGTAGATGTAGATTTAGCCGCTGGAGGACAGTCATAGCGAAAACATGGCTTCACTGTTGCACATAAAGCCTACAGACAATCAATTCGTGCATGGTACAACAATTTGAAGCGACTGGCTGCTTGCCTGATGGACAACGAACAGACCGGTCAAGAGTGTCGGTTGAGACCGTTGAGCGTGTGCGAGAAGCATTTGTCAGGAGCCCTATAAGTCGACACGACGCGCGAGAGATCCCAGATTCCGCAGCCAACTATCTGGCGTATTTTACGTCAACACTTATAGTAAAGCCATATCGAATACAGCTGCTGTAGGCGCTGAGTTCTGAGTATCACAATCGTCGTCTTCAACTCTATGTTGATTTTAAACAGCGGCTAGAAAACGATTTTGCAGAGAAACTGATTTTTAGTGACGATACCACGTTTCATATATCCGGCAAAGTGAACCGTCACAAAGTACACATTTGGGGTGCGGAAAAACCTAATGTTGTGGTTGAACATGTCCGTGCTTCCCCTAAAGTCAACGTGTTTTGTGCTGTTTCTTCGTCAAAAGTGGACGGCCCATTTTTCTTTGCGGAGAAAACTGCTATCAGTCCAGCGTACCTGGACATGCTTTAACAGTGGCTAATGCCACAATTACATGGAGATAGCCAGGACTTTATTTATCAGTAAGACGGGGCTCCAATTCATTTTCACCATGACGTCAGTAAGTATCTCGATGCTGAAATTCCTGATCGTTGGATTGGATGTGCTGCTCGAAATAACTCTCCTCTTCTTCTAGGTCCCATCTGATCTAACCCCATGTGGTTTTTTCTTTAGGGGTCACGTTAAAAATCGTGTGTTCGAGCCATCTTTGCCACATGATTTAGCGCAGTTGCGAAACAGGACACGTATGTAGTTGCTGATATGGATGTGCTGGATCTTTGTGGCAACAGTTTGACTATAGGATCGGTGTGTGCTGTGTCGCCAATGGAGAACATACGGAATACGAGGTCTCTTCAAAAAGTATCGCGAATTTTTAATTTCCGCTGGCTACGTATATTAGATTTTCGATTGTTTTGTGGCGTTATGTTGGTACTCATGTCCCTCACTTATGTTGACAGGCTCGGCCATTTTGAATGTTCAGTTAATTGTTGACAGTTATTTTGCTTGGTCGTGTTTTGGCTCGTCTTCGATTTTTCAAAAAAATGGAACAAAGAATCTGTATCAAATTTTGGGTGAAAAACAAAATTAAGTGCGCGGATGCATTCCGAATGTTGACTGTGGCGTATGGTGAAGCTACCTTGGACCAAAGCAGCGTTTTTCGGTGGTGCAAAATGTTCTCAGAGGGTCGAGAAGATGTGAACGACGCCCGAGCTCGTCAACAACAGTCGAAAACATTGAAGAAGTGAAGAAAATAGTATTGGCCAATCGTCGAATCACCGTTAGAGAAGTTGCTGAGGACCTAAACATATCGATTGGCTCGTGCCATTCGATTTTTACCAATGATTTGGGCATGAGACGGGTCGCCGCAAAATTCGTACCAAAGTTGCTCAATTTCGACCAAAAATACCATCGCATTAACGTTGCTAAGGAGCTGTTGAACTCTGTCCGCGACGACCCAAATTTGGTCCAGAGGGTCATAACTGGTGACGAATCATGGGTTTATGGTTATGACGTGGAAACTAAAGCTCAATCATCCCAATGGATGCTGCCACACGGTGCCAAGACCGAAAAAAGCGCACCAAGTTTGGTCGAATGTAAAGGTTTTGCTTACAGCTGTCTTTGATTGCAGGGGCGTGGTGCATCATGAGTTCTTGCCACAGGGTAGAACGGTCAATAAGAAATATTACCTGCAAGTTATGCGCACTTTGCGCGAAGCAATCCGCCAGAAACGCCCGGATTTGAGGAAGAACAAAAATTGGCTTTTGCATCATGATAACGCCCCTGCTCACGCATCGTTGCTTGTGCGCGAATGTTTGGGCAAAAACAACACACTTATGATGCCGCAGCCACCGTACTCCCCAGACCTGGCCCTCTGTGACTTTTTTTTTGTTCCCAAAACTGAAGAGGCCCATGAAAGGACGACGCTACGCCACGATTGAGGAGATAAAGACGGCATCAAAGCAGGAGCTGAATAAGATAAAAAAAACAAAACAAAAACGACTTTTTAAAGTGCTTCGAGGGTTGGAAAAAACGTTGGCACAAGTGTATAATATCTGGTGGGGATTACTTTGAAGGGGACAAAATAGATATTCACGAATAAATAAATAAATACTTTTTGAAAAAACACAAAATTCGCGATACTTTTTGAACAGACCTCGTACCTATTAGCTATGTACGAAACTTTGAGAGACCTATATACTGATATACGTGTTTCCGCTATGTCTGTCATGGTTATTGTTCTATCGACTCCCAAAACCAGGGAAGGCTTTTAGAATCATCCTATATTTTGGCACTTCATTTCAACATAGTAAATATTCTTTTACATCGGAATTAAAATACAATTTAAACGTGACCCCCCCCCCAAAAAAAAAACATTTTTAATTTTGCTAGATTGTCAGAAACTGCGTGCAGGGTTGCCAAATCTATTTTCAATCAAACCGTTAATGAAGGCCTGCCACATTAATGCAACTGAGATTCAAGGTTGCATTGAGCTGGGTTGCTCACTTACCGCTATGTTCGTTATAATAACAAAAGTCCGTAAATTTTGCATTAAACGATTATTCTTTCTTTTTGTCAGAAAGTTATCTTTAAGATAAATTTTAAATTTAACAACCGGTTCTAGGAGCTGAAATAAATTTAACAACCGGCTCTGTTCGAGCGAAACGGGTAAATGACACTATTGCTTGCAAGTTGCAGTTTACTTTTGGGTGGTTAGGCTGTATTATATGGAATCGCTGCTTCGGATCTTTCATATTTTTAATTTAATTTATTTATTATGTTTATTCCTCCAGCAATCGTTTCCAACAAGGTGCTTCTCATTAAATTATTCTGCTTCTCTTCGACAGCATCTATCATTATCACACACTTTCTAATCATTTCTTTCGGATTTTACCAATTGCTTTAATTTTTCAGCATATATCTGACACATAATTATTTTATAAATCGCTCTCAACGAATGTGATTTCTATTGTTATGAGTTAATACTGTAATGAGTGGTTGAAAACAGTTATTTGCTATGGACGGGGGGGGGGGGGTGAGAAAAGGTAAATTTATTATTTGTAAAAGGAAGGAAGGTTTCAGGTCACAGGCGATTCCGGTATGTTACATTGTTAAAAGTATACAAAAATCTACAATCCTGTAATCAGTGCTAATAATCAATTAGGTGCCTTAGATTAGATTAGATCAAAGGCTGTTCTGAAAAACACTTCATCTCTTTGGTTATATAACTATTAGGAGTATGAGACAAATATAATTATTATTACTGCCTCTTCGGCAAACATGGTTGTATTAAGCAAGTAGCACAAAGTTTAGATAGTGACTACTCTCTACCACAAGCACAAAACCACCATTTGGACAGCTAACTTAAGAATGTTCCAAAACAGCGGCGGCTCGCAGGAGCAGAAATCCGGGGAGCACAACTTCAATACTATTGCTACCGCTGAAAATGGATTCCAAGTTTATAGAATCCTAATTAACACTCATATATGCGTGAGTGAACATATACAATAGAGGTAAAGAATAAAAATATTGCAGTAGCACACCTATTTAAACAAAACAAAAAATAATTTGGTTTTTATGGCAACATTATCGATGACTCTTTGATTAAAGTCTGGAATCTGCAGGATGAAGTCCGTCTCTACAGAAAGCATTGCATGTTTCATATGTTTCAATATCACAGTTTGATTAAATTAATACCTCGAGTTGTCTACCCAGTTTTAGCGAAGGAATGAAACTATTGCAGCGTACCCATAAAACATTTATTTACTTTTTTTATTTTTATCGAGTTCTGAAGGAATGCAAGCTATTGCGGTTGTACCCATGCTTCCGTTTTAAATAATATATTTAAATAATTAAATAATATTTCCAAATGTCCTACCTACTAGACACCGAAAAAACAAAAAACAAAAAAAATCGCTTTATATATAGGAAGTTAATGAACTATACCGAAATAATTTCAGAGTGTACAGATATCGTATGTATGTATATATAAGCAATTTGGGATAAATAACTTATGGCCTATCTATTCAAATTTCGAAGCTATGGCTATAAATTTCTAAAGTGTCAGTACGCCACTGGATAATGAAGATGCCCTCGAAAGCATATTACTTGATAACGAAGTATGAACGTACAATATGAACATATCACACTGGGCCTATGACATTAGCTTTCGAGAAAGAGGCGGCCATTTATTTTGGAGTTCGAGTTTCATTCATTTACCCCCCCCCCCCCCACTTTCTGACTAGGGTGTAATTATAATACAGCTTTTAGCGTACGTTTTAAGTAGGTAAGTAGGTTTTAAGTAGGTATTATTTTAATTTGGACACTTATATTTTAACATTCATATAATACAACCCTTCCTTGCAAAATATAGAATTATGGGTAATCTTAATGAGTTGGGTGTGGTATATTAAAAAATAACCTAAGTTTAATTCATAATTCCTTAGTGTGTTGAATTAAAAGATAATTAACAGCATGGCTAAAATTGAACTCACGGCACGCATATCACGCTTTTCCGTTAGCATTACACCACACACGCAGTTAAAGTGCTCCAAGAGTAGGTTATAGTAATTCAAGAATTCGTTTTAGTATTAGGTAAATTAAGTTTTGGGCATCATGTTAGTAATAAGCTTATTAGTCAATGTCTGTTGGTAATATATTCATTGTTAAGAAAGAGGAGAAAGCTGAAAGCATCAAGTAAATTTCATTCATAATTCTTTAGCATGCGTATCTCAATACTTCATATTAAAAAAAAAAAAAAAAAAAAATCAATGACATAGCAAAAATTGAATCCACATTAGCTTTTGCATTATGCATAAGATCACACAAACAGTTTAAGTGTTCCCTCTAGAGTAGCGTAATGCAACAAGGCTGTTAATAGATGTTCAACGTCGCACTGTCAAATTAGTTCGAGATTTGAAGGATTTTTATGGCACTAAATCTTGAAAAAGCTGATAAGGTACTGCGGAAAATCGACATTTCTATGCTCGCAAGGCATTTTTAAAAACATTGTAAACTAATTTTTCACCCGGCTTCTTTAACACAGACCTATCAGCATCTGATGCAAAAATATTTAACACTATAAAATTTCGTTATGTTTAGTTTTAGACCGATAAATTACCTATCTCAAATTACTTAGATGTCTCTACGTTCTCTGAAATTGGTTAGGTGTAGTTCATTAACACATGTTTCTCATATATATATATATATATATATATATATATATATATATATATATCGCTCTATAGGTTGCAAATTTTTTCCCAAACGAAACTCGACATATAGCCATCAATTAATAAACAATTCGTCGAGTTCATTAACCAGCAAAATTGGACCATTGGGGGTGGGGGTTAACCTAAAGAGATTTTTTTTAAAAAAAATGAAAAAATAACTCTAGTGACCGCAATTTTTGTTTCATCTCAACGAAATTCGGTAGATTTTTTTTAAAACAAATTTATAACAGCAGTTTCCAAAAATCAGGATAAACGGGTCATTAGGAGTGGGGTAACAAGCGGGTGTTAAAACGAAATTTTAAAATCGCTCTAGCAGCCGCAATTTAATTTTTTAAAAAGGAAATTCGGTATAGACCATTGAAATAAAATATGGAAAATAGTTTCTGAAAAATCACTGAAATCGGACTTTTACCTGAAACTCAAAATTTAAAAATCGCTCTAGCGGCCCAATATTTGTTTCTTCACAACAAAATTCCGAATATACTGTTTAAATAAAATAAGGAAAATAATTTCCGAAAATTACGCAAATTGGACCATCAGGAGTGGGGGTATACTTAAAAACCGCTCTTGCGTTTAATTTTCTTTATATTGTTTTTAAATAAAAGGACAAATTAATTCAGCATATAAGCTGTATTTATAACGATGTATATATGTAAGAGCAAGTGTGAAATATTAATCTGTGTGTGAGAATTATATTTCTATGTAAGAGCGCTGTGTACTAGCCTTCAGAAAACGTTTACGTTATATGTTTTAACTACAATAACATTTAAATTAAATTTCAAAGCCAGTGAATATCGACGTAACTTAGGATTGTTTTTATTTGCTTTGTGCATTTCAATTGTGTCTGAATAGTTAAGATGTTTTTATTTTATTGAAATAAATGAGCATTTTCTTAAATATAAAATGTAACAGGAACTTTTCTATTATTTTTCTCTATTTTAGTTAATGTAAAGATGATTCAAGGGTTCAGTTTCATAAACATTTACTTTTTAAAATGTTTAAAAATACACAGTGAAGTTTTGTCTATCAGTGGTCATACATTTCAATTAATTAACTCTATATTATAATTTTGTGGTTTAATAATAATAATAATAATAATAATAATAATAATAATAATTCTAAAAATGTAGTTTCTATTTTGTATTTATAGGTTGCAAGAATTCTAATTTTGTTCTCTTAATACCACACAGGAAGGCCATAACTATTTCATTAATTAATAAGGCCTAATTTGGATTTTATATTAATTTTTATTAAAAGTTATTCAACTCAGTGAGGAATTCGCTTAATTCACGCAACTTCTGCGTGACGGATTTTTATAATTTCAATTTTCTCTTCCAATGATCACAAAGACAAAGGCTTAGAATGTACGCTTTGTATATTTTTCATTTTATTTACACTCAATTAACACAAAACGAAATAAAGCAACTACTTAACGAATTCACACGAAACTGCACTACCCTATTATCAGTAACAGCTGACTAAACGAAACAAGTGATTATCGCTGCTGGAAAGTGTCTGCATGAAACATTGGTACTTAAAATGGAATTGAAGTAGCAAACATTAATATCTTATATACTATAATTACTATCTAATAGACTTTTAAAATATTTTATTCAACATTATAGTGCAACAACAACAGTCTTATCATAAATACGTCGGTCCTGATGGTGTAGTGGTAACCTCCTAAACCCAAGATCGCGGGTTCAAACTCGGCCAGAATCGATGGATTTTTTTCGGGCGTAAAAATCCTAAGTATGACTTTCTTCGGAAGGGAAGTAAAGCCGTGGGTCCCTTGTCGTAGATTTACGGCACGATAAAGAACCTCAAGCCTGAAAGAAGTGGCCTCAGAAAAAAACAAAATTATCGGCGTTTCACGCCCTGAATTGAATGAGACGCTGATGATCTGAGATGTTACAGAGCGTCCATAAATAAACCAAATCAACAAATTTCAGGCTTGAGGTTCCTATTTATTGATCCTTATACATAATACATTATACTGGTGTGTAGCTGAATATACCAATATAGAAATGATAAGAGTTTCACAGATTTTGTTTCCAGACAAAATAAAATAAGAAAGAAATGCTTTATTACAGGGGAGAAATTAATAACAATAAGACAATATGGAGCATGTTACATGCTTACTTATCAATGATTTACTCTGAAATAGGAGAGGTCTTTAGCAGTAACATTTTGAACATACATATTCCATTGCTTGTATTTTAACTTGTAATTGACTGAAGAAGATACTTTTGATACGCCCATGTCGTGGTTGTTGCAACTGGTTGGTTGCAATACAAGGATTTGTACAAATAATAATAAAATCAAATGTGTCATTTATTAATACTATTAATATGTTATGATTACATAAAAGCCAGGAGAGTGTCTTCTGAATACGCAGATCTGACAACTTTGCCGGGTGTGCTATTTATAAATGCCTAGCCTGGACGTTAGTGTGTAAGAAAATTACTTTCAGTTTTGTGGCCCCAAGATAAATATTTTACTGCAGATAATAAAATATTCACGTGTATTACAATGTCAATACTAGCACCCTTGAAAAAGTTTAACATTATTTAATAATTCTTTAAATAATGTGGGGCGATAACTGAGATACGCAGAAGATCAGCGTCGTCTAACACCGTTATTTTAATTTGGCGATTTGCCTGGAATGTGTTCGGAAACAAAGGGCATTGCTAACTTTAAAACATTACATTTTAATTTATACGCCTTACCTTTACAAATGCGAGTTTACAATTAACTGGAAATACGTAAGACACACATACACCACAGACCACTTCTATTTTCTAGTAAAATAGTATAAAGCATTAATCTGGTTCGTATATATTTCAACTTTTTTGAAATACAAGAGATCAATGACGCTGCGGTACTCTCCTAGTATTAAATTTATCTCTTAGATTGCAATTTCATTAGTGCTACTTTAATGTGCATTTCAGGAGATGCTGAAGATTGACAAATCTAACCTCAATTATTAGTTTTTTAAACAAAATACTTTGAATATGCACCTTCTAAAACAGTTGAGAGAAACCTTAGTACATATAACAATGAAAATTAACCGACCAGCCCATCACTGACCATACCTAAATAACAAATTGCACATAGCATAACTACAACAATTCAACAAATTAGTGAATTAGCAATGTTTAAGCAAATTACATGGTAGAACTGTGATTGCCTCTGTTAAGTATGTCACTGTTGTAGCAACTAATTTATAAAGCAAATGAGTCGCCTGGTTCTGATAATACAAACGTTCTGTAAGATATTCGACGCTATACCAGTACAAATTATTAGATCAATGCTCGTTCAGTATTCACACATGGAGTTTTACTTAAGTCTTTCTGTAACTGGGTGTGAAATGTAAATATATTTTAATAAAATAATATCCAGAGTAATTTTTGGCCTACGTCCGCAGTCGAACGCAAGCTCCGAGAGGCAAAGGTGATAATCTCTGGCTCGGTCATTGAACAAATCCCTCTCGTATTTCTACTTTTTTTTTTTTTTTTTTTTTTAACGCCCGTTTTTACTACTGAGGCACCACGGTCGGTGGCTGTTTCTACCTACAATAGCTTTGATCAATAATAGCATGCACGCAACAGTATTATATTATGTCGTAATGGTACTAACCTGTGTGTTGTCCATCCGCATTCACATAGTTCCGACATCTTTTAATGAAATTTGCATTGACTGGCAATAGCTGTGCTTCCGTAAATTTTCCTATTTTTTCCCCTGGTGTTTTCTTTAAGTTCGTCTACAGCATAGGAATTATTTTTGTAGACTTTATGTTTTTCTTTAAACTAGTGGTAACATTTCAATACAAAACACTGGAGCAAATGTTACTTCACTGACACACTGTAAACTAACAACACTGCCGCACCCCCAGAGCCTGCAATAACATGACAGAAATTGTACTTGCTCTGATAACAGTAAACTGTGACTGTCAACATGCAGTCATTAACACGGGGATTGTTATAATGGAAGGTGAAGGGCGTGACCTAGGCAGTTATGAAAAGGAGAGAGAGAAACTCGGCATGATCCCATAAACGTTTCTTCGATCTACGGTGTCGGCTAATTTTTAGTATATAGTTTTTTTTTTTCTCCCGTGGATTGCTTTAGTTGCGAAGGCAAATTACCACCGACTCCTAAAGAGCCCGTAATATTAAAAGATAAATAAAACTGAAATAAATGAAACAGGAAAAAAATGCAGGAAGCGATTATGCAAAATATATAATCTAACATATAAAAAGTGGACACAATATTACTTGAGGTCTCAGAAATCAATTTAATTAGGGATAAAAACAAATGTCCCAGGAACCCATATCACCTATTCCTTAATATTTATTCGGATAGTCAAAATGTTGCGGCGGAATTTTGGCAGCTCCCTTAGCACTGGATGGTTATAAATCAACGGCACTACTGAGGAAGTATGATCGTTTTCATGTATGAGTTGGAGCGAGGCATACGTGGTACCACGTGGCACTCTGCATGCAGTGCTGCTTACCAATCACTGGAACCACTACATGATATATTGTGGCAACAATCGTCTTTGTTACATACTCAAGAAAGCTCGAATGCAACGAAGATATAAATTCATGTATTTTATAGCCATTTTCCTTAGTGGTATTGCTCCCTTTTGGGTAGTTCTAAACGTTATCAGTATTTCTGAACTAAGATTATAAATAAACCTTATAACCACAGATATCCATAACCAATATACCTGAATGTGAAATGTAAAAGTTTAGTAATTATATAAGACTGGGCCACGACACGTATACCACCTTTCCTCTCAACATTAGTCAAACAAATTAACAAATTAGTCATTTCTCTACCTTCTCTTCTACTTCCACTTCTTATACTTCACCTCATCTCTACTCTATTTATATTTTACCATCTACTTCTCCATACTTCAGACTTCATTAATTTATCAATACGTTAACTTAAAATTGGGTTTGGACGTCGATCCAAGAACCTTTTGCTTCGAAGCATAAATAACTACTGATGCTTTAATGATCTACACTACTGCCCGAGTTGGAAATCATTAATTAAAATGTCTCTTATGTTTACGATTGCATTTTAATACATTGCGAGTTTATTTTTAGGATTTCTTACATTAGAAAATCACAGAATAAATAATAAATATTTTATACATTATTACAATTTTTATTAATGGTGTTCGTGACATCATTCAAATTATTGCCCGCGTTGTTCAACTAACATTGTTTGTGCAAGAGGCATACTCTATATAAGGGTAAATTGGCATCTGAATTCAACACAGAGCGCGTAGTAAATACTACTTTTTTTAATAGTGTTTAATGCCCTTTTTAACTACTGAGACATCACAGGCGGTGGACAATGATGATACAGAGATGAAACGATAAACTGGGAAAGGACTTTTTAAGGCAGGGAACGTCCCAGGCCTAAGTTTAGGGTACCTCCCCGGCATTTGTCATTAAGAGGACTGGGGAAAATCTGATAAACATCTGTCAGAGAGGACGATCCTGATAGGAATCGAAACCCAGACATTCCGCTTCCGGTACTACTCGTGATGTAGATATATCTGATATAGAAATTGGGTTTAGACGATTTTATTATAAAACACAGAATATTATTAAAACCTATGCGTATGTGGAAACATTTTGAATGCGAACTGGAATTGCAAACTATTCCGGTGCTACAAATGAGTTTCGGAAGATACGGCGTGGTTTTTGCAGATCAGTGTATAAAAATCGATTATCAACTACCTCCTTTTAACACCGAGTTGCTTTTCAAGTTTGTGTACTTGTGTACTTGTGTTTGTTTGGCTATCTCAAGATAAAACTAGACAAACTTTTATTGAAAATGCGCTCCCGGATACTAAGGTGCCGGGTACATCTCATATAAGTGGCGATTAAGCAATTTCCTAAAAATTTCAGTCAGAACATTCTATTGCACATAGAAATAGACTGGAAAACACATTTCATCAATTTTCACGTGGCTTTGGCGTTATATATTATTACCAAACTTTTTAATACTTGAAATGACAATATAACTTTTCTTTGCAGAGAATTCTATGAATCAGAATCTTTGTATTAATACCCGTCTAGCATTTCAACAACGCAATAATAAAATGCAGTTTATACTTGATAATGCAATGTGTATATCGTGGCTGGAGAAACCAAATCTACATTTTAAATATTACAAAAGAGTTTTGATTGGCTGAATTGTAGTACTTTTTGTTTGAGAGGGGTCATTTGAAATATATTATTTATTTAAAAAATATATAGGTTTCCATTATCATAATGCATGACCACTGTATATCGAACGATTGAACTGAATGAACATTATTGTATGGTTATTTCAGAAAGGATAAAGACAATAACTTTCACAAATATATTGCAAAAATTCCTAACAAAAACAATAATTATATCCGTTTAGGTTCTAAAAAGAGTGTAAAATCTCTTTTCTAATTAACGTTAGCAAGCTAGGTGTATCTATGATTAAAAAAAAACAACCTAAGAGACTTTATTTGCATACAGGTTATGTAACACATCTTCAGCATATAACGTGTATTATTATTATTATTATTGTTGTTGTTGTTGTTGCGTGCTTCCGTGAACTTCTTTTAGTTTTTAAACTATATTGTTACTTCTGCTTCTAAACTAATTCCGGGCATGTAATAAAATGTTGTGTTAAATTTCTTTGGGGATTCGTTCAAGAATAATAGAATATAAATAATAATACAAAATATATAATCAAAACCAAAATGGCATGCATTATGATAAACGCCCCGACTCACATTCTGATCCTCTTTGCACAATTCACACCTTGACTACTGCGACTGAAACGGCAGGCCGCTGCCCTTTGAGAATAACATTCCTACCGAGCTTGTCGGAACCGGCATTGGCTGACGCAACAACGAATGCAAGAAGGTCCACTTTTCGGTGCAAAGAGTATGCCTTCACCTTGCACTGGTGACCGTTTGACAATTGTGAACTTGTGGCAACAGCGCCAGGATGAGTTCGCAGAATTTTTGTGACGTCATGCGGTCATGTGCTGCAGGCTCTAACATGTCCAGGCTTGAAGTAGGTTCCTGTCATGTGATAAGCTTAGTGCATGATGGGCTTATATCACTATTTCCGGAAGTTCGGTTAGAAAGCAACTGTTATTGAGATATGTTTTTTTTTTTTTTTTTTTGTCGTGTTACTGACAAGAATTTAGCATTTTCATAGGTTACAAAACGTAATCACAAATACGTTTGACGGAAACTGCTAAATGTTTTTTTTAATGATGGTGCATTTTCTTCTTTCTCTGAGCATTAAAAAATAAACAAATAAAAGAAAAGGCATACACTGAAAATATGAATTAAATGTATTTATTTAGTATTTTTAAAGTTCTTTTAAAAGCCCATGACTGCATCTCACATTTCAAGCTATGTGAGTGGTTGAAATCACATGGGAAAGTAGTCTCAAATCACTATTCGCAAAACGATAATGGGAATTCCCCGGATGGATTCGCTCTGCAGGCAGTTGGAAACGCAATTGTCCTCTGCGAATGTGTAGGTGAAATGGAAAGGCTCAACCATGTCATTGATCTCTGCAGCAATATAAAGCGATAGGATTTGTGGGTGGAATACATTTTTAACAGTATTTCAAGCTTGTTTTAACGTTATACCTAAGTCAGTGTGGTCCAACTTTTTCAGTCACAGGCCAGAATTTTTTTCTCAGGAATGTAGGGCCACTTTTGCAGTTTTTAATTAATATTATTTTGAAAACTATTTCAACTATCTTCAACGTATAACTACTAAGTTATTATTAATTAAATGAATTTAGTTTTACCCTGATTTTCAACATTTTATTTATACCGTGTATGCTACAATATAGAGCATATGGTGATTAAAAACTACAAACAATATAATGAAAAAGTTTAAAGCAACATTTTTTTAAACTTAAAATAGTACAACCCAGTACAAGCACATCATAATCAGCATTTTTAGGACATTACATGCTTTTCAGGCAGATATTGTTACCAATGTTAAATCACCAATTGCAGTATAAATTTTAATTCTATTGTCAAAGCTGTTATTTATATTTTCTTAGCAACTAGAAACATTTATGACTCAATTTACAGCAGATTTAATAAATTTTCAGCCTCAGAAATATATTAAACTTTGTTGATGTTTTAGCCATTCTTCACATTTCAGAATCAGATGAAAATATAATTTTTTAAAGACATTACAAATCATGTTTTGTTCAATGTATGCCAAATCTTTAAAATAAAAAAATAAATAAACAATGACAATGTGCTGTGCATAAGGTGAAACAAGATTCATGCAAATAAAAGTCTGTCATGCAGTAGCTGCATAAACTAAGCAAATTCCTCCCTAGTAGAGGAATTTAAAAAAATATATAAAATCTTAATTATGGCCTTGTTAATTAATGAAATGAAATAAATTATAGCATTATTGTGTGGTATTAGGGGAACAAAATTAGAATTCTTGCATTCTATAAGTATCACAAAAGAGAAACATTTTTAGAAATATTATCCTTAAGATTAAACCGCAAAAATTAATGGTATACTATTAATTAAATGAAATATGTGACCACTGATAGACAAAGCTATATTGTACGGTTATTTTTAATTTTTTTTAAATGTAACCACGTCTATGAACTGAACCCTTGATATCATCTTTACATTCACTATAATAAATAACAGAAAGTTTTGAGTTACATCATGTATTTAGGAAGATGTTCCTATGTTTCAATAAAACAAAAACATTTCACTATTTGAAAACAATTACTATGTAGTAAACAAATATACACAAATAATAGAAAAAGTTTTATTATTTTTCATTGGCTTTGACATCTAACTTAAATGTTATTGTAGTAAAAACATTAATGCAAATGTTTTTTGAAGGTTATTACATTGGGCTGTTACATACAAATATAATTCTCAACACATATTAGATTAATATTTCACATTTGCTGTCTTCATGATGATGCTTTTGTTAAATATAAAACATATGCATAATTATAAATACAGTTTATATGCTAAATAATTTGTTTTATTTTAAAACTAAGAGAAAATTAAACACAAGATAGGTTTTTTAATTTCGATTTTCAAGTTTATTCCTACTCCTAAAAGTCCAATTTTCCTAATTTTCAGAAACTATTTTTCTTATTTTATTTAAATGGTATATACCAAATTTTGTTGTAATGAAACAAATATTGGTGCCGTTTGAGCAATTTTTAAATTTTGAGTTTCAAGCAAACCACCCCCACTCTTAATGGCCCAATTTCCCTGATTTCCAGGAACTATTTTTCTTACTTTATTTAAATGGTATTTACAGAGTATTATTGCAAAAAAGCTAATATCGGTGCTGCAAGAGCAATTTGGGTTTCAGATAAATTCCTACTCCTAATAATATGATTTCACTGATTTTCAGAAATGATTTTTATTTGTTTTAAATAGTATATGCATTTTTTTGGTGAAAAAACAGACATTGTGCTGCTAGGGTGATTTTTAAATTATGGGTTTCAGGTAAAACCCCTGCTAATAGTACGATTTCAGTGATTTTCAGAACTACTTTTATCAATTTGTTTTAAAGAAATATGTGGAGTTTCGATGAGAAAAAGGAAAAATTCAGGCCACTAGAGTGATTTTTTAATTTTTTTAAACAAATTTTCATTTTAGGTTAATTCCCACCCTCAATGGTCTAATTTGCTTGGTAAATGAACTCAAGGAATCATCTGTTAATTGATGGCTATATGCAGAATTTTGTTAAGATAAAACAAAAATTGCGACTGGTAGAGTGTTAACAGACACACACACACATATATATAAAAACATTGCCACTTTAGGTGCCTGAAGAAATTTTTCAAAAATGGATTTATGTGTACAACCGTTTAATAGTCACATTCCTTACAAATTCTGTAAAAGAGCTCTGAGGACATTTTCTGATAGAGAACACAAGTATCAATTTAGATTTAGGCTTATATTTATACCTACTTAAATTATGTCCGTATCCATTTAAACAAAATGTATTATTATTTTACACTTGAGCTACATATGAAAGTCAAGAAAAACAAAATGCTAAACATTAAATTATCAAAGGGCAGCATGAAATGTGAATTGTAATGTGTTCCAAGGTATTAGATTTCACAAATTTTACAGTCAGCTTCAAATTCATTTCTTCCATTTCTGAATACACAATGTTTGCTAAGGGCATCATTGAACGTACATTGCTGTTTTGGCATTCTGAATGCATGAACATAACATCTAATTTTAGAAGGCATGTGATCGAGGAAAAGAATAAAAGAAAGCACTTTCATACTACATTCACTCCTCTATTTTATAGCTATTTATGAGCAAAAAGTATAGTCCATTAATGCTGCTTCTTAAGGAACCCTCTATAGAGCTGTAGTAACCATACTTACCTCGTAGACCCCAAGATTATGGGTTAAATCCCAAACGGGGTTGATGGATTCTTTTTGGGCATAAAAATCCAAAGTATGGCTTCCTTTGAAAGAGAAATAAAGCCATGAGATCCATGTCATAGATTTATTGGCCGTTTCACACCCTGAACGGGACACTGATGACTTGAGATTTAAAGATTTAAATAATTAAACTAATTCAACAACTTATAAAACTAAAATCAACAAAATCTATCATAAATACTGTATGACTGCAATTACTTTGACATTCTTTGTTACAAGTTTAAGGTATATCCTAAAGAGCATCCTATCATAATGTAACAATTTTTTTTAAAAAAAATCATATGATATATAAGTTTTTTCATTATTATTTGTCTAAGCAATGTAAAATAAAATACAAATTATTTTTTTCCTTCTTGGATGAAGTGTAAACATCTTTACCAGTGATGGTTCTAGATGCTTAAAATTGTTGGGGCCTGGATTGAAACAGAAATATTTGTGTAGTAGAATTCAAAAAAAGGATGATCGTCAATATGAAAATACTGTGGTCAGCATTAGCTCAACCATTTTTAGCTAGATACTGCAGTGCAGAGGTCAGACCACAACAATTTCTAATGTTAATACCATGCATATAATTATATATGCAATAAGGTAATGAGCATTAATATTGTCTACTCAGCAATTAACCTTTGATCCCCAACACATCAAAGTACTAAAACAGAAGAACATAGGGAATCAAGATTTAAACAAAATGTGACCTTTAGTGCTAAAATACCAATGTTCTGTTTTCCTCACTAGGGGAGATAGTTTGAAACATTTTGGTTCCCTAGGTTCACATTTACGGTCATTTTTATGTACTCTTAACTTAGGTAGTGTTATTTTTAGGCTTCATCAAATCTCTTAATTCACTTCAGTTCCACTCCTGCTGTTAGTATCACACTAACATCACAGAAAAAAAAAAGCTTTAAAATATTAATTTCTTTTGCGCATCTGAGTCTCCACAATTGCATGATTGAATCGCTGGTACAAGAACACTACTGGCATCAGAGAATAATTATTGCTCTGAAAACTGATATGAAATGACAAACACTTTCTGTGATTATTAGAGTTAACAGACCCTGCCAGATATACCATATTTTTAATGCATACAGCTTTTGGCTGTATCTTTACTATGGCAACACAGCTTGAGATTAGTAGTGCATGCCCCCATTTTAATCTATTCAATATTTCTAATTCTTTATAAATTACAATGTCATATTTGAGCTGTAATGTGATGTAGAAATAGAGCGCATTAGAGTCACAGTGCTCTGGCTTAATTGCTTACAGCATTCAATTAATGGCAAACCTACATGGCATCTTGTCCTAAATTCCCTTCACATGAATTTTGATAGTGTGCAGTTACTGGGTGGGCTTTCCCAGCAAAAGTGGATTATCACCTTTCCAATTTTAAGATGTCATACATGGACTTTATGTTCAAAGTATGAGTCACAGATAAGATTAACAATTTTATCATTGTTTATTTATGGCATAGCCACTTTTTTCCTAGTATATTAATTTATCACTTTCTGGACGTGTATATAAAAAAATAACAACTTTTCTGCCTTTAGGAGAGTCTGTGAAATTGAGATATTTTGCAGAAATTTATGGAAAATAACACATGCAAACAAATTTACAATGAAAGTTCTTCTAGCTCTTTCAATTTTTATGATTAAAATTTGTTCCTTAAACTGATGCAAAATATTGCAGATCTCCAGGACAAATATACAGGTATTGAATTAATGTTAGTTGGGCATGTTAATGGAAGAATAGGAGAATAAATTATTTTGAGTCAACTTTAATGGAGTGGGACTAATTCAGACAGTTCTAGAAATAGCAGAGATGAAATTTTTAACAGTGAAAGAGTTTTGTGAAGAAAATTACCTATTGCTGTGCAATGAAATAAAAGGCAAAGATGAAAGAGGTGAATTTACTTTTTTAAATAAAGATGGTCAAAGTGCCACTGACTATATATTATGCTCTCTGGGCTTAAAAGATATACTTAATTAAATTTATTTAATTGTTATTCTTTCTTAAATTGTGCAACGTTCTACTTTGCCTAATAATGTGGATTGCCTTTTTTTTTTTTTTAATTTAATACAAACTTATAGTATATTTATTGGAATTTTACAAATGGGAAAATGAATTAGTTAAATTGTCCTATAAGAAATTAGATTTATAAGTAAAATGTTTAGTGGAAAATAATTTTATGAAAAGACTGGAAGATGGAAATATTGAACAAATAATTTCCAGTCTAGAGGAAGCTGTTAATAGAGCAGGTGGAAGAATGAAAATAATTGACAGAAGGTGTGAAATAAAAGATTGCTGGTATGGTCAAGAATGCTTAGAAACGAAAAGAAGGGTACATAGGGGATAATTATCTAGTGTGAAAAATGGGGATATAAGTGTTTATTAGATGGAAAAAAAAAATGACTGCTGTAAAAAGCTTAGGCAAAAGTTAATGAGGCAGCAAAAGTAAATGACAGCAAGGTAATATGGGCAATGGTAGGTAAAATGTATAAAAGAAAGGAAAGTGAACAATGTTATATTACCACGATGGAAATTTTCCTTGAACTTTTGGGAGTAAAAACATGTATTATACAAGATAAATAGATCAATAACAATCCATGGAAATTAAAAGGCAATAAAGTATGTGGAACAGATGGGATTCCTGGTGAATTATGGAAAGCTGGGTAGCTGACCAAAACCGATTATATATTTTGCTGAAGATATTGAATTTACTTAATAATAATAATAATAATAATAATAATAATAATAATAATAACAATAATAATAATAATAATAATAATAATAATAATAATAATAATAATAATAATAATAATAATAAACCTCTGGAGGGTAGGAATAGTTTATAAATGTAAAGGAGACATTAGCATACAACCAGTGTTTAATAACACAAAAGAAAATCAAAGGGAAAGAAACTTGGATGCATAAAATCCAAACTATTCTGTAAGATATTAGTATGGCATGAATGTATACAGAGAGATATGAATAGAATGGGAATTGGATTTTGGAAAGAGATAAAAACAAGAACTGAGGAATTGAAAAACCGAATTATGGGCAAGCCTAAAAAAATTTTAAAAAAAAGAGGGGGAGAGTGGGGGGTGAGAGAAGAAAAAAGAAAGAAAGAACTGGGGGACAGTAAAACATATAGAAATTTGCGACAAAGCAGAGAGAGAAGGATTGGCTTGGTTTAGAACAGGAGTTTTATGCCAAGTGGGATAAAAAAAATGGTTTTAACCAGGGGAAAGTCCATTGTGTGAAGAAGGTAACATTTAGCATGGTATCTTAGAATGAACACAAACTAAATTTTGGAGAGAACAATTTCTCTCATCAAAGTGGAATAACTTACTAAATGAAAAAAGAGGAAGAAGAGTTTTAATTGAATATCAAATACAAATATAAAAGAATTAGGAAAATAGGTAGAGTGACAAAAATGGTTAAGAAAGGTAGGCACAAATAGTGAAAAGGATAACACAATAATGTTATATGGTGACAAGGTGGTGTAAAATTAATATAGTTTATTATTTTTTATAACTATTTATGATCCATTATATGTACAACTGAACATTAAAATATAATGGGGTATGGAAGAAATGCAAATGCATTATAGTATACTGTTTGACTAATTTAATAATTAATTATTAGTTTAAATTTTATTGTATTTGTGATTTATGTTACTTGAAAATAGGTGTGGAATATACAAGGGATTGAGCCAAAGTCTTTTGGATATCAGTAGGAAGCTACTGATGAACCCAAAGTATGGAGTTCAGTCAATATTGTTAAAATAAGTTATTGAATTTGTGATAGAAAATCTGTATGTGAATTATTAGTATACATTTTGTATTTGAATGGTTTAAATAAATTCATTAATTTGTTCATATTTAAAGCTCAACTAATGTAACAATTAAAATCCTCCACTGTGAAGACTATGGTAGGCTCATTCTATAGTGCATATGGTTTATATTTACCACCATGGGAGGTCGAGCTTGTTTAGGTGTAGACTGTTAGCAGTAGGTCTGGGGTTTGATTCCCACCAGGACTGTCCTCCCTGACTGAGGAGGGGGGGGGGGTAAAGTTCATTAGTGTCCCTGCTGCCTCAGTAGTTAAAATGAGCATTAAACACAATTAAAAATAATAAAAGAAAAAGTGTTTATGTTTGTACGTCTCAAACTTCTCTTCCATGTGTGTCGGTCCTGGTGGTGTAGTGGTTACCATACTTGCCTCCTAAACCCAAGATCGCAGGTTCGAACCCGGCCAGGACCGATGGATTTTTTCAGGCGTAAAAATCCTAAGTATGGCTTCCTTCCGAAGGGAAGTAAAGCCGTGGGTCCAGTGTCATACATTTACGGCATAAAAAAGAACCTCAAGCCTGAAAGACAGGCCTCTGAGCAAAATTTGTCGGCCATTTCACGCCCTGAGTTGAATTGGACACTGATGACCTGATGATGTTAAAGAGTGTCCATAAATAAATAAAAAAAAAAATCCCTTCCATGTACGAGATCCAGTTTTAAATTTACATAACACTTGTATAATGGGTATAAGTAGAGATAATATAACAAAAGTAATAATCCACTGGGTCATCCAATTTCTAGGATTCACTCAAGGTTAGGTCTAGATTAATGTATGTATATATTTGAACTGATTAGGAATTTCACTTTTGCCAACTGTTGTATTTATTTGGCTTATACTTATGAAAAGAAGGAGAGCTGTTGTTATTCTACATAAGTTTTAAAGCTTTAATTGTGTGATGCATATATTGCAGTTTCACCACATTTTTATTTCATGGTACTAAAATGCCTGAAACAATAAGTGCTGCAGGTGCAGTTTCAAGTTCATTCAAGTAGCTGTTAAAATGATAAGTGCTGATTCAGCCTAATTAAATACCAGCAAATGAAAGGACTGTCTTCTTCTGAAATTCATCAATATATATTAGTAACTTTTGGGGAATGTGCTGTGTCTTATGATTAAGAATCCAGATTTTTATTTAATATAATCCCAATTATGTACATAAATATGGAGCATTCCATTTCAAATTGCAAAAGATTTTTAAAAACATTTGCACTGTATATTTTAAATATATGAAGCATCAAGAGAGAACAATTTCTGCAAAATATGAACCCTCTGTTCCCAATACTAATAAATGTTAAGTATTTGGCATTTTAAGAAAAACTGCACCTTTGAAAATAAATGATAAGTAGGTTGCACTATGCACTGCAAAAACACAAATTAAAATTACATATTATCTCCATTTAGAAGCTATGTTAATGGTGTATAATCAATTTTGTTTATTTATTTATTCACTCAAAGGGTTGTTATTTCATTATAATATATTTTAAAGAGCTGCATTAACTTCAAAATATTGAAATACATGCTAATGGCGAGCTAATAGCCATTAGAGCAGCTTTAGAAACTCAACTATATAGATCTAACATAAATAAAAGAAATGTTATCTTAAGTGACTCTAAAGCAGCACTACAGAGCATAATGAATTACAGTTACCCACTATGTACACTATAAATGAAATAAGAAAACTATATTGTACAATCCAGATCAGAAATACAGAGATAGTTTTGCAACAGATTCTGAGTCATGTGGATTAAAGGGGAATGAGATTGCTGATACTTTAACAAAGAAAGAGCCACTATCAAATTAAAACCAACTTTTGAAATATAAACTTCCTTTTTAAATTGAAATTCATAAAAAGATTAATAACTGAACATGAACAACAAAATATCCAACTAAAACTTACAGGAAAATCATATTAAGATCTAAAGACTTTCAAACAACTTTGATTAAAATCGAGAAAAAATGTAGTTGCCAATTCCACTTAATTGTTGAGAATGAAATTAATTGCCCATTGTGTAAGGATGTGAATACAACTCTAAACAAAGAAACTCTAAACTGAAATGCAACCAACTTGATAGCAACAAACAAATTAAAAATATAATTGATATCATTGTATGATTCAGTTGAACTACACATTCTTATAGGCTCCACTTGTCATAAAGTTTCACTTACTTAAGAGTGTGCAATTCAACTGAATCATACAATAATATCAATTATATGATTAACTTCACTGTGCAAGTTCCAATTTACATTTTAATTAGTAAATAGGCCTTTGAGCCGTAAGAACCCTGACCTGAATTAATTCGTTTAGCAACAACTATAAGCCATACATTGTGACAAGTAAGTGAAGTTTTAAGAGTATGATATCAATTATATGATTAGATTCACTGTGCAAGTTTCAATTTACATTTAAATTTGTAAATTAAAAATAATTTGGAAGCTCTTAAAGGGGAGCTAGGGAAAAAATTATAAATATCAGTACCCTCAATGGCCACAAGCAAACAATCAACCATATTCTACTTTAAAAATGAAATAATTATCTGTTATAAAAAAAGTATGGTGTCAGAAACTGCTTATAAAAATTTAATTTAGCATGCAGTGGAGGGTTGAACTTGTGCTGTGGTCAATTACATTCCCACTGCATGACCACACATCAAATGCATTCACTGGAGAAATAATGTTTTTCCTTGTCAAAGATACCAGGAATGTGAAAAATGTTGTCTTATATATAAGGAATCAATATGGTTAAAAAAAATTAAATAATAATAATAATAATAATAATAATAATAATAATAATAAAAAAAGTGAATGCAATATGATGAAACAACTAGATTCCAAAGGAATACCTAATGACAAAATAATATTTAATAAAGAGCTGTTTATTGTAAACAGCTTATCAGGAGCTTTCACTTATTAATTTGGTTTAAAAATAATAGGTCTAGTGGGAAATATGCAGGAGGCTACAAAGTGAATCAAATAATCTGCACATGGAATGTGTAGGTGAGAGAAAGGGTGTCAGCATTTTCAGATTTCAGAACATGGTAACCCTCCCAGAGGCTCTAACTGTATTTTTGTTAGTAGTTAGCTTTCTCTTCTATAATTGAAGAATGGAAATGCCAAACAATCTTAAGTAATTTTTAAATTTAATCATTTTATTTCAAAAGTATATGTGCCCAGATGCATATTCCTAGCTGTGTTCTAAGTGCCTATACATGGATGAAATAGTTCAAATTCTTGTTAACAGGTAGTGCCATTCAAAATTCCATGCTATGATATTACTTTTTACGCAAAAATATTTATATTACAGAAATATTTGGAAAATGTAATGACTATAGTTTTTTTGAACTGCTATAGAGATTTTGCTATTATAGAGAAAAGAAGAAGGGTAAGCAAGGCCTTCATTCCCCAAGATTTACATAGAATTGTAGATTTAGCTAAAGCTATAAATCCTTTTCAAACAGTCCCAGTGAAGTAAAGTGATTCCTTTGATTTTAAGAATGTTGCTGATTCTCTGTTAACATTAAATAAGGACATTTCAAAATGCACAATTCTAAAAGTATCATCTCGATTTCATCCATCTCAAATAGCTATTAAAAGCACTTACCATTAGAAGGGTGGAGGGTTTTTGAAATTTTAAAGAGGGGAAAATCAGTGGTTAATATATAGCAACCTGTGCTTCATCTTAAAGATAAATCCCTTTATTGGTTAAAAAAAAGAAAGGCCTCTCAATACCATTGCCATTCCTTCCTGAAGAGCACACATTTTATGAGACATCAATTTCAACCCCTGTGTAAGAATTGGAGGGGAAAAAAAAAAAAAAAAAACAACAACTCCTCCTGTCAGTTGTGAGAAGAAAATATGACGATTGGTATTTTTGTACATGCCACATAATACATTTTGGTAATTATTTCCCTCTAAAACTTGAAATAAAATGAATTATAAGTTTGAATGGCACTTGTACAGAACATTACATCCTATGGCACATAGAACCTTCTTATCGTTATTAGCTTTTTTCTTAACCATTATATTTTTGGGAACAATTTGTAATACAAAATAATTTTGCAGTAAAAAGTGTTCATAAAGATTTTGAGTGTAATAAGTTAAATGTTAACAGGGATGGGTAGTTTTTTGCTTATCCTGTAAATTTCAGAAAATAGCACTTAGAACTTTTGACATTTCAACTCTTTTACCGTCTTTGTGATTTTTTGAAATCAGTGTAAAAATGAACAGAGTAACATTTATATACAATCTTTATATATCCTTATATTAGAATACAAGTGTTTTTCTTTTTCATTTAGACTTAAAAATAGTTTAAATCTGCAATATTATTGTATCACAAATGGCACATTATTACAAACAGTAATACATATTTTTATATTCTTCTGTATTAAGTAACAACTATAATATGAACACTAAATGCTTATTTTCTTTGCTGAAGAAGAAGAAGAAGATGATGATGATGATGATAATAACAACAACAATGCAGACCAGAGACTCTACACTTGAGCTTCAGTCATTCAAAAATATATTAATCACAAAATACATTGATAAAGGTTATGTACCAAACAATTTAAAATAACAGGCAAATTTACCTCATATAATAATGGGATATTTCCATTTATATATAAATAATTAACTCAACTATATTTTATGTACATATTTACAATTCATTTATTCTATACATAAATCTATCAAGAAATTTTTCCCTCTTTGACAAAATTATAACATGATTCATGTGCTTGCCACTATCTGAAATATTACAGCTAGCAGTGATGCAACTATCGCTGTTATTTTGAAGATATTACTGCTGGGGACCCAGTTTGTTACCAACAAAACCTTTATCTAAACCTTCAAGAAAACATTTAAATGTGGCAGGGATAATAGATATGTTGTAAATAATAAGACCCTCTTCCTGTATCTCCAAAATTCATTATAGTACCTTTGCAAGGTTTCTATTTTGCCAGAATATGGCCTAAGTAGGACTGGAAGCACATGGTCTATCAGAATTGAACATATGAAGGCTGAACATTTAATTTTTCACCAACTATTTATTATTTTGTTTCAGTGACATTGACCTTATTTAAAGTATTCCCTTCACTTATTACAACATTTCTGCCAGAACAATTCTTTGTGATGCCCTCGAAAATGCACATCTCTTAATTATTGTAATTGAGACCCCAAATTGATGACTGTCTAGTATTCCCCCCCCCCCCCTTCAATGTGGGTAATAAAAAGTTATGTGGTGCTAACTAAAGGATGGGCTCATTAGCACTAAAAATGGCAAAATTTGCATGGTTAAAATTAAGAAAAAAAAACTTACTATTATTGAACCACCATCATCGACTTACAAAGTCTAGGACTAAGAGCTGTTCCAGGTCCCGACAGATCATTGATTAGAGATTAGATTAGATATCGGTGGGATTTGATGGAATTTTGAATCCTCCAGCATATCAACCTTAAGGCTTATTGTGCTAACCCATTGGGAAGGGTGCCTTCATTGTTTACCAAAATGTGTTCCTAGTACAAGTTGCAGTATTTTGGTTCCAATGTTGGCATTTTTTCCCAGATCTTTCCTGGTCATAAAGAGAACAAGCCTCTTTGTTTCCAGGATTGGACTGACACTTAAACAGGATATGAGAGGCAGATTCCTCATCCTGTTTGCATAATCTGCAAGTGGGTTTATCTTTATAGAGACCCAATTTTTGTAGATGTTTTCTGAAGTGACCATGTTCAGTAATTAGTGCAATTACTTTTCTCATTCCTCTTCTATCCAGTTGGAGGGATGAGGATTCTTCCTAGGGCCTAGAATGAATTTCCTAGTTTGAATCTGTCCAAGATAGGTTTGCCACCTTAGCTGATGCTTGTCCCAATTCATATTTTGACTGTGGTCTTAACAGTATGACAGACCATATAAACCATTTTAATTTAGCTGCACTTAGCACCTACAGATATCAGAAAGATAGGTGCCATCTAGTGTGAATCTAAAGTAACACTTGGATGTGAAATGGCTGGTAATTTTGTTGAGGGACTTTGTTTTCAAGCATGGAGTTCTTTAACCTTCCATATACCAAGTGTACCCCAGTTGTAACTTTTTTTATTACTATGTGCATTAGACTTCACCAAATACTTCTTCCATAATTACCTTGTCAAATAGACTTAGCCAAATATTGTGATATAGACTAACATATTTTAAGAGTTATTTATCTCATTAAGCTTATTAATTGCATTGGGCAATGTACCCTACTTGGTAAATTGTTATCTTTTCTTTCTCTGCACAACTGTATGCAATTTATTTCATTATTGAGTTTGTTTTGTCAACAATGAAATGAAACAATAATGAGTCAACAATGAAAAATGTGTTTTTTCTATGACAACAATCCTTTAGATTTGCATTTACTTTGTAGTATATCTAGTGAGCTACAGTGAAGCAGGCAGTATTCGTAATAATTTATTCCTCTTGCATGTAAACATGTCCAAAAGAAAGGATAATCTTGAGGAAGTGAATGATTTGGAAGAAGTGATGAACATGTTGTAATAATGATGATAATTTCTGATTTAGATTTAATAATAGTTTCACTGTATTGATTCCTACATTCAGTTTTAATTGAATAATGTTGATAATGACCCTTATTCTGATGATCTGAAACTGGGAAAGTGTAAACTTGCCATCCATAATAATACTTTAGCTCCATCTACACATCTAAAAGCAGGATGACAGGGGAAATAGCTTGTATGAGAAATTGTAGATGGCAAAGCCAGGATACGTTGAAAACTAAAAGTGGACTTACTACACAACTTCATTTAAAAATGTGAGTACAGTTGCTGAGACATTCATGCTATTCCTTGATTCAAATATACTGCAAAGCATTATCAGTTACAACAATTCAAAGAGTCAGCCACACTTATCAGTCTCTAAATTTATACAGTAAAAAAAGTGTATGCATTTATGTATATACTTCTGATTATGGGTTGCTAAAAGCAAAATGAGAACCTTTGTCCATGTTGTGGAGTACAGAACCAATGTTTGAAAGAATTATTGTCCAGATTCTCTTTTGATTAGTTAGTTTTCAGGGAGATGTCCATTTTGCATCTATATAAAATCAAAACCGGCGAAGTATGGTGTGAAAATATGGATGTTCTGTGATGTTACTACAATCTATGCTGTCAAAATGCAAGTTTACGAAGGAAAAGAAGGGACAACAGCAGAAAAGAATAAAGTTTACCAGGTGGTGTTAGATCTTACAAACTCATTGAAATCAGGTCATGGAATTACTATGATAATCATGTTAAGAGTCAGTCCATGTTTTAGAAGCTCAATTTTTTCCTAATTAAGTGTACATGATGTTTGAATTCCTTGCAGAGAATAAGCAAGAATAGATATTTCAGTTGTATGCCTCTTGGTAATCCACATATGCTTAAAAGCTATTCAGAAGATTAATGTGCAGTAAATCTACATCAGGGGACCTATAGCTTTAAATCTCTTCCAGAGGATTCACACTCAAGATGTTCTGAAAAATCTCTTAACCTAGGCCAGGTAAACAGGATCTAGATCTCGTGTGGATATCGATAATTTCATGAATTACATATTTAATTAATACGTGTATATATAGCAGTAAACTCAGTTTAATAAAATTAGCAAACTTTTGAATTTGATTATTTACATGTTATATATATTTCAATGCAAACTTTTCCATTATATATAAGAATACTGATGTACAGCTTTACTAATTTTTGCAATAAATTACTAATCATTTCTAAATTCTCGGGTAATAAGCTTTTTCTATTATCCACAAGAATTTTTATAAGTGATGATAAGTTCTTTTCAATATCACAGGATATTACAGGACAATGACTGCAGTTTCTGATGCCAGATAACCTGACATGATGACATTTATTACTCACTCTCTCCTTCAAGAGACATCACAGATATGAAGAAAAGTTCAACTATGGATATATACAGATCATTAATAAAATCCAGTTTTTAAGCAGTACACTTCTTTGAACTTTTTCTTTAGGCACTGTTCCAGGAGATAGAAAAAATGAAAGAAAAAAAAATATGTTACAGCTAGGCTGTTCTACAATACAATGCACTCTGCACAATAACATGTCACCAAAATGAAATGAAGATTTCTGAAAGTAAATGATTCCATTATGAGGAAAACTTCAGTTTAGCATGTGCAAGTCTACCAATACTTTCTAAGATGTTAGCACCAATCATGTTGCAGCATTCTTGTGATAAATGTCAAAATTATATATATATGGGTAAGAGTTATAATTCTTTTAAGAACTTTTGAAAAATAAGACATTTTTAAAAAATTCTGTTGGAACTCACACAGTGAAGTTTGTTAAATGTAAATTATATCTAATCTATAATTTAGTTATAATTCTGCTTGTTTTGATTATGTATCTTTTAAATTCAACTCTCATTCATCGTGTTATACATTAACTAGAGTCAAGAATGCTCAAGGAACGACCGTCAACAGCAGTATACTGTGAGACCCTTATAAGGCTTTGATGCAGGATTCAGCAATGGCAAAAAGGGAAGTGGTCGACAGGAGTGTTCCTCCAACTTGACAATGAATAGCCATTGCTGTTGTCCTGCATCCACCATATTCAATGGATCTCACTTTGTTTGATTATGCTCTAATGCACAAGATAAAGGACCAGCTGCCAGGTAAAAAAAATTTGGACAATGGGAAAATTCAGGCAGCTGTCCATGAATGATGGCAGAGTACTCCCAAACATGGTTTTGCTACACCATAATGAAGTTTACCAGGAAGATAGAAATGGTGCATTGTGGGTGTGGAGTATATTGATAGATCTCATGTTCATTGAATCATGTTACACAATAGGGCACAAAAAAACTACTATTGTAAATTATTTCGGAATGCCACTCATACTTTTTAATTGCAATTAAAATGAAAAGTATACAGCTTTTTAAATATCTGATGTTTACTACTGCCAGCTATCTACATGAAAGCTAAAATGAGCTATTACAATGCAGCAAATATTTGGAGCCTGTTGATACCTAAAACTATATGCCATTTGCCGATATTGAGTATCTGTCCATTATGAAAAATCATGTGTGTTATATTTAAATTTTAAACAAAACACTTAAAAAGTTTTCTTTCTTTTTCTTGTTAACTTATACTTTGTGACAGCATCCTACGTTATTGGCTTGAACTTGTGCCTTATAAAATCAGAAATGCATAAGTCATATGCTTTCCCCTCCTTTCTGCTTGTGAGTATGAGAGTTTAGCCCTGGTTGTTCTGCGCTCATCAGGAACTTCTCTCTCAGCCTTCAAAGAGAAAAGACAAACATTGGGATGTCCTGGTCTATAGAGAAAAGACAAACTTTGGGATGTCCTGGTCTGTATATGTTTTGTCTCATAAGTAGTCTGTATTCATGTTTGACTTCAAAATTCTGTACTCTGATTTGATCAGTAGTTAAAAGATCATTAGGATAACATTTTCTGTTTGCAGTTGATAAGTCAACGTTATTGCAGGCCAGGAGATGCCTGATTTAGTCATGGGAATACTATTTTTTTAGAAATCAAGTGTGAAATTTTCAATTTTGGTAAAATCTGGAATAGTTTTAGTTGTCTGACATATGCCTAATTGATAAAATGGAATATTATAATAATATTTTCCTGCTTGTAACCACAAAGTTGATGAAATGGGTATTCCAATTTTTCCATTATCAGTCATCAACAGATCTACCTCAAAACACAACTTCACCACTTCTACACAGCAGGCACTTTATTGTACTCACCCACCTATTAACGGTGCTGAAAAAAGTGTTTCCACAGAATAAGTGACAGTAAAAAAGTACATCCTTGTGAATTTCATGGCTATCTTAAGGATTCTCAAGATTTCTATCTCATTGAAGCGTGAAGTATGTGATATCAAGGAGCACAGACATAAGACAGACAAGGACTTAGCATCAGCTTCTGGTGGAGAACTTGTTCTGATGAGCTTACAATCAGAAGTGGCTTGTAGTCCCTGTAGATGGGTGAACCAGGGGCATAACTACATGATACACAAATGGCATGTGGAAGGTCTCTTTTATCAAGATTTTATACTTCTCCCCAGCATTCTCTCATAACTGCACTGCCAATGTATGTATGTGCCAAAACTTCTGGTTTATATGGAACCTTTTAAGCCTTCTGCACTCAATTCAGAAACAGCAAATTAAATTTATGAATCTTTCAACCAGTTTACTCCCACTGATGTATCTTAATATTAAGTAAATTTTGACTTGCATGTAATATCATTTTTCCGCCTGTACAGAAACGAAGTTTGCCCTTTCTATTTCTTTTCTAATCTCAATCCTGTAGTCAAGATACTACCACACACACACACACACACACACACACACACACACCCACCAACAACAACTTAATTTTGTGCATGAGGTTCAAATTGTTTACTTCCAACTTAACAGTTAAACTTAGACACGAAAATGGAGTCTTCAATATAAAAGTTCACTTTATTCACTCCTACAAAACATCTTAACAGTTGACACTGTGAAAGTCCACTTTCCACTTTGAGTAGCAAGGAAGCTACTCAATTTCAAACAAAGGGCAAAATCAACCCCTAGTCAGTTATGTGTGGTGTCAGTAGCCCATCAACATCTGGTTCCAAGAAAAGCGAAAATACAGAGTGATAGCCATAGGCCATCTTCCTGCTGCCAATGCAAAAATATGCATGAAAAAGATTTACCCATCTCGAAGAAAGACAAATATAAGTCCTTGTAAATACTTGGTACCTATGAAGATATAAACTTAGGCCTAAAATTTTCCAGGCTGGCCCATGAGTTTCCCTTAATAAAGAAGGAACCGCATGTTACTGTTACTATAGTACTGCTACTGTCATTTGAACCAATGATGACACCCCTTATTGAAAATGTAAGAATGTGTTGTGTTGTTCCAATGCCAATTTTCTTCACTTTAAGGGTAAAAATTACACAAACATTTGTATTAAAATTGGCCCTAATGAAATAAATAAAATGTTAATACAGCATTAAAATTTATCCAAAAATGTTTCATTTGTTATAGCAAATATGCACTGAATATATTAATTTATATACAAAGCATGCATCAATTCATAAAATCAACTTTGCTGATATTTTCAAGAAAATTTAAGTTTTGCTCATTTTTTGCCTGCAGTATATTTTGCACTTAAGCAAACTTTATTGTTGCTATCTGCTAATTCAAATGGTTTTTTACATTGGTAAAGGAACCTTTTATGTTTATGTATTATATGATTAATGTTCCAGTAATCCATGCCTTCCCCAGTCCGGACTCCTAGAGCATTTCTTTATATTAGTTAAAAGGATAGGATAGTATAAGATGGGATGGAGAATGTTCTGCATTGTGGCCACAACGATGGGACTTTCATATATGCCCCTCCCCCAAGGACACTCCTGGGAGGAAGGGATGAACTAGTCAGCTATATCTAGGAGCAATCAGACAAAGATGTGCAGGAAGATCAATGTTTCCTCAGATGGTAAGTCCTAGATGCTGTAGGGCTGCAAGAGCCATGGTGGTATCACCTGAAAGGAGCCTGAAGACAGCCTTCCAGAAGATGCCAGGATAGGAACTTCTCCAAAGTGACTGCCATACTGCATAGCACTAGCCCACCTTGCCTGGCTCTTTCTGCTCTGCAACCGTAACTAATGGAATAAAATGGGAGAGTGAAAAAGTGATGGCCCAGTAGCCAGAGAAAAACACAACCCACGTTCAAAATGGTCAGTCCTAAGGGATTTTAATTTGGGGCCTTCCAAATGCAAGTCCTACGTGTTACTGTCTGGCCATCTTGCTCAATTAAAAGGAAGTATTGAACTGGAGGAGGTCATGGATTGCTTGACTGTGATCTGATATTTCCTATTTGTTGGTATAACTTATTTTTTCTTCTTTGCTTTTGGTGTTATAATTTATATATATTTTGGAATATTTGTTATGCTCTATCCCAGCAGACAATCCTCCAAAAAGGGATTTTACAAAATAAAATATACAATACCCAATTCACAATAATTCAAAGTGGTTTCAAACAGAAAAGGGCAACAAAGTACCTGTAAACTTATAAGAAGTACCTGTTTTCTCTCTAGTGGTTTCTTAATTTTTTTCTCATTTGCTTGTTTGCTCCCTTGCAAACAACAGAACCCATAAGTTCTGGTGTATTGTACCTGGGTCCCCAAATGTAAATTTCCATATGATAAACATATACATAAATGAGCAGTTATAAAGTCAACATGAACTTAAGATGTATATACACACACATACACAGGGTACTGAAAAATTAATGTTTTATAGTTAAGCCTCACACACACAAGCCAAGCTATTTTTCTGACACTAACTTTGAACATGAAAAATCACAGCACAGTAAATTATAGTCACATGAGCATGAAAAAAAAAGAATATGTTAGGCCGTTAGCACAGTATGCTTTTACTTTATATTATTTAATTCTTATCCAGTGTATATGCAACACTTTAGTAAACACTGCATTTTTCACACAAGCAGATTATAAAATTACACTCAACAATGCCTCCACTCTTTCAGCAACTTTCATTGATTCTGCCTGTAGATTTTTCATTATATACTGACCATATTCACCTTCTATTGTAACAACATATAAAATATTTTAAATGATTAACACTTAGGCATTTATATAGTTACATATTTATATACATTCTTTTGATAAAACTAGTTTGAAAATTCTTTAGCTAATGCTCAGAACAACTTGTACAGCAATAACATTGGTTTCATAACTTATGATTTTAAATGTCACAGCATTATTAAGATTAGAATCTAACAGAATGCATTAACCTATCTACCTCCTAGTTGCACCATAAGTACTGCTATACTTTTGACAGGGACTGTAGAACCAATTTTGAAAGATATGAACTACATGTGCATTACCTTGCCTAGCCATAAATACTGTGACAAACTTTAGGCTTGCACTGTACAACAAATTATAATGGGCATAAGCCACACTTATGCTGAGATTCACTGCTATATTCAATTGTAAAAGAGAAAAATCTTCTTGTTAGCATTGAATGGACAAATAAGAAAACAAAGTAACTGTAATTGCTCTGCTTATGGTTGCAGAGTCGCCTACTGAGAATTTTCAGACCCTAAAAATCCTGAAAATCAACAAAAGATTTGTGTATTGGACAATGCAAGAAATTCATTGAAACTGCATGTGAAAGATCACTTGAGAATTGGAAGATCTAGCATTATACCAACAGCAGCAGCTGTTAAAGCAATGGTGGCTCATATCCACTGAAATTTTATCCCAAAGCAATTAATTATGCCAGAGATATCCAGGGCACTTTACCATGCAGATTGGCTCAGGTGGTAACACTTTATACTTGCATTTGGGAGGTCTGTTGAACCTACCATTCTGACCTTGGGCTTTATCATGGTTTTCCTATGTCATTTAGGTGAATGTTGGGAATGGATATTTACATTCCAAGAATTTTCCATCCTCTATTTCATATAATTTCATTTTGCTGATTCTGTTCCAGTGAAAGTGCCAGGGCAAGGTGAGCTGGTGTAGTATGATGGTGACTTGCTCTTTGGAAAGATTTCTGTCCTCGCATCTGGAATGGAAGCAGATTTTCTGAGAGGCTTAAAGGATTTGGAACCAATGTTGGGATTTTCTTCTATCTGGAAACATGATAGGGATCCCATCTGCATTCTGCGCAGTCATTGTCCATGGATTCTGGCCACTCAGTGTCTTCCTCATCTAATCCCTTCCTCCCAGAGGTACCCCCACTGGGAGATGCAGGCCCAAGGACCAGCCTGAGCATAGCTCAAGTACCAAAAGTCCTTTGGCCAAGACCACACATCCAGGGTACTAACAGTTTGCTTTATGCTTCAGATTTAACACGTTATTTACTGCCAGGACAGCAAGCAGCAAGAATTCAATGTCCTTGGTGCAAACAAGCTTTTTATCAGCAGCATTATCTTGATCCCAATAGTACTGTTAATGATTATATTGCTTGAGATCTCAACTTTGCCATGAGCTGTATGACAATCATAAACTGCTTATTAGACTATTCAAATACTGAATCCAAGTGGGAACTTGAAAACTTCTCTCTTTAGCTGCATTTCTGCAAGCATGGGATGAAAACCTCTTACCAATATATCCCATGGCACCGTATTAAAGCCTGATAAGCTTTTAAGCAAATCTTATTCTCTAAGAACAATTGAAATTTTCAGCAGGATACAGTACACAGCTCACAAGGCAAATACAATCCAAAAACTGACTTGGTTTCTCCAGCTGATTGACTTTCCAACAATCCTAATTTAAACCCTTTGGATTACCAATTATGATCAGTGCTTGAATGCATGGCAAGAGGAGGCCTCTTTGCAAATTTACAATGCATCCTGTTCAAGGCAATGGCAGATTTCCAAACGGAGACCATGCATTCTGCAATCATAGAGCAGACACAGAGACTTAGGGACAGTGTGAAGGTTGAGGTGGTCATTTTGAAAAGTGATTGCTGCTTTGATTTCAGAACTAATAGTTCATTTAAAGAGTACATTACAAGATGTTAAACTGTCTTGGTATTGCATTAAACCATTTGTAACAGTACTTGTGTATGATTAGATACAATAAAAGCACTTTCATAGTGTATGAAACAGTTTGTTGGTTTCTACAACCAATAATTCATTTGACATTCTTGATCTTTGCTAGTGTGGAAACACTACTCAAGTGGTCCCTATTGATATAACATTGAGTAAAAGAAAATAGAGGCAGTCTACAGTTATAGCATATGAATCTTGGAAGAGCCCAAATCATTTCTTACTTGCTATTAGAGAGGTGCATTCAAGTCTGATTAAAATTAATGATACTTAACTATTATGTTTATCATAAGTAGTTGTCTGTGTAATTTCTGGACATTTCAGGTCAGCTCTGTACAGGATTGTTAAAGAACTTCTAATCTATTGAAAACTTTGTGCACAATGGGTTCCCAAAAAAGACCTATCTCCATAGGTTGGCGGCAACCTTCTATGAAGAGGGTATTGGAAAGCTCGTCTATCGATATGACAAATGCCTTAATCTTCACAGTGGTTATGTGGAAAAGTAACTTTAACTGTACTTGATTCCCAGTAATTAAACCATTTTGTAATTCATATTTGTCTTTTTGTTATACCCCATCTGAGGATGAAAAAAAAAGTAGTCCTCGTAGACAATTTTTATCCACATTTAAATTTGAAATATTACTAGATTACATGATATATAGTCAGTAATATGACTGGAGTCAACACTAGTGCTGCTATGGCAATTCCATGTTTAACATATGAGTCAGCACATTATCTCTTCCATATGCTCATGACTGATCTTCAAATTAGAATCTCAGTGATTTTATTACGCATTTTTGTATTCTTCATTTCCTTTCACTGATTTTCTGTCATATGACTGTTTATAAATAAGATATGTACTATAATAACAAAGTCAGTAGCATTATTTTTGGCATGGTGAGCCTGTAGTGTTAGCCAGTTTGTTTTTCCATTTTCATTTGGAGTTACTTGTTACTTGTTGTACTTGTGAATGCACCTTCAGTTTTACAGATTTGAAGAAAGTTAATGATATATATATATATATAAAAGCTAAAGAAGATGGAATGTCAAGTAGCAAAAAGCAAACTACTTTGGCATATTCTTCTGACTTAAAAGAAGAGCAAAGGCAGTGAAGGCAGCTTGCTTGATATTACCATAATGAGGGAGAATGCTACCAAGAAAAGCACAGCAAGAAAATGGTTATGTCATTTCAAATGATGTGAATCATTCTCCATGTTTAGGAAGGAAACTGGACTTTAATGAATATAGTTTAAATGCTTTAATCCAAGATGATCCATGTCAGTGAATTGAAAACCTGCAAATGTAATAAATAGTGACTAACAACATTTATACTCCATAGACACAGTTAAAAAATTAGGTGTTTGGATACCACACACTTTAAGGGAGAACAACAGAAATCAGCAGGTGACCACTTGCCTTCTCACCCTGCCATTGCTTAGTTGTTACACTACATTGATCATTCCCATCCAGGATTGTAATTGTTAATTAAAAATGGTGCCTTATCAAAATCTCAAAAAGAATGGTATGACTGAGCCTTAAAAAAAGGAATTTCTCATACTTAAGCTTGTGACCACAGAGAAGATGTGCATATGGTGGGAAAAAGAAAGTGTTATGAACTAGGAATTGCTTTCCAGATGACCACAGACTTACTAACATGACCAAGCTGCATGTTTGCCCTTCCAATTTTGTGCTTTAAATGTTGCAAGACCCTTTCCTCAGTACCAACCACCATTTCTTTGAAAATGTTATCTACTCTTGACTTTCCATTCCTTGCCAGCATAAGGAGATATAGTATGAATAACTAGGTATTTTGCGGGATTGAATTCTGAGTGTGCATGCCATTAAATTTGGTTTATTACCTGTATTCTCTGTCAGATGGGTCTACGTAAATAAAGGGATCCCATAACTAAATACTGAGAACCTTTATAACTACTTTTTTAATAAATTAAACATCAGATTTAATTTATGGCATCAAACTCTAATAATAATTATATTTATTTATAATATTTATTTAGTATGTTAAAGTTTAAGTCACTGAGTTGGTGGTTGGTAATTATGATGGCACTATACCCCATGCATAATTTTCTAGTTGTATGATTATGCATATATGCATCCAGTTCCTTAAATAACTGATCCTACAAGTTTCAAGTTTATGCTTCTTCACTACTGGGAAATCTTAAGAACACCGAAAAGTCTTGCATCAAATAATAAATAATACTGATGCTTAAACTCTAATGCCAAACAGGCATTTTTCTTTCTTTTTTGTTGTTGTAAAACACTGCCGAGAAAATGAATACAGAAATATTAACAATCTTGAGGTGATATATGTACAGTGAAATTTCTTGGATAATGGTTTATTTTGTTTAGTAATTTTGCATAACATTACACACATCTTTTTACTGTATTTTTTCTCTCCTTTCGTCACTTGAATTATTGGATAATAGATATCATGTAACATTGCTGTAAAGCGCTGAAAATGAAATATACAAAATAGTATAATTTGTTCAAGATCAGTCATTTATGGTAATTATAAAACTACACTTGCCAGCTGCTTAACCATTTTAAAATTTAGCAATGTTATTTTATCATCTAAACTAAAGCAGTGACCTTGAATACACTGAGAACTTAACCCAAAATGAAGCAAATTTAGAAGCTAACACATCAAAGGTACCAGCTCAAGCTATTCCCTACTATTATCCTTATACTGTGCTCTGTGAGATTTCTTTGTTAGATACTGTGTGCCATTTGGCCATGATACCAAATCTAATTCAATATACCCTGGAGAATTTGAAGGTGGTCTCATTACAAAGATTTTTATCTGTATGGGCAACTCAATGTCTCAATTACTTGTGGACCTTGCTTTATAGTTAACCACACTATTTGGGTTAATTTATATTATAATTAATATCTGCATATTTAGTATTGTGTAAAATTCATTGCTACTAAATTTCTCTTATTTTCACTAAATAACAAGTGACTTTGAGTCAGCACTACTATCAAAGACTTTGTTGATATTTCTCTTTCAACAAGGATGAATCACTTCTTACAAACATTGGACAACTAAAGTGCCATCTATAGACCATTTGGAAAAAGAAAGCAAGCTACTCTTTTAAAACTTTTCATAAAGTGAATCTTATAAAATTTTTAAATTTAACTATGACAAAACATCTTTCTTAATCAACTTTCTTGGAAATTAATCCAGTATAATCTTGATTTAGTGTAAAGTGCATTCACCACAAGACATTTTCAATCCCAAAAATTATTCATAACAGCAATGTTCTTTGTGCAATTTGTATTAACATAAAACCTGCAATTAGTATAAGAAAATGTTGTCAATTTATACATCTGATTTTAGCAGAGGGTGGCTGTTGCAGATACAAACATTCTGGAATAACAAAGATTGCAGATTGAGCAAAGTCGAAGCCTGACAATGTTACACACCTCAAATAAATAGTTCTTCACTTCCAGATATGCTGGGTTTGCTTGGGCTCTAGCATCATAGCATCAGTTAATGATTGTGTTTTGTTGTAGTGTATAGTGTTCAAATAAAGCAGAATGATGAAGATTACAAGATGGGGAGGAAGAAATAAAACCACCAACATTTAGTGAAGTTGTTGAAGCATTATCATGTAATTTAGAGTGAACAACTTTATTATAGCAAGAGTAAATGAGTTGGGTATTTTCAACTTAAAATGCAATAGTGCTGCAAAACCAAAATACCATCTTTGATTATTTTAAAAAATAGGCATACTAAAAGCTGTGTAAACATGTATACAATTAAGTAACTTCTTGCATTGCCAGTCATGTGTAAATATTTATTTTGTGGATGTTTTGATACTGTAGTGTAAATATCAGGAAATTGCATTCATGGACTACAGTATTTATGGCACAAAAAAAATTATGTAACTCTAGTACAATATGTAGGTTAGATATCTGTTTGCATTACTATTGTCATATAAATAATACATTTTGGTACTATTTATGTTAATACACATAGAAATTATGTGTATTTGGCAGAAACCTCAAATTTAAGTTAAAAATTTCAGTTTCTTGTAAAAACACTAAATAGGAATTATATTGTAATTTATTTTGTTTTATGTGACAACACTAGTAATCATCTCTGATGCATAATTGTAAATCTTTTTACTTATGCACATAGAAAAGGTGTGTTTTCTAAAAAAAATTGTAGATTAAATAGAATTAATATACTCTTCTGAGTCTGATGTTTAAAACACTCTTTATGGTTTCACTTAAATGGATTTACTCAGGACATATGTTTCGTGGAACTATCGTCCACATCATCAGCTGTTAAACTACTCATAAAGAGGGTTTTAAACATCTGACTCAGAAGAGATTATTGATGGGTATGAATGAATGAATAGTGTTTAATGCCTGTTTTTGCTACAGAGGCAACACAGGCGATGGGCACTAATGATACAGGAGATGAAATTATATATTGGGAAAGGATTTATTTTTAAGGAAGGAAACATTCCAGGCCTAAGTTTTGGGTACCTCCCTGGCATTTGCAGTTTATGAGGACTGAGTAAAACCTGAAAAAAAAACCTCAATCACGGAGGGCAGTTCTGGCAGGATTCGAACTCCAGACCTCCCACTCACGAGTCCATGCCTTAACGACCTCGGCCACCCGTGGAGGTAATTGATAGGTGTTTCACTATATTTGATTCCAAATTGAATATTAAAAGAATTAATACACTAAATATAAAATTAATTTCATGTCAGAACTAATACAGTGAAGCAATCAACTTTCTCTTAATTAGATAGTGAGTGGATTTAATACTCTTATGCTCCACTTACCATTGAATTATACAGAACATATTTCACATGATGACGGTGAAGGCCTGTGAAACATGATTTACATAATTGAATGGTAAGTGGAACACAAGAGTATTAAATCAACTCACTATCTAATTAAGAATAAATTAATATACTAATAAATAGTATAATGCTCAAGTGCACCCGCCTCAGTTTTTATCAGCATTTTCAAAATTCAGTACAAGTCAATAGTATTCTGAGAAAACCTGTGCACTATTAATTTTACTTCCTTACAATTATGCAGATCTATTACACTTGATTATATAGATATTTTCTCTATTTGAAGCTATTCATAACTCTCACAGTCTACAAGATCTCATAGTATCATTCTAATCCTGACAATATTAATACTGTTCAGAAGTCCATGATTATCTTTGCTGTGTATTTGAGTTTAGGCATCAAGATGAAAAATAAAGCAATCAGACATCAAAGTATAGCAAATTTTATGCTTTTAGATATGACATAAATGTACAAAGCAGTTATCAAAAATAAAGAGTGACGAAGTGAGTTTGAAAGAAAAGCAAAATGGCTGCAAAAAGTTTCCCAGAGATTTTAATCATTTAATGTCTGTACATTAATGAAAAGCAGCCTTTTCTATTACTGAAGATCTCACATTTTCCCACTCCAGGAGACTGGATTCATTCTTATATGTGTATTTCAGGGCACCAAATACACTACCAATAAAACCT
This sequence comes from Metallyticus violacea, assembly GCA_030762175.1. Taxonomy (NCBI): domain Eukaryota; kingdom Metazoa; phylum Arthropoda; class Insecta; order Mantodea; family Metallyticidae; genus Metallyticus; species Metallyticus violacea. The sequence continues at coordinate 14,084,325 of CM060844.1, forward strand.
AACTCCAAAATAGAATCTACCATTTCATTTTTCAGTCGCAATCTTCTGTCAAAGTTCATCAAGTTCTTCAAATGGATCCTGGTTGTTGCAAGCTACTTTCTCATTATGCTCAACTGTTTGTAGATATTGAAGATATAACATACTTTACTAATTGTTAACCTTCATTTGAGAGGGGATTAAAAAAAAAAAAGAGAGAGAGAGAGAGAGAGAGAGAGAGAGAGAGAGAGAAAGAAGAAGAAAAGGAAAGAAAGAAAGAAAGAAAGAGGGGAGAAGTGATTTTTTCACTTTATTGCTCACTGGTGAGTTGTTAATGTTTTACCATGGTAAAGTGTCATAAGTTGAAACCGAGCTTGGTGCACCAGAAATACGACTTTATCAGTAAAGCTAATAACTTTACCAAACCTAAAACTGAGGTTGGTGCACACTGACATAAATGTTTTTTTATCACTTCCAGCTTTTCCATATTCCTATGATCACCTCTAATCGAGGGAGAAAAAACTTTCTCAGTTATCTCTTTGATGGTTTCTACTTTAATGTAGAATTAGAAATCTTTTATAAAATCTGTGAGCACAAATAATATTTATCAGCACCTCTCTCTTATCCAAATATCACGTATGTTCATATAATCCCCACTCTGCCAAATTTTCTTATCTAAATTTCTATTATGTTGTTTTTAATAACTTCCTTTTTAAATTCATACAATAATGATTATGTTTCAGAAAATAGATGCACCAATAAAAATCTTATATTCTCCTTCAGGATGAATAATTTACAAATGCTTGTTCATATTTGGTATACAAACCATTAACATTCCATTTTTCAATCTTTAATTCTTATATATGATGTATATAAGTAATACTAACCATGAAACCCTGAGAATGCATTACAAAGATCAAGGGTGTAAAAATCTTAAGTTTATCTTACTTCAAGTTATATCGTTACCCATGGTCACTGCGGGAAGATCAATAGTAAATGGCAGCTTTTGAGATGGAAGTTGTTTTCATCAGCATCTGGAATCTATTTCTCTGTGAATATTGACCGGAAAGTTCCTGATCTGAGGCAAACATCTTTGACAGGAGCAATCACAATGTGAAGCTTCAACACATCTTGGGTGCGCCCCACCAAAAAAGGGCTTGGACTCTTTGATGATACTGTAGATCCATGTAATTGATTGAGTTCCTCAAATGGCAACAGGTCATCAAAGTTGAGCACCTAAATAACAACAAAAAATTCTTTAGAGTGCTGAACTTTTAATCTTGGTTACACCCATTCCCCCCTCCTCAATTATTTAACTTTTTTTAAACAATCTTTGAGTTCTGCTACAGGGAAGAAGAAACTCTCCATAGGCCTCAGCTGAAGATTTGTTGAGACGAAAGAAGAATTTCAAAGTAGCATTATGTATGTCACATGTCACCTACATTTTGCTATAGGCATAACTGAACATGTGTACATTATGCATTAAGTTAACAAAATACTGTAAATTTAAATTTTAGCGCAAGTAATTATGCCTGTAAAAATATTATGATCATTCTTTACTGAACAGCCCTTGTATAAAATGACAGTTGTACATTATGTCATTTAGATCACTCTATATTTCCTACAACTTTATCTACAAGCATACAGGCATTTTTATACTGTACCACATAAATATGATTAATATATCATATATACAGGAGTTAATGAACTACACTGAAATAGTTTCAGAGAGTGTAAAGATGTCGTATATAAGCAATTTGAGATAGACAATGTATGGTCCACAACTAAACACAACGCAGTTTTATGGTGTTAAACATTTTGGCATCAGATGCTGATAAGTCGATGTTAAAGTGAAGCCGGGCAAAAAATTAGTTTAGAATATCTTTAAAACTGCTGTGCAAGCATAAAACTATTGATTTTCCACAGTTTTTTATCAGCATTTTCAAGTTTTAGTGCCATAAAAATCCCCCAAATCTCGAACTAATCATTTGCCAATGCAACACTGCACATCTAATAACTGCCTTCTTGCATTATGTAACCTACTCTAAAAGGAAGTCTTTAACTGCTTGTGTGGCATAATGCAAAAGCTGATATTTTGCAGGCCACAGGTTCAATTCTTATCATGCAATTAATTTTTTATTTAATATGAAGTGCAAGCATACTAAAGAATTATGAATGAAATTTACTTAATGCTTTCAAATTTTATTCTCTTTATCAACAATGAATTTATTACCAACAAACAATGACATATAAGTCTCTTATCTAACACATACTTAGGACATGATTCTAATTGATAGGTACAATAGCTATAAGGGTTGTAATTGTAGGAATTGACATGTTAAGATTTAAGTGCATAAATTAATGAAATTTACTTAATGCTTTCAAATTTTATTTTCTTTATCAACAATGAATTTATTACCAACAAACAACAGCTTATAAGTCTCTTATATACTTAGGACACGATTCTGATTGGTAGGTACAATAACTATATGGGTTGTAATTACAGGAATTGACATGTTAAGATTTAAGTGCATAAATTGAAACATAAAATTAAAAAGTAGGCTAAAAACTGTATCATGAGGCCCTAGTAAGAAAAAAATAAAGGGATGAAAGAGATTTGAACTGGAAAACAAATGATCACCTCTTACTTGAAAGTTAATGTCATGCACCAGATTGATACATTCTGAAACCTCCTTTTGTTATCATATGCTATGCTTTTGAGAGGCATCTTCATTAGTCAGTGGCATACTGGCACTTAATAAACTTATAGCCATAACTTCAAAATTTAAACAGACAGGCCATACATTTTCTTACATGTCTAAGACACCTCTATACTCTCTGATATTATTTTGGGTAGTTCATTAACACCTTGTATAGTAGCCAAAAGAAAGGTTTTGGCATAATTCAATTATAATCCTCCTCTTTGGAGATCATTTTCAGACAAAGCAGATAAAGCTCAGTAGCCTGAATCCTCACTTGGATATGTGAAGTTGGACATGATTATGATAGAGGTATCTATATTTTGTTTTAGTATTTATAAGGTGTCAAGGGGATCACTCCAAATGAAGAATTGCTGCTCTCTCCTTCCTCCAAAAAGCAGGTGCAACCAGAAGAGATATTTATTTTAGATATGCTCTAAACAATATTTGTATTTCACTAATTAAATAACTACAGATTTAACACTATGAAGAATCCATTGCACTGCACTAATATAAATAATTCAAAGAAAAAAGTGATATATTCGCTCATTACAAAAACAACAGAGAAATGGTGAGGTATGCCTAGCATTGACACTAGCAATATGTTCAATAATGTAACAACTTTGCCTGCAAGCTTAGACAAAGAGAACATGGGGTATAAAATAGTGATTCGCTACTTCAGATTAATCTTGGTTGTTTGACAACAGACTAGATCAGGGCTGTCCAACATTTGTTTGTACTTGGGCATATTTGTATAACTTGGGGTATGAGGATGTCAGGTTCTGACTCCATTACTTCAACACTACTGGTACTAATACTAGGACAACAAATAATAATAATAATAATAATAATAATAATAATAACAATAATAATAATAATAATAATAATAATAATGATGATGTAATAAATCTAGAATTAACAAATATATGAAATTATTAATAACAATAATAATAACAAAAATGATTATGATGTAATAAATCTAGAATTAACAAATATATGAAATTATATTTCTCACTCATAAAATGTTTTTTTCTTTATTTCTTTAGGAACAGAGAGGCTAGCATTACATAATATGCACATGGGTTTTCCTGTTTTCAATTAAGCAATATTGGTCCTCCCATTCATTGTTAAAGCTACAATTTCTTTGCTATTTTAAGAAGAGTTATGTTTAAAATATAATTGATTAATAATTGAATACTTTGTAGTTTAAAATATAATGAAAAAAGCACGTAGAACATGTTGAATGTACAATTTATCACAACACAAGGCACTTAAAATGTTATTTCACTAGTTCACAATTAATACCGAATGTTCGTTTGAAAGCATGGAACTTGGAGTATTCCTATTGTAAGACAGTTATAAATTGTTTGTTCAATGCTTACAGCACAGCTTTGCTGGGATTAAAGGGACTATGAGGGCAAATTGGGTGTCCCATTGTCATCTTGGTGAAATTCTGTCATGGTAGGTACTTTGTAGCACTGCTATAAAATGAATCATAAGGAAGTGGTCTGTTTTGCAGAATAAAAATGCCACTTTAACAAATTTCCTGAGCTTGAGGATGGTGTTTTTAAAATGAAAAGTAAAAATATTCATTCAAATGGGGATGGATGGAAGGGAAAAAAAGAAAGAAAGAAAAAAAAAGAAAAAAGAAAGAAAGAAAAAAACATCTCTCAAATATTAATTAAAATTTAATTTGGAAACTAATTGCAAAGGGTGCAAGTGACATGGCATCTGCAAGTGCAATACTGGGAAGAGCTGGACTAGACAGTGTGTCTAGTTAGCAGTCAGAAGTCAAAAACTACATTAATTCAACCATAATATGATGTTTTACTTTCCAATTCCTTTCAAAGAAGACCCCTTTGAACTTCTGCACACTTAGGACCTGTTTCATCTAGATGTTAAAAGTTAACAGCTTTAACATTCAAATTTACAAAAGTTCCATTTCATCAACCAAAGTTAACTTCAATAACACATTAAACCTGTATTAAGTTTACATCATCTTTTCCTTTATTGTTACTGTTTGAAAATGGCAGCTGTAAATTGGGTTGTGAACATAAAAATTCTATATTTGGATCTATTAAGTTATTCCTAAACAGAGGAAGGGCTGTAAGATGCAATGAATGTAATGTTTATGTAAAACAGCAATTTTTACAACAGTATAGAATATGAAGGTATTAGTCATAATGTAGATGAAATACACAATCACTTTCTTAGTCTAGTGGTTAGCATTGTTGATGGCCGGGAGGCCTGGATTTGACTCCTGGTACCTGCTTAGAAATTTTTCTAAGTTAGGGAGGTCTGAAATGGGGCTCATCCAGCCTCATGAGGACAGTTGGGATTGCCTAATGGAGTATTCCTAGCCTCCGATCAGGAAAGTTTCTAGGTGGATTGGATTAGCACATATGGTATTATGATAGTATATTTAACAATTCCTACTTCAAAAGCTCAATTTGAAATGCTAATGTCCTGTTAGGTTATTGAGTTTACCTTTAGGAAATTCCTTTTAATCCTTCCCTTTATTAAATAAATAAATAAAAAAAAAATAACTAACAACAACAGTGCATATCAAGATATACAACTACAGTACTTTTCCGTATTTACATTTTTGTATTCAACATTTTCTTGTTGGTATACTCAGTTTTCCTATGTTCCCAATGTAATAAAATCCTCAAGTTTATATTTATGAAATTTTGTTTCCTGTCTTTACACTACACCAAGTTAATCAAGGAGAGGGAGAGAGAAATTAAAAAGAGGGAGGGGGAAAAAACTGAAGCAAATTGGCATTGCAGCTATCATGAAAATCGTAGAATAACATGACCAAGTCAATCAACTATGGCCTGACCTTGAACATGGAACTTTCACATTTTGCAGGGCTTGTTTTCTACTTTGGAAAGTCATATTGGTATGAAGAGTGATCATCCTGCATTCATCTTGCCGTAAGCTCTTTGCTTTATTTTTACTGTTTTATGATTGCCTTTGTTCTTACAGCTGTTAATGGTATTGTTGCTGAATTGTTGCATATTACTATAGTTACTTTAAGTTTAATTATTCTTGTTATCTGTTTTAGAAACAATCTTAGTCGTTATTTGCTGCAATCTTCTTTTTGCTTTATTTGTTATTGTTCTAGTAGTTCAATAATGGAAAAAAGAAGAACAGGTCACTATTGCAGGGAAAGTTCAAATCTTGGAAAAAGTTTATTCATTCTGTGGAACACGCGCACTGGCATGTGAGTGTAGCTCTCTGTGTCCAGGCTGAACACAATACTGAAAACAGAGCAAGCATAGCATCAAGTGCTTCAGAATGCAGATCACAAGAAAAGCAAATATACAGCATATTCTAAAGATGATTTGGAAGATATAGTAAAAAGTTTATGAAACTTCAAGAACAGCAGGCATCCAATTAATGGTGTGCTGTTAAGGGAGAGGGCACTTTTAAGTGGCCACCATTCTTGGAACTGAAAATTTCAGTGCATTCACCACCAATGGCTGGATCAACTGATTCAGGAAAAGGTATAATATAATGTACAAAACTGTTTGTGGCAAATCAAATCTGTTTGTGATGAAACTGTGAATGAGTGAAGAAATATATAATTACAGGAGCTAACCAGGGACCTTTTCACGTAGATGAAACTGGACTATATTTTAGTCTTATCCAGCAAAATTTTGGCATTCAAAGAGTATAAATGCCATGGTGCAAGTCACAGCAAAATGAGGCTCACAATGATGTTGGGAGTTAAATGACTTGTGACCAGAGAATGTAGATACATAGAAAACAAACTTTATGACCATATATACACATGTTGATATTGCCCTCTATTAGTATAAAAATCAAGATACTTATCAAACAACCCTCGTACTTTGTATGAGAAAATTAAGGTTGTATACTTTTTACGCATAGTTCACATGTATATGGTGTAAGCTGTTCAGTAAGTAATATTCAACTTGACTGGTACTTATTTTAATTTCTTCTTGCAGTATGCAACCATTATATATACACAATGGCCTACAATTATTTAGCCTTTCAATATTTAGCAGTACTACAGGATAATCTTGTTTTTTAACTGTTGTTCTCTTTTCTATTGTCAACTGTTAGTGTCATCGTAATTTCTTCTCAAAGTCATTATTCTTACTGCTAATCTTACCATGCTAGGTAAACTCTATGAAAATACCTCACCCTGTTAACTTATGCTTAACTTAACACAAATAAACCCAGGCAGTGGGGATATTTATTTTTCAAAAATATGGAATTAGCAAATAAATAATGTTTAAAAATTGCAGGCTTACAATTATGTAAAAAAAATAATAAAAACCTTGTCTGGTTCTTCAAAGTAGTGCACACGTTCCACCACAGTGCGAATATGTTCGACTCCATCCTGCACACCATGGATCAGCACTCCTATTCGGACACGTGCACTGGAGCCTGCTGCAAACCCTGTTGGTGGATCCCGGCACATTATAGATAATCGTACAGTTCGTAGTACAGCTTCTGGTACCTCTACGGTACCTTGCCACACTATTAAGGAGAACTTCCGAAACCAGACACCCTTGGGATAAAGGTCCACAACCCACTCACAAGTGCGATCCCCTTCATGTTCAGCTAGGGATGCACGACTTGAGAATACAAGAGTTCGTGTATGATAGGCTGGTAGCAATGAGAAGTTCTCCACTGATAACAGTGTGCTCCATAAGTCTGCAGTGTATAGCCGTGGCATGAATAGCAGACGTCCTTCCTCTGTCCTCAGAATATCTGTCAGTTTTTCACTCTGGCCTGAAATGAACAAAATATGTCACAAAATAGCAGAATTATATTTGTTATTTTCTACCATTTACAGAGGTTATAAACCAATTGCAATATGTATGTGAAGAGATTTTTTTGACATTCTTTTACTCATCCTCGTGATCTTACTCAAAGTAATCTCCACTGGATGCTATGCACCTGTCCCAGTATTTTGCCAGCCTTCAAAGACATGCTAGAAACCATTTTTTGACAGGTATTTCAGAATTGTCTCTGCAGCTTCACCACTGCTTCTGATGATGAAAAATGCTTCTCATTTAGGAGTTCATTCAATTGGTGGAAAATAAAAATCACACAGGACTAAATCTGGACTATAGGGAGAATGGGAGACACACTTCACATTGATTTGTGAGATATCAGCAACATTTTTGATGTGCAGCCATGCATTATTGTGGTGCAGCATCCAACTGTTGCAGAAATGTGGCCTTTTGCAGTGATATGACTTGCAGAGTTTTCTGAACTTCTCTGTAATATTGCTCAGTTACAGTTGTGCATGCTGGTACACCGTTCCTTGAATATTGAAAAGTGAAACATGAGAAATGATAACTTTCTCAGCAGAAGCAACCCCTTTTGCTTTTTTGGTGTTGGTGATGATGGTGATTTCCACATATAGCTTTGCTGTTTGTTCTCAAGATCAAAATGATGTATTCAAGTTTTATCAGCAGTGGTTACCTTTGAAAAAAAAAACTGTACATCTTCTTGTAACATCATCAACTGTGCAAATGTCATTTTGTTTCGGAATTGGCAGTCTTGGAACCCACTACGCACAAGTGTTTCATAAGTTGCCAATGTGTGGGTGGCTCACAGAGAAATTTTTAGAATTTCTGAATGTTTTCCTATGTTACTGGATGAGCCTCTCCCACAATGACAGAGCTATGTTAATGTTAACTTCTGTTAGACCATAAACTTGAGTTCTGCATCAACCTTACTTTGAATAATCGCCTTTCCTCTTTAAATATTTTAAACCATCTTTGGGCTGAGTTTAGGAAAGAATGAACAATCCAAAGGCCTCTGTAACATTGCATTGGCTACAGCTGAAGATTTGTAGAGAGAAAAGAAAATTTTAGAGCAGCATATTGTTCATCATGTGTCACCTTCATTTTGTTGTATATGGAACTGAATATGCCTTAACTTTCACAGGTGGGAAACAAAAGTGACAAATGAAACTGTACCAAGTGTATATTAAGCATAAAGCTAATAAAATATTATAAAAGTACATTTTTAGCATGAGAAATTATGCCTGTAAAAATTCTGATCATTCTTTATTGAACAGTCTTCATATACTTAAAAAGTATATGAAATCAAAACAGCCAGGATTCTTATGATAAATATGAGTTAGGTTCCAAAAGCTTTTGGCCTGTAATATATATATATAGTAAAAGGGTTGTTCAATATATTTAAAAGAATGTCTTATGTATCAAAGAGATGTATTGGGAAGAGAGAATTAGTATGGGGAGGCAGGGAAAATACAAGAAGAAATTGGAATGGGGAATGTATGGCAAATATGTGAAAGTAATGTTAGGAGATTTTGGTAAGAAGTGATACAAGAAGGTAGAAGATATAAGAAGCAAGAGATTTGGCTAGCTTAGAGGATAAAAGTTCTTTAGATTTATATAAACTAGTCAAAAGAAATTGGGGGCAGGAGAAATATATACATAATTGTGATCAATTAGGAACAATGGGCCTGGCATGGATGCATACAGGAGTAATATTTTAAAAGGATTGAGAATAAATTTCAAAGAAGAATATATTATGTATGGGAAAGTGTATAGTGTGTTCCAATGTCTAATTGAATGTGAAATGGTAAAAAGGTGGCAGGATAGTTTCTGGGATGAAAAATGGAACAATCCCAAACAAGATATAGTGACAATAAAAATTTATCAGACATGAAGGTAGAAGAAATGAGGAACTGCTAGGAAAAGTAAGGGACAAGTGGAAAAGTATATGGAAGGAGTTGAATGGCACACACAGTGGCAAAAATGATAATTTATGTTAGTGGTTCTTTGCCATGCATGTAACAAGATGGTTAAGGTATGGGAGAATCTTAGTTTTGGTATTGATACATTTTAAGATTAGTTTTGACAGTGTTAACAATATCATTGATGTTCAATGGTTTTGATTGATAAATTAGAAAAAACATTGTGTTCATCAATTAAATAAAAAATTCGTAAAGAAGGGAAAGCAATAAAGATTAAGATAATTGCAGGAAGAATTGCAAAAAAATTTCTTGTTATAATAATGATTTGGGTATAAATTATTTATAATATTGTGTTTTCTTTTTGTTTGATAAGAGCTTGGTCACCTGGATATTCCAGTAGGTAGTTCCTGATGTATCATGGGCTGGGGGGGGGGAGTCGATCAAATGGTAATTTTGATTGGAGTTAGTGTCTTCTGGAATTGATCCTATTTGTTTTTTTTTGTTTATTTTGTTATAAATATTTTGTGATGTTGATGTGTGTGAGAAATAAAAATTCATTCATATAAGGGTTGTTCAAATGAAACAGAGGTGTTTTGAAACAAAATAAGTATTGGACAAAATACTGTATCACAACAATGGCATACAGATGAGAGTTTGATAAGAGTCTATATAATCATCTCCCATTCAGGCTTCTGTTACAAAACCTGAACAGTTTTTCTATATCCTTCACAAAGAAGGATGCTGATTGATATTGAAACTGTTTTGCCACAGGCAGGTGGTCCATAAGACCCCAGCAAAAACAACATAACATTTCCAGTGTTGCACTGAACAGTATGTGGGGGGAGAATAAGCACATCTTGTGACAGTTTTCCTAGCTGTCTTTTTTTGATGGCTATTTGGAGGTTCTGTAAGATGTCGCAATAATGTTCATTGTTGATCAGAGGCATTCTTTTAAAATCAAGTTGCTGGTTGCCCACCATCCCTGTCTAACTGTACGGATTTTAATGATTCATTTAATTTAACACTTATTGATGGTTGCCTACTCATGTACCTTAAACATTTACTTTAGAAATAGTAGCTATATTTTTGCATAAAGTGCATACACCACTGGATTTAAATCTTACATGATAACATTCACCTTTATACTGTGCTATTAATGTTTTTAATTAATTTTTTTTTTTCAAATATGAATATATTTTTCTTCTTTATTTTTGCTCTCCTCCATTTTCCCCCAAAATTGCTTGTTTTATCTGTTTTCCACATATTACATTAACATTGAGATTCAGTATTTACTTTTAGCACCTTCATTTGTATTCTGCCTTTGAAGAAGAACACAGGTTTGAAATATAGTAATATTTGTCTGTTTTATCTATTTCTGCTTCTCTAGTTCTTGCTATTTTATATATACAGTGGAAGCTTGATCTATTGTTCCCAGATGTATTGTTCAATTTATGCGGTCCTAAACATTTTACCTTATATCTTAGTAAATAAAACCTGCATTTATCGTTCCTAGAAGTATTATTTTCCCACATTCGTTCAAAAGTTCAGTTTTATCCTCGAACAATCGTTTTCAAACTGGAATAATTGAAGCAATGACCATCACATTTACAGAGAGTTCGCATTATGCTTGATCCAAGAAAGAATGACTTAAAATCTTCACAGTTACTGATAATTTTGGAGCCACATGATGATGATGATAGCGAATGCCAAGAATGGGCCAGAGTTGCCAATGCCATCAGTTTTGACACCTACGAGAACGTTATCATATGTGGCGTTGAAAGTGGTGATGAAGTGAGAGGATTCACAGTGTTTTTGATATGGGGAGGGGAGTGAGGAAGATAATGCAATGGCCGAAGTCATGCCAATGTTTGCCTAAGCTTTAAGAGCATGTAAAATTGTACCAGCATATTCTATGCACATACCAATGACGGTATAAGCAACAGAATGCTTTGAACGTGGAAAATTTGTTTGGCATGAAAAGAAAAGAAGCAAAAAAGAAATGTCAATTAACCTTTTCAAAGAAAGTGACAAACATTTTGATTTTTGTTGATTTGTTTTATTTACAGACACTCCTTAACTTCTGTGGTCATCAGTGTACCATTCAATTCAGGGCATGAAACAACTGATAAACTTTGCTTAGAAGCCTTTTCTTTCATGTCCGAGGTTTTTTTTACATGCTGTAAATCTATGATATGCAACCCTCAACTTTATTTCCCTTTGGAAGGAACCATACTTAGGATTAAAAAAAAAAGGGGGGGGGGCTCCAGCTGGTATTGAATCTGAAATCTTGGGTCTACAAGGAAAGTATTAGTTACCACTATACCACCAGGACCAACCACAAAGTGTAAAGTATGTACACATAAAATGTAAAATTGTCGCAAAATAAGGCGTTTGCTTTATTTATTTTTGAACATGATTTTCTGTATCTATTGTTTTCCCACATCCATCATTTTTTAATCAGGGTCTCTCCAAAAATTATGAATCGAGGTTCCAATGTATAAAATAGGTGTTCTAACAGCTGCTTATTTGCCATTTATGCTTTTTTGTGTGTAACATTCGGATTGTAATTCCAATTAATTCACAGGTATGATTGCCTGTCAGAACATTCCTTCAGGATGAAATTAGTCAAGGACAGCTACTGCCCATTGTATAAGAACATAAATACTATCTTACACAAAGAACAACTACTGAAATGCCAACTTGATACTAACAAACAAATGGAAAATAAATTAGAAACTCTTTACTCTTTACTGTGAAGCTACAGGAAAAACCACCATCCCCATGGCCACTAGCAACCAACCAACATTTAGATTGTTTGTTGCTAGGGATGTAGACAAAAACAGTGATCTGAACTGGTTTAATACATACATAAAACCCAGTTTAATATGTGGTTAGTTTGATTTGATATTTGGACAGTATGAAATTTCCTCCCATTTCAAAACTTTTCTATTAAGCTGTTCAAAAGCATACCTGCATGAAAAGCAACACCTATTGTCATACGCTCCACAAAGAATTCTTTATAGCGCTGAGTGAGAGGAGAGAGCAGAAGCTGTGCCACTTCTTTAGGGGACATCATAGGGAATCGAACATGTGACATAACTTCCACTACCAGTTGTTCTAAATGAGTATCTATATCTTCTACTTCTTCCTGTATCAGACGACTTCGCTGTGCATCCAGCCATCTCACCACACACCTATGATAAAATAGAAAAATCAGAATGTAGACTATATTTCTGTTTACAGATGAATATTTTCTTATTTAGATATACATATTTCTAGCTTATATCTTAAGAAAAAGTAAATAAGACCTCGACATGCAAAAATTTCCCAAAAGCAGAATTTTAATGAAATTCTTCTGACAAAGCACAAGGGTCATACAAAAAGTAAACAGCAATAATTCTTTGTAGGCAAAAGTAGATGATGATAGGCTGTGCCAAAGTTGTGAATGAACTATTTAAATTAACCATATAGTTAGAAAACATTAAAAATGGAACATATAATTAAGGACAAGTTAATTTTCTTTACTTACTTGTAAAGAGTCATTTCATTGTATACAACCAAGTCATTCTGTTGCAGCAAGTTGACAAGGATCTCAGGTTCAAAGCTGCCAAAATCTGTTGTTTCTGCTACCAGTTCCAAATTCCATTTGACAAAGTTCTGACATGCCTAAAAGCCATTTATACCATACAATTCTATGCAATATTTTATAAAAATTCAACCACAATAATAAACACTATCAGATAAAATGTCTCACATTTGTAGAACTGCAATAAATTTTATAACAAATAATTAAATATATGTACCCATTCCAACTGAAGAAACTGATCTTAAAATTATACATTCTTAATTTTTCAATAATTTTTAGCAGGTGGTGATGTAATTCAGCACTACTGACTTTAAAAAAAAATGCTACTTTATAATGAATTATTAACCATCAATTCCTTTTTTTTTTAGTTAGGATTTTTATTATTATTTATTATTATTATTTTTATTATTATTATTATTATTATTATTATTATTATTATATCTTTTGAAATTCACTCACTAACCTACATAGCATTGAAAAATATGAAATTCTGAATCAAGACAATTAATTTTAAAGCATTTCAAAACTTCCCATACTGATTCATGATTAACATATGAAGAGGGAAAATGATTGTCAATAAAAAAAATTTTTGAGGTAATGGTGACATCTATTGGATTAAGTTGAAAACTAATACAGTATTTTATGATCATTGCAAAAATTTATGAATCCACAGATATTCAGGGGTTTTCAAAAGCATCCTGGGAAAAATGATGAGAGTTCATTTGTTTGAGGGAATAATGATGGCATTCAAATTTTGGGTGGCACTATTGCACAAAACACTGTTGCTCAACTGCTGCTTTCTTTAATGTGGTGTGAATCTTTAAATTCTAGAAAAATTCAACACTATCCTAAAATTAATTTACAGGAACAATGTACACGAGCACCTCCTTGATCTAGTGGTTAGTGTTGCAGACTGCTGGCTGGGAAGCCTGGATTTGATTCCCCGAATTTTTCTAAGTTAGGGATGTTTGGAATGGGATCAACCCAACCTTATGAGGACAATTCGGAGGCTGCCTTATGGAGAGGTGTCATTCTTCGAACATGAAAGCAGCACAATAGGTGACCTGCGGAGTGTTGGCATGCTGATCACATGCCTGCCCCCCCCTCCTGCAATACTGCCATCTATCAATGAAGTTTTAAATTGGGATTCAGAGGTTGCTGCTGCAGGCTAAGGATCACCCGGCTGTAGCAGCAAATGAGAAGAAGAAGAAGAATGATATACATCTATTATACCTGGCCTGCTGAAACAATGCACTTGGCAGTTAGTATCAGTTTATATAATGGAGGTTTTGATGTGTTGTGACATTACAGCCACCACTACTTAAAGGTTGATATTGTAGAGATTTCAATTTCACCTTATAAATATATATTAAGTATACGTAATAATAAATTACTTTGCTAGGAATTATTTATAGCCACAATTAAATTTGCCTAATAATGTAAGCTTAATAAATAACAAACTTTTGACAGTGAGAGATCATTTTCTCATTTGGCACTACAGCCTGGGGAGAACTATGGCCTGCCACAGCAACTTCTGCATCCTCTACCTCGTCTTATGACTTCAATGATATAGGGCAATATTGCAGGGGGCATGTTATCAGCATGCCAGCACCCCACAGGTTAATATCATGAGGCTTTCGTGATCGTAGAATGCCACCTCTCCATTTGTTCTCATGAGGCTGGGTGGGCCATATTTTAGACCTCCCTAACTTAATAAAAAATTTATGTAGGTACCAGGAATCCAACCTGGGCATCCTGGTCAGCAGTCAGGAACATTAACCACTCGACCAAGGAGGTGGTCAGTCAAGAGATCTTATATGTAAATCTTAGCTCATGAAAGATGTATGAAAAACTTCAAGCCATTACAATATATGCCTTTTTTTAAGAGCAATATGCATCCACACAACACCTTGATACAAGGATTAGGTATCACTCTATCAATCACTCTGCAAATGACCCCTGGAATTTTTAACTGCTATGAATTAACCAATTCAATTAATCACAGTGACTCTAATGCAAACATGTGATTGAAATCAGCTACACATACAATAAGAAAAACCAGTTTCTATGTCATGACTGACTGATAATGCTACTCTGTAACTGGTTCAGAAGGTGCAACAGGTAGCATTCCTCATTTGTTAATCTGAAAAAAGGTAACTATCAATGCAAAGTTTCAGCCACTCAGGTATAAGTGCATCTATTATTTCAATTACACTGACTATTCAAGTTATGCCTGACTGTAGGTGGGTTGCAACACCCACAAAAACCTCTACAGTGGAAAATTGCCAGTATCTGAGAAAAAATCCAAAAACATGCAGGACCTGAAGAAATTTATTTCGGGAAGGGAGAGAGAGGGAGAAAAAAAAAACATCCACAAGTGTGTAGGAAGTAACAATCTCATACTTCCCATAAATTATAATGATGTAGGTAATTTTTTTATATTTTTTGATTGTAGATGTGACTAAAAATTAGCAGACTTTTTAATTTTATTAATATCTTATCTTATTTATTTTTATAGGAAAATACGAAACCTAAAGGGGTTTAGTGAAGAAATGTGTTACCAATTTAAGTGAAAATACCTTACAAATAAAATAAAAAAATAACAGCAGATTTAAATGTGTACGAGTTTCAAAGTGTAAAGTTCATTATTTTTCTCTACAGTCAATAATTTGGACCCTCATAATTCCCCCACCCTCCCCAAACTCGTTGTATATGAAAGCTTTTTGTTACAGCTGAGCCATTTTACTTCCTTCACAGCATATTAATGCACCAACATCATTTAAAAAATCTATATTATCACTAGCTAACCACACATGTTGCTATGAGTTTGCCTAATCAAAAGCCACAAACAATTAACTTGACTCAATAACAACTTAGTAGTTGAAAGTTAACATCTCTCGAGTACTCTCTACTTTTATTTAGGTTTTATTTCTAATACACTTTCATATATGAAGCAAGCAGATTTTGTGTCAGATGTGAAATAATAGAACCATAGATTATACAATTCAAAATTTGGGTTTGAGACAGGGATGTAAATTGACCTCAATATTATTTAATTTGTTCATAGATGATATCCTAAATAGGATCATGAAAGAATATGGTTATTTGGGGTAAGATTTATGAGTAACGGAAGATGGGAGGTTCAGTCTAAATGTGCACAAGTAAAAGATAAATTAGCTACGAAAACTGTCACAATAAGTTTGTATACAGCTCCCACATTGCTAAAGAAATGGCTAGAAAGATTATATGAGGCTGTGGTTGAGTCAAAGATGATGTATGTAGTAGAAATTTGGGGAGTGTCAAAGTGTCAAAAGTTGTTGTGGTACATAGAATGTTTTGTAGAGAAATTCAGGGGTTACCAAAAAGTTTGTGGAGGGGGGTGAATTTGACAGAACTAGGAACAGAGGAAGGAAAGGCATAATAGTGGAGAGAATCTTAAAATATTGGGTCTGATGTTTGAAATTAAATAATAACAATGTACTAAAAGAATGTCTTAAGTACCAAAGAGATGTACTAGCGAGAGAGAGTTGGTTTGGGGGGGGGGGGGGGAACTACTAGAAGAAACTGGAATGGGAGATGTATGGTGATGGATGAAATTAATGTCAGTGGATTTTGGGAAGGAGTGAGAAAGAGGATAGAAGATATAAGAGAAGCAAGAGATTTGTGCTAGCTTAGAGGATAAAAGTTCTTTAGATTTATATTAAGTAGTGCATGGATGCATACAGGGGTATTGTTTCTAAAAGGATTAAGAATAAATTTTAAAGAAGGATGCCTTGTGTGTGGGAAAGGGGCGAGTGTGCTCCATTTGTCTCATAGAATGTGAAATGGTAAAAAGGTGGAGGGATAGTATCTGCAATGAAAAATGGGACAAACTACAACAAGATATAGTGGCAATTAAAATGTTATCAGACATGAGGGTAGAGAAAATAAACAAGATTGGGTAATTCTTAAGAAAAGTAAGGAATAAGTGCATGAGAAGTATAAGGAAGGAGCTTGAGGACACACACAGTTGTGAAAATGGTAATTTATTTTAGGGGTTCCCCACCATACATATAACCTGGTGGTTAAAGTATGGGAGAACCTTAGTTTTGGTATTGCTAAATTTTTAGATATTTTGTTTGTTTATGTAAATTTAATTGTAATGTTGATTGCTGAAATTAATTCATTCACCATTCGATATACTTTACATTTCCCACAATTTATTCAGCACATTACATATAGTAGAACTATAAATGCAAAAGATATGAGAGTGAATTGAAAAGTTACTAGAATCACCTTAAGGAATTCCCAGCTTTGAAATATTTTTATCATTGTCTTCAACTGTTTCATGTTTATTTGCTGTAACTGTTCAATTTATCTGTCAAACAATTTGATTTTAATAAGCACTCTAGTAAATTAATGTTGTGTATTTTCACTTGGGGGGAGGGAAAAATGATTAATTACTACTTCCTTGATTCCCCTATGATTTTTTTATTTCTATTAAGTCCACAGTACTCTTCCCATATTAACTGTTACTACACTCATACTCCACAGTTCATTTCATACACCTTCTACATACCTTGCAAATGCTTGTTGTTTCTTTGCTAATTTAAACTCTTTCATTTTTTTGTAAAATAAGCCATTTCATTTACATATTCCATTATTACTCACCAAGGCAGCTCTGTATAATACTTTCTTATTTTCATTCACTATTTTTCAGAGTCACCTTATATAATAATACTATAAGGAGGAACAAGTACCAACCTACGTTAATGTACTCAAACTGTTCACATTAATTCCATTTATTTACATAACACTCGACATGTTTTGGAAGCTAATTGCTTCCATCATCAGCTGTTGACCAATTATTCAAACTTGCTGAGTTTGTCCATGGACAAACTCAGCAAGTTCCTACTAGAATCATCAGAGACCATTACAAAAGCCTTTTGGAATTCAGCTGCCAGTTTGAGTAATTGGTCAACAGCTGATGATGGAAGCAATTAGCTTCTGAAACATGTCCAGTGTTATGTAAGTAAATGGAATTAGTGTGAACAGTTTGAATACATTAATATAGGATATATTACGAATTCATTGTTTATAATTTCATAAGTACAATTTATTAGGTTAAGCACCATCCTATTCAAGTGAGGACTGCTCAAGTAAATAAATCTCCAGTAAGTGAAGCAATTAAGTAAGTTGATGATGGTAGCAATTAGCTTCCAAAACATGTTATTGTTATTTAAGAAAATGGAAATAGTGTGAACAGTTTGAATACATTAATGTAGGATATATTACCCTCCATTGTATACAGCTTCGCAAGTACAATTTATTCAGTTAAACACCAACTCATTCATGTGAGGCCTGCTCAAGAAAGTAAATTGCCAGTAAGTGAAGCCAAAAAGAGTGTTTTAAATTAACTCAGAAGAGATTATTAATGCATATTTCACTGTGTTAAGATTCCAAATTGAATTAATATTGAAACGTTAACTTAAACCTAAACTAGGGTCATTATTTTGCATACTTGCAAACGCAATACTCTTAAAATTTAGGTTAGGGTTAAGTTTGATAAGAGTGCCTGTAATAATTAATATCTACTATAACAAAACTGCTTAATCTATATTTGAGAGGTATCCAATCCAGTCATTCTTTTCACACAATTTCTACTGCACTGCAATCTAGTGCATTTCTTCCTATTGGCAATGACAGGATGTCATCACCAGTCTCACCATTCAAATGCCATTTTTTCTTCCTACTGCCAAAATCTGTTATAAATGATATGCTTTTGGGGGGAGGGGGATAGGCAGATGGGTTAATATCTTCTGATGGCTTCTGATACCATTTTATGTAAGTTTTTCAACCTTCCATTCACTTTTTAAATTATCATTGAGCAAATACAGCAGTTTTACCAAAGATTTAATTGGTAATAAATTAATTTTTTTTGGAGGAAAAAGTGACAATGAATATTATACCCACATTGATGCTGTTTTTTGTAATTCATCACCTTCACTTTCTACCATGAGTTTTAGGGTTTCTGAATTTAAGCAATTGATGAACCACAATCAGGATGTCCAAAACCACCACCAGAAACTGTATATATGATTTTGTCATATTGCTTAATAAAAATGAGTGAGATTGAGGAACATCAGAGCAAAATCACATTCAGCTTCAGTTTAAAAGGAAGTCAGTTAGACAATTTGTAACTATGGATGAGACCTGAATTTATTACTACGTATCAAAAACAAAAATGCAATCAAAACAATGGACTGAATAAGATGAATTGGTTCCAAAGAAAGCAAAAAACATGCAATTGGCTGAAAAGGTGATGGCATCAACTTTTTAATTGCAACAGGAATTTTACTAACTGATTTATCTTGAGAAAAAATAAACTTCTGGTCAACACAAACTGAAAGTGGCAATTTTAAGAAAAAAATTTGGGATTTGTCAAGAAAAAAGTAATTTTTCACCATGATAATGCATCTTTTCATCCAAGTTCAATACTTCAACAAAAATTTACACAATTTTGGTTGAAATCCTTAAGCACCCACTATATGCACCTGATTTGTTTATCTTAGAATTCCATCTCTTCACATATCAAGAAAGTTCTTGCTGGAGCAATATTTTGATCAAATGAAGAGATAACCATGATTATAGGCAGTTATTTTGAGAACCTTAAAGTCAGTCCTGGTGGTCTAGTACCTTGTAAACCCAATATCAGGGGACCAATGCCAGTTGATGAATTTATCTGGGCATAATAAATTTTAAATATGGCTTCCTTCAGAACAGATGCAAAGCCATGGCTCTCATCGCAGATTTACAGCACAAAAAAGAACTTCAAGCCTAAAAGAAAAAGCCTTTGAGCAAAATTTACCGACCATTTCACACCCTGAATTGAATGGGATGCTGATGACCTGAGATGTTAAAGACTGTCCATAAATAAAACAATTCAATAAACAACAATGAGAACCTTAAGAAAATCAATTTAATTAAATAATAAAAGCACTAGAGAAATAATGGACAGAGCTGGTTGAGTTTTGGGAAGATTAAGTTAAAAATTAAAATATCACCAGAATCAAATGTATGCTCTTTTCACTGTCATTCTGCAACTTTTCAATCTATTCTCATAAAAGGAAGACAGTATGTAACAAATCCTTTCACCCTTGAAGGATCCATTTTCAAAGTTTTACCCAATTGTGAGCTCTATGAATTATACATACCTGTGCTACTTCAAAATGTCCACATGCTAGTGTATACTGGAGCCAAGAGATCAGCTGGTTGTTTGCTGCAGCATATGCTATGTGTTCACACATATACCGAATGCACAAACTGACCAGGTCCTGCCACAGTAAAATGGTAAATCACATAAGTACATTATAATATTTATCTACAATATAAAGACCAATAATCCTTGGCAACATTGATAGTGGAACATAAATGACCATCTATTATGCATATATAACTTTTTTATATCATGCAAAAGTATAAAGTAGGCCATATATGAATTAACAAAATATGTGTAAGTTTCAATTACAATCATAATGCCATGGAGATGGCATTTATTATAAAATAGTGAATACATTATTTACTGCAATTCATATCACACAACTCTGTATTACATTTCAATCCCTCTTTAGAGCAGCATTGCAAAATATATTGAATTACAATTACCCACCACATACACTATAAATGAAATAAGAAAACTATATCATACAATCCAGATTAGAAATACAGAAATAGTTTTACAATGGACTCAGAGCCATGTGGGATTAAAATTAATATCTCTTTTGAACTAGAATTTCCTTCTAAATTGAAACTCATAAAGAGGTTAATAACTGGAAAACAACAACAAAATACCCAACAAAAACCTCAAGGAAAGCCATATGAAAATCTAAATACTTTCCTACATCTTTTATTGAAACCAAGAAAAATTGGAGTGGCCCAATTCTGCTTAATTGTAGAACATGATTGCCTATCAGAACATCTCTTGATGAAGGACAAATACTGTCCATTGTGTAAGGATGCAAATATTATCCTAAACAAAGAACATCTACTGAAATGAGATGAAATGAGATGAGGCCAACTTGATAGCAACCAACAAATGAAAAATAATTTGGAAACTCTTTATTACGAAGTTAGGGAAAAATTATAAATGTCAGCATCCCCAAAAGCCAATAACAATCAATCAACCAATAATTTCAATCCCCCTAAAAATGGTTCAAAGCTTTGTCAGAAAAATGCTGGAAAACGTCCTTTAACTCACTGTTCATGAAACTCTGACCTTGGTCAGATTTCAGTTCTAAAAACAGGCAATAGTTGCTGGGGGTAAGATCTGGGCTGTACAGTTGATGGTCCAGCTCCTGGAAGTCACATGTGTTTACAGCAGCCATGAGGACTACTGCGTTGTTGTGCAGCAGACAAACTCCTCCACCCAGCATTCCTTAACTAGAAATGTTAATTGGAACTTGTACAGTGAAGCTAATCACATAACTGAGATTATTGTATGATTGAGTCAAATTACATACTCTTATTGCTCCAGCATTCCTTGCCTCTTTTCCTTGATGACACTGAGCAATTGATGCAGTAGCTTAACATAGTACTTCCCAGTGACTGTTGTGTTCCTTTCTTTGAAGTCTATCAGAATTCTTCTGCAGTCCAAAAAATTGCCACCATGATCTTCATGACCTGTGACCTTAGCCTTTCAAGAGGATGCTTCATCCTTTTTCTGCCACTGCATCAATTCTCATTCTGAATGAGAGTGATAGTAAAAAGTTATAGTTACATTCCCTGTGTGATGAATTCCAGTACTGTCCTCTCATTACCTTGGCAAAAGCTGGTAATAAACTTCTAACAAATTCCAGCTCACTTGCATTTGAACCGATGAAAGAACTTTGGGCACCTTTCTTGCAGACTTATGCATATGTACATGCTGATGAAGAATGTGAAATATATGTTTTAGAAAGCCTCAACCTTGAGCTATTTTTTGTCTCCGGATACCTGTCATTCAGAACTTTTTTTTGTGACAACACTTCCTTTCTTGCAGACTTATGCATATGTACATGCTGATGAAGAATGTGAAATATATGTTTTAGAAAGCCTCAACCTTGAGCTATTTTTTGTCTCCGGATACCTGTCATTCAGAACTTTTTTTTGTGACAACACATCCACCGGCCTAGACTTACATGGGTTAGCTTCAGACTTTTGCTGCTCAAACATTTAATTTTGAACACTTTCTCAGTGGAATATGGAGAAACTTCCCCATACACACTGTCAAGGCACTGTTTAATACCACTGGGTGAGAAAGTCCTATTTTAGTTAAAAATGTAATCTCTGCTCTGCATTCAATTCTGCACATCATACTGTATTATGCAACACATCTACTCAAATGAGACTCTCCAAGTAAATGAATGGCATGGCCAGAGAAGAAATGCAGTGTTTACACTCCTGAAACTTGTAAATACCAGATAGCATAAATGTAACAATAAATCATGGTCTTGTAGTCTTTGCTTGAAACTCATAGACTGTACCTCATATTTACTAACTTTTGATTAGATGTCCAAAGTGCCCTTATTCCTTTTAATACAAAGATAACTATTGTTTTATTTCCAGAAAGTAACAAGTACAGATGGCATTGGCATGAGAAAGTTTTTAAAACACCATAGTTACCATTACAACTAGCAATTTCTATAGTACATAGTTAGATTTTATAAAGCTTTTGCTTGAAGAAGAAGAAGAAGAAGAAGAAGAAGAAGAAGAAGAAGAAGAAGGAGGAGGAGGAGGAGGAGGAGGAGGAGCAGGAAGTGAGTGTAGGTATTCACAAAATATTTGCGTACTTATATGAATGGTAGAATAAACATACAACAATTTCTTTTTTATTTAGAACACACTTAAATGGTTTCACTTACATGATATTTACTCAGGACATGTATGAACAGTTGTGTAACAGCTGAGGATGTTGACAATTGTTCCAGGAAACATGTCTTGAGCAAATATTTTGTACGTGAAACCATAAAGTGTTTTCTAAATATTTACACTCAGAAGAGATTATTAATGCATGCTTCACCGTGTTTGATTCCAAATTGAATTAATTTTGAAACATACAATATATTTCAATACATATATACAGAGCCTTTGTTTGGCTGTATGGCCAGCTTAACGGGGGTTTGCTTGTGCTGCGCTGTTTCTAACTGGTTCTGTCCCCCACTCCTTGTTTCCTCCTCTACATGTGCCAGTTAATCTTTAGCATGCAGAATCTTCATGTGTATGATTCCTATGTGAGGGAGTATTAAAGAAGTGAGAAAGCAATTTATACATATATTCCTTGCTGTGCCTCACAGATAAACAGTTCATAATCTTGTGAATAGATTTAGGGAAACAAGATCTCTTCTTATTTAAAAAAAAAAAAATGCAATTTCTTAGAAAGGAAAAACTTGATGACATTGGAGAAAAGTTGGAACAAAGCTCAAAGAAATCTCTGAGAAACTTGTACAGGAACCAGGAATCTTGGCTTGGAATGCCACTAAACTTTTACAATTAAAACCATATAAGATAACTGCAGTTCAGAAATTGCAACCATAAAATGTGAGTGGAGTTAATTTCTGCAATTGGGTATTGTGCTATGTTGATGATCGCCCTATTCAACTGTATTTTTTTTATGGACAAAGCATGGTTTTATTTACCTGGCCATGTAGCAACACAAAACAATATTAGATACTTCAGTATGGAAAATCCCGATTGTACACAAAATGTCATTTTATGACCAAAAAATTAATGTTTGGTGTAGTATGAATTTACAGAATTATAGGGCCCATAAAAAGAGAAATTGTTGCAATTTCATAATAAGAATTATTGAGTGTTAATGCAAATTTTCTTAAAGGGTGTGAGAGGTAAAAGATGGCTGCACAAGGACACAATTTCCAACATCTTTTATGATGAAGATATGGGATTATTGTGGTTATAATTTGCATAAGAAAGCTATGCACTTGAAATTATGGGGCTATGAATATCTGACACTGCAAACAGGCAAACAGCATGCTTTCTGAAGCCAAAACAAATTCCTTTTAAGGCAGCCCCACATCCAAATTAGGGCTCTGTTTATGAATGATAGAATATACATGCAATATATTTAATGCATTTATCTCTCTACCCTATTTATTTTTTGTTTGTTCTGTAATCTTCAATACAGTATGGAAATAGAGTAGTTAAAAATGTTTTTACTTCTTTTAGTTTTAATATATCATGTCTTATATTTTTAATGCTTTTTGGATGATGACTATAATATTGCATTATTATTTTTTACACTTCTATTGTTGAGTGATCTCTTAAATGTAATTTGAAAATGGTTATGTTTAACCTTAGTGTTCTGAGTATGCATATCAGCATTTCTAAGTTGTAAGTATTAAGTATATGGGTGTATTAAGTACTTAATACACCCATATATATATACACACAAAGAAGTAAAGGTTAGTTCAGATTAATAAGTGTATTTTTACATGATTTTCATTTGTTTATTTTAGCTACTATTCTTATTGCCTTTATTTATTATTTTTTTTTTTTATAATTTAAAGATATTGCTGTATTTCCCTTTTACACCCATTCCCCCTAAGATAATTCCATTCTTCAAGTGTGAATTAATAAATGCAACATATAGCTTTACCATAAAGAGCCATAAAGAGTGTGTTTACACAATTCAATTGAGAAGAGATTATTAATGCGTGCTTCACTATATTGGGTTCCAAATTTAATTAATATTGAGATTATACTTGTGTTACCTCCTTTTGCCCATCAACAGACGTACTTGTCTTAATACATATATACCACTATTTATTTTTTTACTTATTTTATTTATGTGTAATTGCCAATTTAGATTTTTACCAATGTAGAGTCCAAAAATTTTTATATTTTCAACTTCTGGAACTTTTTCATTTTGTAATTTATTTCATTGTCCTTTTTGCTGTATCTCTTAGATGAAATTGCATCTTACTGCTTTTGTTATATTTAAAATCATGTCCAGACTATTAAAATATTCCTGCATCTCCTCCATTATTTTATTTATTTGTTCTATTGTACTGTCTTTTACTATTATTGTCATGTCATCTGCCATATCTAATTACTTGACTGCCATGCTTTTGAATTAATTCTGCTAAATTATTTATATCAGCAAGAACAGAAAGGGTCACAACTTTGCTCCTTGTGGTGCTCCTTGTTTCACCTTATCAAACTGGAATTAATATTTATTATAGTTTGGTTATGTTTATATTTTATTTCAACACAGTTTCTTTTTTCTAAATAAGATGTAAACCACTTTAATAGTAAACCCCTTATACTAAAATTTTTGAATTTTTCAAGCAATATTTTTTTATTTGTACAATCAAAAGTTCTGAAGAGATCAAGAAATGCAGCTACTATATATTCCCTTCTGTCCAAAGCTTTCATTAATGAAGAAAGCACTCATAAAATATATTCTGCAAGAAGAACAAACCTTATCAGAAATGTTCTTAGGGGCAAATTTTGGAATGAAATATTCCAAAGCACTAGTGTTCACACTAACTAAGCTCTCTCTACCTTTGAGTATTCTCTAAATTCAAATTGTACAACAGTGTGAGATCTGGTGATCAAGGAAGCTATTCAGTACAACTGTCAATTCATTCATTACACATTTCATTTAAAAAGTTCCTCAAAAATCAGTCCACAGTGTGGGGGTACATTATTTTATTGCTATATAAACTTCTCCTGAATTGAATCTGTCATCTTTAAGACAGATTCAATTTACATGTGCTTCACTGTGTTAGTTCCATTTGAAAATTTTTTTTTAAAGTTTTACAATTTTTAAAAATTTTAATTCTCCTGAACTATTTGCAGAGTTCAAAAATGGAAGTATTTTCAGGTAATTTTCAAATTTAGCATTTAATCAAAAAATAGGATCAAATGAACCATCAGAACAAAAATGACATACAATTTCCTGTATGCAAGAGAGAAACAATGTGATGGTGTTTTATTAAAATGTTCTTACCTTGACATTGTATTTATCAGCAAGTGATAGCACAGGCATTACTGTCATATGGTTAATGCGTATCTGGCCAGTATAGAAGTAGCGCAAGAAATCACCAAAGATGGCAGCACAAGCAGGTGTTTCTTGCAGAACCACTCTGCTTTCTTGCGATTCACTCCACTCTGGATTCATCAGCATCACCTGAAAATGAAAATACTTTGCAAGTAGCACTCTTTCAATTTCAATTAAACATATATTTTTAATGAAATGTTCTTGAGTTTTTAATGTAAAAGCCATAAGAGAAATGATATATTCACAAAGAAGTGTTAATATTTAAAATTTAAAACAAATATTGACATGATTTTCCTTTCATATCACAAATTATTCATATTGCCTTTTCTTTTGCAATAAATATAAATATTGTACTTATGAAGTTGTTGACAATGGAGTGGTAATATATCCTAGACTTAGGTATTCATTTTTTTACACTAAACTCCACTTACTTACATAAAAGTAAGATTCTCCGGAAACTAGTCTTACTTTTATGTAAGTAAGTGGAGTTTAGTGTAAAAAAATGAATACCTAAGTTTAGGAAATATATGTTTAATAATCTCTTTTGAGTAAAAATATTTAGAACACTCTTTATGGTTTCACTTGCTGGAGATTTACTCAGGACACTTTCATGGACCCTAGTTCACATCCTGAGCTGTTAAACAACTGTTGAATCATTCACAGAGGTTTGGTTGGTAGATATCTCGGTTGACTCCAAAGGTCTTGTGATAATTTGAATAAAGCACTGTCTGCTTCTGGATGTCAAAATTCATTCATGCTTTTTTATGAAAATCCTTCCCTATATGTTGTTTTTTTTGTTGTTGAATCATTTTTAATAACTTGATACCTTCTTCTATTTCATTTTTCATTTCAAAAATGTGCTACCACAGCTGATTTTTCTATTTATTTGTTTCTCTAATGCTCCTTCAACCTAATGCCTATATTTCTCTTTGTTTTTCCTATGTAGATTATTTCATAATCTTGACAATTAATCTGGTAAATACCAGGTTTTTTCTCTTTGAGCCTGGAATTCATTTTGTTTAATTTCAATAAATTCTTTGCACTGTGTCCGTTTTGGGGAACTAAGATGATGATATACTACTGAAAATTTTTTTGAATTTTCTTACTGACTGATAGGTGATAAATGAACTTTTATAAAGTTTTTATCCCTGCTAAAGCACTCAAAGTTATGATTAATTTCTTTTTCATTTCTGGAATTTTAAAATTATTTTTAATCATGTTTGCTAAACCCATTTGATTTAGCAACTTCTATTATGTATAGATATTATTCTTTGTTCAGTGGTATATTTGCTAGTATGTACATCATGCTGTTAAATGCTGCTTCTTTATGTGATCTAGGGTTGAAACCATGGGCTTTGATATAACTGTCTATATGTGTTTTCTTTCTGTAGATGACAAATTCAAGTTTATTATTGCCTTTTATTATTTTAAGATTTAGAAATGGCAACATTTTATCTGTTTCTGTTTCGACAGTGAACTTAATTGTAGGCTCTTGCAGGTTTAAAAGTTTTAAAATGCATCTTCCACATGTTCTTTGTTTGTAATGGCAAATGCATCGTCTACATATTGTGTCAAACCTTAAAAATGTGGGGAAAGCCTTAGTGATGTGCCTCTGAAAATAGCTCATGAATAAGTTGGCTAGGAAAGGTGATAATGAACTGCCCATTACTAGTCCTGCTTTCCATTTAAACATTTTGTCCTCAAATATAAAAATGCTAACTTAAGTATAACTTAGTGAATTTTAGTATTCTTCTGTTAGGTTGGTTGAATGTAAATATTTTATTAAAAAAACTATTAATTTATTCTGTGATATGCTGGGAAACAAGGCCTTGACATTAAAAGAAACCAGTGTGATAATTTTTGATATTTAATTTTGTTGATGAGGTCCATGGAGTTTTTTAAACCTAAGCTATCAAATTTAGGTAGTGAATGAAACTCTATTGATGACCAATTTGCTAATGGTAGATCAGAATAGTTATGTTGTTAATAATTGGCCTCTTACATTTGTAAATCTTTGGAAGGCCATATAACCTGTGGACCTTAATTTTATATCGTTCTCTTTTTAGAATCAGGATACTATTTTCAAGGCTGCTTCTGTGGATTTAGATGGGTGTTTTAATTTTGACAAATTCCACACTTTTTAATAAATCTTGCATCCTTTGCCTGAATTCTTTTTTATCTAAAATAATGATTGCCCTTATCAGCCTTTCTTTAATCATGTCTTTTTTATTCAGAGCCTTTGCTAGTTTTTGAAAAGATCTCGGTCAAAGTTATTACTGTTAATTTCCTGTAGCCAAATTGCACAAGAAACCTAGACATGTGCTAATACCTTTGTTAAGGAATTCCATTTCTTCCAAGTTAAAACTATCGTTTGAGAAGTTGACAATGTTAAGGTTTGGTTTGGAGATCCACTGGTTTCTTATATAATTTTTTAAACTCTCTCTTTTGGCAGTTGGCTTTCTGTTTTACTCAGAAATTGATAAATTCAAAGGCATTTATTTCCAAATTTTCCCAAATTCCTGTGCCTGACGATTTTGATAATTTTAAATGTAATTCATATAACTCCAAATCTACTTCAATAATTTTTCCATAGTGCTTATGTATTATTAGTTTTTTTAAGAATATGTTTACAATAAGCCAATTTTTTCCAAATGCTTGTGCCTGAAGATTTTGATAATTTTAAATGTAATTCATATAACTCTAAATCTATTTCAGCAATTACTCCATAGTGCTTATGTATTATCAGTTTTTTTTTAAGAAAATGGTTACACTAAGCCAACCTAACAGAAGAACACATCAAATTCACTAAGTTGTACTTAGATCAGCATTTTTTATATATGAGGACAAAATTTTTAAACAGAAAGCAGGACTGGTAATATGCAGCCCACTATCACCTGTCCTAGTCAATTTATTCATGAGTTATTTTGAGACGCATATCACAAAGGCTTTCCCCCACATTTTTAAGGTTTGGAGCAGATACATAGACAATGTATTTGCCATTATAAACAAAAAACATGTGGAAGATGTGTTAAAACTTTTAAACCTGCAAGAGCCTACAATTAAGTTCACTGTCAAAAGGGAAACAGATAATATGCCATTTAATTAAGATCATTGTATGATTGAGTAGAACTACACAATCTTATTGACCCTACTTGTTTATGTATAGTGCATGTTTCACGAATTCTTTGTTCTCATCCTCAGCTATCTGTCAACTCACCATGAGGATGCAAACAAAGGTCCATGAAACATGTATTAAATTTAAACAACTGGAGCCAATAAGAGTGTGTAGTTTGACTCAGTCATACAATGATCTTAATTATATGATTAGCTTCACTGTACAAGTTGCAATTAGTATTTCAAATGCTTTTAAAAGTTTACTGGTAATGTCATCATATCCTAATGAATTTTTTGCTTTGAGTGAGTTGGTGTTGTCCTATTAATGTTAACTTATGGAATATTATTAAATTGGATGCCTTTTATATATCTATTGCATCTTCTTTGCATTATTTATGTTTTAAATTGTTAACTAATATTTAAAAAAAGTTGTTAAATATATTAGCAATTTTTTCTTTATCCTCTATTATTAGGTAATTGGTTGTTGATGGTATGCTTTTTTGTTTAATTCCCATTTATAATATGGCAGATGGTTCTTATTTTATTATCAGATTTCTCAATGAGTTTTTGATAATGAAGACTTTTCCCTGCTTTTATAACTTTTTTAAGCAATTTACAATATCATTTATAATGTCCTTTTAAGTTTAAGTTATTGCTACATCTTATTTCAATGTAAAGTTTTTGCTCCTGTTTACAAGACAAAATAAGTCTTATTGCAATGCAATTATTATTTTGATTAAAGTTTCTTTGTATCCTGAATGGGAAGCATGATTTGACGTACATTTTGAAAATCCTCAGAAAATTATTAAATTTGCTGCCTATATCAGTAGACTGATATTCATCATTTCATGATTCAGACTTTAATATTTTAGTAAAATTATTTAAATTTTCTTCATTTATGATTTTGAATGTGTTATACTTTTTATCTTTTTCAGGTTTTATGATTGTATCCATAATATTTATTAATTGGGCATCATGGTAAATAATCCATTAACTAGAGGATATATTATTAAAGAAATTATGTTATCTGTATTTATAAATATGTTGTATGGTGTCTTTTTAAAGGTCTCAGTTATTCTTCTGGGAAAATTTACTGTGTGAGATCAGCTATATGTGTTAAAGTGGTCACTAAGCTGATTTATTCTTCAGTTTTGTTTCACACCTACTATTCCTATCTGTTTTGAAAATGGACAGGAAAGGTTCAATTAATGAGGGGAAATTGTGGTAGCTTGTTGCCTGAACTGAAATGGGAGCATGGCACAATTGCATTGCCAAAGTATTTAAATTTTTAAATTTATTAAGGTGTGGAATACAAACACAATATTTTGGAAACATACTCCCAAAAGTCTAAAAAGTCAGTTTTTTGACCAATTTGTACACACCCTAAGCATGGGCAGCCCGTTATAATAAGAGCCAGATATGCCTGGTATTCCCAAAGAAAATGCCTTAATTATTTACCACTTTCTCTTCTCCTGGTGAACTTTTAAACCAAAAAAATGCATAAAAATAGCGATGTATAACCGATTAGATCTTAACTTTATCTTATGCAATAAGTGCATTTCCTTTCCACTCCAGTAGCAGTAGCATGCGGGTCTGTTGTTAATACGATAAGTTCTTGGGCTTGGGAAAATTTTACGCTTTAAACTTATACCTTCATTGGCCAGCAAAAATTTACAAGGACTTATATTTGTCTTTCTCAAAGAGGGGTTAGCCTTTCTCCTACTTATTTCTACATGATCAGGAACGTGGTCCATGGCCAGCGCTTGGTATTCTACCTTTTCATAGGAACCAAATGTTGAGGGGTTACTGATACCACGCATAACTGACTATAGGAGTTGTTTTTGCACTGTTTGAAATTGGGTGGTTTCCTCACTGTTTGTCAGTGGAAAGTTGATTTTCACAGTGTTAACTCTTTAAGTTACGAAAAAGCATGACTGTTTTGTGGCAAAGAATAAAGAGGAAGTTTTATTGAAGACTCCATTTCTGCATCCGAGTTTAACTGTTACGTTGTAAGTGAAACAATTTGCACATTATAAATTGAAAGCTATAAGTACTCAGCAAGATAGCATAAAATTAAAAAGTTTTATATTTCATTTTTTTTTTTTTTTTATGGTTTGAAAAAACATCTTGGACAACAGCATATGAAGTGAGATATATATCTTGTCTAAAGGAATTAGATTAGAGAAATAGAAAGGGCAAATTTTGATTCTACATAGGCCATCAAAATGGCAGATATTACATGCCTGTCACAATTTGTTATGATATTATGATACATCAATTCGGGTAATATGGTTGAAAGTTTCATAAAATCCATTGCTGTTTATTTATTGACTGCAAAAAGCTTTATAAATACTTTACTAGCTGAATTAGAAAAGTTCCATATAAACCAGAAATTTATAGCATTAAGGTGTTGGTGCTGCAGTTATGAATGTCCAGGAGGAGTGTAAGTCTTGATAAGAGACCTTCAACCAAGCCATATGAGTGTCATGTAGTTATGCCCCTGGCCCACCCTTCTACAGGGGCCATGAGCCACCACTGACTCTCACCATAATAAACTGTTAAGACTGTGATTTTCATAAATCAAACAGATAAAATGTCTTAAGGCATTGAAATGCAAAAATAGTAGCTTACCTGAAAGACTTCACTTGAAGCACATAAAATAAGTCTATGTGCAGGGAATTGGGTGCCTCCAACAATGAGACATATGTCACTCATCAGATGTTCATCATATAACGCAGCAATCTTCCGTAACACTGTTGCAGAATTATCAACCTGAAAGAATGATATAATATTAGTAATTACACAGCCAAGAAAAAAAATAAATAAAAATATTACAGTTTTGGCAACTACAGTGAAAGGCCTTGCTCCTATGGTGTTCATTAAATATGTAGTTTGCTGATTTTTACGAGGGTCAATAATTTACATTCTGGATAAGGAAAAACTAGGATTGGAAACTTCCTAATTCTCTTTCTCTTTCTGTAATACATTAGCTTCATTTATACTAGTTTTCTAGCAAAGCATGTACTTACTTCAATATCTCCAATGGTTGCCTGTGCAGAACTTTCCATTTTTGAAGATGACATGTCCTCTGCTTTACCTGGTGGTGCTCTATGATTATTAGAAGACCCAAACCGCATCATTATCTTGCTGGAAAACATCACAAGAGGTATCTGAATTAACCACAAAAAATGTTGCCAGTCTACTTAATGTAATAACAAAATATTTTTTTTTTTTACTGGTTTATTTTACAACTTGTTCCATTACATTATTTATAACTCGAGCACAGACAGAACCTATTTGGGCTTGTTTATGTTATTTTGTGCCATGAACACTCCTAGCTAGTCTTTCCATAAATAATGTTATAAACTATAACATATTTTAATTACTTTTTCATCTGCTTTTGATAGATTGTTCTCTCATGTATTCTATGTAATCAGCACCAATTATTTCTATAAATTATCTTCTTTTTCCCTTACACATGACCGAAATATCTCTGAACGAAACATTCAATATTAGGTGCCTTTTCTTGCAAACCAACCCTCAAGCACTAACAACAATTTATAGCATGAGAGATCAAGGAGTGGGACTGCTAGAAAGCCAATTTAGGACACTAATAAAATCTGGAACATTTCTCTGAAACCAAGTCTGAATTGGCCTGTCTTGTGGGCTGGAACTGAATCTTGCTGGAACTGTATGTTCTATAACAAAGTGATGTTTTGGGTTAGTTTTTGGCTTCCGTACCTTTTGACAAAAATGGGACTTAATGTTATTATAGCAAACCATTACTGAGGCAGAATGGTGGCTTCTCTGGACCATAGCTTCTTGTGAAGTCTATGCTATGTCATTTTTTTCCCCTTTCTTTTATGTTACAGTTACAGTTTAACTTCTCTCAGAACAAAAGAGGTCTAAAGAAATGAATTAATTATTTCTTTGGATTATTTATGGATGCTCTTTAACTCGGCCAGGATCGATGGATTTTTTTCGGGCGTATAAATCGTAAGTATGGCTTCCTTCAGAAGGGAAGTAAAATCGTGGATCCCCTGTTGTACATTTACGGCACGATAAAGAACCTCAAGCTTGAAAGTAGAGGCCTCTGAGCAAAATATGTCAGTCGTTTCATGCCTTGAATAGAATGGGACGCTGATGACCTGCAATGTTAAACAGCATCCTTAAATAAACAAATAAAAAAAAAAAACGCTCTTTAACATCTAAGGTTATCAGTGTCCCATTAATTCAAGGGGTGAAATGGCTGATAAATTTTGCTCAGAGGCCTCTTCTTTCAGATTTCAGTTTCTTTTATGTACCCGTAAATCTATGCCATGGGACTCTGGCTTGGCTTTCCTTCCAAAGGAAGCCATATTTAGAATTTTAATCATAGAAAAACCCATTGAAGACCTTCGCTGGGTTTGAACTGTGATCTTGGGTCTACAAGGAAAGTATGATTACTACTAGAACACTAGAACTGATGAATTGATGTTTGACGAA
This sequence comes from Metallyticus violacea, assembly GCA_030762175.1. NCBI lineage: Eukaryota > Metazoa > Arthropoda > Insecta > Mantodea > Metallyticidae > Metallyticus > Metallyticus violacea. Next base: position 14,117,933 of record CM060844.1, read on the forward strand.
ATGAGTGCCTAAATGAGCAAAGATGCCACAATACTTAAAGGTACCTGCTATTCACCTTTTCAGGGTAGGGAAAAAACCTTACCCAAATAGCTGACCTTATGGGATTCAAATCCCGGATCTCTAGGTTTGCAAGCAGACATGACCACAAGACCATGGAGGCAGTCATTTTGACAGTTGTAGCCTTCTTTAATATTAAATACTTTTTTGCCAGCAAAAGAATTTTTCCACTGGCTGTTGTTTGCACTGGTTCTTGCACAATAGTTCTTGATGAATGAGGATTTTATATGAAAGGTTAGCTGCATTCACCTTACTCACAGCAGTAAAACAGAATATGAGTCAGGTTCGTCAAGGCACTCCACTGTTCATGCACTCAAATAGTACAGTCACTACAAAACAAAATACCATACAGAGTTCCAGTAATGATAGCCACATACACCAACAGCTTTAATAACTTTTCCAATTCATTGGCTTGTATCTGTTCTATATCTGACATTTCATCATTTTCATTATCTTCCTCTCTGATTTCCATCACATTGTCTTGGTAATAATTCTCTCAATCCTTTCTTCTTTGATGCCATCTTTATTCCAGTACTCTTGTTCAATTTTTAAGACATTTGGCATGATTCCTCTTTTCTATTTGCCCAATTTCTTGAAATCTTTGCCGATACAGAATTTCAATATATTTTAATTTTAATGTTACATTATTGATGGTCACCCATTGTTTGATATCTCTACATGATAATTCAATGGGATGAAGGTCTGGCTGGTACGATGGAAGCCTTAGAGTTGTGTGGTTGTATTTGGTAAATTAGATATTTTTTTCTGAGTTAGCTTGTGGCTATATTAAATCATATGAACGTGTCTTTGTGCTGTGCTCATCAAATGGAATGTTGAGAGTTCATATCACAGATTGCATGTCTTTTTTTTAAATAATTTGCTATTGGTGGTTTGTCTAACTGTGCATTGTGATATGAGGCATTGTCAATTACTAAACCAGAGTTTGGTGGTAAATTTGGAATTAACACTTTTCAAAGAATTTAACACATTTATTAGTAAATTCTATCTAATTTGTCGCCTAACACACTCTTATGTGTACTTTTAAATATGGTGGGTTTCGAAGAGACATCCTCTCCATCTTCAATCAACTTGAGGATGTCTCTTCGAAACCGGTCCCACCATATTTAAAAGTAAGTGAAGCATAAGAGTGTGTTAGATGACAGATTAGATAGAATTTACATTTAACAAGCTCACTGTGTGAGTTCCAGCAGAATTTTTTAAAAATTTCTTATTTTTCGGAAGTTCTTAAATGATCAGTTATTAGTGTTCATTTCTTTATGAAAGTTTCTTGTTTTATGTTATGATCTGTAAATGAGTAGAGCTTTTGGTATAATGCCAACACTTCCATCTGCCTGGACTATAATCAGCCATTAAACTTAAGCTGCTATCATCACACTGTGTATGTAATTCTCATCTTCATACACTATTGCATGTCTTTTAACTCTATATTTGCTAAGGGCAGTAAGATAGGTCACAAGCAGCCAAAGGATGCTATGCCTTTCAATTAAGACATGCATATCACACTTCTTGTTTTTTTTCATTTAAAACCCAATTTTTTTTAATTATAGTTCAAAAGCTTGCAGATTTAACTCGAAAAGTAATACTTTCTCATAATTTCTTAGCATCCTTTTATTGTAGGCACAGTCTTTTCTTTGGCACAGAAGTTGTATATAGTGCACACTTATCGAAATTGTCAATTCAGTTAGTCTCTTTGGGACACTTTCTTTCCTGGAGTGCCAAAAGAAGAAGTCCCTTCCTCTTCATGGTTTTGTTTCTCCCACACAATTATGTAAACCGAGCTGTGAGATGTTCTGGTGGCTGCAGCAACAGAACTGCACCTTCTGAAGAATTTCTTTTTAACATTCGAGAGAAAATGAGTCCATTTGTTTACCCTCTTCCTTCATATACTTATAACAATAGCAATAATCCCATGACATTGACTATGAAGAGTTTTACTTTTTTTTGTTTTGATATTATAGGAGGCATTTTCTCAAAGGTAGTTAGTACTTTTTATCTGGATCAAGCTATCGTACAATTCAATGATGTTTATTTAGGTACACCAGCTCACCACTCCATTGCTGAAGGTCATCCTTCAAGATCTTTTGCACGTTGTGTATAATGCTGTAGCAGTTGTTTCAATCTGCCCAGTACTGTGATGAAAAGCCCCTAGTCTGAGGTCTTGTCTAAGCACTTTGGACATGAATCCCCTTTATATGCCCTTCTCATGAGGCATCACTTCCAATTCTGAACTGAAATGGGGTCTACAAGCACGAATCAACACTGCTTATAACAATTATGCTCCTCACAGAGTGCAAGCATCTGAATCTCCAATGGTCATCAACAGTGCCAGTCTCAGAGAAACAGTGATGATGCAGTACACAAACATTCTACTTATTTCCACCCTTTAAAGCATCTTCTGCAAATCTTGCTTGATGATTTTCCAACCCTAAAAAGGGCTATCATAACAACACAATTTCCTTAAACCTCAAGAAATGTATTCTTTCTGCAGCACTTGAACTCAACAATAAGGTAAAGTGTCTGGCAGCATAAATGTTATTGGATTGCTAAAACACCCATTACAGTTTCTTTCAACAATTTGTACCAATATTTAATGCAAGACTGAGAATTTACCAAATGCAACATTTATGGTAAAGATATTAATATTAAGATTATAGTGAAAGTATGTTTTAAATAAAGGGGCATTATGTAGCAATATGTATTAGGAAATTTGATAATTACAGGCTGCACAAAATGTTTCTATTCCTTATTTCAATTTTAATAATGAATTCAGCATTAGTTCTATGGCTGATATATTCATGAGTTGTGCCTTTAGTTGTTTTAAAAGAACACATATAAATGAATTATTTCAGCAAACAACATTACAATTAAATTTACAAAAACATACAAAATATTCAAGAATCCCAATATCAAAATACCAAAACTAAGGTTCTCCCATACCTTAATCACCTAGTTATATGTATAGTAAGGAACCCTTACATTTTTACAGGTGTGCAGGCCCTCAAGCTCCTCCTTTATACCTGTCCTCCACTTCTCCTTATTTTTCCTAAGAATTCCCCAAGCTTGTTTATTTTTTCTATCCTCACATCTGACAACATTTTAATTGCCACTATATCTTCTTGTAGTTTATCCCATTTTCATCCCAGATACTATCCCTACACCATTTTACCATTTCATATTCTATTAAACAATGAAACGTACTATCCATTTTCCCACACATAATACATCCTTCTTTAAAATTTTTTTCTTAATCCTTTCAGAAATAATGCCCCTATATGCAACCATGCAAATCTTATTCTTAATATAAAGAACTTTTAACCTCTAAGCTAGCCCAAATCTCTTGCTTCTCTATATCTTCTACTCTGTTTCACTTCTTTCCAAAATCCACTGACGTTACTTTCAGCCAGTCGCCATATTTCCCTCATTCCAATTTCTTCTAATAGTTTCCCTATCTCCCCAAAGCAACTCTCTCTACCCAATACATTTCTTTGGTAAATAAGACATTCTTTTAGCACATTGTTATTATCTAATTTTAGACAGCTGTGCTGATATTTCAAGATTATTTCTGCTGTTATACCTTTCCCTCTAGTCTTCCTGGGTTTGCCAAATTTAAACCCCTTGGCAGACTTTTTGTAACCTCAGAACTTCTCTACAATACATGTATGTACCACATCAACCTTTATATACTCCTTTTGCACTCCCCAAATTTCTACTGCATACATCGTCTTTGACTCAACCACAGCTTCATATAGTCTTTCTAGCATTTTCATTGACAATGTGGGAAAGAATACATAACTAACTTGTTTTCTTATAGCAGGCATCACCAAACATTTCTATACCACATATTTTAGTTAGATTGGGACATAAGTATATGTTGTGTCCATTGTTTTTAATTACAAGGGTCATTTCAAAATATGCACAGTTGACAGTACTGCAGGTTGGATGCAACACTAGTGAAAATTACATCAGTTGCAATTGAAGGCTTGAGAAAGAAGCACATGGAGCTAGAAATGCAGCCTGCAGGTATGTCAGGTAGATCAAAGGCCATAAATTTAGGTACAAACTTTATTTGGTAAAAACCTCACAGAAATCCTTAGTACTTTAAGTAAAGCTTCTGGCGAGTTTACAGTGGACTGTAGTACAATTTCTTGAGTTAATTGCTTTGTTTTGGCTGTATCAGCATAACAGATGAACAAAGTGTGAAGAGCTTGTGATGGATGCTAATCAAGAAGATAGTCATTTCACATGCGAGGAGCTTTCAAAAGCCATCGAGATGCCATCAATATCAGTACTTCATATTTTGACAAATGATTACATAAAGGACAAATTTGTGCATGTTAGGTCCCTCACTTCTGGGCTGCTGAACAGAAGCAAAAATGCAAGAACATTGCAAACTTACTGAAACAACTTTGAAGGTCAATGGTGTTAAATTGTCACTATTGATGAAATTAGAGACTCTAAAAGCAGAGTTGAAATCATAGTCCAATGAATGGAGATGTTCATCTTCCCCACAACTAAAAAAAATTTAATGAATGCAATTAAAGGTCAAACAACTGGTGATCTATCATTCTGTAGCAATGATAATTTTGGTATAGTCCATTCTTGAGATCTTAAAATGTAATTCCTTCCATAGCTTAGTTTAATTCCTGTAACATTCCATTAGTTTATGAAGCACAATCACAGAGACTTACAAACCTAGAATTTGTCTTATAACAAATTTTTTAAAATTCTGTTCGAACCAATGCAGTGAAGCTAGATAAAATATAAATAATTATCCAATAGAATGTATCTGTAGACAGGTGCCAATATATTAAAATCCGTAAATTTTTTTTTAAATTTATTCACACCTACTGGATGATAGGAAACTCATATAGTTTCCGCCTTTCCACACTATTTTAAATGCTGGTATAGATATGTTGACGGCATCTTTAGTATAGTGAATAAGAAACTGGTTGAAGATGCATTCAAGCTCTTAAATATGCAGGGCAGATTATATCCTTCACACTTGAAATGATGCCATTTTTGGATGTGAAAATTAAAAAGAATCATGAGGATTTGGAATATATAGGAAGAATAGTCACATGAACAACTATATTAAATCTAATGGATTTAACCCTATTACTCACAAACATGCAATTTTAATAGCTTAATATTTAGGTTGGTGAATTTACCAATTAGTAAAAAGGAGTACAAATTGGAATATGAAAGAATTCAGGAGATTACTGCAATAAATGGTTTTAGTAAAAATTTATTAAATAAAAAGCTTAATAAATTCCTAAAGAAAAATTGATCAAGAACACCACCACATTATTGACCGAAAAAGATAGACCAGATTTTAAAAATTTACTTATCTTTATGTAGCTACGAATAAACTTAGCTATACTTTTTTTGCCAAAACTTTGTTTATGGTTGTTTGTGTTTTAAAATTCATATTTCGAAGGAAAAAAAATCCATTTTTGTTCATTGCTTTTTGGCAGTACAACCATATGACATCAGTGTGTAGGTTTATTTCATTTTGTTTATTTATTTTTTTATTTAATTTTTTAATTTTTTTTTGTTTAAGACATTTGCCTTAAATTTACACTTGGAGAGATATCTGCCATAATCATTCCTTTCGCATCAACTAATATTTAAATTTCCTGCATCCAGAAACCCACTGTCAGGAGCTGCTTTATGTTGCCCACCTGCTTTTTTGATTAATGAGAGAAGCCTGTAGTTATAAAAGGTGGTTTGGAGGGGGCTATGGGAGGTGGTCAGGGCCCTGTTGCACAAAAGTATGGTGTAATACATTACAAGTATATGGACTTGTAACTTGCAGTTATTAGTACAATTCTGTTCCACAAAGATACTCTTGTACTTTACAACTTGACATATGGAGTTCATTTAGTTTTACCATATATTTGCTGTTCCAAAGAATTTACTTTTGAATACGACTTCAGTAAGCATGCTTCATGCACCAATTAAAATTGCTAATTCTACCCAAAAAGATTATTTACACTCAATAATTCAGTTATGCTATGCTTCAATGGAAATGTCATTCACAAACAATGGATTTTGAGCCATGTGAGATTGAAGGGGAAATGAGATTGCTGATACTTTAGGAAAAAAAGGAGCCACCATAAAATAAAAACCACCTTTTGAAATATAACTTCCCTCTAAATTGAAACTAAAAAAAAGATTAATAACTGAATAATAAAATATTAAACTAAAACTTAAAGGAAAACCATATGAAGATCTAAATACTTTCCAACATCTTTTATTGAAACCAAGAAAAATTGGAGTTGCCCTATTCCATTTAATTGTTGGGCATGATTGCCAGTCAGAACATTTCTTCAGGGTGAAATTAACCAAGGATAGCCACTGTGTAAGGATGTGAATACTATCTTAAACTAAGAACAAATACAGAAATGCAACAAACAAATGAAAAATAATTTGGAAGCTCTTTATTCGGATGCTAGGGAAATATGATATCAGCATCCCCAATGACTACTAGCAACTAACTAACCAACCAACCAACCAACCAACCAACCATTTTTCAATAACATTTAAATTGCTAATATTTTTATATGCTCACCATTTTGTTCTTACCTTAAATAAAACAGGGGAAAGTACGACATCTGTCCTGCATTGTCGTTCTTCAGCGCGAAATATGTGCAAGATCTGTAGTATTGTCCTTCAAATATTATGCACTGAATTTGATTTCTAATCTATCTCATTCATTTACAATTATGTATATACTGAAACTATTTTCATAAGCTTTTGAGTGCGTTCGTACATCATTACTTTAAACCAATGTAACTTTTTTTTCTAGCTATTTCTAAACATAGCTAGAAATAGCTTAGCTATTTCTAAACATAATTTTTTCTTTTCAAATTATAGATTAGAATAAACAATTCTATAGTTTGTGCTATAATTACGCAACACACAAATAGCGATATTGAAAGTAACACTTAATACAGTGGAATAGACAATAATTTCAAAATACTCGTAATTTAAAGTTACAGTCGCATTTAGTGTTTCTTATTTTCTATTGCGCCTTTACCAAGGGGATGCACTGTTCCAGACATAAGTGTATTTAGCAGCGAACGTTCAAGGTAGTTTATTTTGTTCCTGGAGCAATACGAGATCTGTCACAGTGACCTACGAACATAGATTTTGTCATATACTACAGAACAGGTCCTATCACATCACTTGAGCTGTGTGCCAAGAATAGACATCTCATTCAGATGCACATGGAAACAGAAGAGGAACTGAATAAACAGGCACAATCGCTCCTTGAAGTGGTCTGACATGTCCACCAGTGACGTTGGGGGTCTCCACGACTAACTGGCTCGAAATCGGTCCATCGAGTAAAGTAACATGGAGGTGAACAGTGTGTTCCATTTGTCAATGGTTCGCAGTGTTAATCTCATGAAACAATCTAAATCAAATCACACAAAACCAAATCAAGTTTTGCTCCAGCCTGCAGACTAACCTTAGTGAAAGGTTAGAGAAGCGTATTCTGGAGGTTGCTGCACTTAGTAATGTCATATAATTCTTGACAGTCAAACTCATTCACGACTGAGTTAAAAACGCATCATGGTACCCACCCACTGATGTGCAGGGCAGCCAACATGGATTGGGCAGTTTCAAGATAATTTTTGAATCTATGGCATCTTATTCATTTGTTTCACAACCGCAAGAAACATTTTAAAACGTAAATTGGTGCTAATTTTTTAAGCAAATTTAATTTTTGACACTAAAGGCTCCTTACCTATTAATTCACGCCTGCAACTGCTCAGTAAGATAGCGTTCGTTTCGTAAGCATGGCGTCGGAATCCCTCCTCCGGAATTTTCCAAAACAATGTGGTGTACCAAAATTAATTTATATAATTAAATGTATATATAGGTATGAAGTATATATCTATACTTACACTTTGTACCTTTCGCACGAACGTACCTCCAAACACACTTCAGGATCTTTCCAACTGTTTATAGCAAGTCACAAGCACAGCTTTTGGCAGTTTACGTTATCTTATTACTCAGCCTGGGGAGGGAAAAAAAAAAAAAAAAAAAAAGCCAATCATCATTGTTGCAGTTTGCTATTGTCGTTGAACACTTATATCAAGATTATCATCACATAATTTATGTTTGTAACTTTCTGAACAAACGTGATACAAATTAATATTTTACTCTTTATTGATTTGCATGGTTTTTTTAAGTCAAAAATACATCTTAACTCTTGAGGTTTTGGACATATTTGGGGTTCTCATCATACACTTACTCATACTTATAAACTCTCTCTCCCATTTCTAGAAATTTAATCTCCTATTAAATGACTTCAGAATGTGGTGATTCACTTTAATTTGCCAACTTTCATAATATATTTTACCCTTTATACACTATCTCAATACTTTGACTTCCTTCCTATCTTAGTTTCTTCACATTCTAACATGCAGGGAAGCCTTTATTTACTCCTCCAGGAAGGATTTAGTTTTTTCCCATATTAGTTTCCTTTCTTATTCTCCTCTACTTTTTAACCCCTGCCACCAGGACTACTTTCTAAGACAAAATTTAGTGGCAGTGATACTCAGAAGTTCTAGCAAAAAAATGTTTAGGCCTGACAGCAGTTATTTATAATATTTCGTTTTCTGTCTGAGTGAATGATTATTAAGTACAATGTTATTTTGAAGTAGGTAGTTGTTTAAACATATTTTCCATAATGGACTATTTCTTATTAAATATGTTGCCAAACAGCAAAAGTAATTTTTTCTCTAGCTTCCCAGTAGAGAGACAACAAATCTTCCTTCTTGTGTGTGTCTGGATTTAACTTTTGCAAGAAAGAAGGTGGATCTTATTCATTGCTGCATTATTTGTGTAAATGACTTCAAGCGAGTGAGATTCCCATTCTATATGTGGTCATTTAAACAATCTTGGCTAGCTTGAAAGCCAGGAACATAATATGGAGGTGAACAGAGTGCTCCAATGGTTCGCAGTGTTAATCTCATGGAACACACAAAACCAAACCAAGTTTTGTTCCAGCCTGCAGATTAATCTTGATGAAAGAGTGCTGCTTTTATTTTCTGGGGGTTCATGTAAGATGCTCTTAAAAATTCTCCAATATTTTCATAGATTTTCCCAATAATTCTCTTTTATTAAAGGCATATACACAATTAGGATGAATTAAAATATACACTCATACTGCCGAAGGTGTGAGCTATTTAGAATTCAAGAGAATTTTTGAAAGATAGGAATTTATGTAAATTATATCTAATCTGTCGTCTAACACACTCTTATGCTTCACTTACTTTTAAATATGGTGGGACCGGTTTCGAAGAGACATCCTCTCCATCTTCAACCAACTTGACAACTGGTATGAGAAACTAACAAGCTTCACCGTGTGAGTTTCAACAGAATTTTTTAAAAATGTCTTATTTTCGAAAGTTCTTAAATGAATAGGAATTTATGTTCATTTCCTATTAATTTAATTCTGTTAGGCAGGACATTATATATATGAATTGCAGAATAGTCGACACCCTTCTGGAAAACCTGCAAGCTAACCTGTCTATACAAATTTCATTCCTGGTTCCAGAATTGAGTCTATTACACTGAAATTTGATTAAAAAATGTTCAGATTATTTACTACAATATATATTCCCCTGTAGGGGCAAGTACATTCAATTTTTTGAATAAAGGTTTACAGCTTTCTTTTGCAAATAAAAACTTGTTCTATATCAGAGTTACCCCAAAAATCACTTCATTACAGAGTGAAAATAAGCAAAGTATATATACCATATGCAAGGCATCTTTAGATAAGAGATAATTTACAACTCTTAGAGCAAAACAGGCTGAAGTAATTAAGATAATTTAATTACTGAGTTGAACTACACCTCTTATTGGCTCCACTTGTTTAAATTTAGTACATGTTTCAGACAATCTACTGCATTATCATCTAACTGTTAAATGCTGGATAATTCGTTATGGATGTAACTCACTCTGATGGTGGTGTGATGAACTTTTAAGTTTGTTTACATCTCTGGAAGTGTTGAAGTTCATTAATCTGTCTCTATATTTATAAATGTAGATTTTCTTCCATGTTACTAATTCTATCCTTGTTCTGATTTTAATAATTTTGCTTTATTCACTATGTCATGGTTTTTGGTTCAGAAATGAGATGTTACTGCTCATTTCTCCATTTTGAAAACAGTATATTCTCTTTCTCTTTCCTTCATTATATTTGTTTGAACTTTGCATTGATGAAGTCTGTAATGGAGGTTGACTCATCTCTGCTATTATTCGATACTGCAAATGAATCCATTGATACTTTTATATTGAAACTAATAACTAAAAATGAAGACAAAATGACAATTCAGCTTGAATATTAAAGTATCTCATCATTTTGCTATTGTGTCTCACAGGAGAAAATACTCTGTCCCTTCACAAAAATCCTATAATTGGATTAGTGAAATTTTTTTCTGCACTTTTGAAAAATTAAATTTGATTTGTTCACCTGAAAGTAAATTCTGTGTCACAAAATTCAAGGGAAAGTGCTTAATGTTACCAAATGTTGCTCTCTAAGGAATACAATTTAAAAAAAAAAAAAAAAAAAAAATATTTTGAATAGTTTCTGGCAACTGCACGAGCTGAATCAGTTTTCTAGATTCAAATTTAGCATTTATGTATACAAAATAGAAATGTTTCTTCTTACACCTGTTAACAAATGTCTATTACAGTGAACAGGAGTATTGCGAGGCAACTGTCATTCAGTCAAAATAGATACTTTCTCTCTTCATCGTTTTGAAGCTACTATGAACAAAGTGCCACCATAATGAATGATAGTAAGGAGTAAGGAGTAAGGAGATTGCTATGGCTTGCCTCCCATTCACTTACCATTTCACAAACAATACCTTTAGAACGATGTGAGCTCATAAACTTTCCTTTCTGTTCTTAGGATTTTACCTGCATTCACCAATCTGATATGCAAATTTAAAACATAATGACAATTGTCTTGTTTTAAAAATAATTTAAAGAGACATATTTAGAAAATTATAAACCCTGGAAGTGATGGAGCTCCCAGTGCTTGCAAGTATTATTTTATAATCATAACAATAGTAGAGATTTTTATAGGAGTACCACAGTACTGGTAAGCACCAGATTAAGAAAACATGCTCTAAATACTCTGAGCATTTTCTTAGGTTTTTATACCATATACCTTGTCACTCTGGCAGATTTATTTATTTATTTATTTATTTATTGAAATGCTACAAAAAGTACACGGGACCTTTACCTAGCTGGTGCAGACCATTCTTAGTAGTGACCCAGCATGTTTACAATTAGTGTTTTACCATCAGTTTTTTTAATATATTATAAACTGTTCACAATTTATATTCCAGTTCTTAGAACAAAAAATGAAGCAACAAAATAGTATACTCTCTGGATAAAATCTACTATGCTAGTCTGTCTTTGGTTTGTCATTCAATGAAGAATTTAATTAAAAACAAAACTAAAGAACAATTTCTCAGAGACAGTTCCAAATTATGAAACATACAAGACTCCAGGCACAACAATAAAAATGAACCAAGTTAAAAACCAACAATCTTTTGACTAAATACCAGGCATTACTCCACACAGCTGACCTGCACAAGATAAAAATCTATTAGTAAAACTGTGTAATATGTAATTAACCAGACACAAATAGAACATGAACCATCCACTGGAATGCAAGAAACTGAATAATAATAATAGTAATAATAATAATAATAATAATAATAATAATAATAATAACAACAATAACAACAACAACACAGTTGAATTACAGTGGGATATCAAAAGACAAATGAAGCAACCAAGTCTTTAGTGTTAGCCATTAAAAACCAAGCAACCATATTAGTAAAAAGATTACCTTTTTAATTTTCTGCAAGTTAGAGCTAGTGAAATTGAGAAATTTGTACATAATGGTAATCAACTGATTACTTATATCAAAATGCATGAAAAAGTGCTGGAAGATAAATATCACCCATTTACATTTAAAGGCAATGCAGAATTAATTAATAAATTTGTTTTCCAATGTTCTGGTACCATGCATATTATACATACAGAAAGATCGCACGACATTGCAAGATGCCACCTGTGTATATTTATACATAGAAATGATGCTAGCAATTATATTCTTAGGGGATTCCATAGGACTTGACACAGGCACAGAAGAACAAAAGGATTGAAGTCTGCTGTCAACTACTGGAAATGCATAATGAAGATCCAAATGTTTTAGAGAAGTTGATGAATGGTAATGAGTCATGATGTCACTACCACACACAAGATAAGAGAGTCCATTCCATGCAATGAAAAAATCCAGGGAGTCGAAACATTTCTTTCTGCTCCATCTACTGTAAAGCAGATGATTATCTTTTGGGACACTAGGCATACTCAAATGGACTGGCTTCCTCAAGGAACATCTGTCAACAGGGAAGGTGTACTGTAAGACCCTTATATGTCTCAGACACAGCATTCAGCAATGGTGAAAGGGGAAGTGGTCATCCAACAGAATGACTGCAAAGTTTGCAATGTTGGAGTTCAAGGTTATTCCATGCCTGTAATATTCGCAGGATCTCTTTTCTTCTGATTATGCTTTATTTGTCAACTTGGATTCACTGCAAGGTAAAAACTTGATAACAAGAGGAAATTCATGTGCTGTCCACAAGTGGTGGCATAGAATTTTCAAACAATAGTTGTACAATACGTTAATGAAGTTATCAGGAAGATGGCAATGCATTGATGTCGATGGGGAATATATTGAGGTTCCATGTTACATAATAAATAAGACACAAAAAACTATTATTACAAATAATTTCTGAATGCCCCTCATATTTGAAGTGAGTCATTGTTGGTGATAACTGACTCCTGCAATGTTGTTTTGAATTAAAGACAATGAGTAATGTTAAAGCTAAAAATTCTGCAATATTGTTATATTATACCAAAAATTTAAAAAATATGCAAAGTAAAATTTTTGAAAAACTTTCCTATTTGTGCATCCTGTTTACAATTCCTTTTCTTTGTGCATAAACACATGACATTAAAATGTATAAAATTACATTAAATTAAAGTTCTATTATTGAAAAGTGATGTTAGTGCATGATACACTTTTATGTCTCAAAACTTCTGTACATTAGACATCTATAATAGTACTTACATAACTGTAGCTGTACTGAAGGATGTTTAAGGAGTTCAATGCTGGAATAGGGATGGTGATTAAAAACACTGTACAACATCTTGGACTGTGAAACACATCACTTTATTTTGGTCCATAATCTTTTCATTTTTTTACACAACTACCAATGGGGTCATGTGAAGTGAAAACAAACAGATGAAGGTGAAGATAAGAATGTGCTACTATTTTACACTTCTTTTTTCTTGTTATTTATTATATTTGTAGGTATCATCTTTAATATTAATAGTAGTTCTATTAATTACTCAATTGTTGAGTGATGATTGGCAGAGAGAGAATGGGCAACACATTAGAAGCACATGCTTACACACATGCAAACAAACACATGTATGCAACTGAACTTAATACAAATATGTTATTGCCCTGTTATCCCCTGCAGGAAATCACTGCTATGACTTTAGTCCAATTCATATATCTGAATTTCATTATATATCTTATAATTATCATTAACCTAAGTCACAGCCTGCATGTATATGTGTTTGTTTGCATGTATGTATTTGCACAGAAGTGTATTTTGGAAAAGCACCATGGAAGAGTATTACAATATAAGAAACAAAATGGAAACAGCAGTAGATTGAAGTGGTTTCATTGCAGGACTCATGACTTTGTACTGCAGTCCCAAAATTAAAAACAAGCCAACGAACTGCCTGTGCATATGGAATCAGCCATTTAGTTGGATGAATATGTATTTTTGTTTTTATTGCTTTGGTATCATTCCAAGGCTTAAAAGAAAGAGAATAATTTGGTAAAAAAATAGTAATAAATGTAGCTACTTAATACTTTCATATTGTAAACATAGCTCTATTACATATGAATACAATTAATTTGCTATTGAGTGAGAAAAATCATTCTATAATGATACATACATTAAAAACAATATAACAAGTGAAAATGTAGCTGCAAGAAGCAAGTTTTAACTAATACTATTATCCATATGTGACATTTCTATATTAGAACCGGATTCTTTAATACCCACTGTTTCACTTGTTAACCAAAACAAGGTTTTCAGTTTATTCCTTCTTCTAAACAAAGACAACAAATCAGATTATTTTGCTGAAGACCTCCAGGATGTCACTGGCTCGTGCTACCTTTACCCTTATGAAAACTCGGCAGTGGTTTTATTTGTTTGGCTTAGGTTCAGGCAGAAACTATAATGTACAAAATATTCTGTACTCCCCTGCTGCATTTAGTGAATGGATTAAGTATAACATGTTTTCATAACATGAACTGTCTTTCCTGGAGTATCTGTTGACTCAACAGTAACTACATTTAGATTTGATATACAATGTTACTTTAAACTATGGAATTAACCTTTCTTATTAGGTATTCAAAATGTGAAGCATTTCAATTAATCATTGCTGTAATCAAACTCAGACACTAAGAAACATATATTACTATTACAGAACACCGATACACTCAATCACACAACAAAAATGTCCATAGACACACATTAATAATACAATACAATATTTATAATAACTGTTATAATAATGTACATCTTTCTCGGCACACCTCACAAACATTCTGAATCACTCACACTGCACCCTGCCAATCACACCATTTATGATGAACTACTATCATATCTAGCACATTAAAAGTATGAAAATGTACATCATACATAAAAATAATTAAAGTTCTTAATCATTAACTAACAGCCTTCTGATAAAATATTCAGATTTTAGATGAGAAGCCAGAAAGAAGTGGAATGTTTTTAAAGCACATTTATTTTATAAATCCACCAAGCATCAAGTCCCACTTGAAGGCGTTATAGCAGTAATATGTCCAGATATATGTAATGCTCACTGAAGGCCATATTGATCTCTTAGCTGTGATTTTTGCAGCAGTTTCTTTGCAGCAAAGCACAACTACAAAAAAATTGAAAATGCTCTCAAGGAGAGAAGAGATTTTCTGAGATCAATACTCTATGGAGTACGATAGAATTCGTACTGTGAAATGCTTCAGATTTTGTTTAGCAGCTTCATATTCAACTACAACTAACTGAACAATGGACATGACTTCCACAGTTAAACGTGTCAGCCATGATAAAACTTAGATATAGAGGCTTTTAAATATTTAAAGGCTCTGTTTTTTTTATCAATAAAATAAATATCTGGCAAGGCTATTCATTTTGAAAACTAGCTTCATATAATATATTTTTATATATATAATCTTTTCATAACCTGTACCTAACCTATATTATATATCATAATAATGATTAATATTACAAGTTATGCCATTGAGATATGGACTGTGCAAATTAAATTATGGGAAAAAGGTACAAGAATAATTTGCTTCCAATGAGAATATGAAGAAATGCAAGCAATTGAAAACCTAAAATTGATTCCAGCAAAATCTGAAACTGAATATTCATAGGTTTCTCTACAACATATAACTACACAAGAGGCCATTTTACATATACTGATCTGTCTTAACATCATTCCAATGACTTGACTGATCATCAATATGTTCTGTATAATATCACAGAGCAATGCAATAAACATTGACTGCCAGTATATTCACTTGGAGCTAGCTAGCATGCACAACCACGTAAACCCAATACACTGTCTAGCTTAAGCAAAGCTACTCTCAGGTCACATTACTAATAAATGTAGACCTATTTTATTTTTTTAATTCTTTCATCCCTCCTTCCTGTTAAAGGTTGTGCTAAATGAATTAAAAACACTAAAGTTTTTAAGCCCCAAACAAACATTAAGGTATGTGAGTATTCCTCCTTGTAAAGATGCTATAAAATCTTGGACATATCTGGGGTCTACAAACCTATACCACGACCTTACTCTTTTAAAATAATGACATTTTTTAGAAGAAGCAACTTCAAAATTCATGCAAAATAATTAAATGAAGCTTTGAAATGCATTAAAGATAAATTTATAGAGTTAAAACACTTCTGTGGATATCTATTTAGACCATGTTACAGATAATAAAAAATAATGTTAAAGTATCTGAACAACATGACAACATAATAAAATACAATATCACCCTAAAGTTACAACCTTTTGGAAAGAGGATATTGTCATGTTATTTCTCTTCCTACCCCAAAAGTTTTAACATTTTGTTTTGTATTATAAGTTTTCTTCATGTAAGATGCACAAGCTATGACAGGCTTGGGGAAGGATAATACACCTCTGCAGTATTGACTAGTGGTACCAACATGTACATCAACTCCTTTTTAATGAAGTTCAGGAAAATGTTAGTCATTACTTGTTGGCCATGCTCTGTGGCAATTCTTTTGAACATAAGTCCAAAATATTCTAACCAAGACAAAACTGGCGCTCTTTGAATGAGAGCTGAACACTACCCAACCTGAGGAGCAGTTCTCCACCACACCTCTAACAGCTTATACTGAAAGACAATGGCATACAGCCAAGATGGAAACATGAAGAAATGTACCCGGGGCTGAGGAAAAAATGTGAGACGGTGAATACTTTTCAGTCTCGTATACATTTTATACATGCTAAATTTAGAGATAGAACTGGTTTTAATTTTATGCTTTTAAAAGTAAATGTGCATTAAATGCAATTTGACAAATAAACAGAGCATCACACACTTCAATTATTCTCTCTCAAAGATACTGGATACATAGGATAAGAAGCCTTCTATAAGAATAAAAAAAAGTTCCATTTTGATTTTTGTTGTGATCTGAAATTCAAATGATTTGTTTGTAAATCAGACTTCATTATTACATTAATATTGTCATACTTTTACAGTGAAATCATTAAACAAAATTCAATACAACCTTTAAAGCAAAAAGATTCAAAGAGCCATTATGAAGTTTAAGACCAACTTTGTGTCAGAACTTATACAGTGAAGCAACTTATAAATTCTTAATTAGCTGGAGAGTCAATTCTTATGCTCAAATTATCATTAAATTATACAAAACATGTTTCACAGGCCATTGCCCACTCATCAGTCGTGAGTCGACTGCCGATTTGTTGGAGGTTGGATTGACTTGGTATAGCTCTTATGGACAAAGTTCATAAAATGTTATAAAATATACCAAGTCCATCCAACCATACGAATATGGCAGTCAACTCACTGCTGATGATGTGGGCAATATCCTATGAAACATGTTCTGTATAGTTTAATGGTAAGTGGAGAATAAGAATATTAAGTTAACACCAGTTAATTAAGCTATAATGAACCCATTGCTTGCAAAGGTTGGTAAATAATTTAAATGGCATTTTAAAAACTACAGGAGCCAGAAGCCTGTCTTTTTTATTTTTTAAAAACATATTTTAGTTGCACATTTCTGGAACAGGTGTTTCTAAAAGCTTTTTGGTTTTCCTTCTATTTTTATTTTTTAATTTTGTGGTGGAGGCCAAATATTTAAGACAAGCAAACCACTCCTGCAGGCTGAGGTTGGAACTACAGCTAGCTTGGAGTGCTCACTAAAGTAAGAGCCATTTAACTGACAGTAACATAGCTAGCGCCAAGGCGATGTGAGGTCCTAGTGCCATGCTTCCTCCAGTTACTCTGACATCACTTTCCTTTAGGAATACTTGATCTATCACATGTATGATGCCATTTGTGCATTCAACATCTGGTCGGAACACATGAATCCACTCTCCTTGCCATTCCACAAAGTAACCTGAAACAAAGCTTCATATTTAACACAATAAATTCCATGATGCAAACACAGTTTTGCTGCAAGAGTTTTCCTTATGATTTGCACCCTTAATTTTACTGTAACTGTTTGAGTGTTGCTTCTTTGAACCTCAAACACAAGAGAAAAGGTAGTAAATGCAATGTTTTTGAAAACAAATACAATATTAGGTACCATTTATAATACATAAGGATCATATCTTACAAGCTTTTAAGGCCTATTAAAGGTTCTGATGCACTATATAAACCATTTGAATTTATAATTGATATTATTGTATGATTTAGTTGAACTACACACTCTTACTTTACAAATAAGTGAAGCATTAAGAGTGTGTAGTTGAACTAAATCATATAATAATTGATATTATATGATTGGCTTCACTGTGCAAGTTCCAATTAACATTTTAATTAGTAAATAGGCCATCAAGCATTAGGAACACTGCCCTGGATAAATTCATTTTACAAGGAAGTGAAGCATTAAGAGTATGTAATTAAACTAAAATCATACATATCAATTATATGATTGGCTTCTCTGTGAAAGTTCCAATTTACACTTGAATTTAGTTACACTTAATTCCTATAGATGTCAGAAGGATAAGTGGTTAGTCCATCACTTTAACTGATAGTGTGATGCTAATGTAGAATGTGAAATGGCTAGTAATTTTGTCCTGCGACCCCCCCCCTCTTCTCTCTTTTCCAGGTATGCAATTGCTTACAGGTATTCCAGGTATGCAGTGGAACCTATTTTATCCAGGTCTCTTTATTCTGGATTAATTTTCATTTGCTGGAAAGGAAAAATTAAACTTGCAAAATTTGGGTTTTATGGCCAGGATAGTTGGTGGTTGAGCAAGAAGCCCAGGTCAAAAGTGTTCATAGCAATTTGAGTCACCTCTTAAGATATATACATCTCTCACAATATCAAAAACCTTAGGGCGGTCTTCAGAATATATTTAATCAAATGAGAGATTTGTGGTTTGGTGCTTGAAGGACATAATAACTCAGTCGGTTAGAGTATCTGCAAGGAAGGCTGAAGATTTGTGGATTAATTCACAGTCATGAACCAAATTTTTCACGTCTGATTCTTCTTTCCACTAATATTCTACATATGACTAGTGTGAAAGAACTGTTTCTACATATAAGTTAATCTCTACATAGTTGATAGTTAAATCAGAAGCCTGGGTGAAAAGTACTTAAAGCATTTTGAATTGTTTTCAAGGAATAACTCTCTTGTAGAATGAATTAATAGTGTTTAATGCCCATTTTTGCTACAGAGGAACCACAGGTGATGGACACTGATGATATATGGGATGAATGGTATATTGGGAAAGGATTTATTTTTAAGGAAATAAATGTTCCAGGCCCAAGTTTAGGGTACCTCCCCGTCATTTGCCACTTATGAGGACTGAGGAAAACCTGGAAAAAACCTCAGTCAGGGAGGACAGTCCTGGCGGTATTTGAACCCATCTCTTTTAGAGAAAATTTTACAAGATATATACAAGAATCAGATGACAGAGGTTCATGGTTTTGTGCTGTAGGACATGATAGCTCAGTTGATTAGAGCATTGGCATGAAGGCTGAAGATTCTTGGTTTGACCAGAATTTTTCATGCATGGTCAATATGGAAGAACTATATTTATATTTCATTTCATGTGTTAACACAAGAGAACATCTCCTGTGTTGAGAAGTCCTGAATGACAGGTGTCTGAAGACAGAAGAAATAGCTGCAAGATTAGAACTTTCTAAAACAACTGCTTCACATCCTTCACCAATATTTGCATATACATAATGTCAGTGCATGATGAGTGCCCCAAAATCTTTCAGTATAAGTGACGATGAAAATCTTCTTTTTGAATTTATGAAGGTCCAGATGCTTGGCCAATCATGAGACAATAGAGGCAATTCAGAAAGCAGTGCATCAATATTTTAACATATTAAGCATTTCCCTAAAGTTCTATTATATACTCCAGAACAATGGGGGGGAAATGGGGGGGGGTGCAAAGAAAGGGGATAAATAGTAAAAGTAGCAAAGCTACATTAGATATTCTGCTTAAAGCAGCTAATACTGATACCCTATTAGAATGGGGAAGGTTAGCATTAGGCGATTGGTGATAGAACAATTATTGAAATACTGGTTCAGAACTCTGCAGATATCTCATGGCCATACCCTGAATGTTTGAAATCTTGGGAATTCAGGTTAAGAGAGGTTAGCTGAGTTGGAAAAGGGCTGGAATTGATGTAGAGAAAGGTATGGTTAAGAAAAGATGAACTAACATGTGGCTTTTGGAAGATGATATCAGAGCCAGATTTGAGAATATAGGTGCATTCAGTCATAAAAGAGGAGAGTTCTTTGATGTTATATCAAGAATTAAAAGAGGAAGGTAGGTGGGAGAATTGTATTGATAGATTAACAAGAATGAGAGGGAAGGGTTAGCATGGTTTAGATTAGGAATTTGGAAGCTAAAGGGAATTAGGAGAAACTTGGAGCAGGATATATGTCCAGTTTGCAAGTGCACTGAAAATGCCACACACGCTTTATTTGAATGCTCAGAAAGAGGATAATGGCATAAGCAGTTGATCAAAGAAAAATAGTTATGATTAAGATCAGAGATAGCAATAAAGAAAAATTTTGGAGATAAATCTCAAATTAAGAACCTAGGAGAGAATTTGTATTTAGTTGAAAACAAATGGACTCTGCAGATTAAGAAGTGAATTAGCATTGGTTTTGTTGGTGTAGACTCTGTTTAAATTTAGTCACAAAAATGTATGTATTAAATTTCAGGTTTATTTTTCATTGAGCATTATTCATTGTTAATATGCTAGAGTTTATGGGATAGAGCCAGGGCTGAAACCAAGCCATAATATTGTAATATTGTAATTTTGCTTAGTACTAATAAATAAATAAAGAAATATAGTAAACACTCTGATACATATAAGGGTTAAATTTTTATGAAATACAGTAAAAATAGTAACAATGAACTATTATACAAACACAATAAGTACAAGTAAATAACAGTCTGTAGATTGAGCTGGTATATTTGCTTTTTCAATAACACAGCATGAGAATTTATAAAAAAAAATGTTTGCTCATTACTTTTGATATACCTGCAATTTCAAACGTAATCTACAAAAGCATAATTTTATAATTATTTAGAGTTATGACTCCATAAAAATTTTTGAGAAATACTCAAGCTATAAGTGCCAATTAAAATGTTCTATTTTTTGTTTATGTAAAGCGACACACGAGTGCACAAAAAAACCATATACCGTGCACACAATCAAAGCATTATATATATATAGTATGATGTGCATATACATTTCACAAAATGCAAAGTTGTTTCTCTGACCATAAATATTATTGCTGCCTTCAGCTATATTAAGAAATCCTTGTGCTCACTTATTGTGTTGCATAAATTAACTCAACAAATGTAGTTATTTAAGTTATTTTTCCTTTTGAGCTTAATA
This sequence comes from Metallyticus violacea, assembly GCA_030762175.1. Taxonomy (NCBI): domain Eukaryota; kingdom Metazoa; phylum Arthropoda; class Insecta; order Mantodea; family Metallyticidae; genus Metallyticus; species Metallyticus violacea. The sequence goes on from CM060844.1 coordinate 14,139,294, forward strand.
TACTTAGTAAATATATGGAATAATTCATTTTACTCCAAGATGTATTAAATGAAAATGTTAAAGAGGTTACCAGAAACAACTCTGCACCTTATTTGTTGACAGAGCATTTTCCTGCCCAAAGAAGCAAATATTATCAAGTTATGTACCATCAACGTAACAAGAAGCTGAGATTGTAAGAAATTATTAAGCCATGCCTATCACCATAGCAATATTTATTTAACTAGATAAAAATGGATACAAATAAAAAACAATGATGTTTGAACATTTTGTACCCTACTAAATTATTCTAATGTGCAATTTAATATGGGATGCTATAACTTAATGATGAAATAATTATAACTGAATTTGTTCTGATTCCATAAATGATGACATATATCTGTTTTTATTTAAAAAGGATCTGTTCAAATTAAATAATGTATTTGTGTGGCTGATTAATATAACATACAATAAACCAGATCTCAGAGTTTCACTAATCAATATTGTGATATGAAACTGCATGGGTTTTACTTTTACACTCCTATTCCTAATAAACAGAAAATAGATTTAATGAAGTACCTTAATCATTTTAACTATACCATAAATAATATTATTTTCTGTTCTACACCTGAGGTGGGAGTGGACATACCCAAAATTCTGCATCTGCCTGATCCTACTGTCCATTGCAATGTTAAAGTGATGAGATGATACGAACACTATGGTGTCATGTTATCCTGAAAAGACTGCCTGCAGATTCCCAATTACCATGTTTCTCATTTATCTGCAGTGCCTAACATTTAAGTAGCTGGTGAATCCTGGATAGTCACCAATTCACCAACCATTTCTATTACTCTGCAACAGTGGATACAAAGCCCACTAGGACTGAGGTTCCGTTCCCAGTAAATTCATGGCAATTTCTCATCCCTTCCAGGATTGAGGTTCCTGATTTAGGGAAGTTCTCATCAGTGTCTCAAGATCAGCCAAGGAAAGCAGGTGGAAGGTATGCATGCAGTCCTGGCAGTTATATGAATAAACTGTGGGTGCCAAGCAGAAGTTTTTGAATGAAATGAAAGAATGAATAAAATGAAGGGGTAAGGAAAGAAAGAAATTCAAAAGAATTTTATAAATGAAACCAGGAATACTGAAGAACTGTGGTTAAGCCCCATAATTCCAACTTTGTCAATCACAAAGCCCATTGCTCCATAGGAGCTGAATTTCAATTCAGTCATGACAATTCAGTGCCCTAACCAACAGTTACTGTGACAGGCAATAAATAATATTTTTTAAAATTATTTTAGTTAAAGAATTTTTTGTTTTTGGAACAGATTAATTTGTTTATATAATTATTTTAAAAATATCTCGTCTTATATAAAAATTAAATTTGACTTTGCAGCAATTCACTTAAATGTGTTTTTTCACATTATATGCAGGAATGCTAATCACATTAAATAATTTGTAACAATATACAATGCACAACTTTAAATAACAAATTTGAAAAGTTGTGATCAAAGAAGAGCCAGAAATATTTTACTTTAGCTGCAAACTCTTGAGTAACATTTAAATTCTGTGCCATGGAAATGACAACATTTTGAGCTCATATTTTATTTAATAAAATATGTATATAGATTTTAGAAATTGAGATAAGTAAATATGTCCTGATGGTATCAAACTAACAGAAGTTTTCTTGAACAAATAACAAATTAAAATGCAAGCTTATCTCTGGAATAACCATAGCTGTAGAATAGAAAATACTTTAGAATGATTCTAAGAACACTCCCCTGCAACAGGAGAATCTACTATGGTGGAATAGGGCATAAGACCCCTGATGATTGAAGTTAAGATTTTTATGTAAAAAAATATCAAAACATGTACATAAATATTGTACTTACGAAGCTGTTGACAATGGAGTGGCAATATAACCTAAACTTAGGTATTCATTTTTTACACTAAACTCCTCTCACTTACACAAAAGTAAGACGCGTTTCGGGAGAATCTCTCCCATCTTCAGTTGCTCACTGAACCGCTCTTACTTTAAACGATGGCTGGACAAGCGGATGTTCCCGTGGTGGCCTCTGTTGGTTGAAGTAGGAAGTTGCCGAGTTCATCCATAGGAGGAAACTCGAAATTCATTAGGTTTTCTCTGTTTTTTAATATGAAAATTTTTTCCCAAGTGGATAACTCCAATGGGTTGTGAAGATGTTTCAGCAGTTTAATTTCCAGTTTTATTTCATGGTTTTTGGTCCAAAAGTGAGCTGACTGCTGATTTATCCACCTGTTTATATCGAACATTCCTAAAATGTTCTTTCCTCCGAATTTCCTAATTTCTTTTTGTTTTGCCTATGTAGCTCTGTTCACAATCTGCACATTTTATTTCATTTTGGGGCTAACATTATCCGATGATCTTTGAAGATTTTCTTGAACTTGTGGTAAATTGGATGGTGGGTGAAATTTTTTAATTTGTATTCTTCTTTTGTGTTTTTCAGTGTGGAAACTTCCCTTATCTCTTTTTGTCTTTTAGATTTATTGATAATTTTTATCATTGTGTCTTTGCTGAAACCATTAATAAAGACAGCTATAATCAATGGTTTCAAGACAACCCATTGGAGTTATCCACTTGGGAAAAATTTTTCATATTAAAAAACAGAGAAAACCTAATGAATTTCGAGTTTCCTCCTATGGATGAATTCAGCAACTTCCTACTTAAACCAACAGAGGCCACCACAGGAACATCCGGTTGTCCAGCCATCATTTTGAGTATCGGCGGTTTAGTGAGCAACTGAAGATGGGAGAGATTCTCCCGAAACCCGTCTTACTTTTGTGTAAGTGAGTGGAGTTTAGTGTAAAAAATTAATACCTAAGTTTAGGTTATGTACATACATACCTCTATATATATAGTGAGAGCAGTTTAAAAGTCCTGAAACTTAGATTGGTTGACAATGGCCTAGGAAAACTTGTTCTTCCCTATAGCATACTTCAAAAATTGTTTAAAATGCTTAAAGAGGGAGCTAAGTCAATTTCAAGGGAAAGTGGATCTGGTACTCCAGTTTTTGCTTTAATGGAAGAAAATAATAACATTGCTGTCATTGTGAGAGAGGATTGTCAAATAACAAATATTTTCAGAAATTCTGACAATTTTACTGGATATTATCCACATGTTGATAGCTGAAAGTTTGCACATGAGCTGTATTTATGCATGGTGAGTTCCATGACTGCTGAAATTTGCTTGCAGTTGAATATGCTGTTACAGGAAAATGTGGTGTTTCTTTCAAAGAAAATCACTGATGATGAAAAATCTTTGTGTGGAAATCTTCATTATTCCAGCAGAAACAACCAGTTTTTCTTTTTTTGATGTTGCTGAATACCTAACAAGAATTAATTATGAAACATGTCCCCACCTCCTTAAAGTTTATATTTAGACTTGTGTTGTTTCCTTTTCCTCATATTGAAGAAATACCTTTGTGGGAGACATTTTCCTTTATCAGAAGCAGTGGTGAAGGCTGCAAAGGCGATTCTGAAGAACCTGTCAAAAAAAGGCTTCCAGTACATCTTTGAAGACTGACAGAAATACTGGAACAATTGCATTGCATTCAATGGGGTCTACTTTGAGATAGATCATCAAAATTATGAAGATGAGTAAAGGTATGTTCCCCCTCTACAGCTTTTGTATTTTTAACTTTGTGGATATCAACATGTAGATATTAAAAAGAAACTAATACATGGCAGAGAAACATAAAAGCAAATAATAGAACAGGTGAGTGGTAATTCTTACTTTAAAATGAAGAAAAAAGTAATTTTATCTATTTCATTATTGATTATGCTTTTCCCTATTTAAATAGTTAGGCACCACTTCAGGTTCCTACAGAAATGCTTTGAAGGGGACTATAATTATAACCTACATTATAATATTAATAAATCCATCTATATGAGACCTCATTACACACAACCCCCAGGTTATCTGCATAATGAAACCCTCCACTTCTATATTTCCCTTGTTAGCACTATTTTATCAATAATATCCCAATTTTCTCATCCTTGTTAATTATTCTAATCCAGTCCTCTCTTACTTTTCTTAAGAATTCCTCTCTCATTTTATTTCTCTTTGTCCCCATATCAGTCAATGTTCTATGTGCTATACTTTCTTTCTGTAATTTATACCATTTTGCTTCCCATGCATTCTCTAATAAACAATGAAATATTCCATCAGGCTCTCTATACATAATGCACCCTTCCCCATTTTCTCCTCTGAAACCCTTTAAAATCAATGCTCCTGCTCACATCCAGGCCAGTCCTTCCCTCTCTCCCAAATTTATTGCAACAATGCACATACTTCTTTCCCCCACATTATTTTATACAATATTAAAGAACTCTTATCTCTAATACTAGACCAAATAATTGCTGCTCTATATATTCAATTTTTTTGCCTTACTTTCTTCCAAAACCATTGTTTACATTTATCTCCAAATTCCCAAAGTTCCCCCATCCTAATTTCTTGCAATCTTTCTCCCACTTTTCCCATCCAGCTGTTACCTCTCATTACTTCCCTTTGATACTTCATACACTATTTTAGAACATTGTGATCCCCTAGTTTCAATTCTATACTAATACTTTAAAATTCTCTCCACCACCAAACTCTTCCTCTCTATCCTTCCTAATTCAGCTAAAGCTACTCCCTTTGTTGAAGCTTTAGGCAATCCCTACATCTCTCTACAAAACATCCTATGAATTGAAGGAGACTAAGACATAATAGGTTATCATTACTGTTTGATCTCTTTGGCAGAAGAGTGGAATTTATGGTGGGTTAAATGAAGTTTTTGATTCTATTTTCTTGGAGTGCTCCCATTTTCCTGGTTTCATCCAGTTGTACTCCTCACTTCCTTCCCCTTAATTTCTTTTATACAAAGAGTTACTTTTGGCCTGTATCCACAGCTGAATGCATCCTGTGCTTCGTCAAGCTCATGCAAGATGTCTGTCATAATAATTGATTGTTCATGAACTGATGGCTGCATGTGGGTAGACATAGTTTGCTGTTAACAAGAATAAACATTAGTCTTGGTGCTATTACAAGCTAAAGGTGCGCCAGTCTTATTAATTACAGTAAAGGATTACTCTTTAAGTTTTTACAAATGACCACTGGGTGGCACTATTGAGATTATCATTACTATTTTCACAACAATTGACATTTGTTAATGTGAAAACAGTTGCAACTTTGAAATTGACTGAGTAATTTGTTTACAGTGAACATTTAAACAAAGCAATTTAACGAAAGGCCTTACTCAACAACAATGCATAGAATCGCTTTGCTCAAATTTTGGTAATAAAGCACCATCAGAAAAGACTGTTTATAATTGGTTTGCAGGATTTCGTTATGGTTGTGCGTCCATTAGTGATGAATTTTGTGAATATCGACCAAACTCAGTCGTCACTCCAAAAAAACATTGATACTGTGTGTAACATGATTGAAGAAGATTGACATGTCACTTACAGTGCGTTAGAGGCATCCTTAAGCATATCGAAAACTGCCAGTACATTCAATTTTGCATGAACATTTAGCTGTGAAAAAGATCTGTTTCTGATGGATTCCACATAATTTGACCTAAGCTCAAAAAATGCTCGTATTAACTGGTGTAATGAAATGCTCAAAAAATTACATCAAAGAACTGCAAAGTACATATACATCATCATAATAGGTGACGAAACTTGGATATATTTGTATGAACCGGAAACTAAGCAATAATCCACTGTTTGGGTGTTCCAGGATGAACTGAATCCAACAAAATTGTTTGTTCATGAAGCACTTCCACGAAAATGATCGTTTGTACTGGACATATTGCAATCATTCCTTTAGAGGTTTGAAGAACATGCTGAATAGTACACAACAATTTGTTTGTCAGATTTCAATGAAATCAGGAAAACAACCAAAACAATCGCATCATTTTCATCATGATAATGCCAGCACATCAAAAATTGATTATTTGAAGGAGAAAAACATCGAATGAATGACTGATTGCCCATATTCACCTGATTTATCGGCTAATGATTTCTTTTTGTTTCCAATTGTCAAACAAAAAATTCCTGGACAGCGATTTTCATCACCTCAAAAAGCTGTTGAAGCCTTTAAAACCAGTTTTTGAGATACCAATTTCAGAGTGGAAACAATTTTCAAGAACTGGTTTGAATGCATGCAAAAGTGCATAAATCTTAAAGACATGTAAAAACTTAAAAGTTAATTAAACCTTGTATGTTACAATTTGAGTGGATGGGAAAAAATTACTGACTCCACCTAAGGATCATTTGTCTTCTTTATAGTTGGCTCAAGAGTAGGAAACTCTTTGGCACTGGAGTTTATTACAGGAGTCTATAAATTTTTGATGTATTTTGCAAAAATGTAACTTTTCACATTTTATTACACGAATTCAGAAGGTTGTGCAAAATATTAGCTTTAGAAGAGAAAAGAGCTGGTATTCAGTACATTTAAAAGGATTATCCTATAACAAAATTGGAGCTGATTTTGTGCATAGATACAGGAAACCTACTCAACAAAAATGAACATTTGTCACCTTGTGAACAATTTAACAGGATGGGAAGTGTAGCAGATGAAAAATGTTCAGGCCGGCCACCAACATTTGCAGATGTCATGCTGTTCATTGAACAAAAAATTGAATGAAGCATCTATCTGTCATTTAAGGAGGAAGCTGGATGTACCACATGTCCTTTTTTCTTTGCAGTACAAATGATGACTGACAATATTTATGCTAATATGTTGAAACTGTTTTTGGAGCTGCAATTACGCTGATGGAACCCTTAATACCATTGTGTTTCAGCCAGGATGCAGCACCCCCTCTCCTGGTCATTTTGCACTGTATGTCAAAGACTACTGAATACAAATTTTCCTGGTAGATGGAAAAACAGGGGTTTGGACACATATGGCCAGTACACACATACACACACAATTTGACCATCCCTGGACTTCTTTGCTTGGGGGTTTTTCAATCGCAAGTGTATAAACAAAAGTGAATAACTTGAACAACTGAGAAATTAAATTCAAAAAGCTGTCAATAACATTACAACAGAGATGTTACAAGTAGTGTTTTCAGTAACAACAGAACTTGCGTGGCCATGTTGAAACTTATTACTTATTAAATTCCTTTGTACATTTCTTGGTTGTTAAGAAAATATAATTGCTATCAACAATTTTCTCTTATTTCGGCAAAATCATCAAAATTTTATAGACAAGCTGTATTATCTCCAAAAACAAAGATCTCTGTAAGTCTTGGAAACTTACAGTTTCAAAGCAAAAATAATTAGTTTTAATTTCTGCAAGAAGAGAAATTAATTTAATCAACATATATTCATTCTCACAAATAGTTAAGCTACACATATGCACTTAAATTGTACTCTAGACTTGCATAGAAGATCTCCAAACTCTTATTAATCTTTAAACAAAGAATCAATTAGAACTTTATTGAGTGCCTGAACATTCAAGGCATAGAAGGTAATGAAGTGGCAGATATGAATAAACTGGTTAAGATTGACTTCACAGAAGGAGAACATTTCTGTGGCATTAGCAAGAATGTCAGATTAGATTGAAGAAATTCCCTGGTCAAGAACTGGGTACAATTTTTATTAAAATATCTGATAGCTCTTTAACTAAGGATCTACTGAGTTGGGATAGAAAGCAAACCAGGAAAGCTCTTGGAATGATTATTTGACAATGGTTAAGTCCAAATATACCTATGAATGAACGGAATCTACTATGGAAATTCCACATACCATCTATGTGAGCAATGTGATGAGACTTATAGTATGAAACTCTGGAAATACAGAACATCTCTATTAGGATTTAGTCCTATAGAAGATGCAATTCCTAAACTATAGTAAAGATTTTAGAGCTCATTAAAGCTCTAGAAGTGAAACTACAAAGTTAGGATTAAAGGAGTGCAAAAACCCCTGTGGCTTAAGGGTCAACATGTATTATTACTAGGGCCTGGATTTTTAGGATTATATTAACAATGTTTTGGCTTTATTAAGAGTGGCTCAGCCCATTTTAAGATTTTTTTTCTGTCATACATATATTAAACTGACAATTGCATTAAAATGAAATAAATTGCAAATAAATTATAATAAAAAAAAACATTTTCCTTGATATGTTAAAAGATTTACTGAATATAAAGCAAAAAGAAATTATAAAAAAAATTCATGCTATTTTCTCAATATTCAGTTAAAGATTATGAAATGAATTAGTAGTCCCAAACTCTACCATTAGACCATGGAGGCAGTCTGAAACAATTATTGTGTGCTATTAGTGGTCAGAGTTATATGAATATAACTGCAAGGGGAAATTGTTTATCAATAGTATCAGCACACATCCATGCCCAAGCGGTTTGCATTCAATTGTGGATGCAGGTCAAAAATAACTTTGTATTAACTTGCTTGAAGGGTGGAAATTGCCCTGGACTTACCCTATAAGGGTAGAATGGTGCCACTTTTATATCACGCGTATGTGGATGCAGTTCTATTATAGGATTGTCCACACCATATCTCAGAAAATAAAGTACATTAACATAAAATATTACATCAGACAAGCTACTTTTTTTCTTTTTCTTTTAAATATTAAATGCTGGATATGTTACAGACATTACTTAATACATTTTTTTATGGTGTTTAATGCCTGTTTTTACTATGAGACATGATACATGAAATGAAATGATAAATTGGGAAAGGAGTTTTTTGTTTTTAAAGGAAGCATTCCAGGCCTAAGTTTAGAGTACCTCCCAGGCATTACCCATTTATGAGGACTGAGTAAAATCTGGAAAAATAAACCTCAATCAGGGAGGATGGTCCTGGAGGGAATTGAATCCCAGACTCCCAGATCATGAGATGATGGTATTCCATTTTATCCCAGAAGCAAATAACATTTAACCACTATGTGTTTGTTATTAGATTAAAAAAACAGCAAAATGTTGTACTTTATATAAATAAAATGTAGGTACTTTTGACTTTATTCTTATGCATTACAATTTAATATATCATTAATCAGTTAAAAACTTTTACGATCCAAGAAACAAGGTTCTTGGACATCTTTCATGTTTAAAGGTAAACTTGAAGGATGAGACTGAAAAAATATGTCTGGTTATGTCTGTAAGGTGATAGCAAATCGCTGATGCTGCTGTGAAGTGTGGTGCACACAATCTAACAAACACACATACATACATAGTGCTACCAACATAACTTTCAGTAATACAGAGATTTTATGTACTAAGGTGCCTATACTTTAATTTACGAGCACTGCTACATTTTTTTAAATAGAAATGTACAATAATTTTTTTCTCATAATTTCATTGTTTGATGAAAATTCTATTTTAATTGTGGAATTAGTCATTTGCATGGTTTTTATGTAGTTATATGGAATTTGCGGCAGTGTTTTCATATTCAGACTAATACTTTATGCTAATTATTCAGTTTACCAGGAAGAGAATCAAATTATTTTTGAATTGTGAATGATACTTGCATTGACAATATTACCACAAAGCTTTTAAAAAAAAGAGACTAACATGAAACACATGGATTGCAGATATCATTAGCATTTACATATTATGAAAGTGATGGATACATTCAACTTCAGGCATTTTAAATACTTTTCAAACTGTCTTTCTGCTGCTAGCTGCAATAGCTAAAGTCTTGCATTTCCAGAATGCTGTACCATAAGTAATTATAATGGATTAGTTGTCAGCATTCCTGGCTAGGAAGGTCCACATGGTTAGGTTAGACTTCTCTAGGTTTAAGGGACCTCCTAGCACACCATAATATTATCATCTTCATGTTCTTTCCTATTGGGTTGGTATAGCTGTGCTTTAAAAGCAACCTGGCCTCAGAAGACAAATACAACACCAGCAGATCAAGGGAGGATGCCCAAGCTCATAGTAACCGGTCAGGCATTGGGAAAAAAATATACAGAATGTATCAGAAATACGTAGACAAACATTGGGGGTGATTTCCTCACACTAAAGCAAGAAAAAATTCCATATAAGCAAATGTCCAGATGCTTTGTTTTTTAATTATTATTGAAAGAACATTTTACAATGATGGATTATCTGTTTGAAATTGTCAGCTCATAGGAAATGTTCAAAATGTCCTACTCTGGTTCTACACTTGCATGAAATTGTTGTATCATGGACTATCATATCCTTTCAAAGATTCCCATGCAGTGTCTAATGGTTTTGCAGGCTTCTATGACAAGTTGACGAAGTGTCTTTGCATTTGGAATTTCTGTTGCATAAACTTAATATTTTACATGAAAGTCCCTGTAGACATTGCATGTAAGACATGCTGGGAAAACGTATGGATCTACCAGACAGTCACAAACAATTTCAGCCCACACACTGATGCTGGTGTCTAGCCTCAATTGTACAGTGAAGATTTGCATCAGTCCACAAATGTTGGTTGTGAAAAATTTTGATACTATTCCTTTTAAATACTACCTCATCTGTAAACAAGATTGAAGAGACAAACAATGGATTGGCAATATAACAAATTATTATTGAGGAAATCACTCAAATTTCACTAATTTAGTTCCACTTACTTGAACATATTTCAAAGGCTGTTGCCTTCATCGTCAACATGATCCCAATGTCCACTTCCTCGCATGGTATTCATATGTCGATCCGTAGATTTTATGAACTTTGTGATAAGGTTACTATTGTTTGGGAGATCAAAATTAACCAAATGTTCTTTGTTTTTATTTATGAATATATTTTCCCACACTGTCAATTCTTCAAAAACCAATAGAATTGACAGTGTGGGAAAATATATTCATAAATAAAAACAAAGAACATTTGGTTAATTTTGATCTCCCAAACAATAGTAACCTTATCACAAAGTTCATAAAATCTACGGATCGACATATGAATACCATGCGAGGAAGTGGACATTAGGATCATGCTGACGATGAAGGCAACCACCTTTGAAACATGTCCAAGTAAGTGGAACTAAATTAGTGAAATTTGAGTGATTTCCTCAATAATACTTTGTTATATTATATTATATTTCATGTGAAAATTCCAGCTATTCAAAACTATTAATGGATAGGCAGTTTGCGCAACAAACCATTAACAAAAGTTCTCCCATTGTGGGTAATTCGCAGGTGAAATACACTGCAAACATTAAAGATGATTTGGATGTCTGCTTCTGGTTCGACATCCCTTTATTCAAGTTTATCACAGGAGTAAACCAGGACACCTACCAACCCACCTTCCACAAATGATCCAACAGTCATTTACCAGCTGAGTATGTGGATAAGAGTCCATGAAAAGTCCTGAATATATCTCCAGTAAATAAAGCCAAAAAGAGTGTTCTACATAGTTCACTCAGAAGAGATTATTAATGCATATTTCACTGTGTTAGATTCCAATTTGAATTAATGTTGAAGAATTTTTACTGTCTTTTTTTTTTTTTTACCAAACATTTTAAATGACCTCTAAATATTTAAAATGTATACACATAAAGAAAATGAGTACTAAATAAAGTTAAATTATACTCTATTTATGCTAACACAAGAGTTATTCAAACGAAAATAAGAAAACTTGTGTAAAAAGCAAAATATGCAAATCTTAAACTAATGGTTTTAACATTTATCACAACTTTCAGTTATAAGTTTGCAGCAATGTTTTTCTTATAAATTAAGTGATACATTTTGCTTTTATTCATAAAGTTACTCACATTTAACTTCTAAATGAACTTTAAGATAATCAGATAAAATGTTCTTAATGTCTGTCATAGAAACTTTAAATTTATTTGATTCTCTATTCTTTTTGATCATATTGTACTGTTCAAATTTTTAGAGAGAGATTATTTTTGCTTGGACTGTTATCATTATGACCAGAAACACTCTGCCTCCTCTAATTTTTGTACAAAATCACAATATTAATGGTAACATATCTTAAATTTGTAATTTCAAAATGATAAAAATGATCACCCCATTTATTCGAAACTGAATATTTAATATGCATTTGCAACAGTAGGGGTTGAAAATATTTTCTTCAGCAACATTTGATAATTGGCAGAAGTTTATGGAATATAGCAAGAACTGAATTTTAGAACGATGTCATACAATTATACCTAAGTTTGAAATAAAGGATATATATAAAATTTGTCTGGTCTTCAACTGAATAGTCGATCTCATTCTATGATAAAGGTATATTTTATAATATATTTCTTTTGTTTCAGACATCAAGCTAACAACATAAAGAAATGCATTTTAATTAGCATAAAGTTTGTTGCCATGACCACTAACTGTTAAATCATATTAAAATGCAAGTAGAGAGGGAAAAAAAAAAATTCTTCTCTATACACTGCAGCAGATGATTTGAATTGAATCGTAGTGATTCAATAAGTAAAGTTCATTTTTATAAATAAATATGTGAAGGCACCTTTATACAGGGGAAACAAATAAATACTGAACACTCAAAGCACAATTCTCCCTCCATTAGGAATGCCATTTTAAGTCTTAGATAAAAAAAATAATAATGTGACTAATAATATAAAACAACTAATTTCCCTTGAACAAGTGAATAAGATCACTAAAAATGTTTTGATAAGCCAATGTAATAAAATACATGATGTTTTCACTAATTCAAGCAGTTGAACAATAATTGTTTTTCAATTGGACTCTCTGCCCTACCTAAAATAGCAATAGGGATCATGCCGACATTGATGATAATGCTTTTCTTTTTTCTGTTATATGAAGACTATTAATAGAAAGTTTGAGTGCCCGTATATTCAAAGGTGTGCAGCTATAAGTATTATATTACCAATGAAAAGCATTTGGTAAGGAAGAATGGTACTGTGCATGATGCAAAAGCAAGAGATTATCTTATATAGTCAAGATTTCAGTCCCTGAACTTCTCTGAAGACAACAGAGAAAGCTGACAGGTGCTAAATCCATTGGAATGGTTGATAGTTTTCAGTAAAAGAAGTCAGACTTAAAATCTTTTGCTCTGCTTCTATGTGAGGTGTGTTCAATTAGTTATTTACCCTAGTATATTATATCTTTGCTAGAAAGCTGAGCCTGCAGGTATATATCTTGGCTTAAAACAGACACTGTTGGAAATTAGTCTGCCAGTAAGTGCTGGAAATGAGAAAATGGCAATGCATTGCTGTGCAGGTCTACATTAAAAGGTGTGATTTGGAACTTTATTTTGAAACTAATTCCTCACAAAGGAAGGCAAGAAGCCATAAAAAATCCAAGGGAGGATGAATGCTGTATATGATATTGATACACCTTCCAAGTAAACTTTTAAGCTAAACAATTTTAAGAGAGCCAGGAATCAATAGGAGATGACCTCCACATAAGGCATTCTGTACAAGCATTTTCAGAAGAAATGTATCAAAAGTTATATGGAAGATATGATTATGCATGATGATCATATCAAGGGTAAACTAATAGTATGTGAACTAAGCACATTTCACAATTATTCATATTCATGTAATATCAAACCAAAGAAATGAGATTAAAGTAAAAAATATAGATAAATTATACATAGATACCATGAGATAGAAAGAGTTGAATATTTTAATTATTTGGGATGCACAGTATCCCAAAAAGGAGAAGCAGAACAAGATGTACAAAATAAAATAAATAAAACAAAGAGAGCTTCCCTATAATTAAGAACATTATGGAATTTACAAAATATTCAGAGAAACAGAAAAATTAGAATTTTTAAATAAAATGTATTAGCTATTACTATATGTTTGTTAAACATGGAAAATTATCCAACAAATAAACAAAAAATTGCAGACATTTGTGAACTATTGCCTCAGATATATATTAAAAATATGGTGGTCAAAAACTATCAGCAATGTCAAACTTTGGAAGATTACAAATCAGATCTCAATTGACTTTGAAATAAGGAAATAGAAATGGACGTGGATTGGACGCACATTGAGAAAAGAATTTGAAAATATAACCAGACAGGCAACAGTTTGGAGTCCACAAGGCAGAAAGAGAACTGGAAGACCAAGGATAACTTAAATAAGAACAAATTGGAACTGAAAGTAATAAATAAAACTTGGAAAGAGGTTAAAGCCCTGTCTAAAAATAGAATCTGATGACCTAAATTTGTTTTGGCCCTATGTTCTACTCAGGAATCATCATTATGTAATATCAAAGGTCAGTTCCTAATAGATATCCTGAACCATAGCAGAAAGCATCATTGCCAGGAATAGAGATAGGAAACTTTGGACCTCTCCAAGAAAATCATGATGACTTTTTCTCATATACTGTTAGTGGAGATGAAACATGGGTTTATCACTATGACCCAGAAAAAAAACAGAACTTTATAGGTAATGGAAGCATAAGGGCTGCTACCCTCAAGTAATTCTGTATCTCTCAGCATATCAGAAAAGTCATGGCAACCATTTTGTTGTTGGAATTCATTCCTAGAGTGAAGTAATTATATGAGGCCATCAAGAAGAAACAATGTGAAAAACTGACAGCAGGTATGTTGCTGCTTTATGATAATGCACCAATGACAAATTCCATAAAGTAAGAGCTGCTCAAGGAATGTGAATTTTTTCCTTTGAAATGTGAAGAAATTCCTTCAAGATGTTTCAACGATGATGTCATAAAGGAGGAATTAATGGGTTGGTTGGGGGACCAAGACATACCCTTAAGTTCTGATGGGATTAAATCACTGAAGGTAGTGGAAGTTAAGTGCAACTACAGTGAAAAATAATGAGTTTCATTTTAATACTTGGGTAGATAACTTATTGAATACCCCTCATATAACAATACAAGACCCCACATGGCAGTGAAAACAGCAGTTCTTCTGAAGAGGATTGACTGAGAATGCCTTGACCCTTTCCACCACCTTGGGTGGTTAGGTAATTAAGGTGCAGGTTCATGAGTGGGAGGTCTAGGGTTCGATTTCCACCAGGACCATTCTCCCTAACTGATGTTTTTCCCAGGTTTTTCTCAGCACTCATAAATGGCTAATGCCGGGGAGATACCCTAAACTTAAGACCTGGAATGCTTCCTTCCTTTAAAAACATTCTTTCACAGTTTATAATTTTATCTCATGTATCATCAGTGTCCACTGCCTGTGATGCCTCAGTAGTTAAATTCCCTCTTAATTTTGTGTCTAGCAACTTCAATTTCTTCTTCCTTTGAAAGTGCTTAAGAATGACAATGAAGACATAAACATGCAATTTATATGAAGAGTCTGATTTCATTAGATATATTTGAGACAACACAATTGCACTGTAAGAATAACATTACTAATATACCAATTAAAAGATTTCTCCTTGTATGCCATAACAATAACAGTTAAGAGTAGATTTTTTTCAGCCTACTCTGAGCAAAGGCTGCTAAAGTGGTTTGGAAGTTCAAAACCAGCAGTGGTACAGGCCATTCATTAGTATTACTCACACAATATTATATAGTTTTCAGAGGACTTCAGCAAACATTGCAACTATTTCATCTGAAATTAATTCTTTTAAAATAACAGTTGAAAAGTCAGGTTGGTTGACACACAAATGTCAGAAGTGGAGTTTTTTTTAAACTAAATATCTAAATGATCAAAATGAGAACTCAAAAGGATGCCTACTGTACCTAAAAACTGATAGTGCAATCATTGGGCACAAAGTTTTATTTACAAGGGTCACACTGAAAGTTTGAGAATGGACAAAAATGAATTGTGACATGGCAGTTCAGGCTTTCTCAGCTTTAGAATAAGTTTAAATAGCAACATATGCAAGCTTGAGTGCACTCCAACAATGTGTGGTGTCAGCACTTCTATGTAAGTGTATGCAGGTGTTGCTATGCCAATCTAGAATGGATCTCAAGCAAAAGCATTTTAAAATTTTTTAAAAATATAAAAACTTTAAAAAAAGTTTTTAAAGAGTGTTAGATGACAGATTTAATTCAAAAGCATTTTACTTTGATTTGTATGTAAATTTTTGTAGTTTAAAATGGTCTTTATGATTAATTGATTTTGCATGATTTACTACAACTTTAAAGTCAGTTTAGGGGAGAGAAAATGCCTTGAAAGATTACATCGTGCATTTGGAGATCCTTGTTCTTTGCAATACATTACATATCAATGGTTTTCAGATTTCCCTCAAAGATGAAGACCAAGCAGGAAGGCCTGCTACAGCAACAATGGATGAAAATGTGATGAAAGCAGAGCTTATGTTGTGGAAAGATTTTTGCAGTACATATTATCAGATTCAAGAAGTCTTGATTATTGGATTGGTAGCAGTGAAAACAGTCCTTGAAGAAAACTTAATGTTGGGAAGCTCTGCAGTTATTGGATCCTCCACCACCTCACAGGTGAGCAGAAAAAAACAGGTGTGGATTGGCGCAAGAAGAAGTTGGATGAAGGAAGATAAAAAAACACACTTAGCATCATAACAGGCAAGTATGACTCAGAAACTAAATGATAATCATTGGTCTCGGTCTTCCCAGGAAAGGATCTCCTAACAAAAATGAGTCAAGTAAGAACTATTGGCGAGAAGATGATCTGTTCTTTCTTCTCAGCTAGTGATCACATTGTGAAAGTTCACTTGAGGAACAAAAAAATTGTCATTGCCAGATGGTACACCAAGTCTGAGAATGGAGTGTCCTAAGAGATGCTCATTAAATCCTGTTGTATCACGATAACACCTTTGCCCACATTGTGCTGGAAATGACTCAATTTCTGTAGGAGCAAGGAGTGAAGCATTTGCCAGATCTTCCCTACAATTCAGATTTGGCCCATGCAGCTCTTTTCTATTCCCTAAAATAAAAGAAAAAATTTATGGTCAACAATTTGAATCACCTGAAGCTGCAGTGATCCACATGAACACATTTGCACCCTGTCTAAAGAACCATGGCTTTCAGAATTTATACAATAGTGTGAACAGAAGACACGTTATTTAGAATGTAATTGAGAATACTTTGAAATGATGCAATGTTCAGATTGCATTTTTTAAAATTTTATTGCTCTCATTCTCAAAACTTTCAGAATGACCTTTGTATTATTTTATTTGAATTGATTCTTATAGGTGAATATATGTAGTTGCTGCATCACAGAACATAAATGTGAGCACTTATTAAAGCACAGAGTAAGGAAAAACTTTTGTTTTTGTATAGATTGTAGCATTATAATGCTTTATTAAAGAAAACACTATTCATTATGAATAGAAAAAAGAGTAGCAGCATGTTTTTGTAGACCTATTTTCTAAAATTTATACTTTATCAAAAGCATACACAAACAAGCTGAGTGGTGTTATTAATAACAGAGCAATAATAGGATTAAATATAATGCCTTCTGTATAGTGCTGTTTTTTTTAAGCAAAGTGTTGTAAGACTATAACATTTCAAGTTAACAGCAGCTTTGACTTGGCAATATAAATGAATGCCGTAGTACAAAGGAACTTGAAAGAGCACTTTCATTTAAGTTTTTGTTTAGCTTTAAATACAGATTAAATGAATTCTAATCACCTGAGCTATAGCCAGGGACCTTTGTCCTTTATATATCACAGTATTTTTCTGGTTCACTAAATTTAAAAAGGGGGAAAATACCCCTTGAAACACAGGATTGAAGTTGCAGGCCACCAAAACACATTTCTTGTTGGAGACTGTTAAAAGAGAATGCAAGAGAAATTGAGGAGCTTTTAGGGATTAGTCTATTGCACCTTTTTACCATTCTGCATCAACATTTAAGAATAAGGAAAGTTTCTTCTTGATGGGCTGTGAGCTCAATAAAAGACAAAACATTAATTTTTAATAGTGTTTAATGTCCATTTAAACTACTATGGCATCACAGACAATGATGATATGGGATTAAATAGTAAACTAGGAAATGAATTTTGGGATGGAAGTATTCCAGGACTAAAGAAAATCTGGAAAACACCTGTCAGGGAGGATGATCCTTGCCAAATTTGCATTGCAGATCTCTGTTCATGAGTCTGTATTTTGTGACCTTGGCCTCCTAAAGTCAGGATGGAGTGGTATGCAAAATGTTAGAAACATTTAGTAAAGGAGTTTCTTGGCAGATTTCTGAAGGTGATAAAACCTATATTTATCAATTTGATACTGAAACCAAGTGTCATGGGAACTTTCTAGATGAGCAGCCTTCAACAAAGATGAAGAGACAGGAAGAAGAGCATGAAGAAGAAAATTATAGCTACTTCTCAACAAGTGGTTCTGTGGCCACTGAAGTGCTGGAAAATCAGTATATGGACTTGAAGCAAAGT